>CM038232.1:27725363-28925363 GCA_021442155.1 Cymbidium sinense | reverse complement strand
ACCTTGTAAAGGTCTTCATTGAATTATTTGATAAGGCATGCAAATCAAATGATAATCCCAACAAGCTACTAACAAACAACCTAAGAAATGGGCATCACTCTTCCAGATGTTACGTGAGGTTACTTAGACCATCAAACTACGTAAATTTAAGGAGAATGAAACCCAAGAAATACTGAACTTGCTCATATTGAAAGAGACAAGGGTGGCTCTTCTGTATAGGGACATCAGACTTCTTAGTCAAGATGGGCCGGTCAACCTTCTGGCTAATCAAGTCCTAAATCTCTGTACGTAACAAACCTAGCTAAATATCTATCAGGGTACTAGTCTAGACAGCTGGAGATGCATGAACTGCCATTAGTGCAACTCCTCTATCATCTACCTTGACATGGCAATAGAGCCTTCATTGCTCGGCTCTTACACTGGTGAAGTTGTGTCTGGCAACTAAATTGAGATAACAAGTGCTGTTAAATGAGCGGACGTGGTTATCATGGCCATTGCATCCCATCCAACTGAGATGGGTTTGTTAACGAGAGTGTCCTCTCACAACTCAGAGGAGAAGACCGTATGAGTAACAACAGTCTGCGCAGACTCATATCGGCATCATAGGAATGATAAGTCTTATGGGATCTAGTGGAAACTACAAGGATCATATGCACCGGGATCTGCTCTTCTATTTCATCACCCTTCCCCTTCATATCATATTGTTTGATAGTCCTCTGTAAGTTCTTAATATATGTGTCCACGGGGGACAATGCCCTCAAGGAACTAAAAGGTGACCCTAACACCACGAGTGATGGAGTCAAGTCAATGGGGGTTGTTTCCTTCTGATCGACCCTAAGCTTTTGCTTGTTTAACGCTAGGGAAGAGTCTACCCGAGACAATGGAAGGGAGACGGTATGTTCTGTCATACAAAGCCTGAAACAAACTGTCTCTTAAGAATGAGCTGCGGAAGGTCTAACCACTGAATATGGATGAGACAGTTGTACTAACTTTGAACATGTTGCAACCGCCTTACTCGATCGGACATGAGGGGAGTCCAAATGATGCACAATTGATCGAACCTCAGCAGAAGCTGCTCGGGGCTGACAACTATGTTATCGTGGTGAATGGCGAACGGTAGGGCCTAGCAAACAGGCTCCTGAGACGGTTAAAGGATGTTGAGTTTGGTCAATGCTCCTGACACTGATGTTGACCTTGAAGCTGGTGATAATAACGACGTAAATGCTGATGTTAATCAGGAAACCGATGCTGACAATGCGCCGTCTGGAATACATGTGTTGTTGACGCAAAAAAAACATGCGCTGGATGAGCTAGTCCTCACGAGCTAGACCAGCTCGGGTTCTGAGACACGAACACTGCACCAGGTGAAGAAAATCTCAACCCCTAATGAACGTGTAAGTTAAGAGCTATCTTTCCCATTCATTCTCTAAATTCAACAGGGCAGTTCTTACTCTTCCTGTGAGTTATGACGCCAACGATCTTCTCCAACACAATGCGGTTAAGTACGAATTAAGCCCTAAATACATCAATTCAGAGCAGGAAACTTACAGGTTGTATTGTAATCCTCAATGGCAATGGATTTCCTGACCCTCCTCTCTCGAGCGTGCGAGGCGGAGGAGAACGCTGTTAGGTTAAGAGGGGCTGTGCATATCAGTAGAGCATCTCTTCTCGAGAGGGGCGCCCAGAGAAAAGGAGACGCCGAGGGTTTTGATGTGATATAAGAAGGACGATGAACGTCCTCGACGAGAACAATTCTGTAGAAAGCGCGAGCTGTAGACATCGAGAGAGCTCACTGGTTTTAGAAAAAGATTTCAGGGATAAAGATATGAAACAACGCAACCGAAGGATAAACCAATCTCTGAAAGTGTATTTATATCCTTCGACGATTAAATTCAGTCGAAATCAAAATTATTTTTGTAGGGAACATTTTTGTTTTTTATTTTTATTTTTTATTTTATATTTTTATTTTATTTTAAAAAGATTTACATACTGCACAAATCTAATATATTTATATATCTAATCTTTAAAATTAAATATTTACTTATTTAATAATTTTCTATATTTTAAAAGATATATTTCATTTAAAAAAATAAGTGATGATTATATTGAAAATTTAAATAATATATATATTATATATATATATATATAAATTGAAGTTTAAGTATTAGATATATAAATACATAAGAATTATGGGATATGTATATAAATCTTCTTTTATTTTATTTATGTTTTACTTAAAAATAAAATTTTTTTAATTTATCTTTTAGATATTTTGAGTGTTTTAAAAAATAATATTTTTTATTTTTAAAAATAAAAAATAAAACCACATAAAAAATATTCTAAATAAACATATTTTTAAAAATAACATAAAAATAAAAAACAAAATTATTCCCAAACAGCCTCTTATAAAATTGGTTCCAAGCTGTGACGCTTTTTATCTATTTATATATTTAACATTTAAATTTAATATTTATATTTTTCATAATTTATCTATACATTAAAAAAATATATCTATTCATTTTTAAAATAATAAAAATATTTGAATATTATATTAAATATTTATGTGTTATATTTAAATATCAAAGTTTAAAAATTAGATAAATATATAAAAATTATGTGATATATATATACTCTTAAAATAATTTTTTAAATAACATATATTTTATTGATTTAAGGATTAATTTAGGGGCAGTTTGAGATCACTTTTATTTTTTATTTTTGTTTTATTTTGTTTAAGTTTTGCTTAAAAATAAAATTGATTTAATTGTATTTGTTGTTTTTAAAAAATATTCAAAATATCTTTTAGATGTTTTGAATATTTTTAAAAATAATCTTATTTATTTTTGAAAATAAAAATAAAATCATATATATCTAATACTTAAATAATATAAATAAATAGCAACATGAAATAATATAAATAAATAGCCATAATCCACAATAGATTATCGACAATTAAAGCATATCAACAAATATCAAAGAGCACATCCCTTAATAGGAAGGGCATGTTTATAAAGAATCAATTGTGATGATTATCTTTTTTGCTTCAACATATAGTGCTCGAGAAATCCAAGATTTAAAAGAATATAAATTAATTATACATTTGATATCTCATAAGACAACATTAACTAATTAAAACTAAATAATTTATGATAATTAATTATATCCATAAACTTCTTCTAAATAATCACTTGACTTAATCATTCAATTTATAGGACTTCATTAATCATAAATTTATTTAATTTATAGTAAAGCTCTAAGCTTCACCCTAAATAAAATGTGATTAGTTGCAAACTAAATTTATTAAGGCAATGGGAAGTACTTAATTCATAGAATTTTTTAAATATAAAATTTTTATATTATCTTTCTTTTTATGCTAACCCTGAATTAATTAGAAGATAAGAATTTAACTTGGATATATATGTAGGATCATTAGAATGTTCTCAAAATTTTCTTATACTTCAACTATTGTAAGTTATAATCTCTCTCTCTCTCTCTCTCTCTCTCTCTCTCTCTCTCTCTCTCTAAGCTAGATTGAGTGAGTATAAAGTATATATATAATATAATATAGTCTAAAGAAGATGATTCTCCTTATAAATATATGAAAATCTCTCTCTCTCTCTCTCTCTCTCTCTATCTCTATCTCTTTAAGCTAGATTTACTTAAGCCAACCAAGATTTTTGAAACTTTTAGATCAATTTTGGTATAAAAATCTTGATAAGTAATAGCGCTCATATATTTGAAAATACGTCTCACAATCTGTTAGTACGATTTTAGAAGTAGATAATGATACTTGACATGTGGCATTTATGAATGATTTCATATAATATACTAACTTTTCAATATTATAAATTTTATTATATAAATTAAAATGTACAAAATATGAATTCTTATTTATAATTAAAAAAAAATTTACTTTAGGAGCTCATGAATTATGACATGTCATTAATCTAAATTGCTATTAAAAAGCTATTTGGTTGGAAGAATTTTGAGTGCAAAGTAAAGTAAATGAAGGGATTTTAACTTTTTTGGTGTTTGATTTGAAGCAAAGTAAATTTCTAAGGTAATGTAATGTATTCAAAATATATTACAAAATATGTTTTTTTGGTGTATTTAATTCACCGTTGGTATTCAATACAGAAATATAAGTGTTCGCGATTAGGTCGTCATTACACATGGTAAATTTGCGCCACACCGGTGGCGCTTGCCGCCAGCCAAGATCACGGTCGTCACCTTCAAAAATATTTTACATTACATATTTTTAAGCGAGAAAAAGTAAAGTCGTGAATTTGTAAAACTCTCAACAAATAAAGTAATCTTTTATCTTTATTCTTTTTATTATATTCTTTGTATTTCTTTCACAAATAGCTCATATATCCTTTAAGTTGAGTTGGAGATTTCTTTCTCTCTCTTTATACACACGCATATTTGTACTTAATTAAAATTTTACTATCATATCATATGAGCCACTTTCTTTCACTTATGTCTATTTTTTTGGCATAGTGGATTTTTTTTCTATTTCCAGAATTTTTTTACCCTTTTAAACTTTTTTACGTAAATTTGTGTTTATATTATATATAATTAAGAACTTAAAAAAGTCAGATTTCTAATAAATTTTAAAATTATAAAAATTATATATTAAAATTTATAAATTTTGCCCACATGTTAAGTTAAATATTTTTAAAAAATAACATCATTTATCCTCTATTTATGAAAATTATGACTCAACTCAAATGAAAAATAGATTCTTTCACCCAATAGTGAATTATGACTCAATTTACAGGTTTTAAAAAAAAGTACATATTCATTATTTTTAATAATATTAAAATTTGTAAAATTATTTTGAACAAAAATAAGACTTCCAACACCAAAAATTTTACAATATGATGTGTTAGAATATAATATTTTCAAAAGACTACCTAACAAAAATTTTTTTGTAATATGAGACAATTTGAAGGAAGTTGAAATCACAAGGTTATTGTTTTATTTTTTCAATTATGATATTTTGAAGAAAAATGAATGAAAATTGATGGAAAGGTTATGAATTACAAATTAAAACAATAAATATTATACAAAAAGTAATCACAAAAAATAATAAATTTATAACATCCTAAACAATAGAACATAAATTTGAACAATGCCTTGTTGCATGACTCCATGTAATTAGAACAAATAAACACACAATTGATTATCTATTGAGACTCCATTATGTGATGAGATAAATATTGTGATAATTTTTTTGTGTTGCATTATTATTATTATTATTATTTGTTGACCCTCATTCGTTCAACCGCAGGCGCAATCCCCTCTCTCTAGCTCGGCTCCTCACCGAGCAAGCCAGTTCGTTTGGGAGAACTTTTTAATACGTTTTACTTTTGAGAGTCAATTTTTAATTTTGATATCGTTTGAATAGTGTGCTTTTGAAATTGAGTTTTAGCTCATCTCCGAAAATTGTTTTAGCCTTTTAAAAAGTAAAAAAGACAAATAAACAGCAGCAACTTTTAGAATTCAAAAGCTTGCCAAAAGCCTCTCTTTACTTAATTCATAGAATTTTTTAAATATAAAATTTTTATATTATCTTTCTTTTTATGCTAACCCTGAATTAATTAGAAGATATGAATTTAACTTGGATATATATGTAGGATCCTTAGAATGTTCTCAAAATTTTCTTATACATCAACTATTGTAAGTTATAATTTTTCTCTCTCTCTCTCTCTCACTCTCTCTCTCTCTCTAAGCTAGATTGAGCGAGTATAAAGTATATATATAATATAATATAGTCTAAAGAAGATGATTCTCCTTATAAATATACGAAAATCTCTCTCTCTCTCTCTCTCTCTCTCTCTCTCTTTCTCTCTCTATCTCTCTCTTTAAGCTAGATTAACTTAAGCTAACCAAGATTTTTGAAACTTTTAGAACAATTTTGGTATAAAAATCTTGATAAGTAATAGCGCTCATATGTTTGAAGACACGTCTCACAATCTGTCAGCACGATTGTAGAAGTAGATAATGATACTTGACATGTGGCATTTATGAATGATTTTATATAATATATTAAATTTTCAATATTATAAATTTTATTATATAAATTAAAATGTACAAAATATGAATTCTTATTTATAATTAAAAAAAATTTACTTTAGGAGCTCATGAATTATGACATGTCATTAATCTAAATTGCTATTAAAGAGCTATTTGGTTGGAAGAATTTTGAGTGCAAAGTAAAGTAAATGAAGAGATTTTAACTTTTTTCGTGTTTGGCTTGAAGCAAAGTTAAGGTAATGTAATGTATTCAAAATATATTACAAAGGTCATTTTTGGTGTTGGTTATCGTTCGCATAATAATTCAATCTGGCCGATGTAAAGTGTTCGCGTTAGTCATTCTTGACACAGGTTGGCGTAGGCTTATTCATCACGTCGCATTTGTAGCCGTCTCGGACGTAAACCTTCAAAATATTTTACATTACATATTTTAACCAAAAAAAAAAGTAAAGTCGTAAATTTGTAAAACTCAGTAAACAATGTAGTAATCATTTTTTTATCAATTCTTTTTACCCTACATTCATTTTATATTGTATTTTTTTTTTCAGCTAATCAAATAGCCCATATATCCTTTAAGTTCAGTTGGAGATTTCTCTCTCTCTTTATACACACGCATACTTGAACTTAATTAAAATTTTACTATCATATCATATGAGCCACCTTCTTTCACTTATGTCTATTTTTTTTGGCATAGTGGATTTTTTTTCTATTTCCAGAATTTTTTTACCCTTTTAAACTTTTTTACGTAAATTTCTGTTTATATTATATATAATTACGAACTTAAAAAGTCAGATTTCTAATAAATTTTAAAATTATAAATTAAACAGAATTATATATTAAAATTTATAAATTTTTGCCCACATGTTAAGTTAAATATTTTTAAAAAATAACATCATTTATCCTCTATTTATGAAAATTATGACTCAACTCAAATGAAAAATAGATTCTTTCACCCAATAGTGAATTATGACTCAATTTACAGATTTTTTTTTAAAAAAGTACATATTCATTATTTTTAATAATATTAAAATTTGTAAAATTATTTTGAACAAAAATAAGACTTCCAACACCAAAAATTTTACAATATGATGTGTTAGAATATAATATTTTCAAAAAACTACCTAACAAAAAATTTTGTAATATGAGACAATTTAAAGGAAATTGAAATCACAAGGTTATTGTTTTATTTTTTCAATTATGATATTTTGAAGAAAAATGAATGAAAATTGTTGGAAAGGTTATGAATTACAAATTAAAACAATAAATATTATACAAAAAGTAATCACAAAAAATAATAAATTTATAACATCCTAAACAATAGAACATAAATTTGAACAATGCCTTGTTGCATGACTCCATGTTATTAGAACAAATAAACACACAATTGATTATCTATTGAGACTCCATTATGTGATGAGATGAATATTGTAATAATTTTTTTGTGTTGCATTATTATTATTATTATTATTTGTTGACCCTCATTCGTTCAACCGCAGGCGCAATTCCCTCTCTCTAGCTCGGCTCCTCACACGCGAACCCGACAGAAGAAACCGCAAGGCTTCAGAAAGCTCTTCCCCTCTCTCGTTCGATCTCCCTCAACCGTTCCCTCAAGTCCGGCTTCTCTGTTCAATTTCTCTTAAAATGGAAGCTCTTTCTCTCTCTCTCATTTCCCTCACTCGATTGGAAGATCCTCGCTTTGGTTCCCTCAGGCCATAAGGATTCCGTCTCCCTTCGATTCCTCAATCCAAAATTCCTCTTTTCCGCATTTGCTCGCTTCCATCGCCCTGATTCCTTGAAGCTGCAAGTCATCCATCTAAAAAAAAACCCTTCTCCCGTTCGACTCTCCCATCCTTCGATTCTTCTCCATATCGAGCCCCTCCTGTCTCTCTCGATTTTCCTCTACATCAGCTGAGCAAAACCCAACCCTCCTTCGTGTGATTCTGCTTCTCTGTATCCTGTAGACTCGTCCGCCAACAGGATTTGGTAAATCCAAATTTAACTTGCAAAGGCGGCGTACATTTGGTTGGATTTAAGTAGAATCCGGCTTAAATCCTGCTCAAATTCTATAGCCAAATAACCTCTCTTTTTTTTCTTGTAAATGACAAAAATCAAGAAAGAACACCATCATCAGGTGGATTCTCCTCTAAATTTTTAGTATTTTCATCATTCCTTCCACTTTACCCGTGGTTGTTGATCGCTGCGTTATTCGTTACAAATGAAAAAAAAGAGTTTGAATATATAGGAATGTATGAATGTGTGAAAATTGTATTATATGTGCTTCTTTTTGTAGGGTTGAAGGACGTCATTAAAATCGGATGTGGCGAGATAAAATCGGTCAGTGTTTTAATCGAGTCATCATCGAGCGGATGGACTAAAATATGTTAGATGTGATACCCTTATGACAAAATGTTGCCAAAATTTGGACTAAATTTTAGACTTAGAAAAAAAATAGGCTTAAAAGCATAAAACAAAATCTAAATCTAAATTAAAATTAAAAGAATTAAGTAAATATGCAAAATAATGTGAATATGAGCATTGAAAAAAAAAAGGCTTACAAGATTCTAAGCAAGTTAAAAACCCATATAGGCTTTTAACATAATAATAAGAAGCATTCTAGCCTCTAATTTAGAGAAATGAAAAGGGAATGTGGAGTTCACTTATAACTTAAAGTAATAATAGATGGTGGTGTGCTCAATAAACATTATTACCCTAAGAAAATGTACTAAGTGAAGGTGAATTTAGCTACTTAATTTATCGCTAAATGAATGCTTGAACCGTTGTTTCATATGTTTAAACCAATGAGGATACTTAAGTTGAATGCGAGTGAAACTTAAGCAGGCTAATACTAAACTCACAAGGGACAAGATAGCTTGCTAATAGGCATGAACACAACTTTTGATGAATGATTGAAATATGTTGTGGCTTATATTGAACAAATCGAATGAAAATTGAAAGGATCAAGATAGATTTATATGGCTTGTCAAAGAATCTGAATAGAGATTGTGGTGAACTCAATGTTAACTTGTAAATACAAGTGAAACTTGTAATGAACTTAATATTCATTTACAAGTTGAAAGAAAATTTATAACAAATTTAATCACTTGTTAATGAACATAATTGAAGAACTCTAGTAAACTTAAATAGTTTGCTTATCAACACAAGAAGGGGTTCTTATTAAATAAATACCTCATGCTTAACTCTAATTGCATAAGCTGATAAGAGTTGAAGAAATTTGAGTGAAATTTACAAAGAATTTGATAGCTTACTCGCAAGCACGAATTCTATTAAATGGCTCACCAATGATTATGAATGATATACCTTCAAAGAATACAATTATTTTGTATTTGAATGCAAAATTAAAGCACATAGGATTTGTTGAGTGCTATTTTCAAACTAAAGTGAAAATCAAATAAAATTTATAAGAGGTTTTCACTATAACCAAATAACCTATTAGCAAGTATAGACAAAACTTCTTAATGAATAATTGGCTTATATTCAAAAGATGCTTGAATTCAAAGAAGTATGCTTAAAGTATGCATAATAAACTATCCGTGCAAGAGAAAAAGTTGAATATGATGAGTTGATAAATATTTAAAAGATTGTTAATGATTGTAAGCTAAATAATCATTGATACTTGAAAAATTCAATGAACAAATTAAATATAGGCGAAGCTGCAATATTTTGAATCAAAAATATAAAGCTGAAATCAACGCATCCGGATCTGCAATTCTTTGTACAAGAAGACAGAAGACGATGCTAAATTAAATTCTCCATGAATTATGAAGCTTCTTTCAATCCAAAAAAAAATTTAGAAATTTCATTCTAATTATGATTTTCAAAGTCAATAACTTCATTAATTAGATGAAATTATCTAGGCTATAAATACGTGCATGTGCTCAGGCATGAAGATTTAAAGTATAAATTTTAATGTCTAAAAAGGCCACGTAGGCTAAGTTGGAATTAAATGAAAATATGAAATCAATCTCATAATTCATAAATAAAAATTACCTAAATTACTAAACAAGCATGGGCCTGCCACTATGTCAATGCTTAAATTTAATGTAGTATGCAAGTTGTCGGCGGCTTCTTCGGTAAGTTCGAGTTTGGGTTAACAAAACCTAAAAATTTCATTATTATAAGAATTTTATCTTATTAAAACATATGAGAAGCTAATTCTATCATATGACAGTAGATCTGATTTTCTATTATTAAACTAATAGAGTCAACAGTATCTAAAATAATAAATTAAATGATCAAACGATACACATCAACCCCGATGATGGCTGTGTTGAATGACGATTTCAACTAGAGGGGATACTTCCATCAAAATGTGATTCTAATTTTAAATCAAATTAACTCAAATTAAGTATCAATCTAAATGCAAAATCTAACATGTCATTAAGTGTTAAATGTTTAAATGAAATTCAATCTCTAAAAACTTAAAGATAAAATCTAACCCACCTTGTAATTATTTGTTAAAGGTGATAAATTAAGAAAACTCTAACTCACAAAGGAGCCAATGTCAAATTAAGTATTATACTATGTTAACTTTTAATCAATTTCATGCCAGCAATGGCGTGGCCCGTGTCCTCTGACTGCGTGGCTTGGCCAGTAGGCTCCACATATGATGTAGTTATGACCAGAATCCTCTGATTGGGTGGCTGCCGCCAAATGATATAATTATATTACGATCCTGACTGTAATCTATATGCTATTCAATGGCTATATCGCTTGAGAGGTGAATCATAGGGTACACCTGATAGGGCAAAAATCCATCTGTCAACTAAGGTAGACCTAAGCTTGTCTCATTAGGCAAACACCACCCCAGGCTTATAATGATTTCTTAGATGATGCAACCCATGATTGTTGATAAGGATCCTTCGATCAGGTTGGGTTGACTACCTCCTCTGACTAAGTAGACTAGGGATCGCGACAGCCCGGGATGACAGAACTATGGAATCTAGATCAGGCATGCCATCGTTTCCCCAACCATCCACTATAAGCTAATGATGATGAATTTCATTAATTCTAAGTTCTAAAACTCAATATGCAGCTACTATATACTACATATTCAGTAATTTAATGATTAACCTTAATCAAAAGTTCTCTCTCAACATTGAGAGGGTAATTAACTATAGGTGCTTGTGCCTATAAGAAACTTATAACCAAATCTAAAGTCTTTACCAAATGAGGGCGAAATCTCTGGGTAGTGTCTTATCTACTATTTCATCTACCTTCTAAAAATTACATCAACATTTTAAACCATACTCTCTTCAATGTGAGAGGTCGGTGGTGAATTTTTGGAGCTCATAAATTTTTGGCGACTCCACTGGGGATATGTTTCTCTTTCCAT
Source organism: Cymbidium sinense (assembly GCA_021442155.1). Taxonomy (NCBI): domain Eukaryota; kingdom Viridiplantae; phylum Streptophyta; class Magnoliopsida; order Asparagales; family Orchidaceae; genus Cymbidium; species Cymbidium sinense. The sequence goes on along the minus strand of CM038232.1, from coordinate 28,913,971 downwards.
CTTTGGCTAGTTGAATATGAGCTATAACAATAGTGGTGTACAATAAAAAAATAAATTATAAAATAAGAGAAATAATTAACAATGAATCTAAATCTAAGTCAATTATGTCTTTATGACTAATCTGCTTGTTCTCTATATCAATTTACTTTATTGTATATCTGCATTATAAAAGTGTGGGGTAAAACATCAATTATTGTATGCTAATCTCCATATTTCATTTGCAAAGATGGATCTTCAAAGCACACCATTCATCATATAACTAGGTCACGGTGCTAACATCCGTCTGGCTAATGCTGTTATCAATACTGGAGATACTGGAGTTATCATCCAAATTGGTAGCATAAACTTCCTAGCTATCGCTGATGTAAATAATCCTCTACCCGAAGCACCTGCATATTGTACACATCAACCTGTGCAGGGGAGGAGAACAACTGGAATAGTTGCTACTATTATTAAGGTTCCTCGGAAGAGAGCCTCTGTATTTGAAGGATTGGATCATTCTGAGGTGCTGGTCATGAAAAGAACTGTCACTGGGCAGCAAGTTTCAATCATACTTGTGAATGTGACCACTCTGCCAGTTAGACCTTTAGTATTAGGAAGGCATGATGCTGAAGCCTTCTCTTCTAAAGGAAAATTGAGTAGAAGGCAAAGAAAAAAAAATGCTGAACTATAAGCTCAGCAATTGTTGCCTGAATCATTAGCCATGTGACCAGACTTGATACCAGAAGTGAGTGTTCCCCCTCACAATAAGTTTAAAAATATCAAGTCGGTGAAAATGAACAGCTATACTGGTAATATCAAACAATCATCTTGGGAGCAACGACACCCAACTATAATCCCACAAAGGATGCATCCTGAGGCTCTATCCTCCAGAGTGCACAGGGTGCTGAAAGTTTTCAATAAGAAGGGTCTAATGAAAAAGAAGTATCAAGGCACGATTATAAGAGAAAATAAGAAAGCTTCACTAAAAATGATACTCTCAATGGGTAATGCTCACGACTGCATGTCCAGGAATCCTCCACCGAAAGGTCCCGATAAGTAGGAAAATAACTATGGAGGCCGAAGCCTCGAGAAGAAGTAGTAACACATAAGCTTCTTCATATGGAAGCAAGCTAACCTAGAGACAACAGAGAAAGAAAAATACTGAACTACAGGCTCAACAGCTATTGTTCAAGAAGAAAATTGTATAACCAGCTATGGAACTAGAAATGAGTGTTCCAATCCCTAACAGGTTTGACAGCCTAAGATGGGTAAAAAGGAATAGCTCTACTAGTCAAATCAAACAGTCCTTCCGGACCCGACAACATCAGGTTCCAGCTTCTCTAGTGAGAAAACTCAAAATTGTATATGCAAGAGTACATCAGGTCTTGAATGTTATTAAGGAAAAATGATCGATGAAAAGAAAATATCAAGGTCATGTCATCAGGGAGGCCATAGTTGCTCCTTTAAGGAGACCTCCTATAATATGTCAACCAATTCGAGTTCTGCACGGTGAACATCTAGGCGTGACACTTGGGCCACAAGTTTAAGAATTCACCGTCGAAAGGTCCCAACAAAAAGGTAAGCAAAATTAGAGGCTAAAGTCTCGAAGTGAAATTACCTTAAAGAAAGACAGTCACGTGATATTTGGACTATGCTTCTACAAAATTCACTCCATATGCGCTAGTATTTAAAGTAGAAGCAGTATTTTTACTTGAATTTGAATTACCTTCACTCCGAGTAGCCATTCAACAAGATCTTACCCAAGATGAGAATGTCTATCTACAGATAAAGGTGCTTGGTGTACTTGACAAAGCAAGGCTCCAAACTCAGCAAAATTTAGAAGTCTATCGAGCGAGGACATCTAAAGCATTCGATCATATGGTGCATCCTTGAATTTTTCAAGAAAGAGAATTTGTCATAGTTCTGAGAATACGAATTATTTCTCACCGTCATTACATGTATAAATTTTACTTAGGAATTCTCTTATAACACAAGAATACATTTTTGAAATAAAGTAAACATCCCTCTGTTAGATAGGGGTTTTTTTTAAAATTTCATAGTAAAATTTTAGGCTTCCCCTCATAAGATAGGGGGCCTCCTTTTGTATTTAGGTTGACATCGCTCCTAAGGTCGAGATCCCCATATACATATTCAAATTTTGTATTCAAAGTTCACAAGTTTCAAAGTCTTACCGACCAAAAAGAGAAATTTTTAAGTCTGCAAATTACAACAAATTAAGTTAGAAGCACATCTTCCATCTATCCATCAAATAGGGCTTGGGTGAGTGCATAAGGTCAGACTCAACAAGCCCAAATATGATCGAGTCACTAACAGTTCTGCTTACTCAATATACTACAAAGGCCACAGTAAGGGATTCTCCTACTACATTAATTCAAAGACAGGAGCATCCAAATCTCCAAATCCCTCCAACTTGGTGCATTCAAGTGGCCTAGACTGGGAGATCATCTATAATGGTTGTAAGGTCATTTTTCAAAATCCAACAAAAAGATTCTCACTCGAAGGCACTAAACTAAGTTTGGTATCAATATCAAATGAGAAATGATAGCTCATTCAATAAGTCTAATAAGTAAAAAGCAAAGACCGAAAGAAACTCTTCTTCAAAAGTCCAACCAAGCAGAAAGTAAATGACCGAAGAAGTCATCCCAATATTTGTATAAAGCTAAAGGCCAAACTACGGGAGTCATGACATCAATATATCCGTTACACACGAAGCATATGACTGATGACTCTTCGCCATTGACCCAATATAAGCTCTGAGGGCTAGGTCACCAGCAGACATCCTTCTATAATCCCATGAAAGCAGAAAATTATGACAGAAGGTAATTTTGTATCACCTGACAAGTCTTCAAGACAATCCAAGATTTTTCTTTGTAATGTCTATCAAGGCATGATACCAGGATAGAAGGAAATACAAGATACAAATATCAGAGATGGAGTCTTCAACAAGCCCGTCAAAGCACAAAGCATAGGACTGAAGATGTTTTCATCCTGCCAACAAGTCATAAACTCCATAAAGTCCACTGAGGCACAAAGCCAGCACAGGAGGAAAATACAAATTTAAAATTTTAAGATTGAATATTCAACAAGTTTAGTACAATATGACTGAAGATATTCTCATCTCAGTAACAAATCATCAACTCCATTAAGTCCACCAAAGCACAAAGCTAGGACATGAGAAAATATAAATTTTAAACACTCAAGAGGAAGTCTTCAATAAGTTTAAAACATAAAGCATTTGATTAAATACATTCCAAATTCTCTCAACAGTTACTACAAGCCCTCCTTGTTAGATAGGATGTATTTTTATATATTTATCTGAGTCGACATCGTGCTTCAAGCCGAGATCCTCAGATAAATATATATGATGATCAGAATGAGCTACGCTTATTTATATTAAAGAAGTTCAAACTAAGTGATACATTTATGAGCTAATATACATCCTCCTATCAGACAGGAGCCCCCTTTTTATGATCAAGGTTGTTCAATCCTCTCTTGTAAAATAGGGGGCTTTCTTGTATATATATTTATGTTGACATCAAGCTTTAGGCTGAGATCCCTGAATATATCAATAATTGTTATTATGAAAGTAGCAGGCTCTTGCAAGGAAAAAAGAATATATTTCTTCACATGAAAAGATAACCCTAAATATCAAAAGTTTATCTCTCATATTTGCTAAATTTTGAAGATTAAGTTAGAAGAACTCCTAATTTTGGAAGCTTTAATCAATTCAGTTAGAAAAATATCAACCTCTATATCATGAAGTCTAGGAAATAGATAGGCTCTAAAGGTTGAACTTAACAAGCCCACAAATGGCCGAGTTGCTGACACTCCCCTCACTCAATAAGTCGTAAGAAAATGACGTAGTAAAAGAGCCCCCATTCGTTGATGACAAGGCCACCAAGCCATCATAGGTTAAGTCGAAGACTTGAGTAGGTTCTAAAGGTCAAACTCAACAAGCCTATAAATGGCCGAATTGCTGACGCTCTCCTCACTCAACAAGCCGTAAGAAAAGGTCACAGTGAAAGAGCCCATACTCGTTAGTCCAATGATGATAGCTATTCAATTTCAAACCAAATCCAGCTTAGTGACTACAAATAATCAAAATCCAAGAGATCTTTCTACCTGATTGATAGGCCAAGGCAATATGAGAAAACTCTCAATTCAGAGCAATCTAAAATCAATCTTTATATTGCCTGCAGGGTGATATTTCAATTTATTCTTAAAAGATCTATTCAAGCACAAAACACATATCAAAGACAATCTCCTCATCAAGTCCGTCAAAGTAGAAAGCATAGGACCGAGAAAGCAATTACATAGTTTATACAAAGTCGATGATCAAACTAAAGGAATTTTGTAATTATTTAGTCTGTTAAAGAACTCATTGCTAGGATGATGATTTAATATTATAAACCTAATATAAGTCGGAAGGCTAGGTCATCTATTTGCACCCTTCAACGAATCCGTCAAAGCAATAAGCACAAGATTCAGGGTGTACATACACTTTTTGGCAAGTCAATAGGGACAAATTAAGACAATTTTTCATCAAGTTCGTCAAGCTTAAAGCTAGGATAAAAGAAATTTTAAATCTCAAAGCAAACAAATCAACTTCTCCATCCAAATCGGTCGAGCATGAAGTTAGGGTTGGAGGAAATTCAAATCCATAAAGATACAAAAGAAAAAGCTCTTCAGCGAACTTGTTGAAATTGAAGTAATTTAAAATTCATGGTTGACATGAAAGGTCAACCAATTTTCAATAAATATGACTCACTTCAAGCGCGACATATTTGCTAGGGGGAATTTATTGACCCTCATTTATTCAATCGCATGCACAATCCCCTCTCTCTCGCTCGACTTTTCACACGCGAACCCGACAGAAGAAACTGCAAGGCTTTCGAAAGCTCTTCCCCTCTCTCGTTCGATCTCCCTCAACCGTTCCCTCCATGCCTGGCTTCTCTGTTCAATTTGCCTTAAAATGGAAGCCCTCATTCTCTCACCTGTAAGCCCTCATTCTCTCTCTCATTTCCCTCACTCGATCGGAAGATCCTTGCTTTAGTTCCCTTAAGTTGTAAGGATTCCATCTCCCTTCGATTCCTCAATCCGAAATTCCTCTTTTCCACATTCCCTCGCTTCCATCGCCCCGATTCCTTGAAACTGCAACTCATCCATCTGAAAAAAACCCTTCTCCTATTTGACTCTCCCATCCTCTGATTCTTCTCCATACCGAGCCCCTCCTGTCTATCTCAAATTTTCTCTACATCAGCTGAGCAAAACCCAACCCTCTTTCATGCGATTCGCTTCTTTATAGGGATTATTTTAGCTTAATCTTAATTCGTTTAAAAAAATTTTTATTTATGAAAATAGTAGTCGTCAATCCGACAAGCCGACGAAGTCGACGGACGACTAGGGAGGATTTTGTTTTGTTTTTTTTCCTTTCGGTAGGAGAGAGAGAGAGAGAGAGAGAGAGAGAGAGAGAGAGAGAGAGAGAGAGAGAGAGAGAGGGTGGCACATTTTTTTTTTTTTTTGCTTTCGGAGAGAGAGAGAGAGAGGGGTTTTATTAATTTTTTAATTAATATAATTATTTAAAATATTTAAAATATATAATTTAAAATATTTTTTATAAAATATTTAATAATTAAATATTTATATATTTAGTTATTAATTAATTAATATATATATATATATTAAATATATAATTTAAAATATTTTTAATTATATATATAAATTTAGAAATTTATTTAATAATTTTTATTAATTAATATTTATAAATATATTAACTAACTATTTTATAAATATATTAAATAACTAAATATTTATATAATTTGAATATATAAATAACTAAATAAATTTATAAATATAATTACTTTATTTATATATAATTTATAAAATATTTATATAATTCATTTTTTTCTTTATTTATTTATTAAAATTATTTATTTAGTTATTTATATATTTAAAATAAATATATATATTAAATATATATATAAATAACTAAATATTTTATAAATATTTTATAAATATTTAGTTATTTAAATTATATAAATATTTAGTTATTTAAATTATATAAATATTTTATAAATTATTTAAATAAAGTAATTATATTTATAAATTTAGTTATTTATTTATATTTAAATTATATAAATATTTAGTTATTTAATATATTTATAAAATATTTAATTATTTATATATATATATATTTATTATATATATATTTATTCCTTTCTTTTATTTATTTATTAAAAATTATTTATTTATTTATTTATTTTATATTTTATATTTTTATATTTTTTTATTATTATTATAGACATATAAGTAAATAAATAAAATAAATAAATAAATATATATATATATATAATTAAAATATTTTATAAAAATTATTTTTTAAATTATATATTTTAAATATTTTAAATTATTTATATAACTTAAAAATATTTATATAATTTAAATATATAAATAACTAAATAAATTTATAAATATATAATTTACTTTATTTATAAAATTTATAAAATATTATATAATTTATTGACTTTATATAATAAATAAATAAATATATAAATAACTAAATATTTTATAAATATAAATATCTAAGTATTTATATAATTTAAATTTTTATTAATTTATTTAACTAATTATATATTTTAAATAAATAAATATTTTTAAATAAATAAATAACTAATTAAATATATATATATATATATATATAATAATAACTAATTATTTATTTATATATTTTAAATATTTTAAAATTATTTATATAACTTAAAAATATTTATATAATTTAAATACATAAAATAACTAAATAAATATAAATATATATATATATATATATATATAATAATATATTATATATATATATATATATATATATATATATATTATAATTTATTTATATAATTTATAAAATATTTATATAATTTATTTCTTTATTTATTTATTAAAAATTATTTTTATATATTTTAATTATTTTAAATATATTAACAAAAGTAATAAAAAATTATATATTTTAAATAATTATATTAATTAACAAAATTATTAAATAAATTTCTAAATTTATATATATAATTTATTTTTAAATTATATATTTAATTATATATATAAATAAATTAATTAATAACTAAATATATAAATATTTAGTTATTAAATATTTTATAAAAAATATTTTAAATTATATATTTTAAATATTTTAAAAATTATATTAATTAAAAAAATTAATAAAACCCCCTCTCCCTCTTTCTCCTACCAAGCAAAAAATAATAAAAAAAAAACCACACCCTCTCTCTCTCTCTCTCTCTCTCTCTCGCGTACTGAAAGCAAAAAATAAAAAATAAAAAAAAATCCTCAGCCAGGACGACTTGTATGCGCTTCCTTGTCTACTAGTGTTGTATGGACGACTATTTTATTTTCATAAATAAAAATTTTTCATGCGTAAACACCTAATTAAAATTAACACTAAGCCTATTTTAAAAATAATCCCCTTCTCTATATCACGTAGACTCGTCTGTCAACAGGATTTGGTAAATCTAGATTTAACTTGCAATTGTAGCATTTACAAGATTACATTAGAAAATACATTTGATTGGATTTAAGTTGAATCCGACTTAAATGCAGCTCAAATCCTCCAGCCAACCACCCTCTTTCCTTTCTTGCAAGCGACAGAAACTGAGAAAGAGCACCGTCATTAGGCGGGTTCTCCTCTAGGTTTCCGATATTTCCATCATTCCTTTCACTTTACCTGTGCTTGTTGATCGCTACATTATTTGTTACAAATGAAAAAAAAAAGTTTGAATATGTAGAATGTATGAATGTGTGAAAATTGTATTATATGTGCTTCTTTTTATAGGTTTGAATGCCTCGTCATGCTTATCAGGGTGTGACGAGATGAAAATCAGCCAAGGTGTTTCGAAACACTGACCGTCACGTTCATCAGGGCATGACATGTATGGCTAAAATTTGTTAGATGTGACACCCCTATGCTGAAATGCTACCAAAATTTGGGCTAAATTTTAGATTTCAAAAAGAAAAGAAAAATAAAAAAATTAGCTTAAAAGCACTAAATAGAAAAAAACTCGAAAGCTAAATTCAAATTAAAAGAATCAAGTAAATATGCTAAATAATGTGAATATGAGCATTGAAAAAATAAATAAATAGAAAGGCTTACAAGATTTTAAGCAAGTTAAAAACCCATATAGGCTTTGAGCTAGAACCCTTCTCCATCTTCATTTCTTCTATGAACAATCAGAGCTTTGTAAACTCTTAAAAGGATTCAAATAACATAATAATAAGAAGCATTCTAGCCTCTAATTTATAGAAATGATAAGGGAACGTGGAGTTCACTTGTAACTTAAAGTAATAATAGATGGTGGCGTGCTCAATAAACATTATTACCCTATGAAAATGTACCAAGTGAAGGTGAATTTAGTCACTTAATTTATTGCTAGATGAATGCTTGACCCATTGTTTCATATGTTTAAACCAATGAGGATACTTAAGTTGAATGCGAGTGAAACTTAAGCAGACTAATATTAAACTCAAAAGGGACAAGATAGCTTGCTAATGGGCATAAACACAACTTTTTATGAATGATTGAAATGTGTCGTGGCTTATATTGAACAAATCGAATGAAATTTGAAAGGATCAAGAGAGATTTATATGGCTTGTCAAAGAATCTGAATAGAGATTGTGGTGAACTTCGATGTAAAATACAAGTGAAACTTGTAATGAACTTAATATTCATTTACAAGTTGAAAGAAAATTTATAATAAATTTAATCACTTGTTAATGAACATAAATGAAGACCTCTAGTGAACTTAAATAGTTTGGTTATCAACACAAGAAGGGAATCTTAATGAATAAATACCTCATGCTTAACTTCAATTGCATAAGTTGAAAAGAGTTGAAGAAATTTGAGTGAAATTTATAAAAAATTTGATAGCTTACTCGCAAGCACGAATTCAATTAATTAGCTCACCAATGACTATGAATAATATATCTCCAAAGGATACAATTATTTTATATTTGAATCTAAAATTAAAACACATATGATTTATTGAGTGCTATTTTCAAACTAAAGTGAAAATCAAATATAATTTATAAGAGGTTTTCACCATAACCAAATGGCTTATTAGCAAGTATAGGCAAAATTTTTTAATGAATAATTGGCTTGTATTCAAAAGAGGCTTGAATTCAAATAAGTATGCTTAAAGTATGCATAATAAACTATCTGTGCAAGAGCAAAAGTTGAATATGATGAGTTGATAAATATTTAAAAGAATAGTAATAATTGGAAGCTAAATAATCATTGATACTTGAAAAATTCAATGATCAAATTAAATATAAGCGATGCTACAATATTTTTAATCGAAAATATAAAGCTGAAATCAACGTCACCGGATCTACAATTCTTTGTACAAGCAGACAGAAGACGATGCTAAGTTAAATTCTCCATGAATTATGAAGCTTCTTCCATTCCAAAAAAGAATTAAGGAATTTCATTCTAACTATGATTTTCAAAGTTAATGACTTCATTAATTAGATGAAATTATCTAGGCTATAAATACTTGCATGTGCTCGGATATGGAGATTTAAAGTGCAAATTTTAATGTCTCAAAAGGCTGCACAGGCTAAGTTGGAATTAAATATAAAATATGAAATCAATCTCATAATTCAAAAATTTAAATTACCTAAATTACTAAATACCACGCTCACATTATCAATGCTTAAATTTATCTTCGATGTCGATGGGTTGTCTTAAGTCCCAAGTTAACAAAACCTAGAAATCCAATTATTATAAGAATATCAACTTTTTAAAACATCCGGTAGTTTAATTCGTTATGATGTAGACCGATCTATTATTATTAAACTAATAGAGTCGATAGGATCTGAAATAATAAATTAAATGATCAAATAATATATCGACCCCGATGATGATTATGTTGAATGATGATTTCCACCGGAGGGGATACTTCCATTAAAATGTGATTCTAATTTCAAATCAAATTAACTCAAATTAAGTATAAATCTAAATGCAAAATCTAACAAGTCATTAAGTGTTTAATACTTGAATGAAATTCAATATCTAAAAACTTAAAGTTAAAATTCAACCCATCTTCTACAATTGTTTGTTAAAAGTGACAAATTAAGGAAACTCTAGCTCATAAAGAAGCTAATATTAAATCAAGTACTTATCCACATTAATATAAATATAAACTCTAAAATCATTAGGAAAAAGACTCAATTTTAAGTAATATACTAACTTTTTTAAAATTAAAATTCTTTTTTTTTTCAAATAAAAAATATTGTATAAATAAATATCAAATTGTGGATATTAAAAATGTAAATATATACAAGAATTATATAGTATTATGTAAATCTTTTTTATTATTATAAATTATTTTTAATTCATTTATGTTCTTTAAATAATTTTATTTATAATATATGTTATAGCGTACGTCATAGTCTCATTAGCGTGCAAGTTGGATTAAAAAAAAAATCCATTAATAAATTTCTTCCAGTTAACAATTCAAGCTTTCGAGACACGCGAAGTGGAAGCACGTTAAATAAAAATGTTATAGCATACGCTATAGTATCATTGATGAACAGTTTATATTCGGTTCATTAAGTAGTTCATATTTGAATCATTTATTAGATAAGTGAGTTGAATACGAACAAATATTTTAAACTCAATTTATAAATAAGCCGAATATGAACAATCCGTTCGATTATGTTCAAATTGTTTTAGCCCAAAAAAAAAAAAAAAATAGCAATAATCATAGTTTGGTGATTGGATATTTTCCCATGCAAAAAAGAGACCCAAGTTCGAATCGTAGAGGCTCCACATTTTCAGAACTTTTTGATTTATTTGAACAAGAGCTGAACTCGCTCATATTCAGCTCATTTACACCCTTACATATAACTAAACTCTTTCTACTTTTAAATTTAAGTTTCTCTCATACAAAAAATAGTGTATACTTATAATTATTTGTAGTTGTATTTTAGGATTTTTCCCCCAAAATCCAACCAATAGCTTAGTTGATTTCTATGACCTTAGATAGTTTATGTAGCATTTACGTGCCTCAGTAATCTTAAATTTAAGATCTTTTTTATGTCCATTTGAACTTAGATTAGGCTACTTTTGATGTTATTTTATTCATCTTTTTGAGATATTTAATTTGATTATAAGTTAATATCAAATTTAAATTGTGAGATTTCAATTAGAAACTATAACAAGATTCACGTTCTATTCAATAAATTTTTTTGGTAACATACACATATAAATGCCGCACAAACACACGCTTGGAAGCCAAAATTTTTGTTCAATATTTAGATGCGAATAAACTCATAATTGATACATGTTATGTGCAAGAAGATTTGGGTGAGTAGAGTAGAAGAATTCAATGCCTTATCATTGTATAAAAGTTCTGCACATAATAAAAGAGTCTGCGAGACCTAAGGATTTTAACGTGGAAAATCTAAGAAGAGAAAAACTACGGGGCCTAGCCCACTTAAAAATAATTTACTATATCAACTTCTATTACAATTATTATTCTTTCTCCAAAGTTGAAGAATGATAGCTTATAAAAATAAGTTTTGTGATAAGCTTCACTGGATTAGCGACGAAGGCCTTGCTTGAGGCGGTAGTCTAATGATTCGATAAAAACTATTAAAAGATGGTCGGGTGGCAGTTGGTAGTAGCTAACGATGGTGGAAGGTGGCGGTCGACGATGATCCGACATTTCAGGGTGACATGTAGCTTGACAAAGGACCAACAAGAATCGACATCCATTGACCGGTGATGGTGATTGTCATGGCGATCAACTGGTTGATAGCAGTATGGTTGATAGGGGACCGGTGGTGGTCGGCGGTAGTGACCGATGGTGATGACCGATAGTGGTGGCCGACGACTACTTGGTGGTGGTCGGCATCCGACGACGGTATGGCTGATTATCAGATTCTTCGAGTCTCGTGAGGTCTCTCCTTTCTTTGCTTCGCAGTGAAGAATGATGAGCTATTTATAGATTATGAGAGTGACATCTCTGTAAATACAAACAAAATTCAAGCCACTCCATCGGACGGCTTTTGACCTCACTTTTGGAGTGAGCTCTTAACTCCTCATCATAGACCTAAGACTCTTGTAGACACTAAGAGCTCCTTAGTCTTCAGACATTTCTAGTGATTAGGTGAACACTTAACCTAAGCCTAGATACTTAGAAGAGTTAGCCATAGGAATAGGTTATGCCTTAAGGATTTATAAAAACTTACCTACCTTATAGCTTAAACCCAATCCATGATTCCTTCCTCCAAACCAAACCTCAAATCCAATTCAAATCCAAATCATAAATCAATTCCAAATCAAATGATTGAAACCCATTATCAAATTCAAACTCCAAAATCCTTCATAATCCCTTTGATTTTGTCTTATGGGCTTAGCCTTAATCAAATTTAAATCAACCTTAATTCAATTAATTTTCTCAAATATCCATTCAGTCTCAAATCAAATCCCAACCCAAATTCCAAACCAAATGATTGAAACCCATGATCAAATTTAAATCCTAAAATCCCTTCCTAAGCCATACGAACCACCTTCATATGCTTAGCCAAAACTCCCTTTTAACTAAATCAAACTTGGTTGATTTCTTTATAAATCAGCCATTTCTTCATTTATATTCACAAATATAAATGAAATTGAAATTCAAATGAGCCAAATCAAATCAAACTAAATAAAATCAAATCAAGACTTTTCTTAAGCCATATGGACCTACCTCCATAAGCTTAATCAAATTTCAAACAAAATCAACCCAAACTCAATTGATTTTCTTATAAATCAGTTATTCCTTCATTTATATTAACAAATATAAATGAAGCCCACCCTCCAATGACAAAAAATAAATCAAACTAAATTAATTCCCTACTTAAGCCCTTTTGACCTACATCCTTAAGTTTGGTTAAATTTGCTTCCAAATCACTCCAAACACAAGTGATTTTCTCATGAATCATTTATATCTTCATTTATATTCAAAAATATAAATGAAATAAAATCCACATAGCCAAAACCAAACCCAAATCAAATCAAATTTCCAATTTAATCATTTTTATCCAATTTCTTGAACTTGGTTAAATGATACTCAAATTAATTCAAAACCCATGGATTTCTTCATGAACCAATCACTCTTTCAATCACTTACCCAAATATAACATAAACTAAAATTATCAAACCAAACCTAAGTCAAACCCAACTTAGCCCTTTTAACTTGAAAACTTCAAATGAGCCAAAATCCATCATAGCTCAAATTGATTTTAGTTAAATTTATATTTCAATCCTAGGCTCATATGTGAGTTCAACTAAACTTGAATAAAGCCAAAACCAAACCAATTGATCCATTTAGGTCCACTTGACCTAAAGTGACCTAAAAATTCTTTTTTGAGCCAAGTTCTAATCCAACCCAAATTGGATTGAATTAAGCCTATCTAAACCTCTTGTCATGATCAACAATCAACCTAAGGTGATCAACTACCTTGAATTGAGTCAAACCAAGTCAACTTGGTCCTTTGAGAAAGTCAACCTTTAGCCCAAATGAAACCTAAACTAGCTAAAACCCATCATATACCAAATTAATTGAAACCATTGATTCAAACCCATTCATAATCAATGATTGAACATAACCAAATCATTAATTGAGCCAAACCAAGTCCAATTGACCTAAGTTGACCCAAATTGGCCTAAATAGCCAAATGGGTCAAATCATGATTTAACCAAATTGATTGCAACCAATGGCTCAAGTTCATTCTAAATCACTTATTGAACTTGACCAAAGCCACACTTGAGCCAATTTGACCAATTGGTCAACTTGACCTAACCTAGTCCAAATTGACCTAAAAGGTCAAAATTGGCCAAAATCCAAATTAAACCCAAATCAAATCAAACCAAAGCCTACAATTATTTTCAATCAACCAATTGAACATGAACTAACACCTAACCCAACCCAATTTGGTCAAATTGCTCAAATTGATCAACTTAGCCCATTTAATGAGCCAAAATCAAACCTAAGCCAAATTAATCAAAATCACTTAAACTAAAACTTTCCAAATCATCATTTGAACCTAGCTCAAGTCTTGGTTTGACACAATTTGACCAATTGGTCAACCCAACCTAACATGAACCCATATGAACCCATTTGACCAAATGAAGCCAAACCACCCCAAATTAACCCATGGGACCCTAGGAGCTGGCCAAACCCAACCCAAGCCAGTCCTAGATCACACCCAAACCAGCCCAAATCTAAGTAAGACCCAATCCAATGGGATTAACCATTGGACAAACCTCCCCATATTAGATTCTTTCCATAAAAAGTAAAGTCCACTCTCCCATCACTTGGCAGCCATCCAAGTACCAAATGGGTGTGTCAGCCTTCTAGCCCAACCTAAGCAAGCCTGGGGATCACCATGGACCAAAGAAACCCAACTCTTCCTCCTTCCTTCATACCAACACCTAAAGGACCAAGCCAACTCAATCCCCACATCTGAGCTCCTACCACAACTTCCTCCAACTCATGCGATGAGTGACGGTGACCCTTGACATGACCAATGTAAAAATGGAACGGATCCGCCCCTCCACAAGCTCAGAGGTACCCCTCAATTTGAGCAGGATTCATTACCTTTCACACTCTCTGAGCCCCTAAGTGAGAAATTAAATCCTCAAAGCATTTTTAAACCTTCCCAAGCCTCCCTTGATTGGAATTCCTCTCCCCCTGTGAAACCGAAATAAGGGAGGGTGCTTTCGATTCATACTTCTTCTCCACTCCATCAAACTTCAATTAAACTCACACACACTATCACCACACCTCGTCAAGCAATACTAAATCATTTTCCAAGCTTCTAAGCCACCAGAAGCCATAGTTCAATCAAGATCGAACGCTCAAAGGGAGGAGCTTGGCCTTTGGAGTAATCTACCTCAAATCAAAGCTTGTGTGGCTCAACATGACTTTATTTCTACCAAATGAAGCTTTCTCAATCGTTGGAATCACCGTTCACAAGCTCTGGTAAGGTAATCCATTAAAATCAATCATTGTATGAAAATAGTTGGGAGCTATGTGAAAGAAGTATGCATTTGAGCCCATCCTAGCTGCTGGATCCTTGCGGATCCTTCGCGCGAAGGTGTGGCTTGAGTTTGGAGTGGATCTGAGCTCGGGTGAGCTCGGATCGAGTGATCCATGGCAGACATAGGAGATAGATCATGGGCCATTTGTTCTGCATGATTAGAATGGACGGCTCTGATTAAATCACTCATAGATCTCTTAATTTTTTCCTTCAAAACAATAGATTTAATCGTGGCCGTCTGATCTTAGATTGGGCGTCCCACGCGAAAGTGCATCCCCCACAATACGAATGAACTTCCCAATGTGACTACTTAAATAGCCTATCCCGTCGAGCCATGTGGAAAGCGTGCCGCGTCAGCAGCCACGTGACGCCAACAGGATTAGGGCTTTAAATAGGTTAATTATTCCATTTTAAGCATAAAACTTCTAAAATTCATAACTAATCTTAGAAAAATCTAAAAAATACAAATGATGGCTCATTTTAAAAGATATTTTAGAGGAGAATCCAAGGAAATTATTATTAATTAATTTTAAATAGTAATTTTTGCTTAATTAAAGTTTAATTAAAAATTTAATTAACCTAATTACTCTATGAGTAATTATCCAATTAATTTCAAACTTTCTAGAGATGTTTAGGGGGATGACCTCTACCCCTATTTTTCTTGGAATTTATTGGATAGTTAATTAGGGAGATCAATAGATTAAGCCTTAATGACTCTCTTACCTTAATTAATGATAATTAAGCAAATGAATAGTGTATGAATTAAATAATGAAGCTTATTACCATCTGTTAACTATGAAAAGTCTTAGAAAAATGGTTTGGGTTTATTTCTTATGACCATTTTATTAAGCTTCTTCATTTGTTTCAAATTAATTAAAGCTGAAGTAATTAATTAGCCACTTAATTAATCAATTAAAAGAAAAGAAATCTAATTATTTCAAAGCCTAACTCATTGTTTGAAATGACTTAGGGATTGGGATTGAGTCCTCTTCCTTGATCTCTTTCCCTAAGTTAATTTCATTATCTTAATTGAAATATAATTAAAGGATTTAATTAACCAATTAATGGCTTAATTAAATTAATTTAAAATCCAATCCATTCCTAACTTTGTTTAATTAACCTTGGGTTGTTCTTTAGATGTTTAATAGTCTAAAAAAATTTAATGAAATTATGATTATCTTATATGTGTGAAAAAATTATAAAAGTAATTAATTTAATCTCTTAAGCTTAATTAACTATTAATCATGAGCCAATTGCATTAGATCCCTTTCATTCCTTAGGAGCATTACTAATATACTTTTCATGTGGTTGCATATCATGTTGGCTCATCATTAATTAGTTAATTAACTTAAGGTGATATAAGTAAGGGCTTAATTAATTGATTTAATTCATACCTCAACCTAATTATGCCATAAAATCAACCTAATTACTTTCATTAAATCAAATTAACTCACACATGGGGAATGAGATTAGGATTAACAAACCTCTTTCACATCCCTTAAATTAAATAAAAAATGAAATAAAAACAATTTAAAGGAACTTTGGTTTATTTTAAATAAGCTTGTTTAATGTGATTGTCCTTAGGAATTACTAGAATTGAATGAAATTACACACTTATGTTACTTTATTTCTTTCCAATCATGTTAAAATATTGTATGCCACTTGTAGTCATGCATTCATTTATTTCAAAAACTAATTAAATAAAATGATTTCCTTTTTATCAAATTTGCATGTGTTGACTTAATTAAAAATATGTGTGGCTATTATCATTATTAAATTTTAAATGTATTTTTAAAAGCTTATTAATGAATGATAATATATATTGTGACTTTAGTTATGTATACATAGGAGGTACATGTGAATATAAGCTTAGTGCATGAAGTGAAGGTCTCTTTCTTACATTTATATGTTGATTTGCATAAGTTTGAATGTTAATGGGTATATTTGTCTAGACATCCCGGGGATGCATGGCTTTAAGTAGCCCCAAGAAGATTCCTACCTCACTCCTTTAGTGCGGAACAATGGCGATGTACCTATTTGATTTCATTCTTATGCATTTTGACATTAAAATTTGATAGATCTTTAATTCATTTACAGAAATAAATTAAATAATTCAAACTCTACTTTTGCATGGTTTCTATTCTTATAGTTGCTTATACATCCATATGTATTTAAGAATAGCGGGTATATTAGTCCATTCCGGGGATGCACAGCTTTAAGTAGCCCCAAGAAGGTTCCTACCTCACTCCCCTGGTGCAAAACAATGACGACGTACTTAGTTAAAACTTTCATACATTTGAATGTGTTCCATTAAAAGTACATGCATTCATACTTTGTTCAAGTGGTTGGATTGATTAGCCATATGATTTATAGCTCTTTTCTTATACTTTTGTATAAGAATTTAGATAGAGCTTTAAATTAATATGAAAAAATAATTCAACTAAATGAAACATCAATTTCAAGTACATTTGCTTACATTCATCATTTAAGTTTGTTAAGATATGAATTGAATGTATAGTTATGTTTAGGACTTAATCATATACATGCTATATATGATGGAAAGAAATGAGCAGACATGTATTATGTGATAGTAATTAATTTTAATTAATCTTAAGATGCCTTTCTTATTGAATGAGATTATTTAAAGTGAACCTAAACTTATGATTAATTTAAAATATATAATAAGCCATTCATTAAAGAGAATCGATTAATTAATTTTCTTTAGATGTGACTTAAGGTAGGGATAAAAGAGAGCGACTCTCTCTTTCCTTCTCTTTATAACACTTAGCTGTTAAGTGTAGATCAAATGAAATAAAAAAATATTAAGTAAAATTTATAAATTAATTAAAACACTTAAAGTGAAATCATCCTTCAAATTAAATGCCCTTCATACTTAGCGAATGATAACTCTAAAGCCTAGTTAGAACATACCACACAAACTTTAATACACACACATTAGATTAAGTCACCACTTCTAGCTTTATGTTAGGGCAGTGCATGGTTTGATATATATTTATTTTGTGATGTATTATTATAGAGTGGATGTTAGGGTGTATGCTTCATAGACTGGATGTTAGGCCATGATTAGCATAATTATATTTTTTTGCAGAATATTGTGCTTAAGGGACGCTTAAAATAAATATAAATGCTCTCTTTTACAGGTTGCTTAATCCCTAAGCATAATCTAAATTAGGACAAATGGACCTGGTTACCCATGTGCATGGTGCCAAGTCCAAATTATACATATAACTGCTTGGGTTGTATGGTGTATTTAGCAAACACTTATTTTGCAGGTATATTTAGACTTATTTTTCCATTCTTTTAATGAAACTGTGCATTAGGAATTTGGTTAAGTGTTATGGGGCCAGAAGGTTTAATCCTAGGGTGCCATATGATGCCTAGAAGCCTACCAAATTAAATATAGTAAATCAAATGAAGAAAAGGAGGGAGCATGAAGACTTGAAGACCCCCCCATAACACTTACCATTTATAATTTGTAATTATTCTTTCATATACTGGGTTGTATAAGGGTAGAGCTCGTCTATCCATTTTTATTTTTGGGTTGTACGGCAGTACCCAACCGCACTGACCTATTATTCTTTCATGTTGAGTTTATAAATTATTTGATGATTTATTTACATTGCAATAGAAATTGCATTTATTTTTCTAACTTCTTCATGTATGATGATTTAATATGTGGCCTAGATCTTCTTAAGCTCTTAGGGAAAAATAAACTTTTTACCCCAATCATAGCTCATAATTTAATTTTCTAAATAAATCATAACCTCATTTAAAGCCTAGGTATTAAATCAAGATAACTAAAAAAATTTAGCAATCCCTTAGCTCAATGTTGTATGCTTAATATCATGCATATCATTCTTGCTAAGAGAGGGTTTCCATCCTTGCACGATAGGGGAAGACTTGACCTTTGAGGGTCTCCATTGTGGTGGAAAACACCTCTTTCTTTCTGAATTTACCAATAATCCTATTTTATCATGCATTTAGACATATAAAATTCTATAGTCTTTGTCAAAATAAAGAGTCCAAAGTCAAGTAAAATTTGATAAAATTTTGCATTAGACTAAGTCATTATTCATACCACTCAAGCTCTAGCCTCTTAGGGAGCGAGTTTAAGGATTTTAGTTTCTTTCTAAATAATAACAACCTAACCATCTTGCAATACATAAGATTTGCCTACATGATTTTAAAACATAAGATGGGTTAGCTGGCTGCCACTCCAGGTAGTTATAAGCTCAATAGTCAGGTGGTTTAACCTCTCTTATAGAGGAAAACAATATGCCCATTTTCTCCTTAGATTTAGGACATTCTTTGGCCCTCGCTAAAGGTCCCTAGATTTAGGACCCAATGTTGCTATTTACTCTCGAGCTATAAGCATAAATCCTCACCTCTTAGATATTTTTACAATCTTGTGTTGTGGAATCATAAGTGTTAGTTTTCTAATAAAATTTCAACTCAAATACATAATTCTCCTCAATTTCAAATATATAAAGCCCAACCATAGGATAAACTATAACGCTCACTAGGTTGTCCTAGTATCATGAATGTTCACTACTTGTCTCCTTTGGCTTCGATAAATAAGTCTCTCCTTTTGGTCTATCCACTTGATTTTCCAAACATAGCCAATTTATTGATTATCCTATCTTTGAAATCTTTCGAGACAATTGTCTACTTTAATCAAGAGTATTATTAAGGAACTCACCTTCCTTAGGATGTAATTAACAATGGGGGCTTGCCCCCATAGAAAACTTCAGAACCCGATTTAAATAAAACCTAGTTTATTCATCCATGTAAAGTAAGAAAAAAATCTCTGGTACATTTGAAGACCTATCATGCCTTAGGAGTCCTTATTAGGTGATTAGGTCCATTGTAGGGTAGTGATTTCTATCTTTCAAGATAACACACTATTTCTTGATGTCATACTCGATCACCTCAATAAGTACTCCCTTAGATCTGCGTGGTGTACCCCCATATATACATATAATCTAAAAATAAACACAACAGATTTTTCTGACAACTCCGTTGGGGATTGTTCTCTCTCCATGTGGTGAAAAGTTTTACATTTTTTAAAAAGTAGTATATCTTCCATCTTCAATCTATGTGGAATAAAATGAAGATAGAAATATACTCTTTGAATGCATTTGGACACCACATAGATCTGCAGATGTTCTTATTAGGGTGACCGGTATGACATTGCGGAGAGGTGTACTATCTTGAAAGATAGGAGTCACCACCTTATAATGGATCTAATCACTTGAATAAGGACTAAGAATAAACAATGCATATGTACTAGAGATTCTTCCCTACTTTACATGAAAAAAAGTAGAGTTTATTTTAAACTAGGTTTGTTCAATCCTCATAGTTAATTCGCCTAAGGAAGGGGATTCCTTGAATACTCTGAAGGTAAATGATTGTTGTCTCCAAAATAGGACTATCAATTGATTAGTTTATTTAAGAAGATCAAATGGGATTGATCAAAGAGAGGGAGTTATTATTGAAGTCAAAGAAAGATAAGTAGGAGATGCTCACGATGCTAGGAAACCTAGCAAGCATCTTAAACTATCCTATGGCAGCACTTTATATTTTTGAAATTGAATTAATTTATTTGAGTTGAATTTTTATTATAAATTTATGGCTTATAATTCCATAATACAAGGTTATGAAAATGCCTAAGAGGTGAGGATTTATGCTTATGTCCCATAAGAGGGAAAAGCAATCTCAGAATCTAAATCTATGAGACTTTGGCGAGTGCCAAAAGTGCGATCTAAATCTAAGGAGAAAATGGGTATTTAGTTTACCTCTATAAGAGAGGACAAACCACCCGACTGCTTAGACTTACAACCACCTGGGGGTGGCCACCAACTAACTCCTCCTATGATTTTAAATATATATGGGCAAGTCATATCCTTTATGCAAGATATTTATATTGTTATTAATTTTAGAAAGAGACTAAGTTCTTAAACTCACTCCCTAAGAGACTAGATCATGTACGGGCATGAAAAATGTCCTAGATCTAATACAAAATGTATTAGATGTTATTTTTATTTTTGGACAATCATTTGACTTAGGCTTATAGGATTCATATGTCTAATGCATGAGAAGTAAGATTATTGGCCAAAATCAATGAGAAGGGAGGATGTGTGTTTCCACCATGGATGTCAAAGGTCAAGTTTCTGGAAAAGGTGGATTCAAGAGTGAAACAATATGATTTTTATGTATGATGTTATAAAAGAAATACTCATCCTAAGGGATTGCTAATTCTTTTATCTTGATTTTAAACCTAAGCTTCATGTGCGGTTATGAGTTATTTTTTTTTAATTTTGAGTTGTTAAATTTGGTAGAAGATTTATTTGATTTTTAAGAGCCTAATCGTTATCTAGGCCATACATCAAGCAAGAAAAAAATTAAGAAAATATGTCATCTTAATGTACAAGCTAAACAAAACATCACACATTTTATAAAAATAACGAAATTAAATAAAATGCCATTTGTGATCGGGCACCACCGCACAAACCCAAAAATAATTGGGTAGCCGAGCTCTACCCTTATATAACTAGGATTATAAATGAATTAATTTACAATCAAGTAAGGGAATTCATGTTATGGGGTCTTCATTTCTTCCTTTCTTCATTTCTCTTTTCTTCTTTCTTTTGGATGGTTGGAATGTGGTTACATGGTGACAATGCATTAGCATTCCAAAATCCTAATTGTAAAAATATACGAATAGAAAAAGTAAATCTAACTAACATCCGTAAAATAGAGATTCGCTAAACAAACCATACAAATCCCAAGCACACATATTGGACTTAGCACCCCACACATGGGTACTCAAGTCCACCTGACCTATTAGATTATGCTTAGGGGTATAGGCACCTGCATAGCAAAAGCATTTATATATTTTTATTACAGCGCCCCTGAAGAACAATCCTCTGCAAAAAATAATGATTAGAATAAGTCATCCTATTATTCATTCTATGCACATACACCCTAACATCTAGAATAGAAATAATACATCACAAAATAAAAGTAAACATCAAGCCATGCCCCGCCCTAACCAAAAGCTAGAAGTGGTGACTTAACCTAATGTGTGTGCTTTAAAAGGTTTGTGTGGTATGCTTAACTATGGTTTTAAGGTTTGCATTTTCTAAGTGTGAAAATGTTCAACTTAGATGGGTGGTTTCATTTAAGTGTTTAGTTGATTTGAGTTGATTTTATTTGATGATATTATTTAGTTTAAGTGAATCTTAGAATTAATTACTAAGTGTTGTAAAGGGTGGGAACAGAGAAGAGAACTTCTCTTTCCTTCCCTACCTTAAGTAATTTCTAGGGTGAGCTCAAGTTTAATTTTATTTAATAAATGTTTATTATGTGTTTTCATTAATCCTAAGCTTAGATGAACTCTAAACAAACCTATTAAAAAAGAAAGGTATTTTTAAGATTAAGTAAAGTGAATTAAGATCACAAAAATACACATTACTTCATTCTTTCCCAACATGTATATCATGCATATGGATGTAACTTAAGCATATCTATACATACAAATGAGAATGTTTAGCACACTTTATGATGAATTATAAGTGAATTACTTAAGAAAATTTGAATGCTTTATGATGCATGATTTTCATTAAGTAGAAAAGAGATTTTCTTATCCATTTTTCACATGCACACATGTATGTATGAAAGGCATAAGTGAGTACGATGCCATTCTTAGCACCAGAGGTGTAAGGTGCTAGAACTACTTAGGGCTACTTAAAGCCTCGCAACCCCGGGATTGTCTGACTAATACATCACTTTCCTTAAATACAAGCACATGCATAAGAGAAATGAATGGAAAAGAAAAATGTAAAAGTTTGTACTTGATTGTTCAATTTGTTTAGGCAATTTATATGTGTAAATGTAAGTGTCCTTATTAAGTAATAGCATAGTAATGAATAGGAAATGGAATTATGCAAGTTTTATGTTCTTTTCAAATGAACTATACACTTTACCAAATCCTATTTAAAACTACTAAAAGAGGGGAGAAGGAAAATTACACTAAGCACATCCTTATATTTTACTCACATGCAAGGTTATAAATAAAATATAAGTATCAAACTTTTAATTTTAATAATTGATTCATATATTTTGGAAAATAATTTGAATTTAATAGTGATAATAGCCACCCATATTTCTATTTTTAGTCAAAACATGCAATTTGACATAAAGAAAATATTTCACTTTCAATTTAATCTTAAAAAGGCATGAATACATGAAACTCATATGACACACACATTTAGCAAATTAGAAAAGAACTAAAGTGATGAAAGCATGTAAATACATTCACCCTAATTAATTCCTAAAGGTAATCTTATGAAATAAGAAAACTTTTAGCAAATCAAATTATTTTTAAGGAAGGTTTGATTTGGTTTTGAATTTGATTTAATTTGAGAAATGTGAGGTGAGTTTGATATTCCTAACCCATTCCCACATGTGTATGATATTTTAGTTCAATTTTTAGATGATTAGATCCATTTTATATTTTGATTAGGTTAAGGTATGAATTAAGTATGTTAATTACCCCTTACCTATACTACCTTAGCATACTTAATCAAATAATTATGAGCCAATGAGATGGCATAAAACCTCATAAGGAATTTAAATTTGCAATTCACCTAGGAAGAAAAAGGCCTAATGCAATTTGGCTCATGATTAATGATTAATTTAAACTAAGGGATTTAACTTAAGTAATTTCATAACCCCTCTCACACATATGAGTGAGATTTTGATTTTCTAAATTATACTTAGGCTCTTGAACACCTAAACATCTACACAAGATAGATTAATTAAGTTTTGGAAGGTTTTACAATTTTATAAAATTAATTAAGTGGATAATTAGTGAATTAACCCTTAATTAAGATTGGATTAAGGAAGAAATGGGGATTAAGGAATACCTTAAGGAGAGTATCCCAAAAAATTATTCCATAAACCTTATATTTAATTAATCAAAGCTTAATTGACTCAATCAGAGGGTTAAACCACTAATTGTATCCTTAATTAATCTTAATTACATAAAGGGGGGTAATTGGAAATTAATCAAGCAATTCTTTTAATTAAGCCACCAATAAATCCCAAGAAAATTAGAGGAGGCAGAAATCATCTCTCTAATTCTACCCAAGAAGTTTGGGATTAATCAGTGGAGTAATTAGGGGGTAATTAGCAAAATAATATTCCCAATAAAATCCAAATTTAGAGAAAAGAACTATTCAAAATTAATTAAAATTAATTTTAGAATATTCTATGTTCAATTATCCATCCAATGCAATTTATTTCTTATTTTTCTAATTTTTTTAGGCATAAATATGAATTTAGGAAGGTTTGGTGATTAATTATGGATTTAATAAGCCTAATTATATGTTTAATCCCGTCGATGCCACGTGTGCCGCTAATGCGGCATGCGCTTTCCATGTGGAACGACATGATTAGATCTTTAACTTGTCACATCGTAGCATCGCATTAGCGGTGGTGCTACGCGCTTTCTCCTCAGACGTTTGATTAAGGATTATACGATTTAGATTAAAGCCACAGATTTGAGGGAGGAAATCATGGATCTACATGGATTAAATCTCAGCCGTCCATCCAAAATGTGCGGATGGATGACTAGAGATTCATCCCTGTTCTTCTTTGTGGGGAATGGAGACCGTCCACTTCCAAAGAGAAGATCTGAGCTCGATTGAGCTCAGATTGGATTGAAAATCAACCCACACCTTCTAAGTATGAGGACAAGCATATTTAATGGATAGATCAACATAGGATTGAAATCCACTTCATAAAGGACCAACATGTATTAAATTTAAGCTCGTTTAATTGCATATCTCATCAGAAGTGATCACTAGCACTCGATTCCCTCGGAGAAGCTTCATCTAGTGGAGACAAAGCTTTGCTGAGAGTTTGAGGTCTTGAGATTGGGTGGTTGCTTCTATAGACCTACTCCACCTTGAATTCCTTGTGGCTTTGATTGAACTAGCACTCATCTTGCCTTTGGAACTTGGGAAAGAGCTTGGGCAAGTTCGATTGGGGTCCTTGAGGGAGCTTGTGAATGGTATTGGGCTGGTTTTAAGTGTGGAGTGCGTTGGATTTTGGGCATAGCTCCCATATTTTCAATCTCTAAAAATAGAGAAATGGATATTTGATTTCACTCTAGGAAGCTTGGGGAGGCTGAGGAATGGCTTCTCTGACATCCTTAGGTTCAATTGAATTGAGAAATCTTGAAAATGAATTGAATTAGGGGGAGTATATCTCCCCTTTTTGGCAATCAGATGGCCGAAGCTTGCCATACCTTTTTGATCCAATTAACCACCTTGAGTGGGTTTGTTAGGCCGTTTCGGGTGTCCTTGAGTTTGGTTTGGCCAGAGGAGTGGAATGCTGAACTCCCCATGTGCTTAAATTAAGTGGAGGAGGAATTCCATGTGGCCATTTTCAAGCACCTGGTCAGTTTTGAGTTTGGGTTGGGTTTGGCTAACTCAAACCCATTGTGTCATGTGCATTAGGTCCATTAGTGACCATTTGGTCCACTAAGAGGATGCCAAGTGTCTATGAAAAAGAATTGATCAAATTCCAAGTGGTTTTGATTTTGGGTTACCCTATGGCCCAGGGGTAGAATGATCATTTGACCATGATTTAAGTTTGGGTATTTTTGGTATGATGGGAAAATAGGTTGGGTCAAGTTTCATTGAATTTGGAGTTGGTTTGATGAGATTTAGCTCATGTTGACCCATTTAGGTCAAAATAGATCAACTTGGGTCAAGTTGACCAATTGGTCAAATTGGGTTAAACTAAGGGTTGGGTCAAGTTCATATGACCATTTGAAATATTTTGGTGGCTTTAGTTTTATTCGATTTTGTTTAGATTTGAATTTGGTTCATTTGAGTTCATTTAGGTCAAATGGACCAAGTTGACCAAATTGACCCATTTGAGCTATTTGGGTTAGGTTATGGGTTGGTTAATGTTTGGTTGGTCATATGAAGTGGATTGGTATCTTTGTTTCCAATCACTTTTGGATAAGTTTGAATTTAGTTCAATTTGATCCTTTAAGTCAAGTTGGGTTCATGATCAATTAGGCTAGGTTGGGTCTAGTTGGCCAATTGAGGCTTTTAGTCAAGTTCAACAATCATTTTAGAATGACCTTGATCCATTGGTTTCAATCAATTTGGCTTAGATCAAGTTTTGACACATTTTGACTTTTTAGGTCAAGTTGAGTCAACTTGGGTCAAGTGGCCAATTGGGCTATGTTAGGCTCAAATGTTGACTTGGTCAAGTTCAAGCATAGGTCATGAATGAACTCAGATCAATGGTTTCAATCAATTTGGCCTATGGTGGATTTTGGCTATGTTGGGTTTCATTTTGGCTAAGTGTTGACTTGGTCAACCATTAGGTTTGACTTGGTTTGACCCAATTTGAGTGATTGATCATCTCATGATGATTGTTGATCATGATGAGAGGCTTAGATGGGCTTAGTTTAATCCAATTTGGTTAGGATTAAAATTTTTCTCATGAGGGGTACATTAGGTCACTTTGGGTCAAGTGAGCCTAAGTGGGTCAAATGGCTTGGTCAAAGCTTGATTTGAGTTTGATTGAACTTATATATGGACTTATGATTGAAATATAAATTCATTTGCAAGTGGTTTGAAGTCAAATGGGTTTTGACCCATTAGACAATTTCATGTTCAAAGGAAGAACATGAATGGATTTGGGGTTTAATTTTTTGAATTTGTTTTGATTTGGTGATTGAAGTTTGTATTTATATTTTAGTACATGATTATAGGATTGATTGAATCATGAAGAAAAATCAAGGGTTTGGCTTGATTTGAATTAGATTTTTCTTGAAGGAAGTAAATGAGGAATGTGGTCTAAGCTATAGGGTAGGATTTTCTATTAGGCATGACCTATTCCTATGGCTAACTCTTCTAAGTATCTAGGGCTAGGTTGAGTGTCCACCTAATCACTAGATGTGTCTTAAGGCTAAGGATCCCTTAAAGTCTAAGAAGAATCCTATGTCTAAGATGGAGGGGTTGAGAGCTTATTCTAAAAATGAGGTCAATAAAGGGCGCCCAATAGGTGTGGTCTGATTGACAAGGAACACCGCACATATTGGTGTTGACCGAAATGATCAATAACACAGAATCACAAGAACTAACAGAGATGATCTACTCCTAACCCAAGGTGTAGAAGGAATCCATAGCTTAATACAATGTGACTCTACTTATGTCAAATACATAAGAGAGAATAAAGGATCGACTAGGGATAAAGTGAGTAAACCTTCCACAAGGGAAGCAGGTTCAAGTCATCCACAAAAAGGATGAGAGGTTCGATTTTTGAATTGAGTCTCACCAGGGAGAAAATTTGATTTGTTTAATTAAGTTTCACTAGGAAAGAGGGTTTAATTTGTTTCAATTTATTGTTTGTTTAATTGTGTTTATTTTGACTTCATGGGATGAGAGTGAACTCTTCCTTTGGGGAGGCAAGTCCAAATCATCCAGGGGAAAGGTTGTGGAATCCACCTATGGATTAGAATTATAGATCCACTAGGGAACTAGAAAGATTTGCATCTCACTAATGAGGAGAAAAATACTTTGATTTAGATTGATTGATTATTTTATTTTATTTGTTTCATTGGATTTATTTTAATATTTTTAGATGGGCCTTATTGGTTTACGATGGATCGCACTTGAGTAGGAGCCATGAGGGCCTAGACCTAACTCAGATTTACTAATCCAAAGGGGGTAGTCTACCAAACATAGAGTAGGATTAAACACTAGGGATGCCTTTTATATGCAGATACTTGAAGAAAGCATAGTAGACTTACATCCTCCAAAGTAGGGGAGTTCTAGGGTAATTTATTGGCAAGGCAATAGGTGGATAACCTAGGAGGTATTGAGTGAATGCCACTGGGGGACTTAAATCAACTCAAGGATAGTCAAGATTAATTTTTTTTAGATTTATTTTGATTATGATGGATCCCATAGGTTTGCGATGGACAACACTGAGTTGGAGCCATGAAGGCCTTGAACTACTGTAGGTTTACCAATCCAAAGGGAGTAGTCTACCAACAATAAAGTAGGACTATCCAACCAAAGGAATTCCTTTTGGCGTGCAATGGTCAAGTCTTAAGAAGAAAGTGTGGGGACTCACATCTTCTAGAAATAAGAAACTATTAGGATGATTGGTTGCTTTGGGCAACAAATCAAACTCGACCTAGGGATGAACTATTGAGTGAATGCCATTGGGGACTTAAATTAACTAAACGATAGCCAAAGATTAGTTTTATTTTTAGTTTTGATGGATTATATTGATTTGTGATGGATCACACTAAGAAAGAGCTTATATCAGCTTAGGCCTATCTCAGATTTACTGAACCAAAGGGAGTAGCTTCTCGGCTGATGGGAGAACTATCTAACCAAAGGAGTGCCTTTCAATTTGCAATGATCAATTTAAGGAAAGAAAGCTTGGGGACTTTCATCTTCCACTATAAAAGACCACTGGGGTAATCGGTTGCTTTGGGTAATAAATCAAACTTGACTTAGGGCTGCTCGTTGGTTTGTGACAGTCATGTTAGAAAGAATGCATCATAGTCTTACATCTTCCAATGTAGAATGACTGCCGGGGTAACCTTCTTATGGTAAAATAGATTAAATCTGACCTAAGGGTGACTACAGAGTGAGTATTGACTCAGGGATTTATCTTAACTCATAGTCGGGGCAATTCTATAGGGAGTTCTGACACCCTAAGTAGGATGCGCTTGGAAAAGGGCCCGGGGCTTGAATTCCTAATCCATAAGTGAATTGATTTGTTTGTTTATTTAGTTTGTTTTAACATGGACCCTGTTGGTTTGAGATCAGCGAAGAAGCTTATATCGCTAGACCTATCTCGATTCTTGAACCAAGGAGAATCATATGTGAAGAAATTCTCCAACCACAGGGGTGGCTACTAGGAAAGGGGGATTACCTAATCCAAAAAGTAACCTGGGTAGTGTCTAAATTGGGTCGTAAAGGATGTGATCCAAATAGAATGCCCACAGGGGATGGGGCCACTAAAGGATTAATCCAACACCTTGGAGAAGATGACATGGCTAGTCATATCAAATAGGTATTCAGTGTTCAACTCAAGAAGAAAGCTCGAGGACTCACATCTACCAAGAGTGGTGTACTCACCAGGTGAGTCACTGTTAGCATAGCGAACATCAACTAACCTAAGGTGCCCATTGGTTTGCAATAATCGGAGAAGAAAGCTGGGGACTCACATCCTCCCTCTATGGCCAATTCTTTGGGATAGTTTGTCTTTTCGACAGTGCTTCTCGACTACTCTTGGGTGAATGCCACTGGGGGACTTATATCGACTCAAATGTAGTCAAAAAGAAAAGAGCCTCTGGGGGACTTATCTTAAACCTCAAATATACTCAACCTAGTTAGGGCATGATGGCTAGTTCAAGAAGAATGCACGGGGACTCACATCTTCTTAAACAAAGTTAACATGAGGTAGCTTACTGACTGGGCAATAAAGGCTACCAAACTAACAATGTGCTCACTGGTTTGCAATGGTCAAGTTAGGAAGAAAGTACGAAGACTCACATCTTCCAAATAAGAAACCTCTAGGGTGACATACTAGTGAGGTAGCATGAAAACTCAACCCAGAGCAACTAATGCATGAGTGCTATAGGGGACTTGCTCCCACATCAAAAATAGCCTGAGAAAAAAAGATTGATGTTTATTTTTGTGCTTATGTTAAAAGGAATAGGACGCCTCTCAGGTTCTCTTACACCTACCTTAAACACGCTCAGGGAGTATGACGAAGTGGTGCCATGGATGGCAACTAGGAATTCCAACTAAGAAAGGATGCCCCTTGGGTTCTCTTACCTAACGTTAATGTTGAAATAAATGCCTCAGGTTCTCTTACACCTATTCTAATAGTGCTGGGAGATTATGTTTGATTGTGTTTGTGTTGTGAAAGAGGGATATGATGCCACTTGGGGACTCTTACACCTACCTCAAATATGTCATGGCAGATTCGTGAGATAAGCAAATGACACTTTGAAAGAAGAGAAGATTTTGAATGAAATGGAATTATATTTTTATTCTTTGGTAGAGTTATTTTAAAAACATGATTTTTATGGGTAATATTTCTTCAAATAGAGCCAATAAATTGGAAGCATTGGGTGTTCCCCCTTATAATTAATAAGCTGATAAGATCCTCCTTAGTATGCCTTCTCTATGGTATAGGGGCCTTCCCAAGTGGGTTCAAACTTGCCTCCCATCTTTCAATGGGCAAAAATTAGTCTGCTTAGGACTAACACAAGTTCTTCTACTTGGAAATACCTAGGGCGAACCAACTTGTTATGAGCTTGAATCATTTTGGCCTTGTCAAGGTTTCTACCATGGAGTCTCTCCTTCAAACCTTTGAGTTCTTCTAACCATAACTTTGCATTCTGCTCTATAGTGATCTTGTTACCCAATGCTATCCTTAGTGATGGGAGTTAAACTTCTAAAGGTAGAATGGCTTTAGACCCATACATTAAGGAAAATAGAGTATATTGAGTTGGAGTTCGGTATGTGGTGCGGTAGGCCCATAAGACTTCAACCAACTACTTATTTTACTATCACTTATTGTCATCAAGAGTCTTCTTTAGTATTTGGATGAGAGTTTTATTGAATGCTTCTACTAAGCCATTCGCTCGGGGGTAGTAGATGGTGGAGTACCTTAAATCTATATCGTGTCTTCTGGCGAAGCTATTAATCTTTGTGCTTTTGAATGCAATACCATTATCATATATAATTCATCGAGGCATCCTAAACCTATATACGATATTCTCTAAAGCACATCGTTGTGACCTCTCGAGTGGGATTGCCTCACTTGGAAAAGTAGTCGGTAGTAGCTAAGATGAACCGGTGACCCTTGGAAGAAGGAGGATCGATTGGACCCACAATGTCAGTACCCCAAAACTCAAATGGCCATGAAGAAAATGTAGGGTGTAGAATGTTGGGTGGTTGGTGGAGGACCACACCGTATACCTGACATTGGTGGCATCTCCTAGCTACGTCCATGCAGTTTGTAATCATCGAAGGCCAATAGTATCCTAGTCTCTTGATCTTTGCTTTCATCTTTGGACCGAATTGATGTGCTCGAGATGGACTCGAATGCACCTCAGTTACAACGCCATGAGCTTTGTGCTTATCTAAACAACATAACCATATTTGGTCAAAGGCCGATGGTGGTGCCATCAACAAGAGCATAGGAGAGAGCTCTCTGTTTCACCTGATGGGCTTGTGACTTTCTTGAGGTAGTTTGTCGGTGTTCAAATAGTCTATGAATGGTTGCCTCCAATCTAGTTCCTTGTCTTTTTTTAGAAATGATAACCTCCCCTTCAAGAGAAAGTTTCTCGATGAGTTCAACATCAATAAAGGATATGATTTTCTTATTTTGGACCCTCATTGAAATGGACTCATCTTCCAGACATGCCAATTCTTTAGCAAGTTTGGCCAAATCATCTGGTACTGCATTCTCTCCATGGGGAATCTTGTAGATTGTGACTTCGGGGATCTAGGCTAATAGCTTCATGGTGTACTCATAGTAGTAATGAAGCTTGCGGTTGAGAACCTATAGGACCCGACAATCTGGTTGATGACCAACTGAGAATCCTCATAGATATTGATGCTATTGACATAAACCGTAATGATTAAGTCTAGAATGGTAATCAAAGCCTCATACTCGGCTTCATTGTTGCTGTAGGGATTGGATAGGTAGTATGAGAATCTCATCACATCACAGTCTGGAGTTAAGAAAACTATTCCTACCCCTACCTTTTTTGGAAGAGTAGATCGTGGTGCTTGTCCCTTATGAAAGGAAGTTGCACCAACAAAATACATCTCCCTTCGATAATTATCAACCTCCCCTAAGTTCATGATTTGTTCATCAAGGAGATCATCACTAAGTAGAGAATAGAAGTGGGTGTCTTTGCAAGAAATTTGCTTTGTTCCTTTTACGAAGGGGTATGAATGTGATGTCAAACGTGAGTATCATGGATACGTGCCAACATTAGATAGCATTGTGTCATGAGATTGTAGCGGATTAGTTCTGGAGATTAAGTTAACCTTATGAGAAAGCATGTAGTGCCATAGCTTTTGGGAAGCAAAGATTAAATCTAGGCAATGTTTCTCAATAGGTGGGTAGTTTGCTTTAAGGGTCGAGGAAGTGAGGTAGTAGAGAGCACTCTCCTTCCCCTTGGGCCAATAATACGAGGAGAATCATGCAATAGTGTAGAGAATGAGTGGCCTGGGATAGGGTACTATAAGCGGACTCAAATACCTTGATATCTTCAAAGGCATCTTGTCACTTCATCCCATGAACTTGGCATCCTTTTGACAAGTGTTGAAATGGCTTGCATCTCCCAATAGGTTGGAGATAAAGCATCTTAGATATACGTTTGAAAGATCGAGTTGTGTTAGACTTTTAGGAGGTGGCATTCTAAAATAGCTTTGATCTTTTTATGGATCTATCTCTATTCCATGGCATCGAATAATAAACCCAAGGAATTTCCCTGAAGCTACTCCGAATGCACACTTCAAGGGATTCATTTTAAGGCTATATTATCTTAACCGTTCAAAAACTACCCTCAAGTTAAAGAGGTGGTCTTCCTTTTCTCTGCTTTTGACTATTAGATCATCAACATAACACTCAACATGATGATGGATGAGTTCATTAAAGATATGAGTCATGGCCCGTTGGTATGTAGCACCAGTATTTTTAAGGCCGAAAGACATGACCTTATAACAAAAGATTCTGATTGGGGTTTGAAAAGCAATGTTTCTTTCATCTTTAGGGGACATATTAATTTGGTTGATGACCCATCCATGAAAAGAATACGCATGAGATGAGTGATGTCCACCATTAATTCTAGTATAGGAAGGAAACTCATCCTTAGGACATGCCTTGTTTAAGTCCTTGATCGATTTGGCCATTCTTCTTCTTAATTGGATGACAAGCTAACCAAGTAGGTATTTTCTTCCGATGAAACTAACATTGATCAGGTTCTTGACTTTAGAAATGACCTGTTGTTCAATTTCTAATCAGATGCGTCTATGAGCTTGTTTGATAGAGTTAGTGCTAGGATCTATTACTAGTTTGTGGACTGCTACATTAGGAGATAATCCAGGCATTCCTTCATAACTCCATGCAAAGTAGTCCTTAAACTCAATAAATAGCCTAACTAAGTCATTGGTTTCTTCTTTATTCAACAATGATGTATGTGATTTTCTTCTATCGAGGTTGATTTCTTTAAGCTTGTCAATTGTTGAATGGATCTCTCTCTTCAAATTCGCATCTGATTTGGAGATCATCAATCATCGAGGTTTTAAATACACATTCTCATAAGAGTTGGTTTTGTGTGAAAAGAACCTATCAAACTCAAATGATTGGTAACAAGCTAATCATCATCGGACCCCCTTTATCGAATCTAGTCCTCTTGATTGTTCTTCTCTACCTGTATTATTCCATAGCTTCTCAAAATACTCTAACCTGTGCCTTGACCATGTTTGAGGAACCAAACCTTTGTATAAGATTTTGAACAAAAGGTGAGTAAAAGTCAAATGGTAATTCCATTAATTCTTTAAATGAATCCTCCTTAAGTTCTACATCAACTTCAGTCTTGAGGATGATGAACCCAAAAAGAATCTCTTTAGCTTTGCATCCATGGAAGACTTAGGGGTTTCCTTAAGTACTAAACCTTTAGCTTTTTGAGATGAAAGTGAGGTTTGAGATAAGGTTACCAACTGCTGCTTAATAGTTTTACATAAACTTAGTTCGAATACTTTGATTTGTTTGGAGGCCTGGTCTTCGACATTGTCTGGATCGAAAGTCACCTCCAATGGAAACCGAGAGGGGTTGGTGGTATACTAATCACATTAGACTCATCCTCCATGGATTCCAAGTCTTTGTGAATAATAGGTACTCTATGAACGGAACATAACCCATATTGGGTGATGGCCCAAGAGTCTTCCACCTCTGGTGCCTCTATTTACCCCTGCCTCCTGGTGAGGTTGAGTCTTCCTACCCACATGTCCATATGATGGAATGAACTGGGGGTGGAATGTGATATGTGGCACCACTTCTTCAATTCCCTTTTCTTGCTCACTTGGATTTTTATTTTTCTTTTCTTTTTATTTTGCTATTTCTTTTTCTTCATTTTCTTTTTCTTTTAAATTTGAATTTTGTCTGAGTTCACGAGGAAGGATGTTTTTAGGAAGATAGTAGGTCGCATCCTTATGAATCTCAACCTCTCTGACTAAAAATGGCTGTCAAAGGTATTCAATCCCATCCATTCTGAACTTGATGCACTGATGGAGAGATGGTGGAATTATCTTGTTCGGATGTATCCAAGGCCTAAAACGATGAAGTATTCAAATCAATGATGTAAACTTGGCTTGGTCTTCCTCACCTTTCTTCAAAGGTAACACTATGGAACCTAAAGCCCTCTCACCTTGTTCATTGAATCCTCTCACATCATCCGATCTCCTTAGAGTGTGGAGATATTTATCCTCAAATAGATAAGGGTCTTTAGACTCATAATGTTCACCGATGCACTTGGATCGATAAGAACTCTAGCAAGTTTGAATCTGCCCATGTCCACTATAATGTAGAGGGGATGGTTATGCTCCATGTCCCCTATAAGTAGGTCTTCTTATGTGAAAGTGATCCCTTGGGCTTCTTTTGTATAATGTGCCTCCTCACCAATAGCGGCCAACTGAGCTAAGCATATCTAGGATCAAGGAGAGCCTTGATTAATGACTCCCTCATCTCTTTGAATAAGATGAGGGCATCATATATGCTTAGCTTAGATGATAACTTTCTCAGGTGAGAGAGGACATTGTAGTCCATGAGCTTGTCCAAGGGTGGAACATCCTGTGAAAGGGTGTCTCGATCTTCTACACCAATGACTTATTTTCCTCTATCTTGAGGTGCTACCCTAGGAGGTAGAACCTTGCCACTATGGAGGTTGACTTCGGTGATCTCCTATGGCAGGGTAATGGAAGGTTCTACTTGCACATCAGGCTCACCTACAACTTCTCTTATGGGACCCTCAGAATCAGATGATTCCAAGTTTATCTCAGAGGTGAACCTGTAGTCTTCATAGTAGAAAAATCCAACTCTGAATTAGAAAGAGGAAGATTAAAATTGCTATAATTATATTTAGTTGAAGAGTTATCATTAGGAATAGAAGTAGACAACCCATCAGAAGTGACACAGATGTAATTCAAGCTAGTTTTATTCGCCAATTTCTTAGATTTGATAGGAGGTACAAAGTATAAATCAAGTAAATAAGTGGGGTAAGGGATTTGGTGCCCTTATCTGCTGATAAAAGAGTTCTACTAGTAGAAAAAGAAGAGCTAGTTAAAGTAAGAGAAGTCACTGATGTGGTAGCTACAATGGTAGACTGGAGGCTAGACTCGATCAACGGTTGTGATCTTGGCTATCTGCACATCATTCTTTGCTCTTGAGCTCCCCTTTCCCAAGTTAACATTGAAAACTTGCAAACCTTCCTTGATGTTGGAGGTTTGAGCTGACTTAGGGAGCTGCAAGAAAAGTTTCTTGATATTCTGAACAATCTTTTTAGAGGTTTTGGATAAGAAGATATCCCAACCTTCTTTAGTTTTGGAAGGATCTCAAGTATCCCCAAGGATTACTCTAATGGAATTGGAAAGTTGTTCTACAAGGTATTTATTCGGGATGACTATAGCACCGATCTTGAAGCTATATTTTAGCCAGTCCTTGAAGGTGAAGCAATCTTCCAAAATATGACCTAGCATATGGTGGTAGGGGCAAAAGTTAGGATCATTGCTTTTGCTTACTTCGTTCGGTCTCCTAGGTGCAGGCAGCTAAAAATCAGGCTTCTTTAAGAGGTTCTTAAAGAACTTTCTGATTACCTCCCACTTAAATGAATAAGGCTTGTTAAGCTTATCTAAAAGAGTAGGTAGACCATAGCTACTTGGTGGTGGATATGTGTATTGCTGCTACTGATGATGTGGCTAAGTAGGAGGCAGTGTAGGCTATGGAGGCTGGTGGCGGCTAGCTGCCTTGGTGTGG
Source organism: Cymbidium sinense (assembly GCA_021442155.1). Lineage (NCBI taxonomy): Eukaryota > Viridiplantae > Streptophyta > Magnoliopsida > Asparagales > Orchidaceae > Cymbidium > Cymbidium sinense. Next base: position 28,877,752 of record CM038232.1, on the reverse strand, counting down.
TAGAGGTGAGGACGAGGTCGTGGTCTCTGGGATCTCTAGGCGGTTGCTTCCCTTATCTCACATGTATTCTTCTTCTATTTACCTTTTTTACATTTTGGCTTAGGCAAGTCTTGAAAATGGTTTGGCCTCTTCTTGTAGACTAGCCACCTTATTGATTAACTTCTCTCAAAAGTTTTGATAGTGAAGCCCTTAAGCATGAAGGTGACTGGGCCATGGATATTCTTTAAAAGAATCTCAATGGAATGCTGTTCAGATACTTGCGGCTCACATTTCATACTCAAGTTCCATCATCTGAGAATGTAGTCAACAAGGGACTCACATGGGTGTTGTTGTGCTACAGATCAACAGTGACCCTTTCTGAGCTCAAATAAACCTCTTGATAAAGAGTTGCTCCAACTCGACAATATCTCTTGACTGGGAAGTTTAGCATACCAGTCAAATGCTATACCCGCTAGGCTACTAATGAAGAGATGGAAAAGTAAAGCATCACTGCCACTAGTGTTACAATAAATAGCTCTAAAATGTGCAATGTCCTGCCTCGAGTTTCCATTGACATCAAAACTCTTGAAGAAAGGTGGCAATTAACCCTTAGGGTATTGGATTGCATTAAATTCCTCTGGGTATGGTCTATCCTTTGGAACTGATGATTCTCTTTGGGCTTGAACCAACACTTTCTTCACTTACTGCTCAACCATGGACTTGATATCTTTTTCTTGTATGGAGGTACTTGCCATAACCTTCTTATACATGCTGATGCTATCTTGCTCTACTATAGGTAATGTCTTGGATGGGTCCAAGACATGCACCAACTCGGGCTGGCTAGTCTCAGCTATGGTAGGATGAACTGCTGGGGCTTTATTCTGCAATGCTAAATAGTTGCTAACAGATCTTTGATCCTCTTCTCCATCCTATCCATCTTTCTGCCTAATTTATGATAGGAGGTGTTGGGTCAGTAGGGCTGTCTTCCTTCCTCATCACCTTCCATAACTTGTCGAGGAGATCCCGGTATCTACCATGCAAACCTCTGAGTCTCCCAATAAATCATCTTCATTGGGATCAAAGCTATCTTCTCCTCATCGGTTATACCTAATATCTTCTTCTCCATGATAATTACTCATCCAAAGATCAATCAATAGGTACAAATGTCTTTTATTGGCGGTGTGATCATTATCATGTACTGAGAGGCATCAGACCTCCCTCTGGAGAATTAATCCTATGAGGATTGTACTCACTAGAAGATATAAACTCTTGATTGTCACTGACTCTGAAAGGGGTGACACTCCTAGGAGGTTCTATAGTTGTGGTATGCATCATCTTGTTGCTCGCACTAAAACCATCTCATGTCTCTTGGTTGGTGGTGTTGGTGAAGATGACCACTATGCTTGGTGCCATTCCTTTCCACCAATGGGGGAAGGTGAGTGGAGAGCTTGACCTCACCATAGTAGGCGGAGCAGATGGAATAGGATCTTTTAGCCATAGCTGGATCACCAACGGGGTCCTCTTCTCTCAGGATGTGGCCTTCATGGCCTTAGGCGGAACTGGAGATGTTGATACATGAATGGGTGATGGTGGACGAAGAGTAGAGCGGTGTGGTGGAGACACTATTGACTCTCTCAAAATAGGGGTTCTCCTCCTATGATGAGTAGTCCCTGTAAGTAGAATACTGTCTGTATGATCGACGTGGGTAGCGCACCGATCAAAAAAACTAATGAGTGTAGAGGCCAGACCAAACCTCCGCCTCTCCTAGTGATCAACTATAGTGGGCCTCCGCCCTCTCGTAGATGTTTCCCCATGCGGGGATAATGATCTCAAGTCAAATTGAGTCCCAGGACGCCCATAGCTCAGCGGCGTAATGAGCGAGGTCAGCATATGACCTCATGCTCTAGCTAACTTTGGGCTAAAATAGAACCGATAGTGGAGGTGAAGTACAGATCCTCCTAGCATCCTCTCTGTCAGACCCAAAGAGAAGATGAAATGGGTTCGCTGTAACCAACGGGGAAGTCAAAATGGGAAACTGCTCAACTACTAACCATGTAGCTGCCTCCATCTCCCTAGCGATGCATGTATGGTACCACTTAATCATGCAATTTTTATTTCTCCTTTGAGCCTTGTAGTGGGGCGAGTGGAGTAAGAGCTAGACCTTACCTCGAAAGTGGGGAGACTATCCTTGGGATCAGGGGAGCCTTCCCCTTGGAAGGTGCTAACAAGTGGGTGCTAGCCCTCGCTGGGTAAGCAGAAACATGCGTGGCGCATCAATATCGATCTTTGGTTGAGACTACCACGCCTTCCTCTTTAGCGAGGGGAATGTCGAGTTAGTATCTAATGATTGGCTTCTTCCCAACCACTGTGGTCCTGCTAACAATTGTGAGGGGAGTGCCCTCACAAGTAATCTTCTCCCCCTCAAAACCTCTATTGAAATGAATGAGGTGGGCATAATCAGAACAGGAAGATAAACACATACTTTTGAAAAGCCATAACAATGAACTAAAACTAAAATTGACATAGCTCATGAGGCGAGAGTACAATGTTGGAAAAAAACTTGGATCAGATTTCTATTTTGTTGAATTCCAAATTTGAATTTGGAATTTGAACCCACATCCAACATCTTGAAAGTGTTAAGTGGGGTTCAAATGGATTTAGAGAAGATTTAGAGATTTGATTGGAAAGAGGAATTTTTGAATATGGAATCCATTTTCAATAAATTTGGGTATGTTGAAAATGGGTTCAAATATTTTTGGAAAGATGCTTCCATAGGTTCATGTTTAAAATTTTGATTTTGATTTGAGGCCGCTTTGCTTTAACAAATTTGAGTATGTTAAAGTAAGGGTCAATTAGTTTTGTTTTTGATTTGATATTTTGGAATTCGCTCACTTAAATTTGGGTATGCTAAGTGAGGTGTTTGAAAGTAATTGTTTCTTTTTCTTTGGTTGCTTTATCTTGTGAATTATTGGTGATTTTGAAAATTGGATTTCCCATTTAGCAAATTTGGGCATGCTAAATGGAGAACCCAAGTGTGTTTTGTTTTAAAATTTTTTTTTGAAAATAGGATCTTTAGTAAATTTGGGTATGCTAAGGAAATCCTAATTTGTTTCATTTGTTTTGGATGTTTTGATTTTGAAAAATAGGTTCCTTAGCAAATTCAGGTATGCTAAGAAAATCCTAATTTGTTTCTTTTATTTTGGATTTTGGAAAATGGAGACTTAACTTTAGCAAATGTGGTATGCCAAAATGAAATTTCAATGTGTTTTAGATGGAAATTTCACTTAGAAAATTTGAGTATGCTAAATGAAATTTCAAAATGTGTTTTAGATGGAGATTTCACTTAGAAAATTTGAGTATGCTAAATGAAATTCCAAAATGTGTTTCAAATTTTGGTTTTGGAAAATGGAGACTTCATTTCAGAAAATGGGGTATGCTAAAGATGAAGTTCCAATGTGTTTTGAAAATTTGTGAAATGGAGATTTCACTTAGCAAATTTGAGTATGCTAAGTGAAATTCCAATGCAAAGAAATTTTTGTGTTTTGTGAAAATGGAGACTTCTCTTTAGCAAATTTGGTATGCCAAAATGAAGTTCCAAGTGTATGTTTGGAACTTTTGATTTTTGTATTTGGGAACTTCACTTAGCAAATTTGAGTATACTAAAATGAAGTTCCAAATGTGTTTGAAAATTTTTGATTTTGAATTTAGAGACCTCACTTAGCAAATTTGAGTATGTTAAATGAAGTTCCAAATGTATTTTTTTTTTGAAAATTTTTGGTTTTGAATTTGGAGACTTTACTTAGCAAATTTGAGTATGGTAAATGAAGTTCCAAATGTGTTTGAATCATTTTTGATTTTAAATTTGGAGACTTCACTTAGCAAATTTAAGTATGCTAAATGAATTTCCAAATGTATTTGAAAATTTTGAAAATATGATTGTTAAGTTTTGATTTTTTTTTGAAAAGAAGACTTCCATTTAACAAATTCGGGCATGTAAGAATGGAAGCCAATTTTATTTTTGAAATGTGGAACTTTTATTTTGTGTGTGATCATTGCTTTTGAAAGAGGAAATTCCAACTTAATTATGTATGAAACATGTTAAGTGGGATTTTCAAAATGATTCCATTTTTATTTGAAAATGAAATCTTCATTCAATAAAATTAGTATGTTAAATGTAGATGTTCATATGTACTTTTTGAAAAGATTTATGTTTATTTTGATTTTGGGAATGAAACCTCCATTCAATAAATTTGAGTATATTGAGTGGAAAGGTTTCATATATGCTTTTTTTGAAAGTTCATTTTTAATTTTTTTTGAGAAAACCTTCATTCAATAAATTTGAGTATATTGAATGGAAAGGTTTCATGTGTGCTTTTGGAAAAATTTATTTTTAATTTTGATTGAAAATGAAACCTCCATTCAATAAATGTGAGTATATTGAATGGAGAGGTTTCATATATGCTTTTGGAAAGGTAAGAATTCTAACTTAACACATGTGGAATGTGTTGAGTAAAATTTCAAATTTTTGATTTTGGCTTGAAGATGTAACATACATCCAACACAATTGGATGTATTGAATGGAAATGCCCTCCTTCAAATTTTTGCTTTTTAAAAGTTTATGATTGATGGAATTTTATTTTTATTTTTATGAAGATGATCCTACATATAACAATCATGAAGATTGTTAGACGAAGGTAATTTAGGAAAATTTTTGTGCATTTTTGAAAAAGTACTTTTTGAAAAGCAAGACTTTTATGAAGGATTTATTTTGTCTTTATTATTTTAGAATGAACCTTTCCTTAACATAAAAAATGATAAGTAAAAAAGTTTTTAAATATTTTAAATATTTTTTTCTTATTAGATTTTTATTTTCACCCATTGGGGGACCCAATGGGGCTTTAAGATCAACACGTGCTGAGGTCCTAAAACCTAAAGATGTTGGCAAACTTAACTTAAGGATGAAACAAACTAAGTGCCAATGGAAAGAAAGATAGTCTTGAATTTATACAAAAGTACAAACCCACTATCAATACTTGGAGACAACGATCATTCACCAAAGATGGAGAGAGAAACCTTCATTAATGGAGTCTCCAGACAAATTTATGGTGAAAAGTTTTACATTTTCTGAAAAGTAGTATATCTTCCATCTTCAATCTATGTGGAATAAAGTAAAGATATAAATATACTCTTTGAATGCATTTGGACACCACATAGATCTACAAATGTTCTTATTAGGGTGATCGGGTATGACATTGAAGAGATGTGTACTATCTCGAAAGATAGGAATCACCACCCTATAATGGACCTAATCACCTAAATAAGGACTCCTAAGGACAATGAGTTTGCATATGTACAGAGATTCTTCCTTTACTTTACATAAAAAAAGTAAATCAAAGTTTATTTTAAATCGAGTTCATTAAGTTCCCTATAGGGGCAAGCCCCTATAGTTAATTACATCCTAAGGAAGGGGGATTCCTTAGAAATACTCTTGATTAAGGTAAATGATCATGTCTCTAAAGATTTCAATAGGTAGGATTATCAGTCAATTAGTTTATTTAAGAAGATCAAATGAGATTGATCAAAGAGAGGGAGTTATTATCGAAGACAAAGAAAAATAAGTAGGAGATGCTCACGATGCTAGGAAACCTAACGTGCATCTCAAACTATCCTATGGTTGGGCTTTACATTTTTAAAATTGAATTAATTTGTCTGAGCTAAATTTTTAATAGAAATTTATGGCTTATAATTCTACAATACAAGGTTATGAAAATACCTAAGAGGTGAGGATTTATGCTTATGGCCCATAAGAGAGAAAAGCAACCTCATAATCTAAATCTATGGGGCTTTGGTGAGTGCCAAAAGCGTGACCTAAATCTAAGATGAAAATAGATATTTGGTTTGCCTCCACAAGAGAGGACAAACCACCCTACTGCTTGGACTTATAATCGCTTGGGGGTGGCCACGAACTAACTCCTCATATGATTTTAAATACATGTGGAAAAGTCATTTGCTTTATGGAAGATAGCTAGACTGTTATTAGTTTTAGAAAGAGATTAAGTCCTTAAACTCACTCTTTAAGATAGTATATCATGTAAGGGCATGAAAAATGTCCTAGATCTAATGCACAATGTATTACATGTTATTTTCATTTTTGGACAATTAGGCTTATAATATTCATATGCCTAATGCATGAGAAGTAAGATTATTGGCCAAAATCAACGAGAAGGGAGGAGGTGTGCTTCCAACATGGCTCTCAAAGGTCAAGCCAAGTTTCTTTGGCAAAGGTGGAAGCCCTCCAATCAAGAGTGAAACAATATACTTTTGTGCATGTTGTTATAAAAGAAATACTCATCAAACTAAGGGTATCTTGATTTTAAACCTAAGCTTTAGGTGAGGTTATGAGTTATTTATTTTTAATTTTGAGTTGTTAAATTTAGTAGAAGATTTATTTGATTCTTAGAGCTTAATCATCATCCAGGCCATACATCAAGCAAGGAAGAAAATAGAAAAATATGCCATCTTAATGCACAAGCTAAACAAAACATCACACCTTTTATAAAGCTAATGCAAAATAATAAAAGACAATTTGTGGTCGGGCACCACTGCACAAACTCAAAAACAAATTGGGAAGCCGAGCTCTACCCTTATACAACCTGGATTACAAATGAATTAATTTACAATCAAGTAAGGGAATTCATGTTATGGGGTCTTCATTTCTTCCTTTCTTCATTCCTCTTCTCTTCTTTCTTTTGGATGGTTGGAATGTGGTTACTCCAAAGGCTTCACATGGTACATAAGATGAAATCTTATGACCAATGCTCATCCTAATCGCCCCATAACAATCATTTTGAAATCCTAATTGTAAAAATACGTAAAAAGGAAAAGTAAATCTAACTAACACCAGTAAAATATAGATTAGCTAAACAAACCATATAAATCCCAAGCATGTATATTGGACTTAGCACCCCACACTTGGATACTCAAGTCCACCTAGCCTATTGTATTATGCTTAGGGGTATAAGCCCCTGCACTACAAAAGAATTTATATATTTTTATTACAGCGCCACTTAAGCACAATTCCCTGCAAAAAATAATGATTAGACTAAATTGTCCTACCATTAATTCTACACACATTCACCTTAACATCCAGACTAAAATATACAAAATAAAAGCAAACATCAAGCATGTACATCTAACCTAAAGCTAGAAGTGGTGACTTAACCTAATGTATGTGCTTTAAAAGGTTTGTGTGGTATGCTTAACTATGACTTCAAGGTTTGCATTTTTTAAGTGTGAAATTGTTCAACTTAGATGGGTGGTTTCATTTAAGTGTTTAGTTGATTTGAGTTAATTTTATTTGATGATTTTATTTGATTTAAGTGAATCCTAGAAGTAATTACTAAGTGTTGTAAAGGGAGAAAAAAGAGAAGAGAACTTCTCCTTCCTTCCTTACCTTAAGTAATTTCTAGGGTAAGCTCATGTTTAATTTTGTTTAGTGAATGCCTTATTATGTGTTTTAATTAATTCTAAGTTTAGACAAACTCTAAACAAACCTATTATAAAAGAAAGACATTTTTAAGATTAAGTAAAGTGAATTAAGATCACAAAAACACACATCACTTCATTCTTTTCCAACATATATATCATGCATATGGATGTACCTTAAGCATATCTATACATACAAATAAGAATTTTTAACATAATTTATGATGAATGCTAAGTGAATTACTTAAGAAAATTTGAATGCTTTATGATGCAAGATTTTCATTAAGTAGAAAAGAGGTTTTCTTATATATTTTTCATCACAAGCACACATGTATGTATGAAAGGCATAAGTGAGTATGGCGCCATTATTAGCACCAGAGGTGTAAGGTACCGGACCTACTTAGGGCTTCTTAAATCCTTGCAACCCCAGAGTTGTCTTGACTAATATACCACTTTCCTTAAATACAAGCACATGTATAAGAAAAATGAATGGAAAAGAAAAATGCAAAAGTTTGTACTTGATTATTTGATTTGTTTATGAAATTTATATGTGTAAATGTAGGTGTCCTTCTTAAGTAATAGCATAGGAATGAATAGGAAATGGAATTAGGTAAGTGTTATGTTCTTTTCAAATGAACTATACACTTTACCAAATCCTATTCAAAACTATACTAAAAGAGGGGAGAAGGAAAATTACACTAAGAACATCCTTATATTTTACTCAGATGCAAGCTTATAAATAACATACAAGTATTACACTTTTAGTTTTGATAATTGATTCATATATTTTGGAAAATAATTTGAATTTAATAGTGATAATAGCCACTCATATTTTTATATTTAGTCAAAACATGTAATTTAACATAAAGAAAATATTTCACTTTCAATTTGATTTCAAAAAAGCATGAATGCATGAAACTCATATGACACACACATTTAGCATATTAGGAAAGAACTAAAGTGATGAAAGCGTGTAAACACATTCATCCTAATTAATTCCTAAAGACTATCTTATGAAATAAGAAAGCTTAAAGCAAATCAAATTATTTTTAAGGAAGGTTTGATTTTGTTTTGAATTTGATTTAATTTGAGGAATGTGAGGTGAGTTTGTTGTTCCTAACCCATTCCCACATGTATATGATATTTAAGTTCAATTTTTAGATGATTAGATCCATTTTATATTTTGATTAGGTTAAGGTATGAATTAAGTATGTTAATTACCCCTAACCTATACCACCTTAGCATACTTAATCAAATAATTATGAGCCAATAAGATGACATAAAATCTCACAAGGAATTTAAATTTGCAATGTACATAGGAAGAAAAAGCCTAATGTAATTTGGCTCATGATAAATGATTAATTTAAACTAAAGGGTTTAACTTAAGTAATTTCATAACCCCTCTCACACATATGAGTGGGATTATGATTTTCTTAATTATACTTAGGCTCTTGAATGCCTAAGCATCTACCCAAATAGATTAATTAAGTTATGGATGGTTTTAAAATTTTATGAAATTAATTAAGTGGATAATTAGTGAATTAACCCTTAATTAAGGTTGGGTTAAGAATGAAATGGGGCTTAAGGAATATCTTAAGAAGAGTATCCCAAAAATTATTCCCTAAACCTCATAATCACTTAATAAAATCTTAATTGACTTAATTTTATGGTTAAACCACTAATTATACCCTTAATTAAGCTTAATTATATAAAGGGGGTAATTGAAAATTAATCAAGCAATTCTTTTAATTAAGCCACCAATAAATCCCAAGAAAATTAGGGGAGACAGAAGTCACCCCTCTAATTCTACCAAAGAAGTTTGGGATTAATCAGTGGAGTAATTAGGGGGTAATTAGCAAAATAACATTTCCAATAAAACCCAAATTTAGAGAAAAGAACTATACAAAAATAATTAAATTTAATTTTAGAATATTCTATGTTTAATTATCTATCCAATGCAATTTATTTCATATTTTTTGATTTTTCTAGGCTTAGATATGAATTTAGAAAGGTTTGGTGATTAATTAGGGATTTAATAAGCCTAATTATATGTTTAATCCCGTCAATGCCACGTGTGCCGCTGATGCGGCATGCACTTTCCACATGGCATGACGGGATTAGATCTTTAACTTGTCACATCATAGCGCCATGTCAGCGGCGGTGCTATGCACTTTCTCCTCAGCCGTTCGATCAAGGATCAGATAGTTGAGATTAAAGCCGTGGATCTGAGGGAGGAAATCATGGATCTATGTGGATTAAATCTCGACTATCCATCCAAAACACATGGATGGATGGCCAAAGATTCATCCCTATTCTTCTCTGTGAGGAATGGAGACTGTCCACTTTCAAAGAGATGATATAAGCTCGATTGAGCTCAGATTGGATTGAAAATCAACCCACACCATCTAAGCATGAAAACAAGCACATCTAATGGTTAGATCAACATAGGATTGAAATCCACTTCACAAAGGACCAACATGCATTGAACTTAAGCTCGATTTAATGGGATACCTCACTGGAGGTGATCAACAATGCTCGATTCCCTTGGAGAAGCTTCGTCCAGTGGAGACGAAGCTTTGCTGAGAGTTTGAGGTCTTGAGATTGGGTGGTTGCTTCTAAAGACCAACTCCACCTTGAACTCCATGTGGCTTTGATCGAACTAGCACTCATCTTGCCTTTGGAGCTTGGGAAAGAGCTTTGGCAAGTTCGATTGGGGTCCTTGAGGGAGCTTACGAAGGGGATCAGGTTGTTTTTAAGTGTGGAATGAGTTGGCTTTTAGGTGGAGCTCCCCTATTTTCAATCTCCGAGAACCAAGAAATGTAAATTTGATTTCACTCTAGGAAGCTTGGGGAGGCTAAGGAGTGGCTTCTCTAACATCCTTAGGTTCAATCGAATTGAGGAATCTTGAAAATGAATTGAATTTGGGGGAGTATATCTCCCCTTGGCAATCAGACGGCCGAAGCTTGCCATGCCTTTTTGATCCAATTGACCACCTTGAGTGGGTTTGTTAGGCCATTTAGGGTGTCCTTGAGTTCAGTTTGGCCAGAGGAGTGGAATGGTGAACTCCCCAAGTGCTTAAATCAAGTGGAGGAGGAATTCCATATGGCCATTTTCAAGCACATGGTCGATTTTGGATTTGGGTTGGGTTTGGCCAACCCAAACTCATTAGGTCATGTTCACTAGGTCCATTAGTGACCATTTGGTCTACTAAGAGGATGCCAAGTGTCCATGAAAAGGAATTGACCAAATTCTAAGTGGTTTTAATTTTGGGTTACCTTATGGACTTGGAGTAAAATGGTCATTTGACCTTGATTTTAGTTTGGGAATATTTAGTATGATGAGAAAATAGGTTGGATCAAGTTTCATTGAATTTGGAGTTGATTTGATGTGATTTGGCTCACGTTGACCCATTTAGGTCAAAATGGGTCAACTTGGGTCAAGTTCACCTATTGGTCAAATTGGGTTAAACTAAGGGTTGGGTCCAGTTCATATGACCATTTAAAATGTATTGATGGCTTTGGTTTGATTCGATTTGTTTTAGGTTTGAATTTGGTTCAATTGAGTTCATTTAGGTCAAATGGACCAAGTTGACCAAATTGACCCATTTGACCTATTTAGGTTAGGTCCTAGGTTGGTTCATGTTTGGTTGGTCATATGAATGGATTGGTATCTTTATTTTCAATCAATTTTGGTTAAGTTTGAATTTGGTTCAATTTGACTCTTTAGGTCAAGTTGGGTTCATGGTCAATTGAGCTAGGTTGGGTCTAGTTGGCCAATTGAGGCTTTGGCTAAGTTTAACAATCATTTTGGAATGAACTTGACCCAATGGTTTCAATCAATTTAGCTTATATCAAGTTTTGACTTATTTTGACTTTTTAGGTCAAGTTGGATCAACTTGGCTCAGGTGGCCAATTGGGCTAGGTTAGGCTCAAATATTGACTTGGTCAAGTTCAAACATAGGTCATGTACTCAGATCAATAGTTTTAATCAATTTAGCTTATGGTGGATTTTGGCTATATTGGGTTTCATTTTATCTAACTTGGTCAACCCTTAGGGTTGACTTGGTTTGACCCAATTTGAGTAATTGATCATCTCATGATGATTGTTTATCATGATGAGAGGCTTAGATGGGCTTAGTTCAATCCAATTTGGTTAGGATTAGAATTTGGCTCATGAGGGGTACATTAGGTCACTTTGGGTCAAGTGGGTCAAATGGCTTGGTCAAAGCTTGATTTGAGTTTGATTGAACTAGTATATGGGCTTATTATTGAAATTTAAATCCATTTGCAAGTGGTTTGAAGTTAAATAGGTTTTGACCCATTTGATAATTTCTTGTTCAAAGGAAGAACATGAATGGATTTGGGGTTTGATTTTTTGAATTGGGTTTTGATTGGTGATTGAAGTTTGTATTTATATTTAGGTTCATGATTATAAGATTGATTGAATCATAAAGAAAAATCAAGGGTTTGGCTTGATTTGAATTGGATTTGGCTTGAAGGAAGGAAATGAGGAATGTGGTCTATGCTATAGGGTAGGAAAATTTTCCTGACACCCCTAAGGCATGATCTATTCTTATGACTAACTCTTCTAAGTCTATAGGGCTAGGTTGTGTGTCCACCTAATCACTAGATGTGTCTTAAGACTAAGGATCCCTTAAAGTCTAAGAGGAATCCTATGTCTAAGATGGAGTGGTTGAGAGCTCATTCTAAAAATGAAGTCAACACTCCATCTCTAGTAGACAATTGTTGTCGCTAAGCATCGATAGTAGACTTGCATTTCATATTAGTCCAAGACTATCTCTCTTCCAGTTGGCACTTAGCTTATTTCATTCTTAAATAAAGTTAGCCAACATCCTCTAGGTTTTAGGACCTCACTCCTTGTAGGTCTTAGAACCCCTATTGGGTTTCCCAATAGGTGAAAGATAAAATTAACTAACGAAATGAGATGACAAAAATTTAGAACCTCCTTACCACTAGCTTGGTGAGGCAAGGTTCATTCCAATATTTAAGAAAATAAACTTTTTTTGCAAAAATGTCACTTTCCAAAAGCACTTTTTCAAAATTCACATAACAAAAGATTATGCACCTCATTTAACAATCCCCATGATGGGAGGTTCTTTCCAAAATCAAAATTAAAATCATTTTTTTTTTCAAAAGCATCTTTTTGAAAAATAGTTATATCTATTCAACATACTCAAATTTGTTGACTGAAGATTCTATTTTCAAAAAATCATGACATAAAATTGAAACTCCACTTAACATATTTCACATATGCTAGAGTTGGAGTTTCTCTCTTTTTCAAAAGCACACTTTTGAAGATAACCACCTTCATTCAACATACTCAAATTTATTGAATGAAGATTCCATCTTTAAATAAAATCATAGCATAAAATTGAAACTTCACTTAACATATTTTACATATGCTAGAGTTGAAATTTCCATCTTCTCAAAAGCAAGAGATCACAAGCATGGAATCATGACATATTTTGATTCCTACTTAACATACCAAATTTGTTAAGTAAGAATCACATTTTCAAATTATAAACACATTTAATCCAACTTAACATACCCAATATGTTAAAGTGAGAATCTATTTTTTAAATCATATCATGTTTGATTCCCACTTAACATACCAAATTTTTTAAGTGAGAATCTCATTTTTAAATCATAACACATTTGATTCCCACTTAACATACCAAATTTATTAAGTGAGAATCTCATTTTCAAATTATATCATGTTTGTCCTCCACTTAATATGCCAAATTTGTTGAGTGAGAGTTTCATTTTCAAAACACAAAATCATATCACATTTGATTCCTAGTTAACATAGTCTTAAGATGCTCCTAGTGATTAGGTGAACACTTGACCTAACCCTAGAGACTTAGAAGAGTTAGCCATATGAATAGGTTGGTCCTTAGAGACTTAGGAGAACTTGCCTACCTTATAGCCTAAACCCAATCCTTGCTTCCTTCTTTCAAACCAAACCTTAAATTCAAATCCAAATTCAAAATCAAATCTAGTTATCCAATGATAGAAATCCATCATTTTTCAAATTCCAAATCCCTTCTTAAGCTCTTTGATTTTATCTTATGGACTTAGCCTTAACCAAATTCAAATCAACCCCAATCCAATTGATTTTCTCAATCATCAAATTCAATCTCAAAATCAAATCCCAATCCAAATTCAAAAATCAAATCCAACTTCCAATGATTGAAACCCACAACCAAATCCAAATCTCAAAATTCCTTTCTCAAGCTTATGAACCTACCTCCATAAGCTTAACAAAATCTCAAACCAAACCAACTCAAACATGGTTGATTTCTTTACAAATAAATCATTCCTTCATTTATATTCACAAATATAAATGAAATCCAGGTTCAAACCCTTCAAACCAAATCAAAATAAATCAAATCAATTCAAAAATCCAAGTTAGCCTTTTTGACCTACATCCCTCAACTTGGTTAAATTTGCTTCCAAATCACTCCAAACTCAAGTGATTTTCTGACAACCTATTTGTATCTTCATTTATATTCATAAATATATATGAAATATAAATCCAAATGACCAAAACCAAACCCAATTCAAATTAAATTCTCAATTTTGGTCCTTTTAGCCAAACTTTTGAACTTGGCTAAATGACACCCAAATCAAACCAAAACCCCTGGATTTCTTCTTGATTCAATCATTCCTACAATCATTGACCCAAATATACACATAAATCATAATTATAAAATCAAATCCAAGTCAACCCAAGACAAGCTCATGTTGACCCTTTAGACTTGAAATTGTCATGTGAACCAAAACCCATATAGATCCAAATTACTTGCAATTGGATTTATATCTCCACCTCAAACTCATTTATCAATATAACTAAACTTGAATCAAGCCATGATCAAGCAAATTAACCCATTTAGGTCCTTGATCCAAAGTGACCAAAAAGATATTTTTTGAGCCAAGTTCCATTTAAACTCAAATTAGATTGAACTAAGCCCATCCAAACCTTACAATATGATCAACAATCATCCTAGGGTGATCAATTGCATTGAATTGGGTCAAACTAAGTCAAACCTTGCCTTTGACCAAGTTAAAATTTAGCCCAAATGGAACCCAAATTAGCCAAAATCTATCATATGCCAAACTGATTAAAACTATTGACTCAAACCCATTCATAATCAATGATTGAACATGACCAAACCATCAATTGAGCCAAACCAAGCCTAATTGGCCATTTGACCCAAGTTGACCCAAATTAGCTTAAAAGGCTTAAATAGGTCAAATCATAATTTGATCAAAATTGATTATAATCAATGGCTCAAGTTCATTCCAAATTACTTATTAAACTTGACCAAAGCCATAATTGAGCTCAAGTTGACCAATTGGCTAACTTGACCCAACCTAGCCCAAATTAACTTAAAGGGTCAAATTGGCCAAAATTCAAATTAAATCCAAATTAAACCAAACCAAAGCCAACAATTATTTTAAATTTACCAATTGAACTTGACTCAACACCCAACCCAACCCAATTTGGTCAAGCCAAATGAGTCAAATCCAAACCTAAGCCAAACAAACTCAAATCAATTGAACCAAAACATCCCAAATCATCATTTTAGCCTAACCCAAGCCTTAGTTTGACCCAATTTGACCAATTGGTCAACCCATCCCAACCTAGCCCAAATGAACACATTTTGACCATATGAACCAAAAGCACCCAAAACCACTTTGGGGAACTTTAGTGACTGACCTAACCAGACCCAATTAGATCCTAGGTCAGCTCCAAACCAACCCAAGTCCATGTGGGACCCAACCCAAGGGGATTAACCAATAGATACCCTCTCATTTGCATTGTATCCTTTCGTTAAGTGGCAAAGTCCACTTTGTCTCCCCATGGAAGCCATCAAATGGCCAAATGAAGCACCCCTATGACTTCCTAGCCCAATATAACTCACCCTAGCATCTACCATGGACCAAGAGAACAAAGCGAGCCATTCCTCCCTCATGGCCAAGCCCATTGGATGCAAGTGAGGTTAATTCCACTCAATCCCTCCATATTAAACCTTGAGACTCCTGCCATTGCCTCAACCACTCCTGGAGAGCCACATGGCATTGACGGTGAACCCTCCGATGACCCAAATGCTGGAAATTGGCAAAAAATATGGGATGAATCTCATCCGTCCATCATGAGCAATTGAGGGCTATACCCACTTCAATTCAAGTGGAAAACACAGAGAATTTCTTTGTGACCAAAGGCATTTTCGAAATCCCCTAGAGCTTCCCAAGTGATCCCAAGCCATCCTCGATCGACATTACCATTCTCGAGCAAAACCAAAATAGGACACCTCCCTTTCGATCAATACTCCCTCTTCATCCAATCAAATCTTAATTCCTCTTAATCACACCATCACCATACCTATTCGAGCACAAATAAATCAATTCCCAAGCTTCCAAGCAGTGGGAGGAGTGAATTCGATCAAGACCGAGTGCCAAGGAGAGGAGTTTGGTCTATAAAGCATTCCACACCAAATCAAGCCCAGACTTCTTTAATAGGGCCTCGCCTCAACTAGGTGAAGCTACCTCCGATGACCTACCATCGGACATTAGCTCTAGTGAAGTAATTTTGCAAACTGAGCCTTCTATGCAAAAATGGGTTGGTCTTTTGTGAAGTAAATTCAAATCCCATGTGAATTTTATTGTTGGATGTGTATCCCCTCTCATTCGGAAGGTGTGGGATTGGTTTGATCCTAATCCAAGCTCAGGTGAGCTCAGATCATATGGGGAAAGATGGAAGGTGCTCATCTTTCATCACTCGTAAAGAAGAAAGATCGTACGCCATCCATTCCGCGTGATTGGAATGGGCGTATGTGATTAGATCAGGGTAGATCCATGCTATTTTATCCCTTAACTCGTGGACCAAATCATGGCCGTTTGATCTTAGATCAGACGGTCCTCAGAGAAAGCGCATCCACCACCGGCTGAGTCAATGCGCAGATGTGACTACTTAAATAGCCACTCTCATCGCGCAACGTGAAAAGTGCACCACGTCATCCACCACGTGGCTCGGGGATTAAGTCTTTAATTGAGCTATTTTAATTAATTTTTAAAGCTAAAACTTCTTAATTTTTTAACTAAAAAAAATGCAAACTTTGGCTCATTTCAAAGGTATTTCACAGTAGAATCTAGGAAAATTATTTATAATTGATTTTGAATAGGGATTTTAGCTTAATTAAGGTTTAATTAGAAATTTAATTAGCTTGATTACCCCTTAATTATACATCCAATTAATCCTAAATTTTTTGTGGATATCTAGGGGGATGACCTCTGCCTCCCTTATTTGTCTGGGATTTTATTGGTTGCTTAATGAGGGAAGTCAATTGATTAAGCCTTAATTACTCTCTTAATTTAATTAGTGATAATTAGTGAATGAATAATGGTTTAATTATTTAAGCCTAATTACCTTTGTGAAATAGTAAGAAAACTTAGGGAGTGTGATTGGAATATTTTTCCTAATTCATTTCCTAATTTTCCTTCACTTTTTGGAATTAAATCAATTGATGATTAATGAGATAATTAATTGCTTAATTAATTAATTAATGCTCAAGACAAAAATTAGAGCCTAATTGTTTGAAATGGCTTGCTGATTAAGGATTGATGCTTTATCCTTTATCCCTTTCTCTAAGCTAATTTCATCATTCTAATAAAAATTTAATCAAAGAAATCAACCCATTAATTAATAAGCTTGATTTAACTCAATCTAAAATTCACCTCACATCTAAGCAACCTTTAATTGATCTTGGGTAGCTCCTTGGGTGTTCAATAACCCAGGTGAGAGATAATGTAATTATGGTTAGCTCACATGTATGAGAAAACCATAAAAATAATTAAGTGAGATCCCTTAAGCCTAACTAACTATTAATAATAAGCGAATTGCATTAGGCCCCTTTCATTTATTAGGAGCATTGCAAATTTAATTTTCATGTGGTTGCATATCATATTGGCTTATTATTAATTAGTTAAACCTTAAGGTGATATAGGTAAGGGTTAATTAATTCACTTAATTCACACCTTAACCTAATTAAAATATAAAATCAACTTAAATATTCTTCATTAAACTAATTTAATTCACACATGCAAAATTTGATTAGGAGTAGCAAACCTCTTTCATATTTCTTAAATAAAATCAAACTCAAAGTTAAAAAATGTCTTTAAAAATTTTTGGTTCATTTTAAATAGCCTTATTTAATGTGATAGTCCTTACAATTAATTGGGATGAATGAGATAATGTGCTTATATTCCTTTATTTCTTTTCAATCATGCTAAATATTGCTTGCGATGTGAAATCATGCATTCATTTCTTTTAAAACTAAAAGAAATTATTTTTTTTATGTCAAATTATATGTGTTGACTTAAATTAAAATTTGTGTGGCTATTATCACTATTAAATCAAAAGCTATTTTTAAAAGCCCATAAATCAATTATAATAATATGAAGTGATGTTAATTATAAATATTTATAAGTTTGCATGAGATGATAATATAAGGTATGTAATATGAAGTTCTCTTTCCTTACCTTACATGGATTTACATAAGATTTGCAAGTGTATAGTTCATTTGAAAAGAACACAACATTTGCCTAAATCTACTCCTATGCATCTCTATATTAAGACTTAGGAAGAATTTTATATCACATATGTAAATCATGTAATCAAACCAAATATGACTTCTTGCATGACTTCTTATCCGTGTGGTTTTTTTATACATATATGTATATGAGAGAAGTTATATATTAGTCTGAACACCTCAAGACTGTGAGGCTTTAACTAGCTCTAAGTAGGTCTTGTACCTTATACTCCTGGTGCAGAAAATTATGACACCATACTCACTTAAAACTCTTATACACATGCATGTTTGATGTGGCTATTGAATAAGAATCATAAATCAAATACATCAAACACAACTTTTACATGGGTTTTCCTATCCTTATAGTTGCTTATACATCTACATGTATTTAAGAGAAGTAGTATATTAGTCTGGACACCCCGGGATTGCGAAGCTTTAAGTAGCCCTAAGTAGGTCTTATACTTTACTCCCCTAGTGCAGAAAATAATGGCGCTGTACTCACTTAAAATTTTTATACATGTGAATGTGTATCTAACTAATGGATGAGAAATCCTTCCTTTTCTATTAAAAAGACATGCATTCATAATTCAATGAAATGAAATATCTAAATTCCAAACACATTTCTTTGCACTTATCATTTAAGTGTGCTAAAATATACATTGTATGTATAGGTATGCTTAGGATTTACTCATATGCATGATGTACATGATGGAAAGAAATGAATGAATATGTGTTATGTGATAGTAATTCACTCTAATTAATCTTAAGATGTATTTCTCATTGAATAAGGTCACTTAGGGTTACTCAAAACATGTAATAAGCCATTCACCAAAGAAAATTGATTAATTAATTTGCTTTAGAAGTAACTTAAGGTAGGGATGAAATAGGGATCTCCTCTTTTTTGTCTCTTTATAACACTTAGTTATTTTGTGTAGGCCATATGAAACAAAAAAAATACTAAGTAAAATCTTCAAATCAATTAAATCACTCAAAGAGAAACCACCCCTTTATAAATTAAAATCACTCTCACTTAACAAATTACAACTCTAAAGCCTAGTTAGGATATACCCACAAGCCTTGATGTGCGCACTTTAGACTAAGTCACCATTTCTAACTTTATATAAGGGTGGTTTATGGTTTTATGTATGCTTATTTTGTGATATTTCAGACTTGATGTTAGGGTGTATGTGCATAGTCTGGATGTTAGGCCGATATTAGCCTAATCATGCTTTTTGCAGGGGGTAGTGCTTCAAGGGCCGTTGTAATAAAATATAAATACTTTTGTTGTGCAGGTTGCTTATACCCCTAAGCATAGCCTAAGTTAGGACATATGGGTTTGGTTGCTAAGTCCAAATTATTCATATAACTACTTAGGTTGTATGGTGTGGTTAGTTACTATTTATTTTGCAGGTGTGGATAGATTTACTTTCCTTCTTTTAATGTAATTTTGCATTAAGATTAGGATGAGTGTTATGGGGGATTTAGATGAGCATTGGTTATAAGACTAAGTCTTATATACCATGTGATGCCTTTGGAGCAAGCACATCCAAATCAAGATAAAAGGAAGAAAGAAATGGAGCAAATCAGATGAAGAAATGAAAGAAGAAAGAAGAAAGAATGAAGAATGAAGAATGAAGAACCCCATAACATTCATCATTTGTAATTGTAATTATTCTTTCATTAATCAAGGTTGTATAAGGGTAGAGCTCGGCTACTCACATTTCTTTTTGGGTTGTACGATAGTACCTGACTGCACCTGCTTTTTATTCTTTTGTGATAACTTTATAAAATTATTTGATATTGTGTTTAGCTTGTGCATTAAAAAAACATGCCTCTTCATAGTTTATTTATGATTTGGCGACTGTTGTATGGCCTGAATTTGATTAGGCTACTAGGATAAAAATAATCTGTCTATCCCAATAACAAATAAGAACTAAACTTTTAAAATAACTCACAACCTCATATAAAATCCTACGCATTAAATCAAGATAATAAAATATTTAACAACCACTTAGCTAGATTTTGAATGTTTAATATCATGCATAACCATCTTGTTTCACTCTTATTAAGAGAGGGCTTCCATCTGTGCCAGACAAAATTGGACTTAACCTTTTAGAGCCTATGATGGAAGAACACCTCTTTCTCTTTTGGTTTGACCCATAATCAACTTCTCATGCATTTAGGCATACAAAATCCTATAGCTTGTGTTAAATAAAGAGTCCCAAATTAAATTAAATGTGATAGAAAATTGCATTAGATTTAAGTCATTATTCATACCGCTCATGCTCTGGTCTCTTAGGGAATAGGTTTAAGGACTTAGTTTCTTTTCTAAATAAATAACAACTTAACTATCTTGCAAAGCATATGACTTGCCTGCATGGTTTTAAAATATAGGAGTAAGCTGGCTAACACTCCAGGTGATAATAAGTCCAGCAGTTGTGTGGTTTACTCTCTCTTGTGGAGGTAAACCATATACCCATTTTCGCCTTAGATTTAGGTCATGCTTTAGCCTTCGCAAAAGCTCCCTAGATTTAGGATCTGAGGTTATTATTTTCCTTTGTAGGTAACAAGCATAAGCCCTCACCTCTTAGGCATTTCCATAACCTTGTATTGTGGAATTATAAGTCCTAGATTTCTAATAAAATTTTAACTCAAATAAATAAATCTCCTCAATTTCAAATATATAAAGCCCAACCATATAATAGATTGAAGTGCTCACTAGGTTTTCTAGTATCATGAGCAATCCCTACTCATCTCCTTTGGTTTCGATAATAACTCTCATCTTTTTGATCCATCCCATTTGATCTTCTAAAATGTAACCAATTTATTGATAGTTATATGTTTGAATTTTTTGGAGATAATAATTGGTTACTTTAATCGAGGGTTTTCTTAAGGGATTCACTTTCCTTAAGATATAATTAACTATGGAGGCTTGCCTCCATAGGAAACTTAATGAACTCAGTTTAAATAAACCCTGCTTTACTTTTCCATGTAAAGTAGAAAAAAATCTTTGGTATATTCGAAGACCCATCATGCCTTAGCAGTCCTTATTAGGTGATTAGGTCCATTGTAGGGTAGTGACTTCTATCTCTCGATATAGTATACTATTTCTTAATGTTGTACATGATCACCTCAATAAGTACATCCTCAGATCTGCATGGTGTCCACACACACACAACACAACCAAAATAAACAACACCGTGAGAGTCTCATTTCCCAACACATATCAAACACATTTGGCCTCTACTTAACATACCAAATTTGTTAAGTAAGAAGCCTCATTTTCAAATCAACATATATCACACACATAACCAATCATGACAAGCAAAGATACTTTCACAAAATCTTCAAACATATAATTAAGACTTCTTCTTAGCATACTTAAATTTGCTAAGTGAGGATCTTTCAAATCAAAATTTTCAAATAAGATACATAACACAAATATCTTCAAAAGTCTCTCCAGATATTTGAACCCCACCCAACCTACTCAAATTGGTTGAGTATGGGTTCTAAATCAAAATCATATGGCAAAGTCTCTCCTCCAAATATAAAAAATATCTCCAAAATTCAATGAACCCCATTTAGCATACCTATATTTGTTAAGTGTGGGTTCAAATTCCAAATTAAGTATAAAAGTAAATGATTGAAGGCAAACATCAAGGCAAGAGTTCGACTCAATTATGGTTCAACAAATGTAGTGATTTTAGTGTAGTCAGTCAGTCTAACTTCCAGTTAATGCAGTGTTCATAGCTCTTAGCAAGTTCATCTTCTCTTTCCCTTATGGTGTAGATTAGGCCTTGGATCAGGCCAATCTCACCAATGATGCTGCAAACCTGATTTATTTTGGTCATGGATTTGAGGGGGTTTGTGTTACTTATGAGGCGTCCTCAGATTAGTAGGGAGGTGGTGGGATATGCCATGCTTGGATATTCCATCTGACTTTGAGTTTCCCTCATTGAAGAGGAAGGCCATAGTGGTTCCCATGCCCCGTTCAGTGTCAGTTTCAGCACCTGCCCGTTCAGTACCAGCCATAGCTCCAGCGACATCTGCTACCTTCTCGTTGGTCACCCCAAAGGGGAAGGCTATCTTAGCCTCTGAGACAGTCTCCTCCACTTTTGAGGTAGGTGCTAGTTACCGCTCTGCCTTGCTCACTCATACCCAGTCAACAAAAATTGAAAGATTAAGCAGGGTCACGAGCGAGCAGCCAAAGAGCTTAACGTTGCTTCCCACGTAGCTGAAAAGGGTTCTCCCCATGAGACCTCTCCACTTTTGAGTGGTAGTAGGTTCCACCCACTCTCGGCTTTAGATGAAGAGGAGGATTACTAGAGGATTGTTGCTTCTCCTCTACCACCAGCATACCATGTGACACCGGCTAGGGAGCATAACAAGCTCAACGCTAGACTTAGGATTGTTCTATGCCAGGTCTATAGAGCATAAAGAAGCTCGAAGTCCGATACCTTATTTGACTTATGATCTGTGATCCCTAGGAGTATCAGGGGTTAGATCCATAGAAAGAGAGAGAGAGAGAGAGAGAGAGAGAGAGAGAGAGAGCTATGGAGGCTTGAGTATCTGCTCAGGTAGGTAGGAGAGAGAGAGGGAGGTATTCCAGAAAATCGACAGCCTCTGCCTTGATGGATTTTTTTGATTGTCACCCAGTCAGAGCTGATCATTCATATAGGATTATTTTTACTAGTACAACCCCCTGCAGACAGAGATCCCCGATTGAGAGGCAGATGGTGTTGCCATCACATTGCTCCTCTCGTCGTCCACCATCACCAGTTTAGCTCGTACTATCTACCACTCCCGCCAAGGTTCAGAAGCCCCCATCCAGAGAGAGACCTTCCCCTCTGGTGATCTGACTATGGACCAAGGATTCTGCTCTATCCATTCGACTTGTTAAGATAAGATTGAGCTCCTCTACTTGATCCCCTACCTCAGTTATGGTTAGGAAGGAGTTGCAATCCAAGAGCGTCATCATCGCACCACCTTCACTGCAATATATAGAGATAGAGAGGGGAGTGGACATAGACATGGTCCCCATGATATTTGTTCTTCATGATGAGAAAATTTTGGCGGTGGGCGGTGTATTGTATTGAGGAGAGAACACAGTCATACATGATCGGGGTATTTATCCAGCCAGTAGATCGATGACTAAATGACATATTAGCTGATTACTTTGCCAAGAAGAGATAGATTTTTGAGAGTGATTGCTCCAATCAGGATGAGGATAGGGTCAGCTTTGATCCTAACGAGGATGACATGTTGGATGATATAGCCGAGGTCCACATGGTTGACACTTGGGGATATTTACAGTGGGATCAAACTAGCTAGGAAGGTGCTGCGCTCGAGGAGGGTGACACTTCTCACTCGACTCAACACCTCCTCCACCAGATCAGATAGTGAGTTGATCATATTAACAAGATAGGGAAGAAGATTGAGGAGTTGATGATATTAGTTGCAGCATTGTAGAACTCAACTCCAGTTTCACAGCCTTCTCCCATGACAGCCGTTCATCCAGATTTGGTACATCCCTAGAGCATCCTAGGTGCACTCCCGCAGAGGATGATGCTAATAGTTTACATAGGAAGGTTACAGATGGCACCTCTATGCATGAGAAGGATATCAAGCACATGGTAGAACAGTAGGTGAAGGAAGCGATGGCGCGAGCCTGGGGGAGCTCATCTATTCCAAAGGGTAGACCATACCCGGGAGAATTTGATGTAGTTCAATACCCTAAGGGTTTTGTGCCACCTTCCTTCAAAATCTTTGATGGCAATGGGAACCTGCATCAGCATATCACACATTTCAAAGTCGATTGCTGTAATGCTGGTGACAATGATGCATTATTATTCAGAATTTTTGTCAGCAGCCTAGCAGGGTTGCATTTTATTGGTATGCCGAACTGCCCAACGGTTCGGTAGAGACTTTTGTTGAGTTGGAGCACTTCTTCATCAAGAGATTTGTTGGAGCTCATTGAAGAGTGACTGTAGGTGATCTTGTTATAGCGACATGAGTTTCCAATGAGTCCCTTGTTGATTATATTCTCAGATGGCATAACTTGAGCATGAAATGAGAGCCTCAACTATCTGAACATCACACCATTGAGATTCTTTTCAAGAATATCCATGGCCCGGTTGCCTTCATGTTTAAGGGCTTTATCATCTGAACATTTGAGAAACTAATTAACAAAGTGGCTAGCCTACAAGAAGAGGCCAAATAGTTACCCTTTTTCGACTAATCATATCGGCCCAAGTCATAAAGGTGTTTGAGAAGAAGGTAGGGACAGTTGTGTTAGTGGATAGAGGGAAGCAGCCAGCTAGAGTCTAGTATGAGAGACCCTGAACTCAGCAACCTCCTTTTCCACTTCCTCTATCACCACCTCAACTGTCATATCAACCACCACAATGGCCATTCCCACCTCATCAACAACTTACCTAGCAGTGATATTCCTACCCCCCGCCAGGTACCTATTACCCACCTACTCTTACTGATAGATTGAATAAGCCATATTCATTTAAGAGGGAGATAGTTAGGAAAATATTCAAGAATCTCTTGAAGAAACTTGACTTTTAGCTATCAGAGCCCAAGAGGCCAGAGGATGTGGGCAAGAGTAATGATCCTAACTATTGCCCCTTCCATCACATGACTCGTCGTGTCTTAGAGGATTATATCACATCTAAGGACTGAGTTGAGCGTAGCTACTGGTCAGGTGTCATGGTTATCCCCAAGGAATACTTATTAGAACAGCCTTTTAGTTTTATTAGGGTAATTCTTTGGGAAACCTGTGATCCTCTCAAGACCAAAGAAGGTTTGGATATTGCTTTATCCCGAACCTCTAAAAAAGTAATTTCTAAAATTAAGACACTCTCTCTATAGGTGCTTGAGGCATCTCAAACCTCCAACACCAAGGAAAGTTTGCAAGTTGCCAAAGATAACTTGAAGAAGGTGACGGCCCAGCAGCAGCAGCAGTAGTCCATCTTACATGCACGGGATAGTTCAGTAGCATAACCATCGTCCGAGTCCAGTACTCCATCCATAGTTGCAGTTACTACTTCTTCCTCAACTAGCTTCTTTTCCGCCAGTAGGAGCATTGTATCAGCGGACCAGTGCATTAAATCCCTTACCCCACTTACTTTATTAGATTTCTATCATATACCTCCACCTAAAAAGAAATCAATGAAGAAAGCTTTTACTTACATTTTTTCCATTTCTGATTCTTTAGATTTTATTCTTCTTGAAAATTCTCCAAGTCTAGAAAATAATAATGCTAGCTCTAGTCGTTTTGATCCACTCTCTTTTGATTCAGAATCAAACTTTTCTTTTGAATCAATTGGGTTCACCTCTTGAGATTGACTTGGAGTCAACTGACTTCGAGGATCCCATAGGAAAGCTGTAGGTATACTTGATGAGAAGGTATAACTTTTCACAAGTTCATCATTCCAAGAAGTCACTGAAGTCAACCTACGTAGTATCAAAGTTCTACCTCATAGGGTAACACTTCTTGATAAGGGTAAACAAGTCATTGGTTCCAGTAAGCAGATAACCCCTCCACAGGATACTCCACCTATGGATATACTTGTGGAGGACCAAGTCAAGGTTGATTACAATGTCCTAACACATCTTAGAAAGTTGCCAGCTAAGTTAAGTAAATATGACGCATGTTGACTTCACTTTTGGAGCGAGCTCTCAACATCCTCTTCTAAACACTAAGAGTTCCTTAGTTAAAAGGCACTTCTAGTGATTAGGTGAACACTTAACCTAAACCTAGAGACTTAGAAGGGTTAATAAGAGGATTAGGCCATGCCTTAGGACTCAAGAAAATCACCTACCCTATAGCCTAAATCCAATCCATATGCACCTTCTCAAATCAAAATTCAAATCTCAAACTAAACCTCAAATTCAAATTCAAATTCTAAATCTAATTACAAATTTGACTCCAAATGATTGAAACCCAAAATCAAATTCAAATCCCAAGACCCTTCCTAAGCCTTATGACCTACCTTCATGAGTTTAGCCAAATATACCTCCAAGTCATTCCAAAATCAATCAATTTTCTTATAAATTAATAATATCTTCATTTATATTCACAAATATGAATGGAATATAAATTCAAATTGCCAAAACTAAATCCAAATCGAATCAAAATCCAAATTTAAACCTTTGAGCCATTTCTTTAGACTTAGCCAAATTCCATCCAATTCAAGCCAAAATCAATAAATTTTCTCTTGAATCAATCATAACTTCAATTATCTATCCAAATATAAATGAAACCTACAATCTTGAAACCAAATCTAAATTAACTCAAGTCAAACCCAACTTAGCCCTTTTGACTTAAAACTTTCAACTAAGCTAGAATCTATTGGACTCCAAATTAATTGTTGTTAGATTTATATTTCAATCCTAGGCTCACATTTGAGTCCAACTAAATCTAAATTAAGCTAAAACTAAACCAATTGACCAACTTAGGTCTACTTGACCCAAAGTGACCTAAAAGATCCATTTGATCCAACTTTTAAATCAAATCAAATTGAACCAAGTTCACCAAAACCTTCCACCATGATTGGGCCAAATCAAGTCAACTTGATCACCTGACCAAGTTAACCCTTTAACCCAAATGAACTAAAACTAACTAAAACTAATCCTACATCAAATTAATTGAAACCAATGATTCAAACCAACTCAAAATTAAGATTTGAATATAACTTGACCACTAATTGAGCCAAACCAAGCCCAATTAGCCATTTGTAGTTGAATTGATTTAAAGGACTGGGTCAAATCATGATCCAACTTAAATTGATTGCAACCAATGGCTCTAGTTCATTCCAAATTGATTATTGAACTTGACCAAAGCTATAACCGAACCCAATTTCATCAATTGGACTGAATTGAGTCATTTAGCCCAAATTGACCTAAAGGGGTCAATTTGGCCTAAATTCAAATTAAATCCAAATTGATTCAAATCAAAGACTACATTCATCTTCAATTAGCTAATTGAACATGAATCAACCCATAACCCAAGCCAATTTGGCTAATTTTAATCAAATTGGTCAACTTGACCCTTTTGATTCCAAATGAGCCAAAATCAATCCTAAGCCAAATTAAATCAAATTGATCATACCAAAATATTTCAAATTATAATTTGAACCTAACCTATGCCTTGGCTTGATCCAATTTGACCAATTGGTTAACCTAACCTAATATGACCTAATGTGACCCGTATGACCCAAATTGAGCTAAATCCTGTGAAACCAACCCATGACATCTTAGGAGTTTATCAAACCCAACCCAAACTCACTTGGGATCAACCCAATCAGCCCAACCCAATCAAATCTCTCATGAATCCTCCAAATTAGCCTTTGATCTCATCTTAGGGACTTAACTTAAATTAAGTTCAATTCACTTCAAACTCAAGAATTTTTCTCATAACCCATTTATATTCTCATTTATATTCACAAATATAAATGAAATATAAATTCAAATAACCAAAATCAAATCTAAAATTCAAGTCCAAATTTAAAATCTTTCCTAAGTCACTTAGACTTCATCTTAGGGACTTCGCTCAAATCAAGTTCAAATCACTTCAAACTCAAGAAATTTTCTCATAACCCATTTATATTCTCATTTATATTCACAAATATAATTGAAATATAAATTCAAATACTCAAAATCAAATCCAAAACCCAAACCCAAATCTAATCAAAATTCAACCTACATCCTTCAAGTAAAATTCTTGAACTTTGCCAAATAGAATTCAAATCAATCCAAACCCTTGATTTTTTTCATGATTCAATCAATCTTTCAATCATGAATCCAAATATAAACATAAACTTCAATCAACAAACCAAAACTAAATTCAAAACTCAAACCCAAGTCAAACTCATGTTCACCTATGAACTTGAAATTGTCAAATGAACCAAAACCCATTTGACTCCAAATCACTTACAAATGGATTCATATTTCAATCATAAGTCCATATGTGAGTTCAACCAAACTTGAATCAAGCCTTGATCAAGTTAATTGACCCACTTAGGCTCACTTGACCCAAAGTGACCTAAAGCACCCTTTTGGAGCCAAATTCTAATCCAACCTAGATTGGATTGAACTAAGCTCACCTAAGCCTTACATTATGAGCAACAATCATCATGCGATGATCAATCACTCAAATTGATTCAAACCAAGTCAAACCTAAGGGTTGACTAAGTCAACACTTAGCCAAATTGAAACCCCAAACTAGACAAAATTCACCATAGGACAAATTGATTGAAACCATTGATCAAAATCAATTCATGGTTAATGAGTGAACATGACCAAGTCACCGATTGAGTCAAACCTAGCCCAATTGGCCACTTGACCCAAGTTGACCCAAGTTGACCTAAAAAGTCAAAATAAATTAAAAATCAATGGGTCAAATTGATTGCAACCAATGGGTCAAATTGATTGTAACCAATGGGTCAAATTCATTCTAGACCACTTATTGAACTTGATCAAAGCCTCAATTGGCTAACTAGACTAACCTAGCCTAATTGACCATGAACCCAACTTGACCTAAAAGGTCAAATTGAGCCAAAATCAAATCAAACTAAAATTGATCGAAACCAAAGCTTGCAATACATTTCAAATAACCAAAACTACTACCCACTAATTGGGTCAAATGGGTCAAATTGTCAACTTGACCCATTTGACCTAAATGAAATCAAATGAACCAAAACCAAATATAAACCAAATTAAACCAAACCAATGATGCCAACACATTTCAAATGGTCATATGAACTTGACCCAACCCTTGGTTTGACGGTCAACTTGACCCATGTTGACCTAAATGGGTCAACATGAGCCAAATGACATCAAATCAACTCCAAATTATTTGAAATTTGGCCTAACCCAATTTTAAACTATTCTAAATCTACCCAAAGGAAATCAAATCCAAATGACTATTTTACCCCTAGGTCAAGGGGTAACCCATGGCTAATTCCGCTTGGAATTTGGTTAAATCCTTTTGATGGCCACTTGACACCCTCTTAGTAGATCAAGTGGACACTAATGAGTGTGGTGCACATGACCCAATAGGTTTGGTTCAGCCAAACGCAACCCAAGGCCAAAACTGACCACCCAATGAGAAATTTTACACATGGAATCGCTCCCACTCTCATTTCAAGCACATGGAAGCTTCACCACTCCACTCCTATACCAAAACCAAATCATGTGAAGCTGAAAATGGCCTAACCAACTCACTCCATAAGATCAATTTGATCAAAATGGAAAAACACATCTCGACCATCTGATCCTTATGGGGGGAGATATACTTCCCCTCATTCCAATTCAATCCACATCTCTCACACTCGATTGAGCCTAGGAACTCAAAGCAAGCTTCTCCAAGTTCCTCCAAGCTTCTTCAAGAATTTCACATTTCTCTATTCTCGGTTTCTTCAAGTCAAAAATAGGGGAGGTAGGAAGAAATTCCAACTTAGCCAATTCACAACCAAATCCAAATTCCTCTTATAAGAACCATCAGAGGACTCAATAAAGCTCACCTAAATCAAATTCCAAGTAATCAAGCCACGAGAAATGAGAGTTTGATCAAAGCTGCAAGCACTGGAATCCCACTTTGGCCAATAAGAAGATCTACTCAATCTTAGGCCTTCAAACTTTCAACAGGGCTTCGTCTCCACTAGATGAAACTACCTCGATGGTTGGGAGCACCGGTGATAGCCTCTTGTGAGGTATGGATCAAAATTGAGCTTTGGTATAGAATTCTTTGGTCCTTTGTGAAGGGAATTGTAATCCCAAATGATTTCCACCATTAAATCTTCATTTCCTTGCTTTTTGATGGTGTGTTATCAATCCTAGCTCAATCCGAGCTTAATAGAGGTTGGATCAACCCTTAAGGGGTGGAGGGTCGCCATCTCCTGTAGGCAAGCATAGGGATAAATCATGGACCGTCCATTCCACACATTTTGGATGGATAGTCTTGATTAAAACATGCTAGATCCCATGATTAATCCTATTAGAATTACGAGTTTAATCCTGACCGTCCGATCTTTGACCGGACGGTCCAAGGAGAAATTGCGTAGCACCGCCGGCTGACGCGACATACGATGTGACAACTTAAAGAACCAATCCCGTCATGCCATGTGGAAAGCACATGCCGCGTTAGAGGTCCACGTGGTGCCGACGGGTTTAGTTATATAATTAGGGGATTAATTTAAGCAATAATCATAGAATCTTCAAAAATATATAACTAAATCTAGAAAAAAAACTCAAATGCATTTTGAACATATTTCAAGGGGGAATAATATAAAATAAAGTTTAATTGATTTTGAATATTAAATTTCATGCAATTTAGGCTTTATTAGGAATGTAATTATGTTAATTACTCCCTAATTATTTCATTGATTAATTCCAAACTTCTCAAGTATGTTTAATGGGATGACTTCTACCTCCCCTAATTTTCTTGAAATTTATTAATGATTTAATTAGGGGAATTGCTTGATTCACTCTTAATCACTCCCTTAATTAATTAAATGATTAATTAACTTATTAAATGGTGATAAATTCACTAATTAAATTTGTTAATTAACCTAGAACAGTGAATGGACTTAGGGAATAAGATTGAGATTCTTTTTCCAAATCTTTTCCCCTAAGTTAATTTCATTTGGATAAAAATCTAATTAATTTGCAAATTTATTAATGATTTAATTACTTCATTAAATGGCTTAATTAATCAAAATTTAAAATCAAATTAATCCAGAAAACTTAATTACTTAATCAATCCTTTCTTGGATAGATACTTAGGTGTTCAATAACCTAAGTAAACTTAAGGAAATCAAATCCGACCAACATGTGTAGGAAGGGTTATGAAATTACTTAATTAAACCCTTTTGCTTAATTAATCAATAATTATGACCTAATTGCATTAGGCCCTTTATTTCTTAGAGTGCATTGCTAATTTAAATTCAATGTGGTTGCATATCATATGTTGGCTCACAATTGTTTGAATAATTATGTTAAGGAGGTATAAGTAAAGGGTAATTAACAAACTTAATGAACACCTTAACCTAAGCAAAACATAAAATCCACTTAATGGTTCTAAAAATTAAACTAAATTAACTCACATATGGTGGAGATGGGTTAGGACCAGCAAACCTTTTTACATTTTCTAAAGTAAAATCAAACTCAAAATTAAAATAAAATATCTTTAAACAATTTTTGATTCACTTTAAAGGATCATTATTCCATAAGGTTGTCTGTAAGAATTAATCAAGGTGAGTGAAGTTACATGATTGCATTACTTTATTTCTTTCCTAGCATGCTAAATGGTGTATTTCATATGAAATCATGCATTCATGTGTTTTAAAAAAAATAAATTAAAAATGAAATGTTTCCCTTATGTCAAATTGCATGTTTTGGCTAAAGTAAGAATATGAATGACTATTATCACTACTAAATTTAAACTTATTTTCAAAAAAAAATTATAGATCAAAGGTTACAAATGAAGGGTTTGCTACTTATAATTACTTATAAGCTTGCATGTGAGTATAACATAAGATGTGCATTATGTGACCTTTCCTTCTCTTCTCTTTTAACATAGTTTTGAATAGAATTTGCAAAGTGTATAGTTCATTTGAAAAGAACACAACACTTGCTTAAATCCATTCCTATTCATTCCTATGTTAATCTTTAAGAAGGGTCTTTACATTACAAATATAAATTATGTAACCAATATCAAACAAATAAATACAAACCTTTTGCATGATTCTTTTTCCGTCCATTTCTTTTTGTACATGCATATGTATTCAAGAAAAGTGATATATTAGTCTAGACACCCCGGGGTTGCGAGGCTTTAAGTAGCCCTAAGTAGGTCATGTACCTTACACCCTTAGTGTAGAACAATGGTGCCATACTCACTTATGTCTTTCATACATGTAAGTGTGCATTTGATTAATGGATAAAAGAATCCCTCTCTTTTCTACTTAACAAAATCATGTGTCATGAAGCATCCAAATTTTCCCAAACAATATCTCTTAGCATTCATCATCAAGGTGTGCTAACATTTCCATTTGCATGTTACACATGTTGGAAATAAATAAAGTGTTGTGTGCTTTGTGATAATAATTCACTTTAATTAATCTTAAAATATCTTTCTTGTTGAATAGGTTTGTCTAAAGTCCATCTAAACTTAGGATTAATTAAAATACATAATAAAACATTCATTAAATAAAAATTATTAATGAATCTACCTTAGAAATTACTTACAGTAGGGAGAAAAGAGAAGTTCTCTTCTCTTTTCCTCTCTTTACAACATAGTAGTTGAATGTAGGTTCATCCAAACCAAATCAAATAATCAAATAAAAATCAACAAATCAATTAAGTCTTTTAAATGAAACCAACCTCTAAGTTGAACTCTTTTATATTTAGAAAACTCAACCTTAAAGCCTAGCTAAGACATGTCACACAAGCCTTAAATGACACACACATTAGGCTAAGTCATTTCTAGTCCTATATTAGAGTGGTGTATGGTTTGATGTTTGGTTTTATTTTGTGATGTGATGTTTTAGTCTGGATTTTAGGATGTATGTGCGTATACTGAATGGTAGGGTGATCTTAGCCTAATCATTGCCTTTTGCTGGGGATTGTTCTTAAGGGGTACCGTAATAAAAATATAAATACTCTTTGCTGTGCAGGTTGCTTATACCCCTAAGATAATCCAAATTAGGCCATGTTGACTTGGTTACCCATGTGTGGGGTGCTAAGTGCAATTTATTCAGATACATGCTTGGGAGTGTGTAGTTTATTTAACTAATTTCTATTTTGAAAGTTTTAGTTAGATTTACTTTCCATTTTTATGTAATTTTGCAATTAGGATTTAGAATGAATATTATGGGGGATTAGGATGAACATTGGCCATAAGATTATGTCTTATGTACCATGTGAAACCTTTGAAGAAATCATGTTCCAACCAACCAAGAGGAGAAAGAAGGAAGAAGCAATCCAACATGAGGAAAGGAGAAAGAAGAAATGAAGAATGAAGACCCCCATAACATAACTTTCATTTTGATTATAATTAATTCATTTGTAATCTGTGTTGTATAAGGGTAGAGCTCAGCTATCCAATTTTTTTCAGGTTTGTGCAGTGGAGCCCAACCATACTTGGCTTCTTATTCTTTTGCGCTAGCTTTATAAATTGTTTGGTATTTGTTAGCTTGTGCATTAAGATGACATATTTTTCTAATTTCTTCCTTACTTTGATAAATGGCTTGGATGCAATCAGGATCTTAGAAAAAAAAATAAATTTTCTATCTAATTAATCAACTCAAAATTAAAAAATTAATAGCTCATAACCTCACCTAAATCCTAAGTTATAAATAAGATAAAAGATTTAGCAACCCCTTCGTTGGATTATGGTGAAAATATTCTTGCCTTCATCTATCCTTTTTGAAGAGGATAAATGAAAATAAAAATATATGCCTTTTGGTGAGACACCACGTAGATCCACATATGTTCTTATTAGAATGATCATGTATGACATTGAGGAGAGGTGTATTATCTCAAAAGATAGAAGTCACCACCCTATAATGGACCCAATCACCTGAATAAGGACTCCTAAAGATAATGGGTCTGCATATGTACTAGAGATTCTTCCCCTAATTTATATGAAAAAGTAATGTAGGGTTTATTTTAAACTGGGTTTGTTAAGTTCCCTATGAAGGCAAGCCCCCATAGTTAATTACATCCTAAAAGATGGGATCCCTTAAGAATACTCTCGATTAAGGTAAATGATCTTTGAAAATTTCAAAGGTTAGACTATCAATAAATTGGTTTATTTTTGAAAGATCAAATGGGATTGATCAAAATGAGAGATTTCTTATTGAATCCAAAGGAGAATAAGTAGGGGATGCTTATAATACTAGGCAACCTAGTAAGCATCTCAAGCTATCATATGGTTGGGCTTTATATTTTAGAAATTGAAGGGAATTATTATTTGAGTTGATATTTTATTAGAAGTATATGGCTTACAATTCCATCATATAATACAATGGAAATGTATAAGAGGTGAGGATTTATGCTCAGGGCCCCCAAAGGAAAATAGCAACCTCAGAACCTAAATATAGAGAGCTTTGGCGAGGGCCAAAGCACGACCTAAATCGAAGGAGAAAATTGGGTATTTTGTTTGCCTCTACAAGAGAGGACAAACCACCTAACTATTAGACTTATAGCCTGGGGGTGGTCACCAACTAACTCCTCCTACGATTTTAAATACATGTAGGTAAGTCATATGCTTATGCAAGATAGTTAAGCTGTTGTTTATTTAGAAAGAGATTAAGTCCTTAAACTCACTCCCTAAGAGACTAGATCATGTACAAGCATGAGTAATGACCTAATCTAATGTAAATTTAGTTATATTTTATTTTTATTTTAGACAATCAATTTGACACAGA
This sequence comes from Cymbidium sinense, assembly GCA_021442155.1. Classification (NCBI taxonomy): domain Eukaryota; kingdom Viridiplantae; phylum Streptophyta; class Magnoliopsida; order Asparagales; family Orchidaceae; genus Cymbidium; species Cymbidium sinense. The sequence continues at coordinate 28,843,240 of CM038232.1, read as the reverse complement.
CTTTAAGATTCATATGCCTAATGCTTGAGAAATTAGATTATGGGCCAAAATCAACAAGAAAGGAGGTAAGTTTTCATCATAGCTCTCAAAGGTCAAGCCAAGTTTACTGGCATAGGTGGAAGCCCTCTAAATCAAGAGTGAAATAATATGCTTTTTTATGCATGATGTTGGAAAGAAAGTACAACATCTAGCTAAGGGGTTGCTATTTATTTTATCTTGATTTATGGCCTAATCTTTAGGAAAGGTTATGAGTTATTTATTTTTAATTTGAATTGATTAGTTTGGTAAAAGATTTATTTTTTCTTAAGAGCCTAGTAGACATCCAGGCCATACATTAAAGCAAGGAAGAAACTAAGAAAAGATGTCATCTTAATGCACAAGTTAAACAAACATCAATCAATTTATAGAACTAACACAAAAGAATAAGAGACCATTTGTGGTCAGGTACTATCGCATAAACCCGAAAACTAATTGGGTAGCTAAGCTCTACCTTTATACAACCTGGATTATAAATAAATTTATTACAATTAAGCAAGGAAATTCATATTATGGGGGGTTTTCATTCTTCATTTCTTCTTTCTTCTTTCTTCTTTTTTTTTTTTTCTTTCTTCTTTTGATTTCTTCTTTTGGATGGTTGGAAGGTGGTTGCTCCAAAGAATTCACATGGTACATAAGATAAGATCTTATAACCAATGTTCATCCTAATCCCCTAATAATCATTCCAAAATCTAATTACAAAATTTCATAAAAAGGGAAAAGTAAATCTAACTAAATCCTATAAAATAGAGATTAGCTAAACAAACCTTAGAATGCCAAGCATGTATATATGTAAATTGGATTTAGCACCCCACACATGGGTAACCAAGTCCACCTGGCCTATTAGATTATGGTTAGGGGTAAAAGCACATGCATAGTAAAAGCAATTTTATATTTTTATTACAACGCCCCTTAAGCACAATCCCCTACAGAAGATAATGATTAGACTAAATCATCCTATCATTCAGTCTACGCACATACACCCTAACATCTAGACTAAAATATCACATCATAAAACAAAAGTAAACATCAAACCATGCATCGCCATGACATAGGACTATAAGTGGTCACTTAGCCTAATGTGCGTGCTATTTAAGGTTTGTGTGGTATGCTTAGCTAGGCTTTAAGGTTTAGATTTTTCTAAGTATGAAAATCTGCAACTTAGAGGGTGATTTTATTTAAGTTTTTTAGTTAATTTGGTTGATTTTTATTTGATGATTTTATCTTGTTTGAATGAACCTACTTAATTACTAAAAGTTTTAAAGAGAAGAGAAAGAGAATAGAACTTCTCTTCCTTCCCTACCTTAAGTGATTTCTAAGGTAGATTCATTATTGATTTTTCTATAGTGAATATTTTATCTCGTGTTTTAATTAATTGTATGTTTATATTTTCCCTAAACAAACCTATTAAAAAAGAAAGACATTTTAAGATTAAGTAAAGTGATTTATTATCACAAAATTATGTTAAAAGAGAAGAGAGGGAAAGCCACACAATGCACATCTTTCTATTAATACTCACATGCAAGCTTATAAATAATCATAAGTAGCATACCTTTCAATTTTCATATTTGATTTATAAGTTTTGAAAAATAATTTTACATTTAATAGTGATAATAGCCATTTATATTCTTACTTTAGCCAAAACATGCAATTTGACATAAAGGAAATATTTTATTTTTAATTTTATTTTAAAAAAGCATGAATGCATGAATTTTATATGACATACACATTTACCATGTTAGGAAAGAAATGAAGTGATGAAAGCATGTGAATTCATTCACCCTAATTAATTCCTAATGACAATCCTATAGAATAAGATTATTTAAAGTAAATCAAATTTGATTTAAGGAAAGTTTGATTTTGTTTTAAGTTTGATTTTAATTTGAGAAATGTGAGATGAGTTTGCTGGTCCTAACCCAATTCCCCCATGTGTGAGTTATTTAAGTTCAATTTTAGGTGATTAGATTGATTTTATATTTTGTTTAGGTTTAGGTGTACATTAAGTTCATTAATGACCCCTTACCTATACCACCTTAGCATATTTAATCAAATAATTATGAGCCAATGTATGACATAAAACTACACAAGGAATTTAAATCAGTAATGCACCTAGGAAAGAAAGGGCCTAATGCAATTGGCTCACAATTAGTGATTAATTAAGCTAAAGGGTTTAATTTAAGTACTTTCATAATCCTTCCCACACATGTGGATTGGATTTTGATTTTCTTAAGCTACTTAGGTTATTGAACACCTAAGCACCTACCCAAGATGAATTGGTTAAGTTCTGGAATGTTTTGAAAAATTTATTAAATTAATTAAGCAAGTGATTGGGGGATTAGCCCTTAATTAAGTTTGTATTAAGAAAGGAAAGGGGTTTAGGGCATGGCTTAGGGAAAATTCCCCAAACCCATTCCATAAACCTCTTATCTACTTAAGCAAGGCTTAATTAACTTAATAAAGGGACTAAACTTCTATTCATATGCTTAATTACCCATAATTACATAAAGATAGTAATTAGGGATTCATTAATTGATTTCCCTAATTAACTCATCAATAAATCTCAAGAAAATTAGGGGAGGCAGATGTCATCCCACTAAATACACCTGAGAAATTTGAAATGAGTTAATGAAGTAATTAGGGAGTAATTAGGGTTATTAAGTTTTCATTAAAACCCTAAATAAGGAAAATGCACTATTTAAAATCCATTGGAAATAATTTTAGAAAATTTCTTACTGAATTATCTTCACAATGCATTTTACTTTATATTTTTTATAATTTTTCTACATTTAGTTATGTTATTTTAAAGTTTCCATGATTATCCATTAATTAAATAGCCTAATTAAATGACTAATCCTGATGGCCACGTGGAGGCTGACACGACGCGTGCTTTCCATGTGGCGTGACGAGATTCATCACTTAAGTTATCACATCAGAGTGCTGCATCAGCGGTGGCACTACACACTTTCTTCTCTTCTGTTTGATTGAAGATTGGATGGTTGAGATCAAGCTCGCGATATTAATAGGATAAATCAGAGGATCCTATGTGGCTTGATCATGGCCGTCAATCCAAAACACGTGGATGGACAGCCCATGATCTGTCCTTGAGGTCACTTGCGGGAGATGGTCACCATCCATCTTCCATGGCATGATTCGAGCTTGATTGAGCTCAGATTGAGCTCAAACTCAACCCACACCAGCATCACACAAGGGAGAAGACATCCAACGACCAATTTTATATGAAGTTAAAATTTCTTTCACAAAGGACCACACACTCCCTATTTTAAGCTCTAGTTGAAGGCATATTTCGGTGAGGCTATCACCGGTGCTCAAATACATTGAAGTAGTTTCATCTAGTGAGAAGCCTTATTGAAGATTTAAAGCTTTGGTATTGGGTAGATCCTCCAATTGGCCAAGGTCACCTTAAAATGGATTCAACCTTAGTCTAGCTCCCACCTCCCTTGCCTTCGAAGCTTGGAAGAATGTTTGGATCAACTCGATTGACTCCTTTGAAGATGCATGCAAGAAGAATTGAGCTGATTTTGTGTATTGAGTAAGTTGGAAATATGGTGGAGCCACCCCTATTTTTGGGTTGAAGAAATTAAGAAATGGAGAATTGGAGATGGCTCTAGGAAGCATGGGGAGACTTGCAAATGCTTGCTCTAAGTTTCCTAGCTTCAATCGAGTGTGAGTGTGTTGAATTGAAATGAAATTAGGGGGAGTATATATCTCCATAGGTGAATCAGATGGCCTAGCTTCCCTTTGCCATGTTGATCCAATTCACCCTATGCAATGGGTTTGCTAGGTCGTTTAGGGTTGCATGTGGTTCAATTTTGGCCATAGGGGGTAGTGGAGAAGTTGCCATGTGCAAAACAAGGTGTGGGAGTGTTTCCCATGTGTTTGTTTTCAAGTGAGGTGGTCAGTTTGGCCATTGGGTTGGGTTAGGCTGACCCAAACCCATTGGGTCATGTGAACCATCCTTAATAATGACCATTTGGTCCACTAAGAGGATGCCAAGTGTCCATGAAAAGGAATTGACCAAATTCCAAGTGGTTTTGATTTTAGGTTACCCTATAGCCTAGGGGTAAAATGGTCATTTAGCTTGTATTTTAATTTGAATATGTTTGGTATGATTGAAAAATAGGTTAGGCCAAGTTTCAATGAATTTGGAATTGATTTGATATGATTTGGCTCATGTTGACCCATTTAGGTCAAAATGGGTCAACTTGGGTCAAGTTGACTAATTGGTCAAATTAGGTCAAACCAAAGGTTGGGTCAAGTTCATATGACCATTTGAAATGTGTTGGCATCATTGATTTGGTTCAATTTGATTTATATTTGGATTTGGTTTATTTGATTTCATTTAGGTCAAATGGGTCAAGTTGACCAATTTGACCCATTTGACCTATTTGAGTTAAGTCATGGGTTGGTTTAGGTCTAGTTGGTCATTTGAAATGATTTGATATCTTTATTTCTAATCAATTTTGGCTTGATTTGATTTTGGCTCAAAATGACCTTTTAGGTCAAGTTGGGTTCATGGCCAATTGGGCTAGGTTGGGTCTAGTTGGCCAATTGAGGCTTTGGTCAAGTTCAACAATCATTTTAGAATGAATTTGACCCATTTGTTTCAATCAATTAGGCTTATATCAAGTTTTAACACATTTTAACTTTTTAGGTCAAGTTGGGACAAGTGGCCAATTGGGTTAGGTTAGGCTCAAATGATGACTTGGTCAAGTTCAAACATTGATCATGAATTAGTTTTGATCAATGGTTTAAATAAATTTGGCCTATGGTAGATTTTGGCTAGTTTAGGTTTTATTTTGGCTAAGTGTTGACTTGGTCAACCCTTAAGTTTTGACTTGGTTTGACCCAATTTGAGTGATTGATCATCTCAAGATGATTGTTGATCATGATGAGAGGCTTTGGTGGGCTTAGTTCAATCTGATTTGGTTAGGATTAGAATTTGGCTCATAAGGGGTACTTTAGGTCACTTTAGGTCAAGTCAGCCTAAGTGGGTCAAATGGCTTGGTCAAAGCTTGATTTGAGTTTGATTGAACTCATATATGGACTTATGATTGAAATATAAATCCATTTGCAAAGTGGTTTGAAGTCAAATGAGTTTTGATTCATTTGACAATTTCAAGTTTGAAGGGTGAACATGTTTAACTTGGGTTTGATTTTTGAATTTAGTTTTGGTTTAGTGATTGAAGTTTGTTTAATATTTGGATTCATGATTGAAGTATTGATTGAATCATGAAGAAAAGTCAAGGGTTTGGCTTGATTTGAGTTTGATTTGGCTAATTTCAAGAATTTGACATGAAAGGCTTAGGTTGAATTTTGGTTGAATTTAGGTTTAAGTTTTTGAGTTGGTTTTGGTTGTTTGAATTCACATTTCATTTATATATGTGAATATAAATGAGAATATAAATGGGTTATGAGAAAATTTCTTGAATTTGAATTGATTTGGATTTGATTTGAGCTTAAGTCCATAAGAGGGAATCAAAGGGCTTAGGAAAGATTTTTGGGAATTTGAATTTGATTTTTGGATTTAGTTTGATTGATTTGAATTTATATTTCATTTATATATGAGAATATAAATGGGCTATGAGAAAATTTCTTGAATTTGAATTGATTTAGATTTGATTTGAGCTGAGTCCATAAGAGGGAATGAAAGGACTTAGGAAATATTTTGGAATTTGATTTGGATTTTGGATTTCAATCATTTGGAATTGATTCATGATTTGAGAAAATCCATTGGAATTGATTTGAGATTTGAGTTAGAGTTGGAGTTGATATGAGTTTGAAGTTTTGACTTGGAAGAAGGAAGTGAGGATTTGGTTCAAGGTATAAGGTAGACAAATTTTTCTAACACCCCTAAGGCATAACCTATTCTTATGGCTAACTCTTCTAAGTTTTTAAGGTTAGGTTAAGTGTTCACCTAATTACTAGAAGTGTCTTAAGACTAAGGAAACTCATAGTGTCTAATAGAAGTCCTATGCCTAAGATGGAGGGGTTGAGAGCTCATCCTACAAATGGGGTCAACATGGATGTTGTATGTTTTCACATCATGCAAAAAAAGCATCTTATTTTACTCTTGCTTATGGAGGGCTTCCACCTGTGCCAAAAATCTTGGCTTGACCTTTGAGAACCATGGTAGAAACACACCTCCAATCTTGCTAATTTTGGCCCATAATAAAATTTCTCATGTATTTGGCGTATGAATTCCATAGCCTGTGTCAAATCAATTGTCCAAAAATAAAAAATAAAAATGTAACAAAATTTGCATTAGATTTAAGTCATTAAATCATGCCCTACATGGTCTAGTCTCCTAGGGAGTGTGTTTAAGGACTTAGTCTCTTTCTAAATAAACAATAGCCTAGCTATCTTGCAAAAGAATATGATTTGCATATATGTATTTAAAATTGCAGGAGGAGTTAGTTGGCAGCCACCCCCAGACGGTTGTAAGTCCAAACAATCTTGTGGTTTATCCTCTCTTGTGGAGGTAAACCATATACCCATTTTTGCCTTAGATTTAGGTCGTTCCTTGGCCTTCACAAAATCTCCCTAGATTTAAGTTCAAAGGTTGTTACTTCCCTTCACGGGCTATAAGCATAAATCCTCACCTCTTAGGCCTTTCCATGACCTTGTGTCATGGAATTATAAGTTCGAGATTTCTAATAAAAATTTAACTTAAACAAATAAATGACTTCAATTTCAAAAATATGAAGCCCAACCATATGATAGTTTGGGATGCTCCCTAAGTTTCCTAGCACTATTAGCATCCCCTACTTTTCTTCCTTTGATTTCGATAATAACTTTCTCCTCTTGATCAATCCCACTTTATCTTCCAAAAATAAACCAATTGATTGATAGTCCTATCTTTGAAATCTTTAGAGACAACGATCATTTATCTTAATCGAGATTATTCTTAAGGAATCTCATTCCTTAAGATGTAATTAACTATGGGGGCTTGCCTCTATAGGGAACTTAATGAACCCGGTTTAAAATAAACCCTGCTTTACTTTTCCATGTAAAGTAGGGGAAGAATCTTTAGTACATACGAAGACCCGTAGTCCTTAGGAGTCCTCATTAGGTTATTTGGTCCATTGTAGGGTGGTGAATCTATCTTTTGAGATAGTACACCTTTCATCAATGTCATACCCAATCACCTTAACAAGAACATATGCGGATCTACGTGGTGTCCCACAAGGCAGATTATATTTTTTGTTTTCATTTATCTCTTTTCAAAAAATAGATGAAGATATGAAATATTTTTACCACAGATTTTTCTGGTGACTCCGCTGGAGACGGTTCCTCTCTCTATCTTTGGTAAATGATTCTTGTCTTTAAGTATCGATAGTGAGTTTGTATTTTATATAAATTCAAGACTATCTTTCTTTTTTTGTTGGCACTTAGTTTATTTCATTCTTAAGCTAAGCTAGCTAACATCCATTATGTTTTAGGATCTCACTCCATGTAGGTCTTAAAACCCCTGTTGAATTCCGCAATAGGTGAAAATAAAAATTTAATAAAATAAATAACTAAAGACTTCCTTCTTACCATTTCTATGATAAGGAAATGTTCATTCCAAAAAAATAAAGAAAAATAGATCCTTCATAAAAATCTTGCTTTTCAAAAACACTTTTTTAAAATGCACATAATAAATTGTTTGCATAAAAAGTTTCATAAATCAACCTCACCTAATAATCTTCATAATTATTATATGTAGAATCATCTTTTCAAAAATAAACTCCAAAATCATATTTTCCAAAAGCACAAATGAACATCCTCATTCAATTTATTGAATGAAGATTTTATTTTCAAAATAAAATCAACAATCATCTTTTCAAAAATAAACTCCAAAATCATATTTTCCAAAAAGCACAAATGAACATCCTCATTCAATTTATTAAATGAAGAATTTATTTTCAAAATAAAATCAACAATCATCTTTTCAAAAATAAACTCCAAAATCATATTTTCTAAAAAGCATAAATGAACATCCTCATTCAATTTATTAAATGAAGATTTCATTTTTAAAATAAAATCAACAATCATCTTTTCAAAAAGTAACTCCAAAATCATATTTTCTGAAAGCACAAATGACCATCCTCATTCAATTTATCGAATGAAGATGAATTCATTTTCAAAATAAAACCAACAATCATCTTTTCAAAAATAAACTCCAAAATCATATTTTCCAAAAAGCATAAATGAAAATCCTCATTCAATTTATTGAATGAAGATTTCATTTTCAAAATAAAATCAACAATCATCTTTTCAAAAATAAACTCCAAATTCATATTTTTCCAAAAGCACAAATGAACATCCTCATTCAATTTATTGAATGAAGATTTTACTTTCAAAATAAAATCAACAATCATCTTTCTAAAAATAAACTCCAAAATCATATTTTCCAAAAAGCACAAATGAACATCCTCATTCAATTGATTGAATGAAGATTTCATTTTTAAAATAAAATCAACAATCATCTTTTCAAAAATAAAATCTAAAGTCATACTTTCAAAAAACACAAATGAACATCCTTATTCAATTTATAGAATTAAGATTTCATTTCAAAATAAATCAACAATCATCTTTTCAAAAGCAAACACATTTGGATCCTTTATTTAGCAAAACCAAATTTGCTAAGTAAAGATCCTCTTTTCAAAAATAAAACATACATGGATCCTTTATTTATCATACTTAAATTTTCTAAGTAAAGATCGTCTTTTAAAAATAACAAATTATTTGGATCTCACATTTAGCATACCCAAATTTGCTAAGTGAAGATCCTCTTTTTAACATCAAAAATCAAAACACATTTAGATCTCTCATTTTGCTAAGTGAAGATCCTCTTTTCAAAATCAAAAATCAAACAACATTTGAATCTCTCATTTAGAATACCTAAACTATCTAAGTGAAGATCTACTTTTCAAAATAAAATCACAAAATCGAAACAAACATGGATCCTTTATTTAGCATACCTAAATTTGCTAAGTAAAGATCCTCTTATCAAAAATAACAAAATATTTATCTCTCATTTAGCATACCCAAATTTGCTAAGTGAAGATCCTCTTTTCAACATCAAAAATCAAAACACATTTAGATCTCTCATTTAGCATACCCAAATTTGCTAAGTGAAGATCCTCTTTTCAAAATCAAAAATCAAACAACATTTGAATCTCTCATTTAGCATACCTAAACTTGCTAAGTGAAGATCCACTTTTCAAAATCAAAATCACAAAATAAAAACACACATGGATCCTTTATTTAACATACTTAAATTTGCTAAGTAAAGATCCTCTTTGAAAAAAATAACAAAATATTTGGATCTCTCATTTAGCATACCCAAATTTGCTAAGTGAAGATCCTCTTTTCAATATCAAAATCAAAACACATTTAGATCTCTCATTTAGCATACCCAAATTTTCTAAGTGAAGATCCTCCTTTCAAAATAAAAAATCAAACAACATTTGTATCACTCATTTAGCATACCTAGACTTGCTAAGTGAAGATCCACTTTTCAAAATCAGAATTACAAAAACAAAACACATGGATCCTTCATTTAGCATACATAAATTTGCTAAGTAAAGATCCTCTTTCCAAAAACAACAAAACATTTGGATTCTTCATTTAGCATACCCAAATTTGCTAAGTGAAGATTCCATTTTTAAATTCACACATGATTCACAAACAAGCAAATAAAAGAAGAAAATTGTTTTCAGATACCTCACATAGCATACCCAAATTTACTAAGTGAGTAAACTCCAAAAACCATAAATCCAAACAAAATCAATTGACCCAATACTTTAACATACTCAAATTTGCTAAATGAAGGGTCCCCAAACAACCAAAAATTAAATTCAAATATGAACCAATGGAAACATCAATCTCTTCAAAATATTTAAACCCATTTCCAACCTACACAAATTTGTTGAAAATGGATTCTGAATTCAAAAATCCCCTTTCCAATCAATTCAAAAATCTCTCTTCTAAATCCATTTGAGCCCGACTTAACACTTTCAAGTTATTGAGTGTGGGTTCAAATTCTAAATCAAAATTCAAAAATTGACAAAGCAGAAATCTGATTCAGATTTGTTTTCAACATTACCGACTTTCAGTTAGTTTCAGTTCAGTGCATTTCAGTTTCAAATGACAGCACATAAGTATGTCTTTACATTTCCCTTTCGAGAAGGATTTGGCCTTGGATCGGGTCAGCCTCCCGCAGTTTGACTTCACCAACCTCATTCACTTTGGCTGAGGCTTTGAGGGGGCTAGGATCACATGTGAGGGGACCACCACCCTCTGCATCAGAGCATGGTGACGGCGATCTTCTAGGTTGAGATGCCATCTGACTTAGAGATTCCCTCACTGAAGAGGAAGGCTGTGGTAGTTCCAGCAGTAGTAGCAGTGCCAGCGCCAGTGTGCCTAGTTGTTCCCCTTGTTGCCCCAGTATGGGCTAGCACACACTCATTGGAACCTTCCAAGGGGAAGGCTCCCCTGATTCCAGGGATTGTCTCCTCTGCCTTCGAGGTTGGGTCTAATTCTCATATTACTTGACCTATTAGGACTCAGCACCGAAATAAGAATCGCATGATCAAGAAATATCATACTCGCATTTCCAGGGAGTTGGAGGCAGTTTCTCAGATTATCATGGAGAAGTTACCTATGGTAGTGTCTCCTCTTATTACAGAGAATAAGTTTCACTCCCTCTCTAGATTTGATGGAGAGGAGGGCGTTAGGAGGATCTCAGCTACACCTCCACAAGCAGTTCATTATCATGCTCCTATCAGAGAGAGGAGAAGGTCGTATGCTGACCTTAGATCAGTTCTTCATCGAGTTGGCGGAGCCTACGTACGATCAGAGTACGGGGATCAATTTAATTTGAGATCAATTATCCCCCATAGTGTGGGCAGACACATCAGACAAGAGAGGGCTAGGGAGGCCTGTACATCAACACATATCACTAACTGAGAGAGGCAGAGGTACAGTAGGCAGTCAATGACTTCATCCCTCATCAATTTTCTTGCTCGGTATGCTACCTGCGTTGATCATACCGACAACATCTTACTGATGGGTACTACCCATCACAGGAGAGAATCTGCTGCCCAGAGAGAGTTGGTAGTGCCTCCACCACACCGCTCTATCCAACGTCTACCATCTCCAGTACAAGTTCCATCATGCACCATTCTAGCAAAGGCCATGAAGGCCGCATCTGGGGAGAAGAGAGCCCCACTGGTGATCAGGCTATGGCCAAGAGATCCCATTCCATCTACACTGCATACTGTGGCAGGGTCGAGCTCTCCCACTCGACCTTCTGCCCCAGTTGTGGTGAGGAGGGAATGGTGACCTTGGAGTATAGTAGTCATTCCATCACCACCACCACCACAACAAGCTATGGAGATAATAGTAGCCAAGGAGGAAGGAGACAATACTACTGTCCCCATGGCTATAGATCCTTCTAGGAGTACCACTCCGCCTAGATCCATTAATAGTCAAAAGCATCTATCCTCTAGTGAGCATAGTCCTCACAAGATTAACCCTTTAGCAGCAGGAAAGGTTAGATGTATTTCTGTTCATGACAGTGATCCTACTACAGGTCAACCTCGATCTTCTGTGCCTGTTCAGCTGGACCGATCCTTATATGACATTGTAGCTCAGTATCTAGTGGAGAAGAAGTAGATCCTAGGATATGACTGGTCTGACTTAGAGGATGAGAAGGTCTATTTTGATCCTAATGAGGATGATTTGTTGGGGGATTTAGTAGGAGTGCACTTGGTAGATACCAGGGGTTCTCTCCTTTGTGATCAGCAGTATATGGAAGGTGATGCGGTCGAGCAGGATGATACTGCCCACTCGACCCATCACATACTTCAACAACTAAAGTAGAAGGATGAATAAATAGATATGATGGGGAAGAGGCTTGAAGACTCACTAGCAGCAGTTTTGACACTTCAGAACCAAGCCCCGACAGTGCATCCTACTATTAAAGAAAATGGTCAACTTGAGTTGTTGCATGTCTTGGATCCAGCCAAGACTTCACCTCCAGAAGAGCAGGGCAGCACCAGCTTGTATAATAAGGTAGTGGATAGTACCTACGTACAGGAAAATGACATTAAAATTTTGGTTGAGTAGCAGGTCAGAGAAGCGTTGGTGCAAGTCCGAGGAGGATCATCGGTTCCAAAGGGTAGACCCTACCTAGAGGAATTCGATGCCATCCAGTATTGTAAGGGTTTCGTGCCACCTTCTTTCAAGATCTTTATGGTGAAAATGTTTCTTAATGAAATATATTCCCATCTTCAATCTATGTGGATGAAATGAAGATAGGAATATACTTTTCATTTGGACACCATGTAGATCTATAAATGTTCTTATTAGGGTGATTGGGTATGACATTGAAGAATAGTGTACTATCTCGAAAGATAGAAGTCACCATCCTACAATGGACCTAAACATCTAATAAAGACTCCTAAGGACAATGGGTCTTCACATGTACCAAAGATTCTTCCTCTACTTTACATTAAAAAGTAAAGTAGGGTTTATTTTAAGCAAGGTTCGTTAAGTTCCCCATGGAGGAAAGCCCCCATAGTTAATTACATCTTAATGAATGAGATTTTCTTAAGAATACTCTTAATTAAGGTAAATGATCATTATCTCCAAAGATTTCAAAGATTGGACTACCAATCAATTGATTTATTTTTAGAAGATCGAGTGGGATTGATCAAAAGAAGGGTGTTATTATTTGAAGCCAAATGAAGATAAGTAAGGGATGCTAGGAAACCTAGGAAGCATCCCAACTATCCTATAGTTGGGCTTTACATTTTTGAAGTTTAGAGGAAATTATTTATTTTGAGTTTAATTTTCATTTAGAAATTTAGGGCTTACAATTCCATGACACAAGATCATGGAAATGCCTAAGTGGCCAGGATTCATGCTTGTAGCCCGCAAAGGAAAGTATCAACCTCTGAACCTAAATCTAGGGAGCTTTGACGAGGGCCAAAGCACGGTCTAAATCTAAGGTGAAAATTGATATTTGGTTTACCACCACAAGAGAGGATAAACCACCCAACTGTTTAGACTTATAATCGCCTGGGAGTGGCTGCTAACTAACTCTTCCTACAATTTTAAATACATATAGGCAAGTCATATGCTTTTACAAGATAGCTACGTTGTTGTTTATTTAGAAAGAGACTAAGTCCTTAAACACACTCCCTAAGAGACTAGATTATGTAAGGAATGATTTAATGACTTAAATCTAATGAAAATTTTGTTACATTTTATTTTTATTTTTGGACTATCAATTTGACATAGGCTTGTAGAATTCATATGCCTAATGCATGAGAAATTAGATTATGGGCCAAAATGAGTAAGAAAAGAGGTGTGTTTCCACTATGGCTCTCAAAGGTCAAGCCAAATTCACTGGCATGGGTGGAAGCCCTCCAAATCAAGAGTGAAATAATATGCTTTTTATGCATGATGTAAGAAAGAAAATACAATATTTAGCTAAAGGGTTGCTATTTATTTTATCTAGATCTAACCTAAGCTTTAGGTGAGGTTATGCATTATTTATTTTTAGTTTTAAGTTATTTATGTTGGATAGAAAATTTATTTTTCTAAGAGCCTAATCGTCAACCAGGCCATACATCAAAGCAAATAAGAAACTAGGAAAACATGCCGTATTAATGCATAAGCTAAACAAACATCAATCAATAAAATTAGAGCAAAAGAATAAGAGGCCTTTTGTGGTCGGGCTCCACCACACAAACCAAAAAAAAATTAGGTAGCTGAGCTCTACCCTTACACAACCCAGATTACAAATAAATAAATTACAATTAAGAAGGAATTCATTATTACGGGGGTCTTCATTCTTCATTTCTTCATTTCTTCTTTCTTCTTTCTCTTTTTCTTTCTCTTTCCTTCTTTCTTCCTTTGGTTGGTTGGAATGTGATTTCTCCAAAGGCTTCACATGATACATAAGATATAGTCTTATGACCAATGTTCATCCTAATCCCCCATAACAATCATTCCAAATTATAATTTAGAAAATTACATATAAATGGGAAAGGAAGTCTAACTAAAACCAGTAAAATAGAGATTAGCTAGACAATCCATTTAATCCCAAGCATGTATATGAACAAATTAGACTTAGCACCCCACACATGGGTAACCAAGTCCACCTGGCTTAGTTTTAGATTATGCTTAGGGGTATAAGCAACCTGCACAGCAAAAATATTTATATGTTTTTATTATAGCTCCCCTTAAGCACAATCCCCTACAAAAGGTAATGATTAGACTAAGATCATCTGACCATTTAGTCTATGCACATACACCCTAACATCCAGACTAAAATATTATATCATAAAATAAAATCAAATGTCAAACCATGCACTGCCCTAACATAGGACTAGAAGTGGTGACTTAGCCTAATGTGTGTGCTTTTTAAGGTTTGTGTGGTATGTTTAGCTAGGCTTTAGAGTTGAAGTTTTCTAAGTCTGAAAATGTTCAACTTAGAGGGTGGTTTCATTTAAGTGGTTTAGTTTATTTGGTTAATTTTTATTTCATGATTTGATTTATTTTGGATGAACCTTCTTTTAGTTACTAACTGTTGTAAAGAGAGGAAAAGAGGAGAGTACTTCTCTTTCCTCCCTACCTTAAGTAATTTCTATAGTAGATTCATTAATAACTTTTCTTTATTTACTGAATGTTTTATTGTGTGTTTTAATTAATCATAAGTTTAGAACAACTCCAAACAAACCTATTCAAAGAGAAAGATATTTTAAGATTAAGTAAAGTGAATTACTATCATAAAACACACAACACTTTATTTCTTTCCCAATATGTGTATCATGCATATGGATGAATCCTAAGCATATCTATACATGCAATGCTAAGAGGGGTCACTTAAGGAAATTTATAATGTTTCATATATGCATGATTTTGTTAAGCAGAAGAGAGTGATTCTTTTATCCATTTTTCATATGCACATTCGCAAGTATAAAAGACATAAGCGAGTACGATGCCATTATTAGCACTAAGGGTGTAAGATACAAGACCTACTTAAGGCTACTTAAAGCCTCGCAATCCCGGGGTTGTCCAGACTAATATACCACTTTTCTTAAATACATGTGCATGTATAAAAAGAAATGCATGGAAAGTGAATCATGCAAAAAGGTTCATGTTTGTTTGTTTGATTTGGTTGTTTATTTTATATATTTGATGTGGAGTTCCTTCTTAAGTCATGACATAGGAGTGTATAGGATGGATTTAAGCAAGTGTTATGTCCTTTTTTAAATGGACTATACACTTTGCAAATCTTACTCAAACCTATATTAAGAAAGAGAAGGAAAAGTCACAAAACATATTTTATGCTATTCACATGCAAGCTCATAAGTACTTGTAAATAACATACTTTTCATTTGCAATGTTTGATTTATAAGTTTTGAAAATAGTTTTAGATTTAGTAGTGATAATAGTCATTCATATCTTACTTTAGCAAAAACATGCAACTTGACATAAATGACATTTCATTTTAATTTTGTTCTCAAAAGACATGAATGCATGTTTTTCATATGGCATACACATTTAGCATGCTAGGAAAGAAATAAAGTGATGTAAGCATTTAAGTTCATTGACCTTAATTAATTCTTAAAGGCAATCCTATGGAATAAGATCATTTAAAGTTAATCAAAGTAGGTTTAAAGAGATTTTGATTTTGTTTTGAGTATGATTTTAAGAAAATGTGAGAAGGTTTGCTAGTCCTAACCCAATCTCACATGTGTGTATTGATTTTGTTTAATTTTTAGGTGATTAGATCAATTTTATGCTTTGGTTAAGTTAAGGTGTAGATTAAGTTCATTAATTACCCCTTACTAACACCACTTTAAAATATTTAATCAAATAATTATGAGCCAATGTATGACATAAAACCATAAGAAATTTAAATTAGCAATGCATCCTAAGAAAGAAAGGTACCTAATGCAATTGGCTCACAATTAATGATTAATTAAGCTAAAGGGTTTAATTTAAGTACTTTCATAACCTTTCCCACACATATGGGTTAGGTATGACTTCCTTAAGTTTACTTAGGTTATTGAACACCTAAGCATCTACCCAAGAAGAAATTTATTAAGTTTAGATTGATTTGATTTTAAAATTTTGATTAATTAGGCTATTTAATAAAGTGATTAAATCATTTAATTAATTTGCACCTTAATTAGATTCTTATCCAAATGAAATCAACTTGGGGAAAAAGACATGGGAAAGAACTACTAATCTCATTCCCTAAGTACATTCACTGCTCTAAGCTGATTAGCAAACTTAATTAATGAATTTTTCACTATTTAAAAGGTTGATTAATCATTTTGTTGATTAAGTTAGTAATTAAGAATGAATCAACCAATTCCCCTAATTAACCATTAATAAATTCTAATAAAATTAGGGGAGGCAGGCGTCATCCCTCTAAATGCACATGAGAAGTTTGGAATTAATCAGTGAGATAATTAAAGAGTAATTAACATAATTACATTCATAGTAAAACCCAAATTCAAAAAATATCACAGTTCAAAATTAAATGAATTTAATTTTAGATTATTCCCCTTTAAATTATCTTCATAATGCATTTTATTTTGTATTTTTTGATTTTTCTATATTTAGTTATAAATATTTGAAGATTTGGTGATTAATAATTAATTAAAACTCCAAATTATTAACTAATCCTATCGATGTCATGTGGACCGCCAACGTGGCGTACACTTTTTACATGGCATGATGAGATTAATTATTTAAGTTATCACATCAGCACATAGTCAGCAGGTGATGCTATGCGCTTTTCCTTGGACCGTCTGATCAAAGATCGAATGATCAAGATTAAACCCGCAGTTTTAAAAGGATAAATTCTTGGATGTAACATGGATTAATTAGGAATGTCCATCCAAAACACGTGGATGGACGACCCACGATCCATCATTGAGCTGATCGAGAGGCAACTCCCCAGGCTTGATGCTCGATTGAGCTCAGTTTGAGCTCAAACTTTACCCACACCATCTAAGAGTAAACTCAAATAGATATAATGACCAATTTTACTTGGGATGAAAATTCTCTTCATAAAAGACCAAGCACTTCCTATTCTAGGCTCGGTTTGAAGGCATACCTTGTCGAAGGCTATCATCGACGCTCTCAACCGTCAAGGTAGCTTCGTCTAGTGGAGACAAAGCCCCGTTGAAGGTTTCAAACTTTGATATTGAGTAGATCCTTCTATTGACCAAAGATGGGCTTCAATTGCTTGTGCCCTTGATCAAAGTCCCCTCTCATGTGGCTTGAGAACTTGGATGAAGACTTGGGTGAGCTCGATTGGGTTCCCTCAAGATGCTTGAAGGAGGAATTGAGCTAAAATTGAGTATTGAGTGAGATGGAATTTGCCTTGAGCTCCCTTATTTTTAGTTTAAGGAACCTTGGAGAATCTTGAGAATGCTTGGTCTGAGTTTCCTTAACTCAATCGAGTGTATGAGAGTGAGTATGAAGTAAAATTAGGGGGAGTATATCTCCCCCTTGAAGGATCGGATGGTCGAGAGGTGCTTAGCCATTTTGATCAAATTGATCCTATGGGTTGAGTTGGTTAGGCCATTTTGGATTCCATGTGGTTTGGTTTGGCTAGAGGGAGGTAGTGGAAGTTCTTATGTGCTAAATGAGGTGGAGGAGTGATTCCCATGTGTTCATTTCAAAGTGGGTGGTCAGTTTGTCCATTAGGTTGGGTTTGGCTACCCCAAACACATTGGGTCATGTGCACCATGCTCACTAGTGTCCACTTGGTCCACTAAGAGGGTGCGAAGTAGACATGGAAAGGATATGACCAAATTCTAAGTGAAATTGGCCATAGGTTACCCCTTGACCTAGGGGTAAAATGGTCATTTAGCTTTTATTTTAGTTTGGGTATGTTTGGTATGATTGAAAAATGGGTTGGGCCAATTTTCAATGAATTTGGAGTTGATTTGATGTCATTTGGCTCATGTTGACCCATTTAGGTCAAAATGGGTCAACTTGGGTCAAGTTGACCAATTGGTCAAATTGGGTCAAACCAAGGGTTGGGTCAAGTTCATATGTCTATTTGAAATGTGTTTATATCATTGGTTTGGCTCAATTTGATTTACATTTTTTTTGGTTCATTTGATTTCATTTAGGTCAAATGGGCCAAGTTGACCAATTTGACCCATTTGACCTAATTGGGTTAGGTCATGGGTTGGTTTAGGTTTAGGTGGTCATTTGAAATGTATTAGTATTTTTTATTCCAATCAATTTTTAGTTTAATTTGATTTTGGCTCAATTTGACCTTTTAAGTTAAGTTGGGTTCATGGTCAGTTGGGCTAGGTTGGGTCTAGTTGGCCAATTGAGGCTTTGGTCAAGTTCAATAAGTGGTCTAGAATGAGTTTGACCCATTGGTTGCAATCAATTTGGCTAAGAGCAATATTTGACACATTTTGACTTTTTAGGTCAAGTTGGGTCAAGTTGGATCAAGTGGCCAATTCGGCTAAGTTAGGCTCAAATGATGACTTGGTCAAGTTCAAACATTGATCATGAATTGGTCTTGACCAATGGTTTCAATTAATTTGGCGTATGATAAATTTTGGCTAGTTTAGGTTTTATTTTGGCTAAGTGTTGACTTGATCAACCCTTAAGTTTGACTTGGTTTGACCTAATTTGAGTGATTGATCATCTTATGATGATTGTTGCTCACAATGTGAGGCTTAGGTGGGCTAAGTTCAATCCAATTTGAGTAGGATTACAATTTCACACATAAGGGGTACTTTAGGTCACTTTGGGTCAAGTAAGCCTAAGTGGGTCAAATGGTTTGGTCAAAGCTTGATTTGAGTTTGATTGAACTCACATATAGACTTATGATTAAAATATAAATCCATTTGCAAGTAGTTTGAAGTCAAATGAGTTTTGATTCATTTGACAACTTCAAGTTCAAAGGGTGAACATGAGTTTGAGTTGGGTTTGATTTTTGAATTTAGTTTTGGTTTGATGATTGAAGTTTACGTTCAAATTTGGATTCATGATTGAAGAATTGATTGAATCATGAAGAAAAATCAAGGGTTTGACTTGATTTGAGTTTGATTTGGTTAAATTCAAAAATTTGACTTGAAAGGCTTAGGTTGAATTTTGGTTGAATTTGGATTTGAGTTTTGAATTAGTTTTGATTATTTGAATTTATATTTCATTTATATTTGTGAATATAAATGAGAATATAAATGGGTTATGAGAACATTTCTTGAATTTGAATTGATTTGGATTTGATTTATGCTAAGTGCATAAGAGGGAATCAAAAATGACTCAGGAAGGATTTTGGATTTGGAATTTTGGATTTAGTTTTGGTTATTTGAATTTATATCTCATTTATATTTGTGAATATAAATGAGAATATAAATGGGTTATGAGAAAAATTCTCAAGTTTGAATTGATTTGGCTAAGTCCATAATGAAAAATCAAAGTGACTTAGGAAAGATTTTAGAATTTGGAATTCAATCATGGGTTTCAATCATTTGAAATTGATTCATTATTTGGTTTGGAATTGGTTTGAACTGGAAGTTTGACTTGGATTTGGAGTTTAACTTTGAATTTAGAGTTTGACTTGAATGAACGAAGTGAGAATTTGGTTCAAGCTATAGGGTAGAAAAATTTCCTAACATCCTTAAGGCATACCCTATTCATATGGCTAATTCTTCTAAGTTTCTAGGGTTAGGATTTGTGTTCACCTAATCACTAGAAGCATCTTAAGACTAAGAAAACTCTTAGTGTCTAAGAGGAGTCTTATGTCTAAGATGGAAGGGTTGAGAGCTCATTCTAAAAATGAGGTCAACAAGCTTTGATGGCAGCGGGAACCCACGTCAGCACATAGCGCACTTCAGAGCGAGTTATTGCAACACAAGTGGCAGTGATGCTCTTTTGTTCTATCTTTTTCTCAGTAGCTTAGTAGACATATCCTTTGATTGGTATGCTGAACTCCCCAATAGTTCAGTGAGGACTTTTTGCTGAGTTGGAGCAACTCTTCATTAAGAGGTTTCTTTGGAGCTCAAAGAATGTAAGAGTGATCTTGTGGCTCATCAACACAATGGTGAGTCCCTTGTTGACTATATTCTCAGTTAGTGTAATTTGAGTTTGAAATGTGAACCGCAACTGTCTGAATAACATGCCATTGAAATTTTGCTTTAGAATATTCATAGCCCGATCACCTTCATGCTCAAAGGTTTCATCATCAAAATATTTGAGAGCCTAATCAACAAGGCGACTAGCTTATAAGGAGAAGCCAAACAGTTTCCTTTTTTGAATCAATCAATAAAGCCAAAGCCATAGAAAGCTTATGAGAAGAAGCCAGGGGTAGTGACAATAGTAGATAAGGGCAAGCAGCCGGCTAGAGAGTAGTATGAGAGACCTCATGCTCCACTGTCATCACTTCCACCTCCTCTATCACCACACCATCCTAGTCATTTAATGGCCTTGTGACCTCCTCCCTCACATTCACGATAGCTGGTACACATATACCCTCCAGTACCACCCACCTTCTCTTATGGATAAATTAAACCAACCATATTCATTTAAAAGGGAGATAGTTAGGAAAATCTTTAAGAATCTCTTAAAGAAACTTGACTTTCAGCTATCCGAGCCTATAAGGCTGGAGGAAGTGGGCAAGAGCAATGATCCTAACTTTTGCTCCTACCACTGCATGCTAGGCTATGTTTTGAAGGATTGCTTTACATTCAAAGACTGGCTTGAGCATAGCTTCAAGATAGGTGCCATAGTTATCCCAAAGGAATACCTTGTGGAACAACCATCCAGTTCTATTAAGGTAATCCTTGGGGATACCTGTGATCCTCTCAAAACCAAAGAAGGTTGGGATATCTCCATATCTCGATCCTCTAAGAAAATTATTTTCAAAATCAAGAAACTTTCTTTGCAGGTGCCTGAGGTAGCTTGAACCTCCAACATCAAGGAAGGTTTGAAAGTTGTTCAGGACAACTTAGGAAAAGTGGAGTTCAGCAGCACCAACAGCAACAACAATAGCCTATGCCTACCTAGGATATTTAAGTAGCGCAATCACCAACCGAGCCTATCCTCCAATCCATAGTTGCAGCTATTATTTCAGCTAGCACCTCTACTTCAACTAGCTCTTTCTCTAGTAGACATCTTGTATCAGAGAATGAGGGCATCAAATCCCTCACTCCTCTTACTTTACTAGATTTCTACTATGTACCTCCTTCAAAATCTAAGAAATCAAGGAATAAAGCTAGTTTGAATTACATATGTGTCACTTCTGATGGGTTGTCTAATTTTAATCTTTTAGAATGCTCTCCATGTCTAAACAATAATTATAATAAATTTGATCTTCTCCTTTCTAATTTAGAGTTGGATTTTCCTTCTTTGAATAATACAGGTTCACCTTCTGAGATAGACTTGGAATCAT
This sequence comes from Cymbidium sinense, assembly GCA_021442155.1. Lineage (NCBI taxonomy): Eukaryota > Viridiplantae > Streptophyta > Magnoliopsida > Asparagales > Orchidaceae > Cymbidium > Cymbidium sinense. Next base: position 28,821,747 of record CM038232.1, on the reverse strand, counting down.
TTGATTCTGAGGGTCTTTTAGAAGAAGCTGTAGGTGAGCTTGACGAGTAGGTCGAATCTTCCACTAGCTTGCCACAAGAGATCACCGAAGTCAACCTCCATAGTGGCAAGGTTCTACCTCCTAGGGAAGTATCTCAAGATAAGGGTAAACAAGTCATTGGTTTAGATGATCGAGAAGCCCCTCCGCAAAATGCTCCACCCATGGGTATGCTTGTGGAGGATCTGCCCTAGGTGGATTATAATATCCTTGCTCACCTAAGAAAGTTGCAGTCTAAGCTATGCATATATGATGTCCTTGTCTTATCCAAAGAGATGAGGGAATCACTAATCAAGGCTCTTCTTGATCCAGAGATATGCTTAGCTCAATTGACCTCTATTGGAGAGGAGGCACATAATTCTAGAAAATCCCAGGGAATCACCTTCGCAGATGAAGACCTTCTTCTGGGGGACATGGAGCATAACCATCCCAAGTACATTACCATGAACATGGGCAGATTTAGACTTTCCAGGGTTCTTATTGATCCAGGTGCATCGGTGAATATTATGAGTCTAAAGACTCATGCCTACTTGAGGATTGACATCTCCACACTCCAAGGAGATTGGATGATATTGAGAGGATTCAATGAACAAAATGAGAGGGCTTTAGGTTCTATAGTGTTACCTTTGGAAAAAGGTGAACGAAAGACTGAAGCCATGTTCTACATAATTGGTTCAAATACTTCATTCACTGCTTTGCTCGGTAGGCCCTGGATACATCAGAAAAAGATGATTCCATCCTCCCTACATTAGTGCATCAAGTTCTGGAATGATGGAATTGAATATTGTGTCAAAGAAGATGAAGATGCGACCTGCTGTCTTCCTCAAAACACATTTTCTCATGAACTTGGTCAAAATTAAAATTCAAAAGAAAAAGAAAAAGAAGAAAAATAAAGAGAAAAAGAAAAAAAAAGAAAAAAAAAGTTCAAGTGAATGAGAAAAGGACATTAGGAAAAAGTAGAGCCGCAATTCACATTCCACCCACAGTTCATTCCATCATATGGACATATAGGTAAGATGGCTCGACCTCCACCAGGTAGAGGCAGAGGCAGAAATAGAGGCAGTTCTAGAGGTGGAAGACCCTCTGATTAGAAACAGCCAACAAGGGTTATGTTCCAATTCACCAGAGTACCCCTACTATTCATATAGACTTGGAATCTAGCTCGAAAGATGAGTCTCATATGATTAGTATACCAGCCAACCCCTCTCAGCGGGTTTCATTAAAAAGAAATTCTATTCCTGTTCATCAAAATCTTCTCTTCATTCGAAGTATTATTTGCTTATCTTGAGAATCCGCCATGACGTGTTTATGATAAGTGTAAGAGAACCCAAGAGGCAGCCTATCCCTATTTTACAACACACACACAAGTTGAACCCGATTCCTAAGTGCTACTAAAGTAGGTGTAAGAGAACCCAAGAGGTGTCCTATTTTGACTAACACAACTGAGTTATGTGTAAGAGAACCCGAGCATCATCCTTTCTTAGTGGAATCACAACTATCACCCGTGGCACCATTTCATCAAAATTCCCCAATGTGTTTAGGATAGGTGCGAGATAACCCAAGCGACATCCTATTCCCTTTCACATGAGCATAAAAAAAATACATCTTTCATCTCAAGCTATTTTGATGTGGGAGCAAGCCCCCTGCGACACTCACTCATTAGCTGCTCTAGGTCGGGCTGATATACTACCTTGTTAGTACATCACCCCAGTGGACTTTCTCGATGGATGTGAGTCCCCATGCTTTCTTCCTGACTTGACCATTGCAAACCGATGAGCGCCTTGTTATTTTGGTAGACTTCACTGCCCAGCCAATAAGCTACCTTATGTTAACTTTGTTTAAGAAGATGCAAGTCCCAACACTTTCTTCTTGAATTAGCCATCATGCACTGACTAGGTTGAGTACATTTGAGGCTTAGGATAAGTCCCCAAGAGGCTCCTTTTCTCTTGACTACTTTTGAGTTAATATAAGTCTCCTAGTGGCATTCACTCAGTAATCACCCTAGGTCGAATAACACCTCTCGAATTGAAGGCAGATTATCCTGATAATTAGTTCCATAATAGGAAAATGTGAGTCCCTAACCTTTCTTCCTAGGCTGATTGTCGCAAATTGACTGACACCTTAGCTTGATTGATGTTCGCTATGCTGACAACAACTCACCCAGTGGATACACCACTGTTGACCTCATTTTTAGGATGAGCTGTAAACCCCTCCATATTAGAAATAGGACTTCTCTTAGATCTTAAGAGTTCCTTAGTCTTAAGACACTTCTAGTGATTAGGTGAACACTCAACCTAGCCCTAGAGAGTTAGAAGAGTTAGCCACAGGAATAGGTCATGCCTTAGGGGTGTTAGGAAAATTCGCCTATCCTTTAGCTTGAACCAAATCCTCACTTCATTCTTTCAAGTCAAACTCCAAATCAAATCAACCTCAAAACTTAAATCAATTCCAACTTGATTGATTTTCTCAAACTCAAATCAATTCCAAGTGATTGAAGCTTATGGTTGAAATTCCAAGTTCAAAAATTCTTCCTAAGTCACTTTGGTTCCCTCTTATGGACTTAGCCTAAATCAAATCTAAATCAACTCAAATTCAAGAAATTTTCTCACACCCCATTTATATTCTCATTTATATTCACATATATAAATTAAATAAAGATTCAAACCAATCAAACTAAATTCAAAACTCAAATCTAAATTCCTAAATTCTTCTTAACCCCTTGGATCCATTCTTATGGACTTAGCCTAAGTCAAACCAAAATCACTTCAAATTCAAGAAATTTTCTCATTTATATTCACAAATATAAATAAAATATAAATTCAAAAACTAAAGCTCAAATTCAATCAAAATTCAACCTAAGCCTTTCAAGTCAAAATCTTGAACTTAAATTCCTATCTTCAATGATTCAATCAATCCTTCAATCATGAATCCAAATATAAACATAAACTTTAATCATCAAACCAAAAATAAATTTAAAATTCAAGCTCAAATTCAATCAAAATTCAACCTAAGCCTTTTAAGTCAAAATCTTTAACTTAGCTAAATCAAATTCGAATCAAGCTAAACTCTTTGATTTTTCTTCATGATTTAATCAGTCCTTCAATCATGAATCCAAATATAAATACAAATTTCAATCACCAAACCAAAACTAAATTCAAAAAATCTAACCCAAGCCAAACTCATGTTCACCCTTTGAACTTGAAATTGTCAAATGAGTCAAAACCCATTTGACTTCAAATCACTTACAAATGGATTTATATTTCAATCATAAGTCTATATGTGAATTCAATCAAACTCAAATCAAACTTTGACCAAGCCATTTTACCCAATTAGACTCACTTGACCTAATGTGATCTAAGGTACCCCTTTTGAGCCAAATTCTAATCCTAACAAAATTGGATTGAACAAAGCCCACCTAAGCCTCACATCATGATCAACATTCATCATGAGATGATCAATCACTCAAATTGGGTCAAACTAAGTCAAACCTAATGGTTGACCAAGTTGATTGAAACCACTGATCTAAGTTTATTCATGATCAGTGTTTGAACTTGACCAAGTCATCATTTGAGCCTGACTTAGCCCAATTGGCCACTTGACCCAAGTTGACCTAAATTGACCTAAAAAGTCAAAAATATGTCAAAACTTGATCTAAGCCAAATTGATTGAAATTAATGGGTCAAGTTTATTCCAAATCACTTGTTGAACTTAACCAAGCCCTCAATTGACCAACTAGACCCAACCTAGCCCAATTGACAATGAACCCAACTTGACCTAAAAGGTCATGCTTAGCCAAAATCAAATTAAACCCAAATTATTTGTAAAAAAAGATACCAATCTATTTAAAATGACCAACTAAACCTAAACCAACATATGACCTAACCCAAATAGGTCAAATAGGTCAAATTGGTCAACTTGACCTATTTGACCTAAGTGAACTCAATTGAACCAAATTCAAACACAAATCAAATTGAACCAAACCAATGATGCCAAAATATTTCAAATGGTCATATGAACTTGACCCAACCCTCAGTTTGATATAATTTGACTAACTGGTCAACTTGACCCAGGTTGACCCATTTTGACCTAAATGGGTCAACATGAGTCAAATCATATCAAACCAACTCCAAATCCATTGAAACTTGGACTAACCCATTTTTCAATCATACCAAATATATTCAAATTAAAATCCAAGCCAAATGACCATTTTACCCTTAGGCCATAGGGTAACCTAAAATTAAAACCACTTGGAATTTAGCCATTTCCTTTTCATGGACACTTGTCATCCTCTTAGTGGACCAAATGGTCACTAATGGACATGGTGCACATGACCCAATGGGTTTGGGTTAGCCCAACCCAACCTAAGGCTAAAACTAACCACCCTCATGGACATGAACACATGGGAATCACTCCCACACCTTATTTTGCACATGACAACTTCTCCACTACCCCCTCTGGACAAAACTGAACCACATGCAATTCTAAATGGATAAAATAACCCATTGAATAGGGTGTATTGGATCAAAATGGCAAGGAAGCTTGTGGCCGTCCGATTCACCTAGGGGGAGATGTACTTCCCCTAATTCCTCTTGAATTGCATTGACTCCTATTTAATTGAAGCATAGGAACTTAGAGCAAGCACCCCAAGGTTTCTCCAAGCTTCCTCAGCCCATTTCCATTTCTCCATTTTTGGTCTCTTCAAAGCGAAAATAGGGGAGTTCCACCAAATATCCATCTCACTCAATACTTCAAATCAAGCTAATTCCTCTCACAAGCTTGATCAAAGGACTCAATCAAACTTGCCTAAAGCTTAATGCAAGTTCTTAAGGTAAGGGAAGTGGGACTTCGATCAAGGCCGCAAGGATTTTAAAGTGAACTTGGTCCATAGAGAGATCTACTCAACCCCAAGGCTTGAAACTTTCAACAGAGCTTCGTCTCCACTAAACGAAGCTACCTCAGATGATTTGAGCACTGGTGATAGCCTCTGACAAGGTATGGATCAAAATTGAGTTTAAACTAAAAAGTGTGTGGTCTTTTGTAAAAGGAAATTTCACTTCATGTAAAACTAGCCGTTGGATGTCTTCTCCCTTGCATGATGATGGTGTGGGATAAATTTGAGTTCAATATGAGCTCAATCGAGCTGGATCATGCCATGGATGGTGGATAGTTCCCCTTTCCTACAAAAGAACTCAGGGATGGATCATGGGCTGTCCATCCGTGCATTTTGGATGGATGGCCATAATCGAGATGCGTAGGATCCTTTGATTTTCCCCTTAAGAACCGCGGGCTCGATCTTAGTCGTCTGATCTTTGATCAAATAGATGGAGAGAAAGTGTGTAGCACCGCCGCTAATGCGGTGCTATGATGTGACAACTTAAGTGGCCTCTCCCATCGTGCCATGTGAAAAGTGTGTGCCGCGTCAGCCTCCACGTGGTACCGACGAGATTAATCACTTAATTAGGCTATTTAATTAATGGATAATCATTGAAACTTCAAATATTTATAACTAAATGAAGAAAATTTATAAAAATATGAGGTAAAATGCATATGAAAGATATTTCAATGAATAATAATATAAAATTATTTCCAATGGATTTTAAGTAATGATATTTCCTGAATTTAGGTTTTATTAGGAATGTAATTACATTAATTACTCCTTAATTATTCCACTGATTAATTCCAAACTTCCTAAGGTTGATTAATGGGATGATCTCTGCCTCCCATGATTTTCTTGGAATTTATTAATTGCTTAATTATGGTAATTGCTTGGCTCATTCCTGATTACTCTCTTAATCAATTAAATGGTTAATTAACCTTTTAAATAGTGATAAATCCACTAATTAATTTTACTAATTACCTTAAGACAGTGAGTGGACTTAAGGAATGAGATTATGGGTTCTCTTCTATATCCTTTTCTCTAAGTTTATTTCATTTGGATTAATACCTAACTAAGGTGAAAAATTAATTAAATAATATAATCACTTAATAAAATGACTTAATTAATCAAAATTTTAAAATCAAAACATTCTAGAACTTAACCAATTCATCTTGGGTAGGTGCTTAGGTGTTCAATAACCTAAGTAACTTAAAGAAATTAAAATCCAACCCACATGTGTGGGAAGGGTTATGAAAGTACTTAAATTAAACTCTTTAGCTTAATTAATCATTAATTGTGAGCCAATTGAATTAGGCCCCTTTCTTTCCTAGGTGCATTGTTGATTTAAATTCCTTGTGTGCTTTTATGTCATATCATGGGCTCATAATTATTTGATTAAGTATGTTAAATTGGTATAGGTAAGGAGTAATTAATACACTTAATGTACACCTTAACCTACCCAAAACATAAAATTGATCTAATCACCTAAAAATTAAACGAAAACATCATACACATGCGGGAAAGGGTTAGGACCAACAAACTCATCTCACATTTTTTAAATTAAAATCAAACTCAAAACAAAATCAAACTTTCCTTAAGTCAAATTTGATTTACTTTAAATAATCTTATTTCATAGGATTGTCTTTAGGAATTAATTAAGGTGAATGAATTCACATGCTTTCATTACTTTATTTATTTTCTAGCATGCTAAATGTGTATGTCATATAAAAATCATGCATTCATCTATTTTAAAAATTAAAATTAAAATGAAATATTTTCATTATGTCAAATTGCATGTTTTGGCTAAAGTGAGAATATGAATGGCTATTATCACTACTAAATCTAAAATTATTTTCAAAAACTTATAAATCAATTATCAAAATAGAAATGTATGATACTTATGATTATTTATAAGCTTGCATGTGAGTAAAATATAAAGATGTGCATAATGTGGCTTTCCTTCTCTTCTCTTTTAGCATAGTTTTGAATAGGCTTTTGCAAAGTGTATAGTTCATTTGAAAGGAATATAACACTTGCTTAAATCCATCCCTACTCATCCTTATGTTATCAATTAAGAAGGACAACAACACTTACACATGTAAACTAAATAATCAAACTAAAATCAAACAAACATAAACTTTTACATCTTTCTTTTTCCATTCATTTCTTTTGAACATGCATATGTATTTAAGGAAAGTGGTATATTAGTCTGGACAACCCTGGGATTACGAGGCTTAAGTAGCCCTAAGTAGTTCTTGTATCTTACATCCTTGGTGCTAACAATGGCATCGTACTCACTTATGCCTTTCATACATATAAATGTGCATGTGAAAAATGGATAAAAGATTCCCTTTTTTTCTACTTAACAAAATCATGCATCATAAAAACATCCAAATTTGTTAAACACATTCTCTAAGCATTCATCATTAAGGTGTGCTAAATATTTCCATTTGCATGTATAGATATGCTTAGGATTCATCCATATGCTTGTTACATGTGTTGGGAAAGAAATAAAATATTGTGTGTTATGTGATAATAATTCACTTTACTTAATCTTAAAATGCATTTCTCTTTGAATAGGTTTGTTTAGAGTTGTTCTAAACTTAGGATTAATTAAAACACATAATAAAATATTCACTAAATAGAGATCAAACATGAATCTAATTTACAAATTACTTATGTAGGGAAGGAAAGGAAAGTTTTGTTCTCTTTCCCTCCCTTTACAACTTAGTAATTAATTATAGGTTTATTCAAACCTAAAAAATATCATCAAATAAAACTAACCAAATAAACTAAATAACTTGGATGAAACCACCCATCTAAGTTGAATATTTTTTATACTTAGAAAATCTAAACCTTAAAGCCACAGCTAAGCATACCACACAAACTTTTTAAAGCACACACATTAGGCTAAGTCACCATTTCTAGCTTTAGGTTAGGGTGGTGCATGGTTTAGTGCTGTGCTTTTATTTTGTGATGTAATATTTTAGTCTGGATGTTAAGGTGTATGTGCGTAGATTGAATGGTAGGATAGTTTGCTCTAATGATTATCTTCGATAGGGGATTATGCTTAAGGGGCGTTGTAATAAAAATATAAAACTCCTTTTGCTCTGCAGGTGCTTCTACCCCTAAGCATAATCCAATAGGCCAGGTGGATTTGGCTGCCCATGTGTGGGGTGCTAAGTCTAATTTATATATATAAATATTTGAGATTGTATGGTTTGTTTAGCTAATATCTATTTTATAGTTTTTAGTTTGATTTAATTTTTCCCTTTTCATGTAATTTTATAATTAAGATTTTGGAATGAATGTTATGGGGGGATTAGGATGAGCATTTCTCATAAGATCATATCTTATGTACCATGTGAAGCCTTCGAAGCATCCACATTCTGACCATCCAATAGAAGGAACCAAAAGGAGAAAGAAGAAAAAAGAAAAGAAGAAAGAAGAAATGAAGAATGAAGACTCCCCCATAACATGAATTTCCTTCTTAGTTGTAATAAATTTATTTATAATCTAGGTTGTATAAGGGTAGAACTCAGCTTTCCAATTAGTTTTTAGGTTTGTGCGGTGGAGGCCAACCACAAATGACCTCTCATTCTTTTGCGCTAGTTTTATAAATTGATTGATGTTTGTTTAACTTGTGCATTAAGATGGTATATTATTCTAGTTTCTTTCTTACTTCGATGTATGGCCTAGATGATGATTAGGCTCTTAGGATAAAATAAATTTTTTATCTAACTAATCAATTCAAATTAAAAATAAATAACTCATAACCTCATCTAAAGCCTAGGTTATAAATGAAGATAAAAGAATTAACAACTCCTTAGATGGATGAGTATTACTTTTCTCACATCATGCATAAAAGCATATTACTTCACTCTTGATCTAGAGAGCTTCCACCTATGCTTGTGAACTTGGCTTGACTTTTGAGAGCCATGGTGAAAACACACCTCCCATCTTGCTGATTTTGGCCCAAATCTTATTTCTCATGCATTAGGCATATGAATCCTATAGGCTAAGTCAAATGATTGTCCAAAAATAAAAAATAAAATGTAATACAATTTACATTAGATTTAGGTCATAAGTTCATACCTTACATGATCTAGTCTCTTAGGGAGTGAGTTTAAGGACTTAGTCTCTTTCTAAATAAATAACAACCTCATTATCTTGCATAAACATATAACTTACCTACATGAATTTAAAACTATAGGAGGAGTTAGTTGGCCACTGGCAGTTGTAAGTCCAAACAGTCGGGCGGTTTGTCCTCTCTTATGGGGGTAAACTCAATACCCATTTTCACTTTAGATTTAAGTGATGCTTTGGCCCTATCCAAAGCTCCCTAGATTTAGGTTCTGAGTTGCTTCTCCCTTCTACGGGCCAGAAGCTCACCTCTTAGGCATCTTCCATGACCTTCTATTATGGAATTATAAGCCCTAAATTTTTAATGAAAAATCTAACTCAAACCAATAAATCAATTTCAAAAATATAAAGCCCAACTATAAGATCATTTGGGGTGCTTATTAGGCTTCCTAGTATCCTAAGAATCTTCTATTCATCTTCATTTGGCTTTGATAAGAACTCTCTCCTCCTAATTGATCCCACTTGATTTGCTAAAAATAAATTAATTGATTGATAGTCTTACCTATTGAAATCTTTGGAGATAATGATCATTTACCTTAATTGGGAGTATTCCTAAGGAATCCCCTTCCTTAAGATGTAATTAACTATGGGGGTGTGCCCTTGTAGGGAACTTAATGAAGTCAGTTTAAAATAAACCCTACTTTACTCTTTCATGTAAAGTATGGGAAGAATATCTGGTACATATGTAGACCCATTATCCTTAAGAGTCCTTATTCAGGTGATTAGGTCCATTGTAGGGTGGTGACTCCTACTTTTTGAGATAGTACACCTCTCCTCAATGTCATACCCGATCACCCTAATAAGAACATCTACGGATCTATGTGGTGTCCAAATGCAAAGCGTAAATTCCTATCTTTATGTTTACTCACAATAGAATTAAAGATGGAAGTATACTGACAACGAAGAGGAAATGTTTCACCATAGATTTTTCTGGTGACTCCGCTGGAGACAGTTCCTCTCTCCATCTTTGGTAAATGATCATTGTCTTCAAGTATCGTTAGTGGATTTGTACTTTGTATAGATCTGAGACTATCTTCCTTTTTCGTTGGTACTTATTTTATTTCATTCTTAAGCTAAGTTAGCCAACATCTTTAGGTTTTAGGACCTCACTCTGTGTAGGTCTTAAAACCCCTGTTGGGTTTTCCTAATGGGTGAAAATAAAAATTTAATAAAAGAAAATAACTAAAGACTTCCTCCTTACTATTTTTATGGTAAGAAAAGGTTCTTTTTAAAAATAAATAAAAAAATAAGTCACTCATGAAAATCTTGCTTTTCAAAAGCACCTCTACAAAATGCACATAATACAATATTTTCACAAAAATTTTTCATATATAACTTACCCATATCTAACAATTTTTCATAATTGTTACATGTGGAAATTTTCAAAAATAAAACCAACAATCAAATTTTCTAAAAAAAAAAAGCACAAATGAACATCTTCACTCACTTCATTTTGATGAAGATTTCACTTTCCAAAAATAAAAATCTAAAAAATATCTTCTTAAAAAGCACTTATGAAATTGTTCATTCAATATACCCAAATTTATTGAATGAAGGTTTTCATTTGAAAATAAAATAAAGACTTCTTTTTTCAAAAATAAAATCTAAAAATATCTTTTCAAAAGGCATAAAATTTGGAGATGGGCATTCTCATTCAATATATCCAAACGTGTTGGATGGATGTTGCATTTTCAAACAAAATAAAAACTTTGAAATTCCACTCAACACATTCCACATGTGTTAAGTCGGAATTTTCACCTTTTCAAAAAGCATATATGAAACCTTTCCATTCAATATACCCAAATTTGTTGAATGGAAGTTTCATTTCCAATCAAAATTTGAAAAAAAAACAATTTTCAAAAAACACATATGAACATCTCCATTCAATATACTCAAATTTATTGAATGAAGATTTCATTTCCAAATAAAAATGACATCATTTTGGAATCACACTTAACATATTCCATATATGATCAAGTTGGAATTTACCCTTTGAAAAAAGCAATAATCACACACAAAACTCTATCTTTGAAAAATGAAACATATTTGATTGCCATCTTACATACCCAAATTGTTAAATGGAAATCTCTCTTTTCAAAATTCCAAAATAGCAAAATTTTCAAAACACATTTTGGAACTTCATTTAGCATACCCAAATTTGTTAAATGAAGTCTCCATTTAAACACATTGTAATTTCACTTAACATGCCACATTTGTTAAGTGAAATCTCCATTATTCAAAAACAACAAATTTTTAAACATATTTAGAACTTCATGTTCGCATACCCAACTTTGTTAAATGAAGTACCCATTTTAAAAACACAAAATTTGAAACACATTTTTAGAATTTCATTTAGCATACTCAAATTTGCTAAGTGAAGTTTCCAAATTCAAAAATATAAAATTTTCAAACACAATGGAATTTCATTTAGCATACACAAATTTGCTAACTGAAGTTTCCAAATTCAAAAATACAAAAATTTTAAACACATTTGGAACTTGATTTTAACATACTCAAATTTGCTAAGTGAGGTCTCCATCTTCAAAATCAAAAAAAATTTCAACACACATATGGATTTCCTTAGCATACCTAAATTTACTAACCTCTTTTTATAAATAATCAAGACAAAACACATTTGGATCTCTCACGTAGCATGCCCAAATTTTCTAAGTGGGGATCCACTTTCAAAGAACAAAAGAAACATATTTGGATCTCTTTAGCATACCTAAATTTGCTAAGAATCCTCTTTTCAAAATTAAATACAAAAATAACAAAACATTTTTGGACTCTTCATTTAGCATACCCAAATTTTCTAAAGTGAAGATTCCATTTTCAAATTCACTCATGATTCACAAAATAAGCAAGCAAAAGAAAAAGAAGAAATTGTTTTCAAACATCTTACTTAGCATACCCAAATTTGCTAAGTAAGTCAATTCCCAAAAATCACAAATCAAAAACAAAATCAATTGACCCTTTACTTTATTAAATAAAGGGTCCTCAAAATTCAAATATGAACCTATAGAAGCATCTCTTCAAAAAATATTTGAACCTATTTTTCAACATACCCAAATTTGTTGAAAGTGGATTCTATATTTAAAAATTCCTCTTTCCAATCAAATCTCAAAATCTCTTCTAAATCCATTTGAGCCTAACTTAACACTTTCAAGATATTAAGTATGGGTTCAAATTCTAAATTCAAATTCAAAATCAATAAAATAGGAATCTGATTCTAGTTTATTTTGACATAGACCTTCACGATTCTGCTTTTAGTCTGATTGCAATGGCAAAAGTATGTGTTCTCATTTCCTCATGGGATGGACTTAGCCCTGGATCAGGCGAGCCTTTCCTGATTTGACTATTGCCACCTCATCCACTTTGGTTGAGGCTTTGAGGGGGCTGGGATTACATGTAAGGGCACTCCTCACGATTATTGCGAGCACAAGGACCGCGAAGCCATCCGTGATTAACATGCCATCGACTTAGATATTCCCTCACTAAAGAGGAAGGTAGTTCCACAAGAGTGCGTAGTATCAATGCCGTGTCTACGTTGTTCCCCATGTTGCCCCAATTAGGGCTAGCACCCACTCACTAGCACCCTCCTAGGGGAAGGCTCCCCTGCTTTTGAGGTTGGGTCTAGCTCTTACTCTGCTCGCCCTACCAGGACCCAATGAAGGAATAAGAACTGCATGATTAAGCAGTACCACACTCACATAGTGAGAGAGGGAGGCGCAGTTTGTAAGGAGACACCTGTGATAGTCCCCGCTCATCACGGAGAACAGGTTTTATCCACTCTCTAGTTCTGATATAGAGAGGCTAGGAGGATTTCTGTTTCACCTCCACCAGCAGTGCATTTCCAGGCTCCTATTACTGAGAGGAGGAGGTCGTACACCAGCCTGAGGATAGTTGTTAGCCAAGTTGGTGGAGCCTACGAATGATCGAAGTCCAGGGCTTAGTTTGATCTGAGGTCAGTTATCCCCCACAGCGTGGGGAAGCATATTAGATAGGAGACGGCTAGAGAAGCCTGCACTTCAGTTCATGTTACCAGTTGGGAGAGGTGAAGGTTCAGCCGATAGTCAGCAGCCTCTGCACTTGTAGATTTTCCTGATCGGTGCACTGCCCGCGTTGATCACACTAATAGTATTTTTCTTACGGGGACTACCCATGATAGGAGGATAGCTCCTATTCAAAGAGAGTCGGTGGTGTCTCCACCACACCGCTCTACACCCTGTCCACCATCTCTAATCCATGTTCTAGCATCTCCTATTCTAGCCAAGACCATGAAGGCCGCATCAGGGGAGAAGAGACCCCCATTGGTGATCTGGCTACAACCAATAGATCTCGTTCCATCTACATCACCTACTATGGTGAGGTCAAGCTCTCTTTCTTGACCTTCTGCCCCAGTTGTGGTGTGGAAGAAATGGCGACCTTGAAGTATTGTAGTCATCCCATCACCACTACCACCACCACAATATATGATGGAGATTGCAATCGAGGGAGAGGGTGACAGTTCAGTTGCACCTATGATGATAGATCCTCCTAAGAGTATCACCCCATACAGATTCAGTGATAGCTAGGAGCACATTTTTTCTAGGGAGTATAGCCCTCATAGGGTGACTCTCCAGTAGCAGGGGAGGTCCGATGCCTCTCAGTACATGATAATATAGATGGATCACTCTTTAGATGACATAGTAGCCCATTATCTCATGAAAAAGAAAGAGATCCTAGGATATGACTGGTCTGATGAAAAGAAGATCAGCTTTGATCCTAATGAAGATGATTTATTGAGAGATTCAATAGAGGTTTGCATGGTAGATACTAGGGGGTCCCTCCTTAGAGAGCAGCAGACATTGGAAGGTATTGAGGCTGAGCAGGAAGACAAAGCCTACTCGACCCAACACCTCCATTAGCAGATAATGCAGAAAGATGAAAAATAGATAGGATGGAAAAGAGGCTTGAAGACTTACTAGCAGCTATTTTAGCACTTCAAAATCAAGCCCCAATAGTTTATCCTACTATAACTAAGACTAGTCAGCTAGAGTTGGTGCATGTCTTGGATCCACCAAGACCTTACCTCAAGTAGTGCAAGACAACATTGATTTGTATAGGAAGGTAGAGGATAGTACCTCCATATAAAAAAAGGACATCAAGTCCATGGTTGAGCAGCAAGAGAGTTGGCTCAAGCCCGAGGAGGATAATCAATTCCAAAGGGTAGAACCTACCCAGAGGAATTTGATGTCATCCAATATCCTAAGGGTTTCATGCCACCTTCCTTCAAGAGTTTCAATGGCAATGGGAACCCAAGGCAACATATTGCGCACTTCAGGACTAGTTGTTGTAATGCTGGTAGTGATGCTTTACTCTTCCATCTCTTTGTCAGTAGCTTAGCAGACATTGCCTTCGATTGGTATGCTAAACTTCCCAATAGTTCAGTGAAGACATTTGCTGAGTTTGAGTAGCTCTTCATCAAGAAGTTTGCTGGAGATCAATAAAAGGTCACTGTGGGTGATCTCGTTGTAGCACAACAACACCTAGGTGAGTCCTTTATTGACTACTTTCTTAGATGGTATAACCTGGGTATAAAATGTGAGCCATAGCTATCTGACTAGCATGCCATTAAGATTCTTCTAAAGAATATTCATGGCCTGGTCGTCTTCATGCTTAAGGGCTTCACCATCAAAACATTTGAGAAGTTAATCACCAAGACAACTAGTCTACAAGGAGAGGCCAAATAGTTTTCATTTCAAGACCAGTTACCCAAGTCAAAGCCATAGAAGGTATATAAGAAGAAGCCAGGGATAGTGACAGCAGTGGATAAGGGGAAGCAACCAGCTAGAGATTAGTCTGAGAGACCACAACCTCAGTAGTCTTCGCTTCCACCTCCTCTACCACCAGGCTCTACCTAGCCACAGAGCCTCCACACAACTTGCCTCCTCTTTAGCCACATCATCAGTAGTAGTGGTACACATACCTGCTGCTAGGTAACTATGGTCCACCTACTCTTTTGGATAAACTTAATAAACCTTATTCATTTAACCTTG
This sequence comes from Cymbidium sinense, assembly GCA_021442155.1. NCBI lineage: Eukaryota > Viridiplantae > Streptophyta > Magnoliopsida > Asparagales > Orchidaceae > Cymbidium > Cymbidium sinense. The sequence continues at coordinate 28,806,654 of CM038232.1, read as the reverse complement.
AGATAATCAGAAAGATCTTTATAAATCTCTTAAAGAAATCTGATTTTCAGCTACCCGAACCTAGGAGACCAGAGGAAGTAGGCAAAAGCAATGATCCTAACTTTTGCCCCTACCACCGTATGCTAGGTCATGTTTTGGAAGATTGCTTCACATTCAAGGACTGGCTTGAACATAGCTTCAAAATGGTGCTATAGTTATCTGAAGGAATATCTTATGGAGAAACCATCTAGTTTCATTAGGGTAATACTTGGGGATACTTGTAATCCTTCCAAAACCAAAGAAGGTTGGGATATCTCTCTATCCCGTACCTCTAAAAATATAGTCTCCAAAATCAAGAAACTTTCCTTACAGGTGCTTGAGCCAGCTCAAATCTCTAACATCAAGGAAGGTTTGAAGTTGCAGTGCCAACTCAAGGAAGGCAGGAGTTCAGCAGCAACCCATGCTAGCAGGATAGTCAAGTAGCGCAACCATCGACCAATTCTATCCTCCATTCTACCATTGTAGCTACTACATCAACGAGAACCTCTTCTACTTCTACTAGCTCTTCTTCAACTAGTAGAACTCTTGTATCGACGGATGAGGGCATCAAATCTCTCACCCCTCTTACTTTACTTGATTTCTATTATGTACCTCCTATCAAATCCAAAAAATTGAAGAATAAAGCTAGCTTGATTTATATCTGTGTGACTTCTGATGGGTTGTTTACTTCTATTCCTAATGAAAATGCTTCAAGTTAAAATAATTATAACAACTTTGATCTTCCTCTTTTTGATTTAGAGTTGGATCTTCCTTCACTAAATACTATGGGTTCCCTCTTGAGATAGACTTGGAATCATCCAATTCTGAGAGTCTCATAGGAGAAGCTGTAGGTGAGCTTGATGAGCAGTTAGAATCATCCAATATCTTTCCACAAGAGATCACCAAAGTCAACCTCCATAATGGAAAGGTTCTACCTCCTAGGCTATGGAGTTTATTTTAAAATATCCTTTCCTTCATCTATACCCTTCTTCCTTGGGGAAAAGAGGGAGATAAATGAAAATAAGAATATACGCCTTTTGGTGGGACACCACGTAGATCTGTAGATATTCTTATTAGGGTGATCGGGTATGACATTGAGGAGAGGTGTGCTATCTCAAAAGATAGGAGTTACCACCCTACAATGGACCTAGTCACCTGAATAAGGACTCCTAAGAACAATGGGTTTGCATATGTACCAAAGATTCTTCCCCTACATTACTTAGAAAAGTAAAGTAGGGTTTATTTTAAATTAGGTTCATTAAGTTTCCTACATGGGCAATCCCTCATAATTAATTACATCCTAAGGAAGGAGATTCCTTAGAAATACTCTCGATTTAGGTAAATGATCATTTTCTTTGAGGATTTTAATAGGTAGGACTATCAATTGATTGGTTTATTTTTATCGAATCAAGTGAGATAGATCAAGAGGAGGGAGTTCTTATCGAAGCTACATGAAAAAAAGTAAGGGATGCTTAAGATAGTAGGAAGCCTAGTAAGCATCCCAAACTATCATATGGTTGGGCTTTACATTTTTGAAATTAATCTATTTGTTAGAGTGAATATTTTATTAAAAATTTAGGGCTTATTATTCCATAACACAAGATCACAAAAATGCCTAAGAGGTGAGAATTTATACTTATGACCCATAGAAGGGAGAAGAAACCTCAGAACCTAAATCTAGGGAGCTTGGCGAGTGCCAAAAGCATGAGCTAAATCTAAGGTAAAAAATGGGTGTTTGGTTTGCCTCCATAAGAGAGGACAAACCACCCGACTGCTTGGACTTACAACCGCCTGGGGGTGGCCGCCAACTAACTCCTCCTACAATTTTAAATACATGTAGGCAAGTCATATGCTTTATGTATGATAGCTAGACTATTATTTATTTAGAAAGATTCTAAGTCCTTAAACTTACTCCTTAAGAGATTAGATCATGTATGGGCACGAATAATTGCCTAAATCTAATGCAAATCATATTACATGTTATTTCATTTTGGACAATCAATTTGACTCAGGCTTGTAGGAATCATATGCCTAATGCATGAGAAAGAAGATTTTAGGCCAAAATTAGTGAGAAGAGGAGGTGTATTTCCACCATGGCTCTCAAAGGTCAAGCCAAGTTCACTAGCATGGGTGGAAGCCCTCCAAATCAAGAGTGAAGTAATATACTTTTATGCATGATGTTATAAAGAAATACTCATCCAACTAAGGGGTTGCTAATTCTTTTATCTTGATTTTTGGCCTAAGCTTTAGGTGAGGTGATAAGCTCTTTATTTTTAATTTTGAGTTATTTAATTTGGTAGAAGATTTATTTTTCCTAAGAGCCTAATCCACATCTAGGTCATACATCAAGCAAGAAAGAAACTAGGAAAATATGCCATTTTTAATGCACAAGCTAAACAAAACATCAAACATTTTATACAACTAGTGCAAAAGAATAAGAGACCATTTATGATCAGGCACCACTGTACAAACCCGAAAACAAATTAGGTAGCCAAGCTCTACCCTTATACAACCCAGATTACAAATTAATTAAGCAAGGAAATTCATGTTATGGGGGTCTTCATTCTACATTTCTTCATTCTTCTTTTCTTCCTCCTTCTTTTTTGGTTCCTTCTTTTAGGTGGCTGAATGTTGATGCTCCAAAGGCTTCACATGGTGTATAAGATGAGATCTTATGACCAATGCTCATCCTAATACCCCATAACAATCAATCCAAAATCCTAACTATAAAATTACATGAAAAGGAAAAGTAAATCTAACTAATACCTGCAAAACAAAATTTAGCTAAATAAGTCATATAAATCCCAAGCATATATAAGCATGTATTGGACTTAGCCCCCTACACATGGGTAACCAAGTTCACATAGCCTATTGGATTATGCTTAGGGGTATAAGCACTTGTAAAGCAAAAGCATTTATATTTTTATTACAATGCCACTTAAGGATAATCCCCTATAGAAAATAATGATTAGACTAAATCATTCTGCCATTCATTCAACACACATTTACCCTAACATCCAAACTAAAATAAAATATCATAAAATAAAAGCAAAACATCAAGCCATACACCTTCCTAACCTAAAGCTAAAAGTGGTGACTTAACCTAATGTGTGTGCTTTAAGAAGTTTGTGTGGTATGCTTAGCTATGGCTTTAAGGTATAGATTTTATAAACATGAAAATGTTCAACTTAGAAGGTGGTTTCATTTAAGTGATTTAGTTGCTTTGGGTTGATTTTATTTTATGATTTGATTAGGTTTAAGTGAACCTAGAATAGAATTAATTACTAAGTGTTATAAAGAGAGGGAAAAGAGAAGATAACTTCTCTTTCTCCCTAGATTAAGTAATTTCTTAGGTAAGTTCATGTTTAACTCTGTTTAGTGCATGTTTTACTATGTGCTTTAATTAATCCTAAGTTTAGATCAACTCTAAACAAACCTATTCAAAGAGAAAGGTAATTTTAAGATTAAGTAAAGTGAATTAATATCACAAAACACATATCACTTCATTTCTTTCCCAACATGTATAACATGCATATGGATAGACCCTAAACATGTGTATACATACAAATGAGAATGTTTAGCACACCTTATGATGAATGCTAAGGGGGTTACATAGGAAAATTGGAATGATGCATGATTTTCATTAAGTAGAAAAGAGGTCTTCTTATCCATTTTCCACATGCACACATATATATATGAAAGGCATGTTATAAAGACTGGTCAAGACCACTGACTACTTAAAAGCCCTCAGGGTTATCCAGACTAATATATCATGTTCCTTAAATACAAGCACATGTACAAAAGAAATGAATGGAAAATAATGATGCAAAAGTTTGTATTTGTTTATTTGATTTGTTTATGCAATTTATATGTGTAAGTATAGGTGTCCTTCTAGCATAAGAATGAATAGGAATGGAGTTAGACAAGTGTTGTGTTCTTTTCAAATGAACTATACACTTTGTCAAATCTTATTCAAAACTATACTAAATGAGAGGAGAAGGAGAACCGCACTATGCACATCTCTATATTTATATCCACATACAAGCATATAAATAATTATAAATAGCACACTTTCAATTTTAGGTGTTTAATTTATAAATTTTGAAAATAGTTTTGGATTTAGTAGTGATAATAACCATTCATATTTTTTTCTTGGCATAAAGAAAACATTTTCATTTTCATTTGATTTTTAAAAATGCATGAATGCATGAAATTCATATGACATACACATTTAGCATGTTAGGAAAGAACTAAAGTAATGAAAGCATGTAAACACATTCACCCTAATTAATTCATAAAGATAATCCTATGAAATAAGAAAGTTTAAAGAAAATCAAATTATTTTTAAAGAAGGTTTGATTTTGTTTTGAGTTTGATTTAATTTGAGAAATGTAAAGTAAGTTTGCTATTCCTAACCTATTCCCACATAGGTTTGTTATTTTAGTTTAATTCTTAGGTGATTAGATCAATTTTATATGTTGCTTGGGTAAAGGTATGAATTAAGTATGTTAATTACCCCTTACCTATACCACCTTAGCATACTTAATCAAATAATTATGAGTGAATGAGATGACATAAAACCACACAAGGAATTTAAATCAGTAATTAACCTAGAAAAGAAAAGGCCTAATGCAATTTGGCTCATGATTAAAGATTAATTCAACTAAGGGGTTTAATTTAAGTACTTTCATAATCCCTCTCACACATGTGAGTTGAATTTTGATTTCCTTAGTGTGCTTAGACTTTTGAACACCTAAGTATCTACCCAAGATGTATTAGTTAGGTTTTGGAAGGTTTTGAAATTTTATGAAATTAATTAAGTGCATAATTAGTGAATTAACCCTTAATTAAATTTGGATTAAGGAAGAAAGGGGGTTTAGGAATATCTTAAGGAAAATATCCCCAAAAAAATTCCCTAAACCTAATATTCACTTAAGAAAAACTTAATTAAGTCAACCAGAGGGTTATATCACTAATTATACCCTTAATTAAGCTTAATTACATTAAGGGAGTGATTAAGGAATGAACTAACAATTCCTCTAATTAAACCACCAATAAATCTCAAGAAAATTAGGAAAGGTAGGAGCCATCTTGCTAATTATGCACAAGAAGTTTGGGATTAATCAGTGGAGTGATTAGAGGGTAATTAGCAAAATAACATTCCTAATAAAACCCAAATCTAGTGAAAAGCAATGTTCAAAATCCATTAAAATCATTTTTAAAATATTTTATGTTCAATTCTCTATCCAATGAAATTTATTTCATATTTTTCCAAATTTTCTAGGCTTAGATATGAATTTAGAAAGTTTCCATGATTAATTAGGTGATTAAATAGCCTAATTAAACGTTTAATCCCATCGGCACCATGTGGGCTGCTGACGTGACACGTGCTTTCCATGTGGTGTGGTGGGATTCGATGTTAAAGTTTTCACATCGAAGAAAGTGCCGTTGCTATGTTTTTCTCACCGTCGACAAGGATCGAACGCAGTTAGATCCGCAGTTCTTAAGGGGTGAAACATGGGATCTACATATCTTTGATCATGGTTGTCCATCCAAAATGAGTGGATAGATGGCCCATGATCCGTCTCTATATTTTCCTGTGGGAGAGGACATCCGTACATCTTTTAGGGGATGATCCGAGCTTGATTGAGCTCAGATTGATCCCAAAACTTACCCACACCATCTAAGCACAGAGGCAAACACATCTAACGGATAGATCTTCATGGGATTAAACTTCACTTCATAAAGGACCGAATTATATTGAAATTATGCTTGGTTTAATGGCTAACCTTCATCGGAGGTGATCACTGGCGCTCGATTCCCTTGGAGAAGCTTCATCTAGTGGAGACAAAGCTTTGTTGAAGTTTGGAGGCCTTGAAATTGAATGGATCTTTCTAGAGGCCAAGCTCCCCTTCAAGTAGACTCAGTCTTGATCAAGAGTGGTCCTCCCTTTCCTTTGGAGCTTGTGTGAAGGCTTGGGTGAGTTCGATTGAGCTCCTTGATGAAGCTCATAAGAAGAATTGGGTTGATTTGAAGTGTGGAGTAAGTTGGATTTCAAGTGGAACTCCCTTATCTTCAGTCTATGAAAATTGAGAAAATGGAAAATGGAATTCACTCTAGGAAGCTTGGGATCACTTGGCAAAGGCCCCTTTTGCTTCCCTTAGCTCAATCGAGTATGGGACTCTAAAAATTGAATGGAATTAGGAAGAGTACATCTGCCCTTGAAGGATTAGATGGCTGTGAAGGAGCTTATTGTTTTGATCCAAATGAGCTCCTTGAGTGGGTTTCTTAGGTCGTTTGATGTGTCATTGCATTCGATTTGGCTAGAGGGAGGTAGTGGAAGAGTGACATATGCTTGAAATGGGTGGAGGAATGATTCCTATGTGGCCATATTGAAGCAAGTGGTCAATTTTGGGTTTGGGTTGGGTTTGGCTGACCCAAACTCATTGCGTTATGTGCACTAGGTCCATTAGTGACCATTTGGTCCACTAAGAGGATGCCAAGTGTCCATGAAAAGGAATTGACCAAATTCCAAGTGGTTTTGATTTTAGGTTACCCTCTTACCTATTGGTAAAATGTTCATTTGGCTTGAGTTTCAATTTGAATATGTTTAGTATGTTTGAAAAATGAGTTAGGACAAGTTTCATTGAATTTGAGTTGATTTGATGTGGCTTGGCTCATTTTGACCCATTTTGGTCAAATGGGTCAACTTAGGTCAAGTTGACCAATTGGTAAAATTGGGTCAAACTAAGCAGGTCAAGTTTATATGACCATTTGAAATGTTTTGGTGGCTTTGGTTTGATTTAATTTAGTTTATATTTGGTTTTGGTTCAATTGAGTTCATTTAGGTCAAATGGGTCAAGTTGACCAATTTGACCCATTTGACCTATTTGGGTTAGCTCATGGGTTGGTTCAGGTTTAGTTGGTCAAATGGAATAAATTAGTATCTTTATTTCCAATCAATTTTAGTTTAGTTTGATTTTAGTTTGATGTGACCCTTTAGGTCAAGTTGAGTTCATGGTCAATTGGGCTAGGTTGGGTCTACTTGGCCAATTGGAGCTTTGGTCAAGTTCAACAAGTGATTTGGAATGAACTTGACCCATTGATTTCAATCAATTTGGCTTAGATCAAGTTTGGACACATTTTGACTTTTTAGGTCAAGTTGGGTCAACTTAGGTTAAGTGGCTAATTGGGCTAGGTTAGGCTCAAATGTTGACTTAGTCAAGTTCAAACATTGATCATGAATGAGTCTTGATCAATGGTTTCAATCAATTTATCCTATGGTGGATTTTTGCTATATTGGGTTTCATTTTGCGAAGTGTTGACTTGGTCAACCTTTAGGTTTGACTTGGCTTGACCCAATTTGAATGATTGATCATCTCATGATGATTATTAAACATGATGAGAGGCTTAGATGGGCTTAGTTCAATCCAGTTTGGTTAGGATTAGAATTTGGCTCATAAGGGGTACTTTAGGTTACTTTGGGTCAAGTGAGCCTACGTAGGTCAAATGGCTTGGTCAAAGCTTGATTTAAGTTTGATGAACTCGCATACAGACTTATAATTGAAATATAAATCCATTTGCAAGTGGTTTGAAGTCAAATGGCTTTTGATTCATTTGATAATTTCAAGTTCAAAGGGTAAACATGAGTTTGACTTGGGCTTGATTTTTGAATTGTGTTTTAGTTAAGTGATTAAAATTTGTATTTATATTTGGATTCTTGATTGAATGATTGATTGAATTATTAAAAAAAATTAAGAGTTTGGCTTGATTTGAAATTGATTTGGCTAAGTTCAAGAGTTTGACTTGAAAGGCTTAGGTTGAATTTTGACTGAATTCGAGTATGCATTTTGGGTATAATTTTGATTGCTTGAATTTATATTTCATTTATATTTGTGAATATAAGTGAGAATATAAATGAGTTATGAGAAAATTTGATGAATTTGAAGTGATTTGAACTTGATTTGAGCTAAGTCCATAAGGGGGAATCAAATGACTTAGAAAATATTTTTGGAATTTGGATTTTATTTTTGGATTTAGTTTGATTGACTTGAATTTATATTTCATTTATATGTATGTGAATATAAATGAGAATATAAATGAGTTGTGAAAAAATCTCATGAATTTGAAGTGATTTGAGCTTGGTTTAGGCTAAATCCATAAGGTAGAATCAAAGGGACTTAGAAAATATTTTGAGTTTTGGAGTTTCAACCATAAACTTCAATCATAAGTTTCAATCATGGGTTTCAATCATGTGGAATTGGTTTGAGTTCAGAGAAAATAAATTAAGCTAGAATTGATTTGAGTTTGACTTGAAGGGAGGAAGTGAGGAATTTGGTTCAAGCTATAGGGTAGGCAAATTTCTCTAATGCCTTTAAGGCATGACCTATTCCTATGACTAACTCTTCTAAGTCTCCAAGGTTAGGTTAAGTGTTCTCCTAATCACTAGAAGTGTCTTAAGACTAAGAAACTCTTAAGGTCGAAGAGAAGTCCTATGCCTAAGATGGAAGAGTTGAGAGCTCATTCCAAAAATGAGGTCAACATAGGGTAGCACCTCAAGATAGAGGGAAACAAGTCATTGGTTCAGATGATCGAGAAGCCCTTCCACAAGATGCTCCACCCTTGGATATGCTTGTGGAGGATCAACCCAAGGTGAACTACAATGTCCTCTTTCACCTAAGAAAGTTGTCATCTAAGCTAAGCATATACGATGCCCTTGTCTTATCCATAAAGATGAGTGAATCATTAATCAAGGCTCTTCTTGATCCTAAAATATGCTTAACTCAGCTGATCGTTGTTGGAGAGTAGGCATATTATTCTAGAGAAGCTTAGGGGATCACTTTCACAGATGAAGACCATCTTCTAGAGGACATGGAGCACAACCGTCCCCTCTACATTATATTGGACATGGGCTGATTCAAACTCACCAGAGTTGTCATTGATCTAGGTGTATCAGTGAGCATTATGAGTCTAAAGACCCTTCCCTATTTGAGGATCGACATCTCCACACTCTGAGGTGATCATATGATGTTGAGAGGATTCAATGAAAAAAGTGAGAGGGCTTTAGGTTCCATAGTATTACCTTTGGAGATAGGTGAATGGAAGACTGAAGCCAAGTTTTACATAATTGATTCGAATACTTCATTCACTAATTTTCTAGATAGGCCTTGAATACATCAGAATAAGATGATTCCATCCTCCCTCCATCAGTGCATCAAGTTCAGAAAGGATGGGATTGAGTATTGAGTCAAAGGAGATGAAAAGATATTTTCAATCAGAGAGGTTGAAATATATAAGGATGCGACTTATTATCTTCCACAAAATACCTTTTCTCATGAACTTTGTCAAAATTCAAATACAAATGCAAAAGAAACAAAAAATGAAAAAGAAAAAGAAAGAGAAAAGAAAAATGAAAGTCCAAGTGAATAAGAAAAAGAAATTGAGGAAGAAGTGAAACCGCATATCACATTCCACCCATAATTCATTCGATTATATGGACATATGAGTAGGATGACTTGACCACCACCAGACTGAGGTAGAGGCAGATCCAGAGGTAGTTAATGAGGTGGAAGACTCTCTAGTTAGCCATCACCAACAGGGGTGATGTTCTAGTTCATAGAAGTACCCTACTATTCACATAGACTTGGAATCCAGTTCGAAGGATGAGTCTCATGTGACTAGTATACGAGCCAACCCCTCTCAGCGGGTTTCATTGGAGGTGGCACTCGAGCCGGACAACGACAAAGACTAGGCCTCCATACAAAGCAAAGTATTCAAATCAAATTTATGTGAAACTATCAGACAACAGCTGGAAACCTTAGCTCTAACCTCACTTTCATCTTAAAAAGCTGAAGGTTTAGTAGTTAAGGAAGTCCCTAAGTCTTCCATTGATGAGAAGCCAAAGAGATTCTTTTAGGGATCATCCTCCTCAAGTCCTGAAGTTGATGTAGAATTTGAGGAGAATTCATACAAAGAAATAATGAAATTGCCTTTTGATTGGTATTCACCTTGTGTCTTAACTTGCAAAGAAGGGTTTGGTTCTTTATACATGGTCTAAGCACAAGCTAGAATACTTCGAAAGCTATGGAACAATAGAGGCAGGGAAGCACAATCAAGATTAGGACTAGGATTTGGTACAGTGAGTCCAGTTGATAACGATGATTATTGCTTAGTTGTTACCAACCATTTGGATTTTGATAGGTTCTTGTCCAACCATACCAACTCTTATGAGGAAGTATGCCTAGAAACCTCAAATTATCTAGATGATCTCCAAATCAAGGATGCATCTCTAGAATCTAAAGAGGAGATCCATTCAACAATTGACAAGCTTAAAGAAATCAACCTTTGATTGAAGAAAATCCATGCGACATACATCAGTTCATTATTGAATGAAGGAGAAACCAATGACTTAGTTAGGCTATTGATTGAGTTTAAGGACTGCTTTGCATGGAGTTTTAAAGAGATGCTTGGATTATCTCCTGATGTAGCAGTCCACAAACTAGCAATAGATCCTAGGACTAACCCTTCAAGCAAACTCCTAGACGCATACGATTAGAAATTGAACAACTGGTCATTTCTGAAGTCAAGAAACTGATCGATGATGGTTTCATCAAAAAAAATACCCTACCTGGTTAACCAGAATCATACTAGTTAAGAAAAAGAATGGCCAAATTTGCATATGCATCAATTTCAGGGACTTAAATAAGGCATGTCCCAAGGATGATTTTCCTCTTTCTATACCAAAATTAATTGTGGACATAGCTTCATCTCATGCACTATTCTCTTTCATGGATGGATCATCTGGCTACAGCCAAATCAAGATGTCTCCTGAAGATGAAAGAAACACGGCTTTTCAAACCCGATCAGAATCTTTTGTTATAAGGTCATGCCTTACGATGTTATAAATGCTGGTGCTATAGATCAACTAGCCATTACTCAGATCTTCAATGATCTCATCCATCGTTAGGTTGAGTGCTATGTTGATGGTCTAGTAGTCAAAAGCAGAGAAAAGGAAGACCACCTCTTTGACTTGAGAGTAGTTTTTGAATGGTTAAGATAATATAACCTCAAAATGAATCCCCTGAAGCATGCATTCGAAGTAGCTTTAGGGAAATTCATTGGTTTTGTTGTCCGATGCCGAGGAATAAAAATAGATCTAGAAAAGATCAAAACTATCTTAGAAATGCCACCTCCTAAAAGCCAACTCAACTCAGATCTTTCCAAGGATGGTTGGCATCTAAGTCGCTTTATCTCTAACTTATCAGGAAGATGAAAACCATTCTTAGCACTTATCTAAAAGGACACCAAGTTCAAGTGGGATGACAAGTGCCAACATACTTTTGAAGATATTAAGCAGTATTTGGTGAAGTCGCTAGTTCTAGCACCCTATCGGGCTACTCTTCCTCTACGCATTGATGACTCACTCGGCACCTTGTTTGCCAGCGAAGGAAGAAGAGTACTTTCTTCTACCTCAGTCATCGTTTGATTCCCACTAAAGAGAACTACCCACCTATTGAGAAATATTGCCTAGCTTTAATCTTTGCCTCTCAAAAGCTACGACATTATATGCTTTCTTATAAGGTGAACTTAATTTCCAGAATCAATCCACTATAATATCTCATGACACAACCAACTCTATCCGGACGTTTGGCATATTGGTCCATGACACTCTCACAGTTTGATATCACATTCATACCCCTCTGAGCAGTAAAAGGACATGCACTAGCAGATTTCTTAATAGCACACCCACTTCCTGCTAATTCTCCGCTTAGTACAATCTTCTAGATGAACAAATCATGAACCTAGGGGAGATTGACAGCTGCCATTGGGAGATATATTTTGATGGTGCATCATCCTTTCATAAAGGAGAAACACCATGATCTACTCTTCCAGGAGAGACAAGGGTAGGAATAGTTCTCTTAACTCCAGACCATGATGTGATGAGATTCTCATACTATCTTTCTAACCCCTACACCAATAATGAAGCCGAGTATGAGGCTTTGATTGTCGGTCTGGAGTTAGCCATCTAGTTTGTGTCAAGAGCATCAACTACTATTGGGATTATCAGTTGGTTATCAACTAGATTGTCAGGCCCTACAAAGTTCTCAAACCCAAGTTTTATCATTATCATGAGTATACCATGAAGCTATTAGCCCAGATCCCTGAGGTCAACATCTATAAGGTTCCCCGAGCAGAGAACGCAATAGTAGATGCTTTGGCCATACTTGCCAAATAATTGACATGTCCGAAAGATGAGACCATTTCAATAAGGATCCAAAATAGACAAGTCATATCCCTTATTGACGCTGAACTCATCGAGTGACTTTCTCTTGAAGGGGAGGTTGTCGTTACCAAAAAGGATGAGGAGATGTATTGAAGGTAATTATTCATAGACTATTTGAACACTAGAAAATTACCTCAAGAGAAGTCATAAGCCCATCAGGTGAAATAGAGAGCTCTCTCCTACGCTCTCATGGAAGGCACCTTGTACCGACGGTCCTTTGACCAAATTTGGCTACGTTGTTTAGACAAGCATGAATCCCATGGCATTTTAACTAAGGTATAATCAGGTCTATGCAGAGCACATTAATCTGGTTCAAAGATGAAAGCAAAGATCAAGAAACTAGGATACTACTATCCTTGATGATCATGGACTGCATGAACGTAGCTAGGAGATACCATCAGTGTTAGGTACATGATGTGGTCTTACATCAACCAACCAAACTTCTATACACTACATTAGCCTCAGGCCATTTGAGTGTTGGGGTACTGACATTGTTGGTCTTATTGAACCTCCTTCTTCTAAGGGTCACCGATTCATCTTAGCCACTACTGATTACTTTTTCAAGTGGGCAAAAGCAACCCACTCAGAGAGTTCACAGCTTAGCATGTGATTTAGTTTTTCTGGAACCTTATCGTATATAGGTTTGGGGTACCTCAACAAATTATATTTGATAATGGTACTGCATTCAAAAGCACCAAGATCAACAGCTTCGCAAGAAGACACAATATAGATTAGAGATACTCCACCATCTACTACTCCAAGGCAAATGGCTTAGCAGAAGCATTCAGTAGAAATCTCATCCAGATGTTGAAGAAGACTCTTGAAGATAACAAGCGACAGTGGAACGAGTATTTGGTTGAAGCCTTGTGGGCATACCGCACCACATATAGAACTCTAACTCAATATACCCAATTTTCCTTAGTGTATGGGTCTGAAGCCGTTCTACCCTTAGAAGTTCAACTCTCATCACTAAGAATAGCATTGGGTAACAAGATCACTACAGAGCAAAATGCTAAGTTGCGGTTAGAAGAGTTCAAAGGTTTAGAGGACAGATGCCTCAGGGTGTGCCAAAACCTCGAGTTATATAAAGCCAAAATGATTCAAGCTCACAACAAGATGGTCCGGCCCAGGTCTTTCCAAGTAAGAGAACTTGTGCTAGTCCTAAGGAGACCAATTATTGCCTGTCAAAAGATGGGAGGAAAGTTTAAACCCACTTGGGAAGGCCACTATGTCATAGAGAAGGCCTACGAAGAAGGATCTTATAAGCTTATTGATTGTAAAGGGGAACACCCGATGCTTCCAATTAATGGGCTTTATTTGAAGAAATATTATCCATACAAATCATGTTTGAAAATAATTCTATCAATCAATAAAAATTTCATTCCAATTCATCAAAATCTTCTCTTCGTTCCAAGCATCATTTGTTTGTCTCGTGAATCCACCATGACATGTTTAGTTAGGTGTAAGAGAACCCAAGATGCGTCCTATCCTTCTTCACAACACAAACACATTCCCGACACTACTAGAATAGGTGTGAGAGAACCCAAAAGGCATCATATTTCAACTAGCACAACTAAGTTAAGTATAAGAGAATCCATGACATCCTTTCTTGGTGGGAGTCCCCTTTGCCATTTGCGACATCATTCCATCAAAATCCCCAGCATGTTTAAGGTGGGTATAAGAGAACCTGAGAGGCATCCTATTCTTTTAACACAAACACAACAACAAACACCTATCTTTTATCTCAGGCTATTTTGATGTGGGAGCAAGCCCCCTATGGCACTCACTCATTAGCTGCTCTAGGTCGGTCTACATACTACCTCGTTAGTATGTCATTCGAGTGGCCACATTTTTGGAAGATGTGAGTCCCCATGCTTTCTTCCTAACTTAATCATTGCAAATTGATAAGTGTTTTGTTAGTTTGGTAGACTTTACTGCACAGCCAGTAAGCAACTTTATGTTGACTTTGTTTAAGAAAATGTGAGTCCCTGCCCTTTCTTCTTGAACTAGCCATCATACACTGACTAGGTTGAGTATATTCGAGGTTTAGGATGAGTCCCCCAAAGGCTCATTTCCTCTTGAATACATTTGAATTGATATAAGTCCCCCAATGGTATTCACTCAGTAGTCGCCCTAGGTCAGATAACACTTGTCGAGCTGAAGATAGACTATCCTGACAATCAGTTTCGTTATAGGAAGATGTGACTCCCCGAGCATTCTTCCTAGGGTAATTATCGCAAACTAACAGGCACCGTAGTTTGGATGGTGTTTACTATGCTGATAGTGACTCACCCAGTGGATACATCACTCTTGACAAATGTGAGTCCCCGAGCTTTCTCCTTGAGTTGGCCACCGAATACCTATATGATATATAACTAGCCATGTCATCTTCTCTAAGGTGTTAAATTAAGCCTCTAGTGGCCCCTTCCCATGCGGACACTCTATTTGGATCACGTCATTTGCGATCCCATTTAGACACTACCTAGATTACTTTTGGATTGGACATTCTGCCTTTCCTAGAAGCCACCCTTATGGTTGGAGAATTTGTCAGTGGATGCGCAAGTTCTCCCTTGGTTCAGTAAATCTGAAATAGGTCTAGGCTAATATGAGCTCCTTCTCAGTTTGATACCTTGCAAACCAAATTTGTGTCCATGATAAACTAAAAAAACTAAACAAAAAAATTAATTTGCTTGTGGATTAGGAATTCAAACCCCCAAAGGGTCCCTTTTTCCCAAGCAGGCATCCTATCTTTAGGGCAGTGTCAGCAGAACTCCCTATAGGAATTGCCTGACTACCTAAGCTGAGATATGTCCCTGGATCGACACTCTCTTTGTAGTCGCCCTTAGGTCAGGTTTAATCTATTTTCCATAAGCAGTTTACCTCAGTGGTCATTTCACTTTGGAAGATATAAGTCTAATATGCATTCTTTTTAACATGATCATCGCAAATCGATGGGCAGCCCTAGGTCGGGTTCAATTTGTTGCTTTGCCAACCGATCACCCCAGTGGTCTTTTATAGTGGAAGATGTGAGTCCCTGAGCTTTCTTCCCTGAATCAACCATTGCAAATTGAAAGGCACTCTTTTGGACGGATCACTCTCCCTACGATTGGGAAGCTACACCCTTTGGTTCATTAAATTTGAGATAGGTCTAGGCTGATATAATCTCCTTCTCAGCGTGATCCATCACAAACCAATAGAATCCATCAAAAAAAATTAAAAAATGAAACTAATCTTGACTATTTATGAGCCGATCTAAGTCCCCCAGTAGCATTCACTCAATAGTCAGCCCTAGGTTGGGTCCAATCCATTGCCTTGCCAATGGATCACCCTAGCGACTGATCCCTACTTTGGAGGATGTAGCGAAAGGCACTCCTATGGTTGGTTAATCCTACTACATGGTTAGTAGACTACCCTTTTGGATTGGTAAATCTGATGTAGATTAAGGTCATCATGGTCCCTACTCAGTACAGTCCATCACAAACTAACAGGATTCATCCATTCAAAAATTCAAAATCTAAAATCCAAATAATCAAAGAAAATCAATTTCTCCCAAGCGAGATTCAAATCAAATCAAACCTCTCATCCCCTCTGTGGATGACTTGAACCTATTTTTCCTAGTGAAAGGTTCACATACTCTATCCCTAGTGGATTCCTCCTTCACTCTCTTATGTCTTTGACATGAGTGAAGGCACTTTGCATTAAGCTTTAGATTCTTTCTGCACCCTAGGTTTGGAGTATATCATTTCTATTAGTGCTTGTGATCATTCGATGTTGTTGATCATTTTGATTAACACAATACGTGCGGTATACCTGGTCAGTCACACCACACCTATTGAGTGCCCTTTGTTAACCTCATTTTTAAGATGAGCTCTCAACCCCTCCATCTTAGACATAGGACTTCTCTTAGACCTTAAGAGTTCTTAAGCACACATTGTGAGCAAAAATCATCATGAGATGATCAATCACTCAAATTGGGTCAAACCAAGTCAAACCTATGGGTTGACCAAGTCAACACTTAGCAAAATGAAACCCCAAACTAGCCAAAATTCACCATAGGCCAAATTGATTGAAACCATTGATCAAAATAATTCATGATCAATGAGTGAACATGACCAAGTCACCAATTGAGCCAAACCTAGCCCAATTGGCCACTTGACCCAAGTTGACCCAAGTTGAAATAATAAGTAAAAATATGTCAAATCTTGATTTGAGCTAAATTGATTGCAACCAATAGGTCAAATTCATTCTAAACCACTTATTGAAAACCAAAGCCTTAATTGGACAACTAGACCCAACCTAGCCCAATTGACCAGAATCCAACTTGACCTAAAAGGTCAAATTGAGCCAAAATCAAATCGAACCAAAATTGATTGAAACCAAAGCTTGCCATACATTTCAAATAACCAACCAAACCTAAAACTACCCATGACCTAGCCCAATTGGGTCAAATGGGTCAAATTGATCAACTTGACCCATTTGACCTAAATGAAATCAAATGAACCAAAACCAAATATAAACCAAATTGAACCAAACCAATGATGACAACATATTTCAAATGGTCATATGAACTTGACCCAACCCTTGGTTTGACCCAATTTGACCAATTGGTCAACTTGATCGAAGTTGACCCATTTTGATCTAAATGAGTCAACATGAGCAAAATGACATCAAATCAACTCTAATTTTTTTTTTTTTTTTTGAAATTTGGCCCAACCAAATTTCAAACTATTCTAAATCTTCCCAAAGTGAAATCAAAGCCAAATGACCATATTACCCCCAGGTCAAAGGGGTAGCAAGCTTCTCCAAGTTCCTCCAAGCTTACTCAAGCATTTCACATTTCTCCATTCTCAGTTTCTTCAAGCCAAAAATAGGGGAGGTAGTAGAAATTTCAACTTAACCAATTCATAACCAAATCTAAATTCCTCTTACAAGCACCATCAGAGGACTCAATCGAGCTCACCTAAATCAAATTCTAAGTAATCAAGCCATGGGAAAGCAGAGTTTGATCAAAGCGTAAGCACTTGAAGCCCACTTTGTACTTGAAAGATCTACTCATTTTCAATCCTTCAAACTTTCAACAGGGCTTTGTCTCCACTAGGCAAAGCTACCTCGATGGTTGGGAGCACCAGTGATAGCCTTTAGCAAGGTATGGATCAATACCAAGCTTAGGTGTAGAATTCTTTGGTCTTTTATGAAGGGAATTATAATCCTAAGTGATTTCCACTATTAGATCCTCATCTCTTTGCTTGTTGATGGTGTGTGATCAATCCTAGCTCAATCCAAGCTCAATCAACCTCATATAAAGCCTTAAGAGATGGATGGTCACCATCTCTTGTAGGTGAGCACAGGGATGAATCATAGATTGTCCATCCCACGTGTTTTGTATGGACGATTTTGATAAAAATATGTGAGATCCCATGATTAATTCTATTAGAACTGTGAGTTTAATCTTGGCCCATCTTTGATGGACGGTCAGAGAAAAGCGCCATGTCACATATGATTTGATTATGGTGAAAGATATTCTCATCTTTCATCCAACCTTTCTGAAAAAGATAGATGAAAAATAAAAATATACATCTTGTTGGGACACCACGTAGATCCGTATATGTTCTTAGTAGGGTGATCGGGTATGACATTGAGAAAATATGTGCTATCTCAAATGATAGAAGTCACCACCCTACAATGGACCAAATCTTTTGAATAAGGACTCCTAAGGACTATGGGTCTTCGTATGTACTATAGATTATTCCCCTACTTCACATGAAAAAGTAAAGCAGGGTTTATTTTGGGTCCGTTAAGTTCTTTATGGAGGCAAGCCCCCATAGTTAATTACATCTTAATGGATGGAATTTTTTAGGAATACTCTCGATTAAGGTAAATGATTGCTATCTCCAAAGAATTCAAAGAAAGGACTATCAATCAATTAGTTTATTTTTGGAAGATCAAGTGGGATTGATCAAGAGGAGGGAGTTATTATCGAAGCCAAAGGAAGATAAGTAGTGGATGCTTACGATGCTAGAAAACCTAACGAGCAACCCAAATTATCCTATGGTTGGGCTTTATATTTTTAAAATTGAAGAGAGTTATTTATTTGAGTTGAATTTTTATTAGAAATCTAGGACTTACAATTCCATAACACAAGATCATGGAAATGCCTAAGAGGTGAGGATTTATGCTTATAGTCCACAAAGGGAAGTAACAACCTCTGAACCCAAATCTAGGGAGCTTTGGAGAGGGCCAAAGCACGTCCTAACTTTAAGATAAAAATTGGTAGTTAGTTTATCTCCACAAGACAGGATAAACCACCTGACTGTTTGGAATTACAACCATGAGGGTGGCTTCCAACTAACTCCTTGTATGATTTTAAATACATGTAGGCAAGTCTTATATTTTTGCAAGATAGCTAGGTTGTTGTTTATTTAGAAAGAGACTAAGTCCTTAAACACACTCCCTAAGAGACTAGATCATGTAGGGCATGATTTAATGACTTAAATCTAATGCAAATTTTGTTAAGTTTTATTTTTCATTTTGGACTATTGATTTGACATGGGCTTATAGCATTCATATGCCTAATATATGAGAAATTAGATTATGGGCCATAAATTAGCAAGAAAGGAGGTATGTTTCCACCATGGCTCTTAAAGGTCAATCCAAGTTCACTGGCATGGGTGGAAGCCCTCCAAATCAAGAGTAAAATAATATACTTTTTATGCATGATGTGAGGAAAAAAAATACAACATCCAGCTAAGAGGTTGCTAAATCTTTTATCTTGATTTTATAACCTAGGCTTTAAGTGAGGTTATGAGTTATTAATTTTTAGTTTGGAATTGATTAATTGGATAGAAAATTTTTTTTCTTAAGAGCTTAATTGCATCCATGCCATACAACAACCATCAAGCAATTAAGAAACAAGAAAAATCATGCCATTTCTTGTGCACAAGCTAATCAAATATCAAATAATTTATAAAGCTAGTGCAAAAGAATAAGAGGCCAAGTGTGGTCGGGCACCACCGCACAAACCCAAAAATAAATTGGGTAGCCGAGCTCTACCCTTACACAACCCGGATACACAAATGAATTAATTACAATCAAGAAGGAATTCATATTATGGGGGTTTTCATTCTTCATTCTTTTTTTCTTCTTTTTACATGTTGGATTTGCTTCTTCTTTCTTTCTTCTTTCTCTTGGTTGGTTGGAATGTGGTTGCTCCAAAGGATTCACATTGTGCATAAGACATAATCTTATGGCCAATATTCATCATATTCCTCTATAACAATCACTCCAAATCCTAATTTGCAAATTTACATAAAAAAAGGGAAAGAAAATCTAACTACAACCTACAAAATAGAGATTAGCTAAACAATCCACATAATCCCAAGAATGTATATGAACAAATTGGACTTAGCACCCCACACATGGGTAACCAAGCCTACCTGGCCTATTTTTGATTATGCTTAGGGGTATAAGCAACCTGCATAGCAAAAAATATTTATTATTTTTATGCATCACCTCTTAAGCACAATCTCCTACAAAATACAATGGTTAGACTAAGATCGCCTTACCATTCAGTCTACGCATATACATCCTAACATCCAGACTAGAACATTGCATCATAAAATAAAATCAAACATCAAACCATGCACCGTCCTAACCTAAAGCTAGAAGTCATGATTATTCTAATGTGTGTGCCCTGTAAGGTTTGTGTGGTATGCTTAGTTAGGCTTTAAGGTTAAAGTTTTTTAAGTGTGAAAGGGTTTAACTTAGAGGGTGGTTTCATTTAAGTGATGTAGTTGATTTAGTTGATTTTATTTATTAATTTGATTTGGTTTGAATGAACCTATAATTAATTACTAAGTGTTATTGTGGGTGTTAATATTCTCACCTTCATCTATCCCCTTTTTTTGAAGAGAATAAATGAAAATAAGAATATAAGGCCTTTTAGCTAGGACACCACATAGATCCGCAGATGTTCTTATTAGGGTGATTGGGTATGACATTAAGGAGAGGTGTACTATCTCGAAAGATATAAGTTATCACCCTACAACGAACCTAATCACTTGAATAAGGACCCCTAAGGACAATGGGTCTGCATATGTACTAGAGATTCTTCCCCTACTTTACATGAAAAAGTAAAGCAAGGTTTATTTTAAACCAGGTTCGTTAAGTTCCCTACAGGGAAAAGCCCCCATAGTTAATTACATCCTAAGGAAGGGGATTCCTTAGGAATACTCTTGATTAAGATAAATGATCGTTATCTCTAAAAATTTTAATATGTAGGACCATCAATTAATTAGTTTATTTTTAGCAAATCAAGTGGAATTGATCAAGAGGATGGAGTTCTTATCGAAGCCAATTGAAGATGAGTAGGGGATGCTTAGGATACTAGGAGGCCTAATAAACACCCCAAACTATCCTATGGTTGGGCTTTACATTTTTGAAATTGACTTATTTATTTGAGTTAATATTTTCATTAGAAATTTAGGGATTATAATTTCATCACACAAGATGGGGAAAATTCTTAAGAGATGAGGATTTATGCTTATGACCCATAGAAGGGAGAAGCAACCTCATAACCTAAATCTAGGGAGCTTTAGCGAGGGCCAAAAGCATGACCTAAATCTAAAGTGAAAATGGGTATTTGGTTTGCCTCCACAAGAAAGGAAAAACCACCTGACTTCTTGGACTTACAACAACCTGGGGGTGGCCGCCAACTAACTCCTCCTACGATTTTAAATACATGTATGCTAGTCATATGCTTTATGCAAGATAGCTAGGCTGTTATTAATTTAGAAAAATAATAAGTCCTTAAACTCACTCTCTGAGAGAATAGATCATGTAGGGGTATGAGTAATGACCTAAATTTAATGCAAATTATGCTACATTTTATTTTCATTTTGGACGATCAATTTGACTCAGGCTTATAGGAATCATATGCCTAATGTATGAGAAAGAAGATTATGGGCCAAAATCAATGAGAAGGGGAGGTGTATTTCCATCATGGTCTTAAAGGCCAAGCTAAATTCATTGGCATGGGTGGAAGCCCTCTAAATCAAGAGTAAAGTAATATACTTTTATGCATGATGTTATAAAAGTAACACACATCTAGCTAAGGGATTGCTAATTCTTTTATCTTGATTTTTAGCCTAAGCTTTAGGTGAGGTTATAAGATATTTATTTTTAATTTTGGGTTGTTTAATTTGGTAGAAGATTTATTTTCTTAAGAGCCTAATCCACATCAAGGCTATACATGAAGCAAGGAAAAAACTAGGAAAACATGTCATTTCTAATGCACAAGCTAAAGAAAACATCAAACATTTTATAAAGCTAATGCAAAAGAATAAAAGGCCATTTATGGTTAGAAGCCACCTCAAAAATCCAAAAAAACAAATTGGGTAGCTGAGCTCTACCCATATACAACCCGAATTACAAATGAATTGATTACAATTTAAGCAAGGAAATTCATGTTATGGGGGTCCTCATTCTTCATTTCTTCATTCTTCTTTGGTTCCTTCTTTTGGATGGTTGGAATGTGGATTCTCCAAAGGCTTCACATGGTACATAAAATAAGATCTTATGACCAATGTTCATCCTAATCCCCCATAACAATCATTCCAAAATCCTAATTGCAAAATTACATGAAAAGGAAAAGTAAATCTAACTAACACTTATAAAATAGAAATTAGTTAAACAAACCATTCAAATCCCAAGCATGTATATTGGACTTAGCACCCCACACATGGGTAACCAAGTCCACCTGGCCTATTGGATTATGCTTAGGGGTATAAGCACTTGCACAATAAAAGCATATATATATATTTTTTATTACAGTGCCCCTTAAGCACAATTCCCTAAAAAAAATGATTCAACTAAATTGTCCTACCATTCATTCTACGCATATTCTCCCTAACATCTAGACTAAAACAAAATATCACAAAAAATAAACATCAAGCCATGCACCGCCCTAACCTAAAGCTAGAAGTGGTGACTTAGTTTAATGTGTGTGCTTTATAAGATTTGTGTGGTATGCATAGCTAAGCTTTATGTTTTAAATTTTCTAAATATGAAAAGTGTTCAACTTAGATGGGTGGTTTCAATTAAGTTGTTTAGTTTATTTGGGTTGATTTTATTTGATGATTTATGTTTGGTTTAAATGAACTTACTTAATTACTAAAGGTTGTAATGAGAGGGAAAAGAGAAGAGAATTTCTCTTTCCTTCCCTACCTTAAGGAGCTTTTAGGTAGATTCATGTTTAATTTTATTTAGTGAATATTTTATTATGTGTTTTAATTAATACTAAGTTTAGATCAACTCTAAACAAACCTATTCAAAAATAAAAGCATTTTAAGACTAAGTAAAGTTAACTAATGTCACAAAGCACACTTCACTTCATTTATTTCCCAACATGTATGACATGCATATGGATGAATCCTAAGCATATCTATACATACAAATGGAAATTTTTAGCACACTTTATGATGAATGCTAAGAAATTTTACTTAAGGAAATTGGAATGCTTTATGATGCATGATTTTCATTAAGTAGAAAAGAAAGGCTTCCTCTTATCCATTCTTCATATACACACACACATGTATGAAAGGCATAACTGAGCACGATGCCATTGTTAGCACAAAGAGTGTAAGGTACAAGACCTACTTGGGGCTACTTAAAGCCTCACAACCCTGGGATTGTCCAGACTAATATATCATTTTCCTTAAATACAAATGTGTATATAAAAGAAATGAATCTTACTCACATGCAAGCTTATAAATAATTATAAGTAGCATTCTTTTCAATTTTGATATTTATTTTATAAGATTTGAAAATAATTTTGGATTTAATAGTGATAATATCCATTCATATTCTTACTTTAGCCAAAACATGCAATTTGACATGAAGAAAATAATTCATTTTTTTAATTTGATTTTTGAAAAGCATGAATGCATGAAATTCATATGACATAAGCATTTAGCATGCTAGGAAAGAAATAAAGTGATGAAAACATTTACATACATTCACCTTAATTAATTCCTAAAAGATAATCCTATGAAATAAGAAAGTTTAAAGTGAATTAAAATTTATTTAATATAATTTTTGTTTTGTTTGAGTTTAATTTCAATTTGAAAAATGTGAGGTGGGTTTTCTATTCCTAACCCATTCCCACATATATTTGTTATTTTAGTTTAATTTTTAGGTGATTAGATTAATTTTATGCTTTAGTTAGGTTAAGGTGTAGATTAAGTTTATTAATTACCCTTACCTATACCACATCAACATATTTAACCAAATAATTATGAGCCAATGATATGACATAAAATCACACAAGGAATTTAAATCAGCAATGCACCTAAGAAAGAAAGGTACTTAATGCAATTGGCTCATGATTCAGGATTAATTAAGCTAAGGGGTTTAATTCAAGTATTTTCATAATCCCTCTCACACATGTGAGTTGAATTTTGGTTTCCTTAGTGTGCTTAGGCTTTTGAACACCTAAGCATCTACCCATGATTAGTTAGGTTCTGGAAGGTTTTAAAATTTTATGAAATTAATTAAGTGGGCAATTAGTGAATTAACCCTTACTTAAATTTGGATTAAGGAATAAAGGGGGTTTAAGGAATATCTTAAAGAAAACATCTCAAAATTATTCCCTGAACCTCCTACTCACTTAAGCAAAACTTAATTGACTCAATCAAAGGGTTAAATCACCAATTATACCCTTAATTAAGCTTAATTACATTAAGGGAGTGCATAAGGAATGAACTAGCAATTTCTCTAATTAAACCACCAATAAATCCCAAGAAAATTAGAGGGGATATAAGTCATCCAACTAATTTTACACAAGAATTTTGGGATTAATCTGTGGAGTAATTAGAGGCTAATTAGCAAAATAACATTACCAATAAAACCTAAATCCAAAGAAAATCATTGTTCAAAATCTATTGAAATCATTTTTAGAATATTCTATGTTCAATTATCTATCCAATACAATTTATTTCATATTTTCCTAATTATCTATCCAATACAATTTGATGATTAATTAGGTGATTTAATAGCCTAATTAAATATTTAATCCCATCAGCGCCATGAGGACTACTGATGCAACATGCGCTTTCCATGTGGCATGAGAGGAATCAATATTTAAGTTATCACATCATAGCATCGCGTTAGATGGCCTTCGCTTCTCTTTCATCCGATCAAGGATGGACGGCGAGATTCCGCATTCTTAAGGAATGAAACATGAAATCCCATGGATGGCATGGTGTCCATCCCTATTTCTTCTAGAAAATCCACATCCTAAATTCAGCCAAAATCAAACTCAACCCCATCATCAAATCTGGATATCAATCCACATCTTCAAACAAAACCACTTACCATGCTTAGGTTTGTGGCTAACCTCAGGCCTTCCTTGGAAGCTTTGCTTGTGGAGACAGCTTTGTTGAAGTTTGAGGTGTTGAAGGTGGATCCTTGAGGCCAACTCCCACCTTCACGGCTGGTCGGTTAAGGCACTCTCCAGCCTTGGAACTTGGAGGTCTGCAAGTTCAATTTGATCCCACGATGAAGCTTGCAGAGGAGAATTGGTATGAGTGTGGTAAGATTGATTTCAATGGAGCTCCCCTATTTTTTGAGAAATCAAAATGAGTTGATTTTACTCTAGGAAGCTTGGGATCACTTGCAAAGGCTCTTCAGCTTCCTAGTTCAATCAGTTTGAGAGTGATGAAATGAATTAGGGGAGTATATCTCCCCTTGAAGGATGGATGGTGAAGAGCATTTTGATCCAATTGATCCTATTTAATAGGTTATTTGAGCTATTTATAGTGGCATGACATTCGGGTTTGACCAAAGGAGGAGTGGGTGAGGTGGCCATGTGCTCAAACAAGGTGGAGGGAGGATTCCATGTGGCCATTTTCAAGGAGGAGGATGGTTTTGGGTTTGGGTTTGGTTTGGCTGACCCAAACCCATTGGGTCATGTGCACTAGGTCCATTAGTGACCATTTGATCTACTAAGAGGATGCCAAGTGTCCATGAAAAGGAATTCACCAAATTTCAAGTGATTTTGATTTTAGGTTACCCTATGGCTTAGGGGTAAAATGGTCATTTGACCTTATTTCATTTGAATATGTTTGGTATGATTGAAAAAAATGGGTTGGCCAAGTTTCATTGATTTGGAGTTGATTTGATATGGTTTTGATCATGTTGACCCATTTAGGGCAAAATGGGTCAACTTGGGTCAAGTTGACCAATTGGTCAATTGGGTCAAACCAAGGGTTGGGTCAAGTTCATATGACCATTTGAAATGTTTTAGTGGCTTTGGTTTATATTTGGTTTTGGTTCAATTGAGTTCATTTAGGTCAAATGGGTCAAGTTGACCAATTTGACCCATTTGACCTATTTGGGTTAGGTCATGGGTTGGTTTAGGTTTGGTTGGTCATATGAACTGGATTGGTGTCTTTGTTTCCAATCAATTTTGGTTTAGTTTGATTTGGCTCTATGACCCTTTAGGTCAAGTTGGGTTCATGGTCAATTGGGCTAGGTTGGGTCTAGTTGGCCAATTGAGGCTTTGGTCAAGTTCAACAAGTGATTTGGAATGAACTTGACCCATTGGTTTCAATCAATTTGGCTTAGATCAAGTTTTGACATATTTGACTTTTTTAGGTCAAGTTGGGTCAACTTGGGTCAAGTGTAATTGGCTAGTTAGGCTCAAATGTTGACTTGGTCAAGTTCAAACATTGATCATGAATGACTTGATCAATGGTTTCAATCAATTTGGCCTATGGTGGATTTTGGCTATTTTGGGTTTCATTTTGGCTAAGTGTTGACTTGGTCAACCCTTAGGTTTGACTTGGTTTGACCCAATTTGATTGATTGATCATCTCATGATGATTGTTGATCATGATGAGAGGCTTAGGTGGGCTTAGTTCAATCCAATTTGGTTAGGATTAGAATTTGGCTCATAAGGGGTACTTTAGGTCACTTTGGGTCAAGTGAGCCTAAGTGGGTCAAATAACTTGGTCAAAGCTTGATTTGAGTTTGATTGAACTCACATATGGACTTATGATTGAAATATAAATCCATTTGCAAATAGTTTGAAGTCAAATGGGTTTTGGTTCACTTGATAATTTCCAGTTCAAAGGGTGAATATGAGCTTGACTTGGGATTGATTTTTGAACTAAGTTTTGGTTTGAGGATTGAAGTTTATGTTTATATTTGGATTCATTATTGAAGGATTGATTGAATCATAAACAAAAATCAAGAGTTTGGCTTGATTTGAAATTGATTTGGCTAAGTTCAAGAATTTGACTTGAAACATTTAGATTTAGTTTGGTTGAGTTTGAGTTTGATTTTTGGATTTGGTTTTGAATATTTGAATTTATATTTAATTTATATTTGTGAATATAAATGAGAATATAAATGGTTTATGAGAAAATTTCATGAATTTGAAGTCAATTGAACTTGATTTGAGCTAAGTCCATAAGGTAGAGTTAAAGAGACTTAGAAAATATTTTGAGTTTTGGAGTTTCAACCATAAGCATCAATCATAAGTTTCAATCATGAGTTTTAATCATAAGTTTCAATCATTTGAAATTTACTTGAGTTTGGAGAAAATCAATTAAGCTAGAATTGATTTGAGTTTGACTTGAGGGGAGGAAGTGAGGAATTTGGTTCAAGCTATAGGGTAGGAAAATTTTCTAACACCCCTAAAGCATGACCTATTCCTATGGCTAACTCTCCTAAGTCTCTAAGGTTAGGTTAAGTGTTCACCTAATCACTAAAAGTGTCTTAAGACTAGGGAACTCTTAAGGTCTAAGAGAAGTCATATGCCTAAGATGGAGGAGTTGAGAGCTCATTCTAAAATGAGGTCCAAAGGGCACCAATAGGTGTGGTGTGGTGAGGTACACATATTGGTGTGAAGATCAACAATACCAAACAATCATAAACACTAATAGAAATGATCTACTCCTAACCCAAGGTGTAGAAGTAATCTAGAGCTTAGTGAAATATGACTCTACTCATGTCAAAAACATAAGAAAGCGAAGGGGGAATCCACTAGGGATCAAGCAACTGAGCCTTCCATTGAGGAAGCAGGCTTAGGTCATCCACTAGGGGATGAGAGATGTAAACCTTCCACTAGGGAAGTAGGTTCAAGTCATCCACAAGGGTATGTTGGGTTTGATTTAATTTGAGTTTCATTGAGGAGAAAATTTGATTTGTTTAATTGAGTTCCACTAGGAAAGAGGGTTGAATTTATTTTAAAATTTAAATATTTGAGATTTTGGATTGGATCATATTGGTTTACGATGGACTACACTAAGTAGGGACCACGATGGCCTTGATCTACTATAGATTTATCAATCCAAAGGGGTAGTCTACCAACGACATAGTAGGACTAGCCAACCAAGGAGGTGTATAATGCTCTTGGGAAGAAAGCATTTAACATCCTCCAAGTAGGGATGATTCTTTGGGGTGATCCATTGACAAGGTAACGGATTGAACCCAACCTAAGGCTAACTATTGAGTGAATGCCTTTGGGGGACTTAGATTAGCTCAAAAGTAGTCAAGATTAGTTTTATTTTCATTTATTTGTTTTATGGATTGTTTTGATGGATCTGCGAGAATGAGCTTATATTAGCTAGACCTATCTCGATTTGAACCAAAGCGAGTAGCTTCCCGGCCGAGGGGAGAACTATCCATCCAAGGGGTGCCTTTCGTTTAATGATCAATTAAGGAAGAAAGCTCACATCTTCACTACAAGACCAGGGGTGATCGGTTGCTTTGGACAACAAATCAAACGACTGGGATTGCCTTGATGGACAATCATGCTAGAAAGAATGTGTAGTAGACTATATCTTCCAAAGTGAAATGATTGGGTAACCTTTGTGGTAAATAGATTGAACTAACCTAAGGGTGACTTCAGGAGAGAGTGCCACAGGACTTATCTTTTACTTAGGTAGTGCAATTTCTATGGGAGTTCTACACACCTTCTAAAGAGGATGCTGCTTGGGAAAATGGGCCCTTTGGGGGCTTGAATTCCTAATCCACAAGAGAATTTAATTTGTTTATTTTATTTAGTTTTTTTAACATGGACCCTATTAGTTTGCGAGGAATCAAATTGAGAAGAAGCCTATATTAGCCTAGACCTATCTCAGATTTACTGAACCAAGGGAGAATTTGTGCATCCACTGAACAAATTCTCCAACCACATGGGTGATTATTAGGAAAGGGAGACTATCCAATCCAAAGGTAACCCAGATAGTGTCTAAATGGGTCACAAAGGATGTGATATAAATAGAGTGCCCGAGATGGGGAACTTCTTGATCCAAAACAGAGAAGATGGCATGGCTAGTCATATATCAAATAGGTATTTGGTAACTCAAGGAGAAAGCTGAGGACTCACATCTACCAAGAGTGGTATATCTGCCCGGTGAGTCACTATCAACATAGAGAACATCAACCAACCAGGTGCTTCGGGTTTGCAAACCAACTAGGAAGAAAGCTGGGGACTCCTATAAGCGATGGGATATTTATTTGCTCACAGGTGCATCCAACTAGTGACTACTAAGTGAATGGCACTGAGACTTATATCAACTCAAATGTAGTCAAGAGGAAAGGATCCTCTAGAGGACTTATCCAAAACCTCAAATATACTCAACTTAGTTATTGCATGATGGCTAGTCCAAGAAGAAAGCACTGGGACTCACATCTTCTTAAATAAAGTTAGCATGAGGTAGCTTACTGGCTGGGCAGTGAAGTCTACCAAACTAATAAGGTGCTCTTTGATTTGCAATGATCAAGTCAGGAAGAAAGCATGGGGGCTCACATCCACCTGACAAGTGACCACTGGGGTGATAAACTAGCGATGTAGTATGTCAGCCCGACCTAAAGTAGCTAATGAGTGAGTGCCATAATGACCTTGCTCCCACATCAAAAATAGCTTGAGATAAAAGATATGTGTTTATTTTGTGAATCATGTTAAAAGAAATAGGATGCCTCTCAGGTTCTCTTACACCTACCCTAAACACGCTCGAGGAATTGTGTTTGATTGTGTTTTTGTTGTAAGGGATAGGATGCCACTGGGGGATTCTTATATCTATCCTAAAACATGTCATGGCAAATTCGTAAGACAAACAAATAACATTTTGAAAGAAGAAGAGATTTTGATGAAATGGAATGAGATTTTGTTGATTGATAGAATTATTTAGAAATATGATTTTTATGGATAATATTTCTTCAAATAGAGCCCATTAATTGAAAGCATCGAGTGTTCCCCTTTACAATAAATAAGCGGATAAGATCCTCCTTGGTAGGCCTTCTCTATGACATAGGGGCCTTCCCAAGTGGGTTCAAACTTGCCTCCCATCTTTCGATGGGCAACAATTGGTCTCCTTAGGACTAACACAAGTTCTCCTACTTGGAAAGACCTAGGGCGGACTAGCTTGTTGTGAGCTTGAATCATTTTGGCCTTATAGAACTCGAGGTTCTGGCACACATGTAGGCATCTCTCCTCCAAACCATTGAGCTCTTCTAACCACAACTTTGTATTATGTTATATAGTGATTCTGCTACCCAATGCTATCCTTGGTGATGGGAGTTGGACTTCTAATGGTAGAACGGCTTCGGACCCATACACTAAGAAAAATAGGGTAGATTGAGTTCCGTATGTGGTGCGGTAGGCCCACAAGGCTTCAACCAACTGCTCATTCCACTACTTCTTGTTGTCATCAAGAGTCTTCTTTAATATCTGGATGAGAGTTTTGTTGAATGCTTCTGCTAAGCCATTTTCTCTGGGGTAGTGGATGGTGGAGTATCTCTAATCTATACCATGTCTTCTGGCAAAGCTATTGATCTTGGTTCTTTTGAATGCAGTATCATTATCGGATACAATTCATCAAGGCACCCCAAACCTATATACGATATGGTTCTTAAAAAATTGAAGCATATGCTGAGTTGTGACCTCTTTATGTGGGATTCCTTTCACCCACTTGGAAAAGTAGTCAGTAGCAGCTAAGATGAACCGGTGAACCTTGGAAGAAGAAGGGTCGATACGACCCACAATGTCGGTACCCCAATATTCAAATGGCCATGAAGCCAATGTAGGTGTAGAATGTTGGGTGGTTGATGTATGACCACACCGTGCACCTGACATTGGTGGCATCTCTAGCATCCATATATATCATCGAAGGTCAGTAGTATCCTAGTCTCTTGATCTTTTCTTTCATCTTCGGATTGGATTGATGTGCTCCGCATAGACCTAAATGTACTTTAGTTATAATGCCATGGGCTTCGTATCTATCTAAACAATGTAATCACATTTGGTCAAAGGATTGGTGGTATAGGGTGTCATCAACGAGAGCATAGAAGAGAGCTTTTTGTTTCACCTGATGGGCTTGTGACTTCTCTTGAGATAGTTTGCCAGTGTTCAAATAGTCTATGAACGGTTGCCTCCAATCCAACTCCTCATCCTTATAGGCAACGACGACCTCCCCTTCAAGAGAAAGTCTCTCGATGAGTTTAGCATCAATAAGGGATAGGACTTGTCTGTTTTAAACCCTTATTGAAATGGACTCATCATCCAGACATGCCAATTCTTTGGCAAGTTTGGACAAAGCATATGCTACTGTGTTCTCTCCATAGGGAACCTTGTACATTATGACCTTAGGGATCTGGGCCAACAACTTCATGGTATACTCGTAGTAGTGATGAAGCTTGGGCTTGAGAACTTTATAGGATCCAGCGATATGGTTGATGACCAACTGAGAATCCTCATAGATTTTGATGCTCTTGACACAAACCATAATGGCTAACTCTAGACTGGCAATCAAAGCCTCATACTCAACTTCATTGTTGGTGCAGGGATTGGATAGATAGTTTGAGAATCTCATCACATCATGGTCTAGAGTTAACATAACTATTCTTACCAATGCCTTTCCTGGAAGAGAAGATCGTGGTGCTTCTCCTTTATCGAATGAAGCTGCACCATCAAAATACATCTCCCAATGGTGATTTCCAACCTCCCCTATGTTCAAGATTTGTTCATCAGGAAGATTGTCACTAAGCGGAGAATCAGTTAAAAGTGAGTGCACTGCTAAGAAATCTGATAGTGCTTGTCCTTTTATTGTGCGGAGGGGTATGAATGTGATATTAAACTATGAGAGTATCATGGACCAATGTGCCAAACATCTGGATAGCGTTGGTTGCATCATGAGATACTACAGTGGATTAGTTCTGGAAACCAAATTCACCTTATGAGAAAGCATATAATGTCATAGCTTTTGAGAGGAAAAGATTAAAGCTATGCAATGTTTCTAAATAGGTGGGTAGTTCACTTCAGAGGATCGGATGATGGCGAGATAGTAGAGCTCTCACTTCCCTTCATCATTGGCTTGGCCAACAAAGAGGGAGTCATGTGCAAGTATAGAGGATGAGTGCCTTGGATAGGGTTTGCCGGTGGCTTCACCAATATTGATTGATATCTTCAAAGTCTTGACACTTATCATCCACTTGAACTTGGCATCCTTTTGACAAGTGCTAAAATGGTTTGCATCTCCCCATAGGTTGGAGATAAAGCATCTTAGATCACCATCCTTGGAAGATCGAGTTGAGTTAAACTTTAGAGGTGGCATTTCTAAGATAGCTTTGATCTTTTAGATCTATTTCTATTCCCCGTGAACAATAAACCCATGGAATTTCTCTGAATCTACTCCGAATGCACACTTCAGGGAATTCATTTTGAGTTTATACTATCTTAACTATTTGAAAACTACTCTTAAGTCAAAGAGGTGGTCTTCCTTTTCTCTACACTTGACTAGTAGATCATCAACATAGCACTCAACCTGATGATGAATGAGTTCGTTGAAGATCTGAGTCATGGCCCATTGGTATGTAGCACCAATATTTTTAAGGTCGAAAGGCATGACCTTATAACAAAAGATTTTGATCGGGGTTTGAAAAGTAGTGTTTCTTTCATCTTCAGGAGACATCTTGATTTGGTTATAGCAGATGACCCATCCATGAAGAGAATTTGCATGAGATGATGTCCACCATTAATTCTGGTATAGGAAGAGGAAACTCATCCTTAGGACATGCCTTTGTTTAAGTCCGAAATCGCATATATATCATTCTCTTTTCTTAGCGATGACACTAGCTAACAGGTAGGGTATTTTTTCCACGATGAAACCATCATCGATCAATTTCTTGACTTCAAAATGACTATTTTTTTATTTCTAATACATGCGTCTAGGAGCTTGCTTGATAGGTTAGTGCTAGGATTTGCTAGTTTGTGGATTACATCGAGATAATCAAGCATTTCTTCATAACTCCATAAAGAAGTCCTTAAACTCGGTCAATAGCCTAACTAAGTCATTGGTTTCTTCTTCATTCGACAATATGCTGTCGGGCATGGATTTTCTTCTATCCCGAGGTTGATTTCTTTAAGCTTGTCAATTGTCGAATGGATCCCTCTTCAAATTTTGGAGGTGCATCCTTGATTTGGAGATCATCTGAATCATTTGAAGTTTCTAAACACACATCCTCATAAGAGTTGGTTTTGTGTGAAAAGAACCTATCAGATTCCAAATAATTGGTAACAACTAGCGATTGTCATCACTACTAGACCTTGTACCCAAATCTAGTCTAATCTTGATTGTGCTTCCTACTTTATATTGTTCCAGCTTTTCAAAATACTTTGACTTGTTGGACCATGTATAGGAAAAACCTTTTTTATATAAGATTATGAACACAAGATGAGTAAAGTCAAAATAATTCCATTAATTCTTTAAATGAATCTCTCAAGTTCTACATCAACTTGAGGATGATGATCCTCAAAAGAATCTCTTCAGCTTCGCATCCATGGAAGACTTAGGGGCTTCCTTAACTACTAAACCTTCAATTTTTTGAGATGAAAGTGAGCTTAGAGCTAAGGTTCCCAACTGCTGCTTAATAGCCTCACATAAATCTAATTCAAATACTTTGCTTTATCTGGAGGCCTGGTCTTCAACACTGTTTGCATCGAAAGTCACCTCGGGCTGAGAGGGGTTGGCTGGTATACTAATCACATGAGACTCATCCTCTGAGCTAGATTCCAAGTTTATGTGAATAGTAGGGGTACTCTTACGAACTAGAACATAACTCCTATTGGCTGACGGCCATCCAGAGGGTCTTCCACCTCTAGAACTACCTCTGTTTTTGCCTCTTCCTATACTTGGTGGAGGTTGAGTCGTCCTACCCACATGTCCATATAATGGAATGAACTGTGGGTGGAATGTGATATGCGGCTCTATTTCTTCTTCAATTTCCCTTTCTTGTTCACTTGGATTTTCATTTTTCTTTTCTATTTCTTTTGTTCTTTCTTTTTCTTCATTTTCTTTTGCATTTTATTTGAATTTTTTCCAAGTTCATGAGAAAGGGTGTTTTGAGGAAGATAGTAAGTCTCATCCTCATAAATCTCAACCTCTCTAACTGAAAATGGCTTTTCATCTCCCTTGACATGGTATTAAATCCCATCCTTTTTGAACTTGATGCACTGATGGAGGGAGGAAGGGATCATCTTATTGATGTATCCAAGGCCTACCAAGTAAAGCAGTGAATGAAGTATTTGAATCAATTATGTAAAACTTGGCTTCAAACTTCTAGTCACCTATCTCCAATGGTAACACTATGGAACCTAAAGCCCTCTCACCTTGCTCATTGAATTCTCTCAACATTATCCAATCTCCTCGAAGTGTGGAGATGTCGATCCTCAAATAGGCAAGAATCTTTAAACTCATAATGTTCACCGATGCACCTGGATCAACGAAAACTCTAGAAAGTTTGAACATGCCCATGTCAATTGTAATGTAGAGAGGACGGTTGTGCTCCATGTCCCCTA
The DNA here is from genome assembly GCA_021442155.1 of Cymbidium sinense. NCBI lineage: Eukaryota > Viridiplantae > Streptophyta > Magnoliopsida > Asparagales > Orchidaceae > Cymbidium > Cymbidium sinense. The sequence goes on along the minus strand of CM038232.1, from coordinate 28,772,494 downwards.
GAAGGAGGTCTTCATCTGTGAAAGTGATCTCCTGGGCTTCTTTCGTATAATCTTCCTCTTCACTAATAGCAGTTAGCTGAGCTAAGAATATCTCAAGATCAAGGAGTGCCTTGATTAATGATTCCCTCACCTCTTTGGATAAGACAATGGCATCTTATATGCTTAGCTTAGATGACAACTTTCTTAGATGAGATAGGACATTGTAGTCCACCTTGGGTTGATCCTCCATAAACATATCCAAGGGTGGAGCATCCTATGGAGGGACTTCTTGATCTTCTGCACCAATGACTTGTTTTCCTCTAAATTGAGGTGCTGCCCTAGGAGGTAGAACCTTTCTGAGGTTGACTTGATGATCTCTTGTGGGTAATGGAAGGTTCTACCTATACATGGCTCACTCCTAGCTTCTCTATGGGACCCTCAAAATTGGATGATTCAGTCTATCTCAAGAGGAAACGTAGTATTGAGTAGAAAAAATCTAACTCTAAATTAGAAGAGGAAGATCATATTATAATAGTTATTTTGACTTGAAGAGTTATCATTAGGAGAAGTAGACAACCCATCGGTGACATAGATATAATTCAAGATAGCTTTATTCTTCAATTTCTTGGATTTGATAGGAGGCACAAAGTAGAAATCAAGTAAAGTAAGTGGGTGAGGATTTGATGCCCTTTTCCAATACTAGATAGTAGAAGAAGAAAGTTGAAGTAGAAGAGGTGTCGATGTAGTAGCACGTGGGGAGGCTAGACTGGTCAATGGTTCGCTACTTGGCTATCTGGGGCACACATCTTATTATTCTTTACTCCACTTCTCGAGTTGGCACTGGAAACTTATAAACCTTTCTTGATGTTGGAGGTTTGAGTTGGCTCAGGCACCTGCAAGGAAAGTTTCTTGATCTTCGAGATAATCTTTTTAGAGGTTTTGGATAAGAAGATATCCCAAGGGAAGGAGAACTAGATGGTTGTTCCACAAGGTATTCCTTCGGGATTATAGCACCGGTCTTGAAGCTATGTTCAAGCCAGTCCTTGAAGGTAAAGCAATCTTCCAAAACATGACCTAGCACATGGTGGTAGGGGTAAAAGTTAGGATCATTGCTTTTTCCCACATCCTCCGATCTCCAAGTTTGGGTAACTAAAAATTAGGCTTCTTTAAGAGGTTCTTAAAGATCTTCCTGATTACCCTCCTCTTAAATGAATAAGGCTTGTTAAGTTTATCTAAAAGAGTAGGTGGACCATAGAAACCTGGCGATGGGTATGTGCCATTCTTTATGGGTGATGAGGAGGAGGCAATGCGGCCATGGAGGCTATGGCGGCCGATGGGCTATGGTGGTATAGGAGTGGTAGTGAGGTGAGGTCATGGTCTCAGGGCTCTCTGGCTGTTGCTTCCCTTTATCTATTTATTGCCTCGATTTCTTTTCATATACTTTCTACAACTTCAGCTTAGATAAATTGTCTTGAAAAGGCAACTATTTGGCCTTTCCTTGTAGACTAGTTGTCTTGTTGATTAACTTCTCAAAAGTTTTAATGGTGAAGCCCTTAAGCATGAAGGTGACCGGGACATGAATATTCTTTAGAAGAATCTCAATGGCATGTTGTTCAGACAGCTGCAGCTCGCATTTCATACTCAGGTTACACCATCGAGAATGTAACAAAGGACTCACGGGTGTTGTACATGAGATCATGACCTTCTTTGAGCTCGACAAACCTCTTGATGAAGAGTTGCTCTAACTCAGCAAATGTCTTCATTGAACTATTGGGAAATTTGGCATACCAGTCAAATGCTATACCCGCTAAGCTACTAACGAAGAGATGAAAGAGTAAAGCATCACTGCCACTAGCGTTGTAATAACTAACTCTGAAATGTGCAATGTTCTTCCTTGGGTTCTCACTGCCATCAAAACTCTTGAAGGTAGGTGGCACAAAACCCTTATGATATTGGATTGCATCAAATTCTTCTAGGTAGGTTCTACCCTTTGGGCGATGATCCTCCCGGGCTTGAGCCAAGCTTCCTTCACTGCTTACCATCTTGGTATCTTTTTGTTGTATGGAGATACTATCCACTACCTTCTTATACATGCTAGTGTTGTCCTACTCGACTAGAGGTAAGGTCTTGGCTAGATCCAAGACATGCACCAACTCATTAGTCTTAGCTATGGTAGGATGAACTATCGGGGCTTAATTCTATAATGCTAAGACAGTTGCTAATAGATCTTTGAGCCTCTTCTCCATCCTATCTATCTTTTCATCCTTCTGCCTGATCTATTGAAGGAGGTGTTAGGTTGAGTAGGTTGTGTCTTCCTATTTAGCCTCACCTTCCATGGTTCTTTCTCCCAGGAGGGACCCTAGTATCTACCCATGCAAACCCTCCGAGTCTCCCAATAAATCATCTTATTGGGATCAAAGGCGATCTTCTCCTCATCCAGACCAATCATACCTAATATCTTTCTTCTCCATGAGATAATGCTAATATATCATCTAAATAATGATCTATCACGGCACAAATGATCTATCGGTGTGATCTTGTCATGTACTTGAGACGGACCTCCCCTACTATTGGAGTCAATCCATGAGGTTGTACTCCTTTGGAAGATGCTCATTGTCTAGCATGGGTGACACTCTAGAGGATCTATCATCATGAGTGTAGCTGAGCTATCACCCTCTCCCTTAATAACTGCAATCACATGTTGTACTGGTGGTGGTAGTGATAGGATGACTATGATGCTTCGAGGTTGTCATTCCTTCCACTGGGGAAGCAGGAGAGCTTGGCCTTACCCATAGGTGGGTAGATGGAATAGGATCTCTGGTTATGATGATGCATGAGGACTTCTTCTCCTCTGATGAGCCCTTCATGGCCTTTGATGGAGTTGGAGATGCTAGAACATGTACAGGTGACGGTGGATGGGGTGTAGAGCGGTATGGTGGAGACACCACCGACTCTCTCAGGATAGGAGCTGCCCTCCTATGATGTATGGTCCCAGTGAGGAGAATTCTATCAGTATGATTAATGTAGGTAGCACGCCAATCAAAGAAATCAATGAGTCGGCGACTGAAACCTTCCTCTCTCTGGTGATGTGGCTGAAGTATGCCTCCACGACCTCTCCTATATGCTTCCCATGATGATGGGATCTCAAATCAAAGAGCTCAACTCAAATCATCCAGTAGCTCACCAACTAGCATAGGTGAGCAGTCGACATTTGACCTCCTACATTCTAGTGGTGAAACTAAACCAATGGTGGAGCGAGATCCTCTAGCATCCTCTCGGACTGAGAGAGGATGGAATGGGTTCACTGTAACCAGTGGGGAAACCAAAGTGGGCAACTCCTCAATAACAAAATGTGTAGCTGCCCCCATCTCCCTAGTGATGTGAGTATGGTACCGCTTTATCATGCAATTCTTGTTTCTCCTTTGGGTCTTGGTAGGGCAAATGGAGCAAGAGCTGAACCCAACCTCAAAAGCAGGGGAGACAATCTCTAGGATCAGGGTGCTAATGAGTGGGTGCTAGCCCTCACTGGGGCAGCACGGTGAACAACTAGGTGCACTGGTGCTATCACAGACACTAGAACTGATGCTGGCACTATAGGAACCACCACTATCTTCCTCTTCAATGAGGGAATATCATAATCCGATGACATGTCAATGATCGAATGACCAGCTACCCAATCACTGCTCACTATGATGGTGAGGAGTGCACCTCTGGTAATCCTTGCCCCCTCAAAACCTTGTCCAAAGTAGATGAGATGGGTGTAATCAGAGCGGGGAAGGTTGGCCTGATCTAGGGCCAAGTCCATCCCATGGGAAAATGTAAAAACATACTTGGACACTACCATTTCTATCAACTGAAAATTTAACTGAGACTGAAACTGAAAATGTCATTGAACTAGAGTTTGCAATGTTGAAAATAAACTTGAATCAAATTACTGTTGATTTTAAAATCAAATTTAGAAGTTGAACCCATACTCAACATCTTTGAAAGTGTTAAGTCGAGTTCAAATGGATTTAGAAGAGATCTAAGATTTGATTGGAAAGAGGAATTTAGAATATAGAATCCACTTTTCAACAAATTTGGATATGTTGAAAATGGCTTCAAATTTTTTTGAAGGGATGCTTCCATAGGTTCATATTTGATTTTTGAATTTTGAGATTTTTGGAATCTACTCACTTAGAAAATTTGGGTATGCTAAGTGAAGTGTTTGAAAACCATTTCTTCTTTTTCTTTGTTTGCTTTATTTCATGAAACATTTGTGATTTTGAAAATAGAATCCTTATTTAGCAAATTTGGGTATACTAAATGAAGGATTCTAAATGTGTTTTATTTTTCAAAAGGAGGATTTTCACTTAGCAAATTTATATATGCTAAATGAAAGAATCCTAATGTGTCTTTATTTGATTTTTGAAAAAGAGGACCCTTAGCAAATTTAGGTATGCTAAGGAAATCCAAATGTGATTGAAATTTTTGATTTTGAATTTGGAGACTTCACTTAGCAAATTTGAGTATGCTAAATGAAGTTCCAAATGTGTTTCAAATTTTGTTTTGAATTTTTGATTTGATTTTGAAAAGAGGACCCTTAGCAAATTTAAATATGCTAAGGAAATCCAAATGTGTGTCTTTTTGATTTGAATTTGACAAGAGGACCCTTAGCAAATTTAAGTATGCTAAAGAAAACCCAATGTGGGTTGAATTTTTTGATTTTGAATTTGGAGACTTCACTTAAAAATTTTGAGTATGCTAAATGAAGTTCCAAATGTGTTTCAAATTTTGTTTTGAATTTTTTATTTGATTTTGAAAAGAGGATCCTTAGCAAATTTAAGTATGCTTAGGAAATCCAAATGAATGTTGATTTTTTCTTGATTTTTGAAAATAGAAACTTCACTTAGCAAATTTGGGTATGCTAAAATGAAGTTCTAAATGTGATTGAAGATTTTATATATTTGAATTTGAAACCTTCACTTAGCAAATTTGAGTATGTTAAATGAGGTCCTAAATATGTGTTTTAAAATTTTGAAGTGGAGATTTCACTTAGCAAATTTGAATATGCTAAATGAAATTCCAAATGTGTTTGACAATTTTGTGTTTTGTTGATTTTGAAAAGAAAGGTTTACATTTAACAAATTTAGGTATGTAAGATGGAAATCAATTATGTTTCATTTTTTAAAGATGTATTTTCACGTGTGATTATTATTTTTTTGAAAGAGAATTCCAACTAATCATATATGGAATATGTTGATTTCAAAATAGTGTCATTTTATTTGGAAATGAAATCTTCATTCAATACATTTGGGTATATTGAATGGAGATATTCATATGTGCTTTTTTGAAAGTTTATTTTTGATTTTTATTGAAAATGAAAACAACATTCAATAGATGTGGGTATATTGAATGGAGAGGTTTCATATGTGCTTTTGAAAAAAAAAATTTATTTTGATTAAAAATGAAACCTCCATTTAATAAATGTGGGTATATTTAATGGAGAGGTTTCATATATGCTTTCAAAAAGGTGAGAATTTTAACTTAACACATGTGGAATGTGTTGAGTGGAATTCCAAAATTGTGATTTTGTTTGAAAATGCAACATACATCGAACATATTTGGGTATGTTGAATGGAATGCCATCTCAAATTTTTTTTTTGAAATGTTTTGATTTCATTTTGAAAAGGTAATTGTTTTTTGTCAATTTTTATTTTAGAAATTGACAGAAATATGGTTGAATTGAATAAATGAAAAAAGATTTTCAATTGATTTTTTGGGTCAATTTTAATTTTTGATTTATTTTTGATTCAATTATAAATTAATGATAAATGATCAATTTTTGATATTTATAAAAAAAATTTTTGTCAATTTTAAGATGAAAATTTTTTGAAAAAATTTATTTTATAGTTAAAGATGATTTTTTTGACACTATTCATTTTATTTGGAAATGAAAGCCTTCATTCAATAAATTTGTGTAGATGAATGAAGGATTTCTTAAGTACTTTTTGGAAAACATGATTGCTGGATTTTAATTTTGAAAATTCCTACATATAACAATTATAAAAATTGTTAGATGTAGTGTAAATATTTTATTAAGTGCATTTTGAAAAAGTGCTTTTGAAAAAGCAAGGTTTAATTATTTGATTTATTTTGCTTTATTTTTAGAATGAACCTTTCCTTACCATAGAAATGATAAGGAGGAAGTCTTCAATTAATTTCTTTTATTAAATTTTATTTTCTTTCACCCATTAGGGAAAACTCAACAGGGGTTCTAAGACCTACATGGAGTGGGGTCCTAAAACCTAAAGATGTTGGCTAACTTAGCTAAAGAATGAAATAAATTAAGTGCCAACGGAAGACAAAGATAGTCTCAGATCTGTATGAAATACAAATCTGCTATTGATACTCAGAGATGGTGATCATTTACCAAAGATGGAGAGAGGAACCTTCCCCAGTGAAGTCACCAAAAAAATCTATGGGTGTTAATATTCCCGCCTTCATCTATCCTCTTTTTTTTGAAGAGGATAAATGAAAATAAGAATATAAGACCTTTTTAGCTAGATACACTCATAGATATTCTTATTAGGGTGATCATGCGATTGAGAGGTGTACTATCTCGAAAGATAGAAGTCACCACCCTACAATGGACTTAATCACCTGAATAAGGACTTCTAAGGATAATGGGTCTGCATATGTACCAAAGATTCTTCCCCTACTTTATATGGAAAAGTAAAGCAAGGTTTATTTTAAATCAGGTTCGTTAAGTTCCCTATAGGGGCAAGCTCCTATAGTTAATTACATCCTAAGGAAGGGGATTTCTTAGGAACATTCTTGATTAAGGTAAATGATCATTGTCTCTAAAGATTTTAATAGGTAGGACAATCAATTGATTAGTTTATTTTTAGCAAATCAACTGGGATTGATCAAGAGGAGGGAGTTCTTATCCAAGCCAAGTGAAGATGAGATGCTTGATAGTATCTTTGTTATTTAATTGAATTTATTTAAATAAAATATAAATGTAAGATGATTTATGCTTATGCCCATGAAGGGATAAGCAACCTCGAACCTAAATCTAAGGAGCTTTGGCGAGGGCCAAAAATGACCTAAATCTAAGGTGAAAATGGGTATTTGGTTTGCCTCCATGAGAGGACAAACCACTGGACTTACAACCGAGGGTGTGTCACTAACTCCTCCTATGATTTTAAATACATGTAGGCAAGTCATATGCTTTATGCAAGATAGCTAGGCTGTTATTAATTTAGAAAAAGACTAAGTCCTTAAACTCAGTCCCTAAGACTCTAGATCATGTACAGCCAATGCAAATCATGTTACATTTTATTTTTATTTTGGACGATCAATTTAACTCAGGCTTATAAGAATCATATGTCTAATGCATAAGAAAGAAGATTATGGGCTAAAATCAGCAAGAAGGGGAGGTGTATTTCCACCATGGCACTCAAAGGTCAAGCCAAGTTCACTAGCATAGGTAGAATCCCTCCAAATTAAGAGTGAAGTAATATGCTTTTATGCATGATGTTATAAAAGTAACACTCATTTAGCTAAGGGGTTGCTAATTCTTTTATCTTGAATTTTAGCCTAAAATTTAGGTGAGGTTATAAGTTGTTAATTTTAATTTTTAGTTGTTTAATTTGGTAGAAGATTTATTTTCCTAAAAGCCTAATCCACATCCAGGTCATACATCAAGCAAAGAAGAAATTGGGAAAACATGTCATTTCCAATGCACAAGCTAAACAAAATATCAAACATTTTATAAAGCTGACACAAAAGAATAAAAGGTCATTTATAGTCGGGAACCACTGCACAAATCTAAAAAAATAAATTGGGTAGCCGAGCTCTACCCTTATACAACCCAGATTACAAACGAATTGATTATAATTTAAGCAAGGAAATTCATATTATGGGGGTTTTCATTCTTCATTTCTTCATTCTTCTTTGGTTCCTTCCTTTGGATGGTTGGAATGTAGATTCTCCAAAGGCTTCACATATTATATGAGATAAGATCTTATGACCAATGCTCATCCTAATCCCCCATAACAATCATTTCAAAATTCTAATTGTAAAATTACATGAAAAGGATAAGTAAATCTAACTAACCCCTGTAAAATAGAGATTTGTTAAACAAACCATACAAATCCCAAGCATGTATATTGGACTTAGCACCCCACATGGTTAAGTCCACGGCTATTGGATTATGCTTAGGGGTATAAGCACCTACAAAAGCATTTATATTTTTTTATTACGGCGGCCCTTAAGCACAATCCCCTGCAGAAAATAGTGATTAGAATAAATCTTCCTACCATTCATTCTACGCACATTCACCTTAACATCCAGATTAAAATAAAATATCACTAAATTAAAGCAAACATCAAGCTATGCACCACCTTAACCTAAAGCTAGAAGTGGTGACTTACTCTAATGTGTGTGTTTTACAAGATTTGTGTGGTATGCTTAGCTAGGCTTTGCAATTTAAATTTTCTAAATATGAAAAGTGTTCAACTTAGATGGGTGGTTTCATTTAAGTTATTTAGTTTATTTGGGTTGATTTTATTTTGGTTTAAATTAACTTACTTAATTACTAAGTTGTAAAGGCGAGAGAAGAGAACTTCTCTTTCCTTCCTACTAAGTAACTTCTAAAGTAGATTCATGTTTAATTTTATTTAGTGAATATTTTATTATGTGTTTTAGTTAATCCTAAGTTTAGATCAACTTTAAACAAACCTATTTAAAAAGAAAAGCATTTTAGGGCTAAGTAAAGTGAACTAATTTCACAAAACACACATCACTTCATTTCTTTCCCAACATGTATGGCATGCATATGGATGAATCCTAAGCATGACTATACATACAAATGGAAATGTTTAGCACACTTTATGATAAATGCTAAGAAATGTTACTTAAGGAAATAGGAATGCTTTATGATGCATGATTTTCATTAAGTAGAAAAGAAAGGTTTCCTCTTATCCATTCTTCATATGCACACACACGTGTATGAAAGGCATAAGTGAGTACAGCATCATTGTTAGCACCAGGAGTGTAAGGTATAAGACCTACACAGGGCTACTTAAAGCCTCGTAACCCCAAGGTTGTCCAGATTAATATACCACTTTCCTTAAATACGCATGCATGTACAAAGAAAATTAAATGGAAAAAGAAAGATGCAAAGTTTATATTTATTTATTTGATTTGTTTATGCAATTTATATGTGTAAGTGTGAGTGTCCTTCTTAAGTGCTAACATAGGAATTGATTTAAATAACTGTTATATTTTTTTTCAAATGAACTATACACTTTGTCAAATCCTATTCAAAACTATGCTAAAAGAGAAGAGAAGGAAAGCCACACAAAGCACATCCTTACATCTTACTCACATGCAAGCTTATAAATAATTATAAGTAGCATTATTTTTAGTTTTGATATTTATTTTATAAGATTTGAAAATAATTTTGGATTTAATAGTGATAATAGCCATTGATATTCTTACTTTAGCCAAAATATGCAATTTAACATGAAGAAAATAATTCATTTTTTTAATTTGATTTTAAAAAAAGCATGAATGCATGAAATTCATATGACATACACATTTAGCATGCCAGGAAAGAAATAAAGTGATGAAAGCATGTAAATACATTTATCTTAATTAATTCCTAAAAGATAATCTTATGAAATAAGAAAGCTTAAAGTGAATCAAAATTTATTTAATATGAATTTTTTTTGTTTGAGTTTAATTTTAATTTGAGAAATGTGAGGTTTTATTCTAACCCATTCCATATATTTGTTGTTTTAGTTTAATTTTAGGTGATTAGATCAATTTTATGTTTTGGTTAGGTTAAGTGTAGATTAAGTTTATTAATTACCACATACCATAGCATATATTTAACCAAATAATTATGAGCCAATGATATGACATAAAATCACACAAGAAATATAAATCAGCAATGCACCTAAAAAGACAAGTACCTAATGCAATTAGCTCATGATTAAGGATTAATTAAGCTAAAGGGTTTAATTCAAGTTTTTTCATAATCCCTCTCACACATGTGAGTTTAATTTTGATTTCCTTAGTGTGCTTAGGCTTTTAAATACCTAAGCATCTACCCAAGATGTATTACTTAGGTTCTGGAAGGTTTTAGAATTTTATGAAATTAATTAAGTAGGCAATTAGTGAATTAACCCTTAATTAAATTTGGATCGAGGAAGAAAGGGGGTTTAAGAAATATCTTAAAGAAAATATCCCAAAATTATTCCCTAAACCTCCTACTCACTTAAGCAAAACTTAATTGACTCTATCAGAGGGTTAAACCACTAATTATATCCTTAATTAAGCTTAATTACATTAAGGGAGTGATTAAAGAATGAACTAGCAATATCTCTAATTAAACCACCAATAAATCCCAAGAAAATTAGAGGAGGCAGAAGTCATCCCACTCTCACTAATTATAGACAAGAAGTTTATAATTAATTAACAGAGTAATTAGAGGGTAATTAGCAAAATAACATTTCAATAAAACCCAAATCTAAAGAAAAACACCATTCAAAATCCATTAAAATCATTTTTAGAATATTCTATGTTCAATTATCTATCCAATGTAATTTATTTTATATTTCTTTGATTTTGCTAGGCTTAGATATGAATTTAGGAAGTTTCCCTAATTAATTAGGTGATTTAATAGCCTAATTAAATGTTTAATCCCGTCGGGGCCAAGTGGACCGCTGACGTAGCATGCGCTTTCCACGTGGCCTGACGGGATTCGATATTTAATTTATCACATCGTAACATCGTGTCAATGACGACGCTATGTGCTTTCTCCTTGTCTCGATCAGGGATCAGATGGCTGAGATTGGATCTGCGGTTCTTAAAGGATGAAATGTGAGATCTACATGGATTAAATCATGGTTGTCCATCCAAAAGGTGCGGATGGATGACCAATGATCCATCCCTATATTTCCCTGTGAGAGAGGACACCTGTTCATCTTCTAGGGGCTGATTCGAGCTTGATTGAGCTCAGATTGATCCCAAACTCAACCCACACCATCAACATGACAGGTGGATCACATCTAAAGGCTAGAATCTAATGGGATGAAAATCCACTTATAAAGCTCTAAAAAACATTGAAATTAAGCTCAAGTTAATGGTTAACCTTGCTGGAGATCGATTCCCTTGGAGAAGCTTCATCTAGTGGAGATGAAGCTTTGTTAAAGTTTGGAGGTGTTGAAATTGGGTAGATCCTTCTAGAAGCCAACCCCACCTTCACTTGAGCTCGATCTTGGTTAAGAGCACTCCTCCCTAACCTTAGGAACTTGGGAAAAGGTCTAGGCAAGTTTGATTTGATCCTCTGATGAAGCTTGCAAGAGGAATTAGCTTGGTATGGAGTGTGGAGTAAGATTGAATTTCAATGGAGCTCACCTATTTTCTTTTTGAGTAAATTCGAAAATGGAGAAGTTGATTTCACTCTAGGAAGCTTGGGATCACTTGGAAAAGGCTCCTCTGGCTTCCCTAAGTTCAATCGAGTATGAGAGTGATGAAATGAAATCAAATTAGGGGGAGTATATCTTCCCCTTGAAGGATCGGATGGCCATGAAGGAGCTTATCATTTTGATCCAATTGACCCTATTCAATGGGTTGTTTGAGCTATTTATAGTGGCATGGAATTCAATTTTGGCCAGAGGAGGAGTGGGTGAGGTGGCCATGTGCTCAAACAAGGTGGATGGAGGATTCCATGTGGCCATTTTTAAATGAGGTGTTGGGTTTGGGTTTGGGTTGGGTTTGTGACCCAAACCCATTGTTAGGTCCATTAGTGATCATTTGATCCACTAAGAGGATGCCAAGTGTCCATGAAAAGGAATTGACCAAATTCCAAGTGATTTTGATATTAGATTACCCTATGGCCTAGAGGTAAAATGGTCATTTGACCTTGATTTTGATTTCAATATGTTTGGTATGATTGAAAAATGGGTTGGGCCAAGTTTTAATGGATTTAGAGTTGATTTGATGTGGTTTGGCTCATGTTGACCCATTTAGGTTAAAATGGGTCAACTTGGGCCAAGTTGACCAAATGGTCAAATTGGGTCAAACCAAGGGTTGGGTCAAGTTCATATAACCATTTTAAATTTGTTGGTTCCTTTGGTTTGATTCAATTTGGTTTATATCTAGTTTTGGTTCAATTGAGTTCATTTAGGTCAAATGGGTCAAGTTGACCTATTTGACCTATTTGGGTTAGGTCATCGGTTGGTTTAGAATTAGTTGGTCATATGGAATGGATTGGTATCTTTATTTCCAATCAATTTTGGTTTAGTTTGATTTTGGCTCAATATGACCCTTAAGGTCAAGTTGGGTTCATGGTCAATTGGGCTAGGTTGGGTCTAGTTGGCCAATTGAGGCTTTGGTTAAGTTCAACAAGGATTTGGAATGAACTCGACCCATTGGTTTCTATCAATTTGGCTTAGATCAAGTTTTGACCTATTTTAACTTTTTAGGTCAAGTTGGGTTAACTTGGGTCAAGTGGCCAATTAGGCTAGTTTAAGCTCAAATGTTGACTTAGTCAAGTTCAAACATTGATCATGAATGAGTCTTGATCAATGATTTTAATCAATTTGGCCTATGGTGAATTTTGGCTATGTTGGGTTTCATTTTGGCTAAGTGTTGACTTAGTCAACCCTTAGGTTTGACTTGGTTTGACTCAATTTGAGTGATTGATCATTTGATGATGATTGTTGATCATGATGAGAGGCTTAGGTGGGCTTAGTTCAATCCAATTTGGTTAGAATTAAAATTTGGCTCATAAGGGGTACTTTAGGTCACTTTGGGTCAAGTGAGCCTAAGTGGGTCAAATGGCTTGGTCAAAGCTTGATTTGAGTTTGATTGAACTAACATATGGACTTATGATTGAAATATAAATCCATTTACAAGTGGTTTGAAGTCAAATGGGTTTTGGTTCACTTGACAATTTCAAGTTCAATGGGTGAATATGAGCTTGACTTGGGCTTGATTTTTGAATTGAGTTTTGGTTTGAGGGTTAAAGTTTATGTTTATATTTGGATTCATGATTGATGTATTGATTGAATCATGAAGAAAAATTAAGAGTTCGACTTAATTTGAAATTGATTTGGCTAAGTTCAATAATTTGACTTGAAAGACCTAGATTGAGTTTTGGTTGAGTTTGAGTTTGATTTTTGGATTTGGTTTTGGATATTTGAATTTATATTTCATTTATATTTGTGAATATAAGTGAGAATATAAGTGGGTTATGAGAAATTTCATGAATTTGAAGTGATTTGAACTTGATTTGAGCTAAGTCCATAAGGTAGAGTTGAAGGGACTTAGAAAATATTTTGATTTGATTTAATGAATATAAGGATCATGGGTTTCAATCATATTTCAATCATTTTGGTGATTTGAGTTTGGAGAAAATCATAAGTTATGATTTGAGTTTGACTTGAGAGATGAATTTGGTTCAAAATGGGTAGACAAATTTTCCTAACATAAGGCATGACCTATTTGGCTAACTCTGTCTCAAGGTTAGCTTAAGTTAATTTAATCACTAGAAGTGTCTTAAGATTAGAACTCTTGGTCTAAGAGAATTCAAATGCCTAAGATGGAGGAGTTGAGAGCTCATTCTAAAATGAGGTCCAGTTATAGAGGAAAATAGAGAGGACTTTCTTTTTATTTTAAGTAATTAAGGTAAATTCATTAATATTTTTTATTTAGTGAATTTTTTATTATGTGCTTTAATTAATCCTAAGTTTATAAGGATGCTAAACAAACCTATTCAACAAGAAAGGCATTTTAAGACTAATTAAAGTGAATCACTATGACAAAACACACAACACTTTATTTCTTTCCAACATGTGTAACATGCATATGGATGAATCCTAAGCATATCTATGCATGCAAATAGAAGTTTTAGCACACCTTAATGATGAAATACTAAAAGAAGTTATTTAGGGGAATTTAGATGCTTCATGATGCATGATTTTGTTGACTAGAAAAGAGGGAGATCCTTCTATCCATTATTCAAATGCACACTTACATGCATGAAAGATATAAGTGAGTACGGCGCCATTATTCTACACCAAGGGTATAAGGTACAAGTCCTTCTTAGGGCTACTTAAAGCCTCGCAACAACGGGATGTCCAAACTAATATACCTCTTTTTGTAAATACATGTGCATGTACAAAAAGAAATGCATGGAAAAAGAATCATGCAACAAGTTTATGTTTATTTGTTTGATTTATAGGTTGTGTAATTTACATGTGCCAATATGAAGATCCCACTTAAATGATATAGGAATGAATAGGAATGGATGTAAGCAAGTGTTGTGTTCTTTTCAAAGGAATTATACACTTTGCAAATCCTATTGAAAACTATGTTAAAAGAGAAGAGAAGAAAAAGTCACATAATACACATCTTTATATTATACTCACATGCAAGCTTATAAATAATTATAAGTAGCATATATTTCATTTTTAATATTTTATTTATAAGTTTTGAAAATAATTTTGGATTTAATACTGATAATATCCATTCATATTCTTACTTTAGCCAAAATATGCAATTTGACATAAAGGAAATATTTCATTTTAATTTGATTTTTCAAAAGGTATGAATGCATGATTTTCATATGACATACACATTTAGCATGCTAAGAAAGAAATAAAGTGATGTAAGTATATAATTTCATTCACCTTAATTAACTCCTAAAGGCAATCCTATGGAATAAGATTATTTAAAGTCAATCAAGGTTAGTTTAAGAAAATTTTGATTTTGATTAGAGTTTGATTTGAATTTAGGAAATGTGAGAAGGTTCGCTAGTCCTAACCCATTCACCACATGTCTGTATTATTTTAATTTAATTTTAGAACCAATAGATTGATTTTATATTTTTGTTTAGGTTAAGATGTACATTAAGTTCATTAATTACCCCTTACCTACACCACTTTAACCTATTTAAAAATAATTATGAGCCCTGTATGACAAAGGAATTTAAATCAGCCATGCACCTAAGAAAGAAAGGGGCCTAATGCATTTGGCTATAATTAATGATTAATTAAGCTAAAGGGTTTAATTAAGTACTTTCATAACCCTTCCTATACATATGGGTTAGGTATGATTTTCTTAAGCTACTTAGGTTATTGAACACCTAAGTATCTATCCAAGAATGAATTGATTAAGTTCAGATTGATTTGATTTTAAAATTTTGATTAATCAAGCCATTTAATAAAGTGATTAAAATATTTAATTAATTTGCACCTTAATTAGATTTTTATCCAAATGAAATAAACTTAGAGGAAAAGATTTGGGAGAGAACTCCTAATCTCATTCCCTAAGTCCATTCACTATTCTAATGTAATTATCCAACTTAATTAATGGATTTACCACTATTTAATAGGTTAATTAATCATTTAATTGATTAAAGGAGTGATTAGGAGTGAATCAAGCAATTCCCCAAATTAAACCATTAATAAATTCCAAGAAAATTAGGGGAGGTAGAAGTCATCCCACTAAATATACCTGAGAAGTTTGGAATTAATTAATAGAATAATTAGGGATTAATTAACATAATTACATTTCCAATAAAATACAAATTACATAAAATTTACTATTTAAAAGCAATTAAACTTAATTTTATATTATTCCCTTTGAAATATCATCAAAATGCATTTGAGTTTGTATTTTTCTACTTTTTCTACAATTAGTTATGTATTATTGAAGATTCTGTGATTAAAACTTAATTAAATCCCTAATTATATAACTAATCCCATGTCATGGATACATGAGATTTCCACATGGCGATGGATTATTAAGTATCACATCCTACATCTAGTGCTACACGCTTTCCTTGGGATTAAAGATACAATCAAGAACATGCGTGGTAAAGGATTAAAACAGGATATAACGTGGATTAATCGTCAACAAACATGCTGGATGGATGGTCCTGATTCATCCATCCGTCTTGGTGAGCATTCATCCTTAGGGCTTGATCCAAGCTCGATTGAGCTCGGATTGAGCTAAAATTGAACCCACACCATCATCATGCAAGGAGATGAAGATCTAACATTGAAAATCACTTGGGGTGAAACTTTCTTTTGCAAAGGACCAAAGAAAGTTCAATTCAAGCTCACTTTTGAATAGTACCTCACCGGAGGCTATCACCAGCACTCCCAACCATCGAGGTAGCTTCATCTACTGGAGATGAAGCCCCTTTGAATATTTGAAGGCTTCAGATTGAGTGGATCTTTCTATTGATCAAAGTCCTCTTCAAATGCTTGCGGCCTTGGTCTAGACCCCTCTTCTCATGGCTTGAACACTTGGGAGAAGCCTTAGGTGAGCTCACCTCAAGGTGCTTGAAGGAGGTGGATTGAAATTGAGTGATGGATGTGTTTGAATTTTCCTTGAGCTCCTCTATTTTTGGCATGAAGAAATCGAGAATGGAGAATTTGAAATAGCTTTAGGAGACCATGGGGGAGCTTGGAATTGCTTCCTTTGAGTTCCTATGCATCAATCGAATGTCAGTGTATGCAAATAAAATTAAAATAAGGGGAGTATATCTCCCCATAGAAGGATCAAATGGTCGAGCTTGCATATACCATTTTGATCAAATTGTTTAGGAAAATTGAGTTTGTTAGGTCATTTTGGATGCCATGTGATTCAATTTTGGGTTTAGAGTGGAGTAGTGAAGCTCCCATGTGCTTGAAATGAGAGTGGGAGTGATCCCGTGTGGAGAAATTCCTATTGGGTGGTCGGTTTTGTCCTTGGGTTGGGTTTGGCTAACCCAAACCCATTGGGTCATGTGCACCAAACCCATTAGTGTCTACTTGGTCCACTAAGAGGGTGTCAAGTGGCCATGAAAAGGATATGACCAAATTCTAAGTGAAATTAGCCATAGGTTACCCTTGACCTAGGGGTAAAATGATCATTTGGCTTTGATTTCATTTTGGGTAGATTTAGAATAATTTGAAATTGGGTTGCTCCAAATTTCAAAGAATTTGGAGTTGATTTGATGTCATTTGGCTCATGTTGACCCATTTAGGTCAAAATAGGTCAATTGGGTCAAGTTGACCAATTGGTCACATTGGGTCAAACCAAGGGTTGGGTCAAGTTCATATGACTATTTGAAATGTGTGAGCATCATTGGTTTGGTTCAATTTGGTTTAAATTTAGTTTGGTTCATTTGATTAGGTAAAATGAGTCAAGTTGACCAATTTCACCCATTTGACCTAATTGGGTTAGATCATGGGTTGGCTTAGATTTGGTTAATCATTTGAAATATTTTGGAAGCTTTTGTTTCAATCAATTTTGATTTGATTTGATTTTGGTTCAATTTGAACTTTTAGGTCAAGTTGGGTTCATGGTTGTTTACCTCATTTTTAGAATGAGCTCTCAACACCTCCATCTTAGGCTTAGGGTTCCTCTTAGAATTTAGGAATTCCTTAGTCTTAAGACACATCTACTGATTAGGTGGACACTCCAACCTAGCCCTAGAAGACTTCGAAGAGTTTGCCATAGGAATAGGTCATGCCTTAAGGGTGTTAGAAAAATCTCCTACCCTTTAGCTTAAACCATTCCTCACCTTCCCTCTTTCAAGTCAAACTTCAAATCAATTCTATTTGATTTCCTCAATCTCAAATCAAATCCATGATTGAAATTTTTGATTGAAACCCATGATCAAAATAAGTCCAAAATTTCTAAGTCCTTAACCCTTCCTTAAGGACTTAATCAAAACCTTGATTCAAACTTATTCAAACCTTTACATTTTTCTCATGATCCATTTATATTCTCATTTATATTCATATATAAATGAAATATAAATTCAAACTCACCAAATCAAATATCAAATTCCAAAACAATTCATGAAAATTTTCTTAAGTCCCTTTAATTTTCCATTAAAGGACTTAGCCAAAATCAACTCCAAATCTTGATCAAATCCAATCAAATCCCTTCAATTTATATTATCATTTATATTCAGATATATAAATGAAATGTAAATTCAAACAATCAAAACCAATTCCAAAAGTCAAACTCAAATGAAATCAAAATCAAAGCTGAGTCCTTCAAGCCAAAATCTTGAACTTAGCCAAAATCATTTCAAATCAAGCCAAGCCCTTGATTTTCTCTCATGGTTCAATCAATCTTATAATCATGAGCTCACATATAAATCTAAACTTCAATCCTTCAATCAAATCCCAAATCAAAAATCAAACCCAAGACCCTTTCATATTCTTTCTTTGAATATGAAATTTTCAAATGGATCAAAATTCATTTGACTTTAAACCACTTGTAAATGGAGTTATATTTCAATTATTAGTCCATATACAAGATCAATTAACTTCAAATCAAGCTTTGACCAAGCCATTTGACCCACTTAGGCTCACTTGACCCAAAGTGACCTAAAGTACCCTTATGAGCCAACTTTTGATCCTAACCAAATTGGATTGAACTAATCTCATACTTGCCTCCCATCATGATCAACAATCATCATGGGATGATCAATCAATCAAATTGGGTCAAACCAAGTCAAACCTAAGGGTTGACCAAGTCAACACTTAACCCAAAATGAAACTTAACATAGCCAAAATCTACTTTGGGACAAATTGTTTGAAATCATTGATCCAAGTTCACTCATGACATATGTTTCAACTTGACCAAGTCAACCTTTGAGCCTAACCTAACCCATTTGGCCCACTAGACCCATGTTGACCCATTTTGACCTAAAGGGTCAAAATGTTTCAAAACTTGATCAAAGACAAATTTATTGAAACCAATGAGTCAAGTCCATCCCAAATCACATGTGGAACTTGACCAAAGCCTCAGTTGGCCAACTAGACCCAACCTAGCCCAATTGACCTTAGACCCAACATGACCTCATGTTGAGCCAAAATTAAACTTAACTCAAATTGATTGGAAACAAAGATACCAATCCACTTCATATGACCAAACAAACCTAAACCTACCTTTGACTTAACCCAAATAGGTCAAATAGGTCAACTTGACCCATTTGACCTAAATGGGTCATATGAGCCAAATCCAAAACTATACCAAATTGAACCAAACCAAAGGCACCAAAATATTTCAAATGGTCATATGAACTTGACCCGACTCTTGGTTTGACCCAATTTGACCTATTGGTCAACTTGACCCATGTTGACCTAAATGGGTCAACATGAGCCAAATCCTATCAAATAGATTCCAAATCCATTGAAACTTGGCCCAACCTATTTTCTCAACATACCAAACATGTCCAAATTGAAAAATTGGCAAAATGACCATTATACCCCTAAGCCATAAAATAAATTTTGGCTTAATCCATGAGTATTATGGTCATGCACTCATCACAAACACTTGAGGCTCTCCTAAAACATCAAGGGGACCTAGTGATGAGTGGTGCACCCAACCCAATGGGTTTGGGTCAACCCATTTGGTGCCTAGACCAAAGCCGACCCTATGGTCAAAAATTGGAAATTCTTAAGCTCAATACAAGCACATGGCCACATCATCCACTCCCTCCCTGGTCTAAACTGACCATGTGCACACTCATGAAATCTCTGAAAAACTCTCCATTCTCATCAATTTGATCAAAATGGCACATAAGGTGTCGGCCGTACGATCCTTCAAGGGGGAGATATACTTCCCCTAATTCACTGAAATTTTAGCTTGCTCATTATTGATTGAGTAAAGGAGAGTGTTAGGAGAGATCATAGAGCCTTCCTAAGCATTCTTAGAGGGATTTGGAAAAGGCAATTCTTGATTTTCTCCATTGAAAAATAGGGGAGGCCGATTGAACTTTCAACTTCCTCTATACCCAACCCCACC
Source organism: Cymbidium sinense (assembly GCA_021442155.1). Taxonomy (NCBI): domain Eukaryota; kingdom Viridiplantae; phylum Streptophyta; class Magnoliopsida; order Asparagales; family Orchidaceae; genus Cymbidium; species Cymbidium sinense. The sequence goes on along the minus strand of CM038232.1, from coordinate 28,752,703 downwards.
TCAAATTTTCTTGCACACCTCACTTAGGAGCTAAGTAGAGCTTGTCCAAGCATTCAATTGAAGTCTAGAGCCAAGGAGAGAAGCAATTGGATCAAAGCCTCAAATGGAGCTAAGGGGAGTTGGTCCATCCATTCACCTACTCAATCTCAAGAGCTAGGATCTCAGGGCTTCATCTCCACTAGACGAAGCTACCTCATCATTCCCGAGCTCCGGTGAGGTTTGGACATTTCCAACCATTCAACTCAATGTGGTGTGGAGCTTTGTGAAGGAAATCTTCACCTCATCAAATCTTAGCCATTGGATTGGTCGCTCTGGTCCCCTAGATGGTGTGTGTTGAGTTTGGTTTGGATCCATAAAGGATCGGGCTCGGATCATCCATTGGATGGTGAACGAGACATTCTTCCTCACGGAAGAACATGGAAGATCTTGGCCATCCATCGACACGTGTTTGGATGGACGGCTGAGATTATTTTTGCACATTTTAGATTCACTTATCCTTTTATAAACCGTGGGGAGATCCTCAGCTGTTTGATCTTTGATCGGACAGGCAAGGATCAAAGTGTGTGTGCCACCATTGTAATCCCGATGTGATAACTTAAAGAGGCAACTCATGGAGTGACACATGTAAAATGCACTGATCGCTGCCACCACGTGTTGTGTGTGGAGGGATTAAGGAAGTTAGTTAGTTATCTAATTAATTTCCTAATTAATCCCTAGATCTTCTATAATTTATAAATCTTACTAGAAAAATTAGAAAAACATGAAATAAAATTCTATGGATAGATAATTCAAATTAAATATTATAAAATTAATTTTGAGGGGTTTTAATTTATGCTTTTATCTGAATTTGGGTTTTATTGGAAAGTATATTTTGTTAATTACCTTTTTAATTAAGCCTCTACTTAATTCCAAATTCCTTGGGTAAGTTTTAGGGGATGATCTCTATCTCCCCTAATTTTCATGGGATTTATTGAAGGCTTGATTAGAGTAATTGGTAATACATTTCCTAATTACTCTTTTCATGTAATTAAACATAATTAGGGCATAATTAATTGGGAAAGTTTTCTTATTCTTTAAGAATGTCTTTAGGAATTAAGCAAAGTAAACATGTTCATGTGATTACATTGCTTTATATCTTTCCCAACATGTTAAATTGTATGCCATATGACTTATGCATCCATGTTTTCATGCTTTCAAAATTTTAAAAAGTGAAGTGGTTTACTTTATGTCACTTGCATGTTTGGTTTAATTATGAATATGAATGGCTATTATCAATACTAAACCCAAATTATTTCAAAATATATGAACCAATCATCAAATCTGAAAGTGTGCTACTTATACTTTAATTATAGGTTTGCATGTATTGAAATATAAAAGTGTGCATAGTGTATGTTTCCTTCTCTTCTCAAATAGTATAGTTTTGAATAAGAAGGTGGTGAAGTGTGTAACTCATTTGAAAAGAGTATGACACTTATTTAAATCCACTTCTTACTCACCCCTATGCTCTCAAATTAGGAAGGAGACTTACACTTACATACATAAACTAAACAAAATAAATTAAATGAATACAACATAAACTTTGCATCCTTCCTTTTCCTTTCATTTCTTTTGCACAAGTGTTTGAATTTAAGGAAAGTGGTATATTAGTCTGGACAACCCTGGGGTTGCGAGGCTTTAAGTTGCCCCAAGTAGGTCTTATACCTTACACCCCTGGTGCTAACAATGGCGCCGTACTCACTTATGCCTTTTCTTCATTCATATGTGCATGTGAAAATTGGAAAAAGAATTATTCTTCTACTTAATAAAAGTCATGCATCATGAAGCATCTAAATTCTCTTAAATAATCTACTTAGCATCCATCATAAAGTATGCTAAACATCCTCATATGTGTGTATAGACACACTTAGGGTGCATTCATATGCATGTTACATATGTTGGGAAAGAATTGAAGCAAAGTATGATATGTGGATGGTGATTCATTTTTCTTAATCCTAAAATGCCTTTCTTTTTGAATAGGTTTGTTTAGAATTTATCTAAACTTAGGGTTAATTAAAATGTGTAATCTACCTAAATGAAACTAAAAATGTGAACTTACCTTAGAAATTACTTAAGGATTAGGGAAGGAAAGAGAAGGCACCTCCTCTTTCCCTCTCTTTAAAATTAAGTAATTAAGTGTAGGTTTTACTCAAACCAAAATAAAAATCTGAAATAAAATCAACCCAAAGCCACTAAACAACTTAAATTAAACCTCCCCTCTAAGTTGAACATGTCTTTCACACTTAGAAAACTTGAACCCAAAATCCTAAGCTAAGCATGCCACACAAACACCTCAAGGCACACACATTAGCCTAAGTCATCACTTCTAGCTTTAGGTTAGGTCGGTGCATGGCTTGATGTCTTGTTTTTTTTTTGTGAATGTTTTAGACTGGATGGTAGGGTGTATGCTCATAGAATGAATTGTAGGATGCGCTTAGTCTTACTATTCTTTTCTGTAGGGGATTGTGCTAAAGGGGCGCCGTCATAAATAAAAAAATATAAATACTTCTTGCTTACAGGTGATTATATCCCTTAGCATAATCCATAGGCCAGGTGGACTTGAGTACCCATGTGTGGGATATTAAGTCTAATATATGTGCTTGGGATTTGTTTGGGGTGATTTAACTAACCTTTGTTTTACAGGTGTTAGTTAGATTTATGCTTTTCCATTTTCATATAAATAAACTATATATTTAGGATTTTGAATGATTTGTTATGGGGGATTAGGATGAACATTGGTCATGAAACTTTATCTTATGTACCATGTGAAGCCTTGGAGCATCTACAATTCAACCATCCAACGGAAGATCCAAAGAAGAAGAAAGAAAGAAAAAAGAAGAATAAAGCTTGAAGACCCCCCATAACAATGAATTATTTTTACTTAAATGTAATTTAATTCATTGTAATTCGAGTTGTATAAGGGTAGAGCTCGGCTACCCAATTTCATATTTTTTGGGTTTGTGCGGTAGTGCCTGACCACAACAGCCTTTTATTCTTTTCTGCGCTAGTTTTGTAAATTGATTGATACTTGTTTAATTTATGCATTAAATGGGAGGCTTTTTCCTAGTTTCTTGCTTGCTTTATGTATGGCCTGGATGAGGATTAGGCTCCTTATGGGAAAATAAATCTTTTACCCAACTTAAAAACTTGAACTAAAACTAAACAGCTCATAACCTCATTTAAAGCGTAGGTTTCAAAATCAAATAAAAGAATTAGTAACCCCTTAGTTGGATGAGTTTTTATGGTTACTTTATAACATCATGCACAACTGCATATTATTTCACTCTTGATTAGAGGACTTCTATCTTTGTCAGAGAACTTCGGCATGACCTTTGAGGGTCATGGTGGAAGCTCACCTTCTAAAAATTCTAGCTAATTTTGTCCTATAATCTATTTCTCATACATTAGTCATTTAATGTCCTATTAGCATGAGTCAAATTGATTGTTCAAAAATCATAATAAATTGAAATTTGAAATGCATTAGATTTAGGTCATTGAAGCATGTCCATTTACATGATCTAGTCTCTTTAGGGAGTGAGTTTAAGGACTTAGTCTCTTTTTAAATAAAAACCACCTAGCTATCTTGCATTAAGCATAAAGACTTGCCTACATGAATTTAAAATCATAGGAGGAGTTAGTTCACCCACCCTGCACGGTTGTAAGTCCAAGTTGGTGGTTTGTCCTCTCTTGTGGAGGCAAACCAATTACCCATTTTTCACCCTAGATTTAGGTTGTGCTTTCGACCTTCGCCGAAGCTCCCTAGATTTAGATTCTGAGGTTACTTTTCCCTTTATGGGCCATAAGAATAAATCCTCACTTCTTAGGTATTTCCTTAATCTTCTATTAAGGAATCTTAAGTCCTAAATTTCTAATAAAAAATACAACTCAAACAAACTAAATCAATTTCTAAAATGTAAAGCCCAATTTTTAAGATAGTTTGAGATGCTCGCTTGGTTTCCTAGCATTGTGATCATCTCCTACTTATTCTCATTTTTTTGGTTTCAATAACAACTTCCTCACTTGGATCAATCTCATTTGATATTCAAAAATATAAATCAATCGATTGATAGTACTTTCCTATTGAAATCTTCAGATACAATGATCATTTTCCTTAATCAAGAGTTTTCTTAAGGGATCCCGTCCCTTAAAATGTAATTAACTATGGGAGCTTTCCCTTATAGGGAACTTAATGAGCCCAGTTTAAAATAAACCCTGCTTTACTTTTCTATGTAAAGTAGGGGAAGAATCTCTGGTATATATGCAGACCCATCATCCTTAGGAGTCCTTATTGAGGTGATTGGTTCCATTAAAGGGTAGTGATTTCTGTCTCTCAAGATAATACAATATACCTTGATGATGTACTCGATGCCTGAATAAGTACATTTGTAGATCTGCATGGCATCTTACCAAGATTAATTTTTATAAGGGTGTCCTCTTTCTTTTCTACCAATAAATTTGAAAGGTGACTCCCCTTCATAAGAATTTTTCACCATAGATTTTTCTGGCAACTCCGCTGGGGATGGTTCCTCTCTCCATCTTTGGTAAATGATCGTTGTCTTTGAATATCGATAGTGGGTTCATGCTTTGGTATGGATCCAAGACTATCCTTCTTTATGTTGGCACTTAGCTCATTTCATTCTTAAGTTAAGCTAGCCAACATCTTTAGGTTTTAGGACCGCATTCCTTGTTGGTCTTAAAACCCCCGTTGGGCTCTCCAATGGGTAAATAAAAAGATCTATAATAATAATTTTTCTTAAAGACTTCCTCCTCATCATTTTCATGATAAGGAAAGGTTCATCCTAAAAATAATAAATCTCCAAAAGAAACTTTGCTTTTCAAAAGCACCTTTTCAAAAAAAAATGCACTTAATAAAATATCTTTCCACAAAATTTTGTTACCCTCATTTAATAATTTCAATAATTATTTTATGTAGGGATTTTCAAAAAAAAATAAAGCTAACAACATTTTTCAAAAGCACAAATGAACATCTTCTTTCAAATCACTTCGAATGAAGGTTTTCATTCTCAAAATAAAATGAACAATCATCTTTCCAAAATCAAAATCAAAAATAAATTTTCAAAAAAGCACTTTTTGAAATCCTTCTTTCAATTTACCCAAAGTTATTGAATGAAGGTTTTCCTTTCAAAATAAAATGAACAATCATCTTTCCAAAAAACAAAAATAATTTTTCAAAAGCACTTTTGAAATCCTTCTTTCAATCTACCCAAAGTTATTGAATAAATGTTTTCATTCTCAAAATAAAATGAGAAAATCATGTTTTTCAAAATCACAATCACAAATATAAAGTTTTCAAAAATACATGTGGATCTTTCTATTTCAATACATTCACAATTATTGAATAGAAAGTTCATCAAAACTTTCAAAGAAGCACACATGAATATCTTTATTTAGTATGCTTAGGTTTATTAAATGAAGATCTCATCTCCAACTAAAAAAATGAAGGTTCATATGGGAAATTCCACTTAAGCATATCTCACATATGATTAAGTTGAAATCTCTCTCTTTCAAAAAGCAATAATCACACTTCAAAATTTTTAAACAAATTTTTGGAACTTCATTTAAGATACCTAAATTTGTTAAGTGAAGTTTCCAAATCCAAAACCATTTTTTTTTTCAAAAAACTTTTGGAACCTCACTTAACATACCCAAATTTGTTAAGTGAAGTTTCCAAATCCAAAACCAAAATTTTTCAAAGCACATTTGGAACCTTACTTAACATACCCAAATTTGTTAAGTAAAGTTTCTAAATCCAAAATCAAAATTTTTAAAGCACATTTGGAACCTTACTTAACATACCCAAATTTGTTAAGTGAAGTTTCCAAATCCAAAATTAAAATTTCTCAAAGCACATTTAGAACCTTGCTTAACATACCCAAATTTGTTAAGTAAAGTCTCCAAATATCAAAAAGTTTCAAAAATTTCCGAAGCACATTTGGAACCTCACTTAACATACCCAAAATCATTAAATGAAGTTTCCAAATCCAAAATCAAAAAATTTCAAAACACATTTGGAACCTTACTTAACATACCCAAATTTGTTAAGTGATGTTTCCAAATCAAAAATCAAAAAATTTTAAACACATTTTGGGAACTTCATTCAACATACCAAAATTTATTAAGTGAAGTCTCCAAATCCAAAATCAAAAAAAAAATATTCTAAACACATTTGGGGAACTTCATTTAACATACCTAAATTTATTAAATAAAGTTTCCAAATCAAAAGTTCAAAATCATTTCAAAACATGTTTTGGAACCTCACTTAACATACCTAAATTTGTTAAGTGAAGTCTCCAAACCCAAAACAAATCTCACACACCTTTGGAACTTCTTCCCTTAGCACACCAAATTTTCTAAGGAGAAGTTTCCATTTTTTAAAATCAAAATGAAATCAAAATTTTAAACACACCATTTGGAATTTCATTTAGCTTACTCAAATTGGCTAGGTGAAATTTCCATTTCATAAAACCAAGTGGGATTCCATTATTAGCATACCAAATTTGCTAAAGTTGAATCTCCACTTTCAATCATTTCAAAAAAAACAAAACAAAACACTTAGGATCTCCTTTGCATACCAAATTTGCTAAGGATCCTACCTTTTCGAAAATCTAGACATCAAAACAAAAATGAAACACTTAGGATTTTCTTAGCATACCTAAATTTGCTAAGAATCTTATTTTCAAAAAAACAACCAAAACACACTTGGATTCTTTACTTTGCATACTTAAATTTGCTAAGTAAGAATTCAAAAATTTTCAAAATCAAAATAAAAAAACAAAATTTTCAAAAAGAAGAAACAATCACTTTCACTTCACTTAGCTACCTGAATTTGCTAAGTAAGTGAAAATTCCAAAACATTCAAACAACACAAAATCAAATTTGACCCTTACTTTAGCATACTCAAATTTGTTAAAGGAAAGGGTCCTCAAATCAAAAATTCAAATAAAAATAAGAAATGAACCTATGGAAGCATCTTACTAAAATCTTGAATTCCTATTTCAACATACTCAAATTTGTTGAAATTGGATTCATACTCAAATTCCTTTTTCAATCAAATCTTTTCAAATCTATTTTGAACCCCGCTTAACACTTTCAAGTTATTGTATGTGGATTCAAATTCTTAAAAATTCAAAATTCAAAATTCAAAATCTATAAAGATAGAAATCTGATACAAACTCATTTTCTATTGCAGATTCTTTTAGTAAGTTCAATTTTCGCTTATTTCGAGATGGGCTTCGAAAGTTTGTCTTTACCTTCCCACATGGCATGGAATTAGCCTTGGATTAGGCTGACTTCCCCCGCTTGGATCATACACATCTGATCCATTTTGTATGTGGCTTCGAGGGAGCCAAGATTACATGTGAGGGAATTCCCCTCACCATCATTTGCAAGAGGAGGTGGTCGAGTAAGTCGTCAGGGTAGACTTACCTCCATCGAGATCTCACTCAAGAGGAAAGTGGCAAGCATACCAGTGGTTCAGATCAGCGCAGTCAGCACAAGGCGTAGTCCGAGTTGCACATTCTAGCACCCTCTCATGCGTACGCACCCTCTAAGGGTAAGGCTCCCATAGTCTCAGGGCTTGCCTCCCCTACCTACCCATACACAACATAGGAATAAGAACCGTATGATCAAGCGGTACCATACTAGGATTGCTAAGGAGATGGAGGCAACAAGCCATTCAGCTATCGAGGAGTTCCCAGTCATCACTTCACCACTAGTTACAGTAAACCAATTTCATCCTCTCTCTGGGTCAGACAAAGAGGATGTTAGGAGGATCAACGCATCACCTCCACCAGTGGTGCAGTGCTAGCCCACAATTTCCAGGAGCAGGAGGTCGTATGCCAGCTTTCGATCTATCTTATGCCAGGTAGATAGAGATTATGGATGCTTAGAGTCCATAACTCAGTTTAATCTCCATTCTATCATCCCCAGTGTGGGGAATTAGATCCACTAGAGGGCTCGGGAGGCCCAAACGACTTAAATTATTAGCAAAGAGAGGCAGAGGTTTAGCCGTCAGTCGACAGCATCCGCTCTCATTAATTTTCCAACTCAGCATGCTACTCGCGCCAACCATACTGACAGAATCATTCATACCAGTATTATCCATCACAGGAGGGCAACTCCAGTGCATAGAGAGCCGGTGGAGTCTCCACCCCACCGCTCTACCCCTCGTCCGCCATCACCAGTATAAGTTTCGCCATCACCCATTCCATCTAAGGCCATGAAGGCCGCATCCAGGGAGAAACATACCCCGTTGTTGATCTGGCTACAGCCAAGGGATCCTACCCCTCCTACACCACCCACTATGTAAGGTCGAGCTCTCCTGCTCAACCTTCTGCCCAGTAGTGGTGAGAAAGGAGTGGTGACCCCGGAGCATCGTGGTCATCCCTTCACCAACTCCACTCATTTAGCCAGATGCGGAGATGGTGACCACTATTACAGCCATTCCAGAAAATAGCTCAGGGGCAGCAGTGATAGAGGATCAGCCTAGGATTGTTTCCCCTGTCACATCCCGTATCAGTTAGGAGTGTCATTCATCTAGAGAGTACAATCCACATAGGATTGACTCTCCAATCACAAATGAGGTCCGGTGCCTCTCAATTCATGATAGTGACAACACCGGTCAGCCCAAGCTTTTTGTACCCATCTGGATAGACCGTTCTCTCACTGAGATAGTAGCACATTATCATATGGAGAAGAAAAATATCTTAGGGTATGACTGGTCTAATGAAGAATGAGTCAACTTCGATCTTAGCAAAGATGACATGATGGAGGAATCAGCTGATGTATGTATGGTCGAGACTAGAGGTTCTCTTCTTAGGGATCAGTAGGTCATGGAAGGTGATGAGGTTGATCAAGGAAACACTGCAGAATCAGCCCATCACCTCTGAATTTAGTTAAGGCAGAAGGATGAGCTGATTGATAGGATGCCACGGCAGTTACAGGACTTGTTAGCAACAGTATCAGCACTTTAGAAATAAGCCCCTCCAATTCATCCTAATGTAGTCGACGTCAGTCAGCCTAAGCTAGTGCATGTCTTAGATCCAGTTAAGACTCTACCTCTCGTCAAGCAAGGTAGCACTATCATGTATAGGAAGGTAGTGGACAGTACCTCCATACATGAAAAAGATTTAAAGTTCATGGTTAAGTAGCAGGTGAAGGAAGCTTTGGCTCAAGCCCGGGGAAGATCATCAGTTCTATAGGGTAGACCCTACCCAAAGTAATTCGATGTCATCCAGTACCCAAGGTTTTTGTGCCTCCTTCCTTCAAGAGCTTTGATGGCAATGGAATCGAGGTAGCATATAGCCCATTTCAGAGCTAGTTGTTGCAATGCATAGGGTAGTGATGCTTTACTCTTCAGACTCTTTGTTAACAGCTTAGCGGGTATTGCCTTTGATTGGTATGTTGAACTGCCCAATGGTTTAATCAAGACATTTGCTGAGTTAGAGCAACTTTTTATCAAGAGGTTTGCTGGAGCTTGAAAAAAGATTACTGTAGGTGATCTCATTGTAGCACAACAGCACCCCAGTGAGTCACTTGTTGATTATATTCTCTGATGGTGTAACCTGAGTATGAAATGTGAACTACAACTGTCTGAATAACATGCCATTGAGATTCTCTTAAAGAATATTCATGGCTCGGTCACCTTCATGTTTAAGGGCTTCACCATGAAGGCATTTGAGAAGCTAATCAACAAGGCAGATAGTCTACAATGAGAGGCCAAACAGTTGCCTTTTTTAGATCAGTCGCGGAAGGTCTATGCAAGAAGCCAAGAGCAGTAATAGCGGTTAACAAGGGAAAGTAGCCAACTAGAGATCAGTCAGAGAGATCACGACCTCAGCAGACTCCACCTCCTTTGCCACCACTGAGGTAGCCTTACCGGCCTCCACCTCAGCCTCCGTGGCCAGTACAACCACTGCCTCAGCCATACCACCAGTAGTAGTGGCACGCAAATCTATCACTAGGTAGCTATGGTCCACCTACTCTTTTAAATAAGTTAAACAAACCTTATTCTTTTAAAGAGAGGTAATCAAAAAAATCTTTAAGAATCTCTTAAAGAAACCTGATTTTCAACTACCCGAGCCTAGGAGACCGGAGGAAGTAAGCAAAATTCATGGTCCAAGCTATTTCCCTTACCACCATATGCTAGGCCATGTTTTGAAGGATTGCTTTACATTCAAGGACTGGCTTGAGCATAGTTTCAAGACTGCTGCTATAGTTATCACAAAGGAATACCTTATGGAATAACCTTCCAGTTCCATTAGGGTAATCCTTGGGGATACTACTGATCTTACAAAAATCAAAGAAGGTTGGGACATCTCCTTATCTAAAACCTCTAAGAAAATAATTCAAAAGATCAAGAAGCTTTCCTTGCAGGTGCTTGAGTCAGCTCAAACCTCCAACACCAAGGAAGGTTTGCAAGTTACTAGTGCCAACTCTAGGAAAGTAGGAGCTCTGTAACTAGTAGCATGTGTCAGCCCGGGATAGCCCCTTAGCACAACCACCGACCATGTCCAGATTCCAGCCTTCCATTGCAGCTTCCACACTGGTGACTTCTTCCATTTCAGCTAGTTCTTCTATTTCTTCTACTAGTAGAACTCTTGTATCGTAATAAGGGCATCAAACCCTTAGTCCCTACCTTACTTGATTTCTACTGTACCTCCAAAACCCAAAGAAATTGAAGAATAAAGCTGATTTGAATTACATCTATGTCTCTTCTGATGAGTTGTCTTCTTCTATTCCTAGCGATAACTCTTCAAGTCTCACTAACTATAACAATTTTGATCTTCCTCTTTCTGATTTAGAGTTGGATCTCCCAACTCTAAATACTACAGGTTCACCTCTTGAGATAGACTTGGAGTCATCTGATTCCAGGAGTCTCATGGGAGAAGCTGTAGGTGAGCCTGAAGTGCAGGTAGAACTTTCCACCACCCCGCCTTCAGAGATTACCGAAGCCAACCTCCATAGTGACAAGGTTCTACCTCCTAGGGCAGCACCTCTAGATAGAGGGAAACAAGTCATTGGTACTGAAGATTGAGAAGCCCTTTCACAAGATGCTCCACCTTTGGATACGCTTGTGGAATATCAGCTGAAGGTGGACTACAACGTCTTTTCTCATCTAAGAAAGTTGTCATCTAAGCTAAGCATATATGATGCCCTTGTCTTATCCAAAGAGATGAGGGAATCACTAATCAAGGCCCTCCTTGATCCTAAAATATGCTTAGCTCAGCTGACCGCTATAGGTGAGGAAGCACACTATACAAAAGAAGCCCAAGGGATCACCTTCATAGATGAAGACCTTCTACTGGGGGACTTGGAGCACAACCGTCCTATACATTATAGTTGACATGGATAGGTTCAGACTTGCCGGCATCAAGAAACATTATGAGTCTAAAGACCCTTACCTTTGAAGATCGACATCTCTACTCCAAGGGAGATAGGATGATGTGAGAGGATTCAATGATCAAGGTGAGGGCAGGTTTTATAATATTGCCTTTGGAGATCGGTGACTGGAAGACTGAAGCTTAGTTCTACATCATTGATTCAAATACTTCATTCAATGCTTTGCTTGGTAGGCCTTGGATACATCAGAATAACTTCGTTCCATCCCCCCTTCATCAATGCATCAAGTTCAGAAAAGATGGAATTAAGTAGCGTGTCAACGGGGACGAAAAGCCATTCTCAGTTAGAGAGGTTAAGATTTATGAGGATGTGACCTATTTTCTTCCTCAAAACACCCTTTCTCATGAACTTGGACAAAATTCAAATGCAAATACAAAAATTAAAAGAAAATGAAACAAAAGAAAATATAAAAGAAAAAGAAAATGAAAAGAAAAAGAAAAGTCCAAGTGAGAAAGAAAGGGGAATTGAAGAAGAAATAGATCTGCATATCACATTCCTCCCACAATTCATTCCATCATATGAATATGTGGGTAGGATGGCTCAACCTCCACCAGGCAGAGGCAGAGGCAGAAATAGAGGTAGTTCCAAAGGTGGGAGACCCCCTAGTTGGCCTTCAGCCAATAGAGATCGTGTTCCAGTTCATAAGAGTACCCCTACTATTCACATAGACTTGGAATCCAGCTTGGAGGATGAGTCTAATGTGATTAGTACACCAGCCAACCCCTCTCAATGGGTTCTATTGGAGGTAACTTTTGATCCAGCCAAAGATAAAGACCAGGCCTCTGAGGAAAGCAAAGTATTTGAATCTGGTTTATGTAGAACTAACAGGAAGCAGATGGGAACCTTAGCTCTTACCTCACTTACATCTCAGAAAGCTTAAGGTTTGATAGTTAAGGAAGTCCCTAAGTCTTCCAATGATACAAAGTAGAAGAGGTTCTTTTTAGGTTCATCATCCTTAAGTCCATAACTGGATGTAGGACTTAAGGAAGATAATTATAAAGAATTAATGGAATTGCCTTTTGACTTTTACTCGCCTAGTGTTCAAAATCTTGTGCAGAAAGGTTTAATGCCTCACACTTAGTCTAAGTACATGTCAGAATATTTTAAAAAATTATGGAACAATATAGGCAGAGAAGCACAATCAAGAGCAGGACTAGGATTCAGCACAGTGGGTCCAGTCGATCATGAAGATTTTTGATTAGTTATTACCAATCAATTGGAGTCTGATAGTTTCTTCTCACGCATCCCCAACTCATATGAGAATGTGTGTTTAGAAACTTCAGATGACCTAGATGATTTCCAAGCCAGAGAGGCACTGCCAAAATTTGAAGAGGAGATTCATTTAACAATAGACAAGCTCAAAGAAATCAATCTCGAGATAGAAGAAAATTCTCGCCCGACATTTATCAGTTCATTGCTGAATGAAGAAGAAACCAATGACTTAGTTAGGCTATTGACTGAGTTTAAATATTGCTTCACGGGGAGTTATGAAGAAATGCCCGGATTATCTCCTGATGTTACAGTCTACAAGCTAACAATAGACCCTAACATTACCCCTATTAAGCAAGCTCCTAGATGCATGCGATTAGAAATTGAACAATAGGTTATTTCTGAAGTCAAGAAACTGATAGATACTAATTTTATCAGGGAAAAAAATATCCTACCTGGTTAGCTAGTGTCATCCTATTTAAGAAGAAAAATGGTCAAATTCACATTTATGTCAATTTTAGGGGCTTAAGAAGGCATGCCCTTAGGATGAGTTTCCTCTTTCTATACCATAATTAATGGTGGACATTGGCTCATCTCATATGTTCTCTTTCATAGATTGATCATTAAGCTATAACCAAATCAAGATGTCTTCTAAAGATGAAAGAAACGCTATTTTTCAAACCCCGATCGGAATCTTCTATTATAGGGTCATGCCTTTCAGACTTAAAAATACTGGGGCTACATACCTACGGGACATGACTCAGATCTTCAATGAACTTATCCATCATCAGGTTGAGTGCTACATTGATGATCTAGTAGTCAAGAGCAAAGAAAAGGAAGACCACTTCTTTGACTTGAGAGTAGTTTTCAAACAATTAATATATTATAACCTCAAAATGAATCCCCTGAAGTGTGCATTCAGAGTAGCTTCAGAGAAATTCTTTGGGTTTGTTATTCAACACTGGGGAATAGAAATAGATCCTGAAAAGATCCAAGCAATCTTAGAAATACCACCTTCTAAGAGTTTAACTCAACTCAGATCCTTTCAAGGATGGCTAGTGTATCTAAGCGGCTTTATCTCAAACTTATCAAAGAGATGCAAGCCCTTCTCAGCACTTATCAAAAAGGATGCCAAGTTCAAGTGGGATGACAAGTGTCAGCATGCATTTGAAGACATCAAAGAATACTTGGTGAAGCTGCCAATTCTTGCAGCCCCTATCCTCGATCCCTTTACACGGCATTGGATGACTCCTCTGTTTTGTTGGCCCAAGCCAATGAAGGGAAGGAAAGCTCTACTACCTCAGCCATCATCGATCCAAGCAAACTATCCACCTATTGAGAAACATTGCCTAGCTTTGATCTTTGCTTCTCAAAAGCTATCACTACACATGCTTTCATGCGTGAACTTGATCTCAAGAACCAATCTGTACTTCATGACACCCACCAATGCTTTCGAGTTTGCCTATTGGTCCATGATACTCTAGCTTGATATCACATCCCTAGGCGAGCAAAAGGATGTACGCACTAGATTTCTTAAGAAGATACCCACTTCCTACTGATTCTCCGCTTAGTGATGATCTCCCTGATGAACAAATTATGAACTTAGGGGAGGCCAGCAATCGCCGATGGGAGATGTATTTTGATGGTGATGCTTCTTTTCTTAAAGGCACAGCACCATGATCTATTCTCCTAAGAAATATAGTGGTAGGGATAGTTCTTCTAACTCTAAACCACGATGTGATGATATTCTTATACTATCTTTCTAACCCCTACACCAATAACAAAGCCGAGTATGAGGCTTTGATTTTTGGTTTGGAGTTAGCCATCACTATCAGTGTCAAAAGCATCAACATCTTTGGGATTCTCGCCAGGATCAACCGTGATCCGTCCTACCGTCTCAAACCCAAGCTTCGCCATTACTACGAGTACACCATGAAGCTATTGACACAGATTCTCAAAGTTTCCATCTACAAGGTTCCCCTAGTAGAGAATGCGGTAATAGATGCTTTGGCTAAACTTGCCAAAGAGTTGGCATGTCCAGAAGATGAGTCCATATCAATAAGGGTCCAAAATAGATAAGTCTTATCCTAATTGATTCAGAACTCATTGAGAGACTTTTTCTTGAAGGGGAGGATATCATTGCCAAAATGGGAAAGGAGCTAGATTGGAGGCAACCATTCATAGATTACTTGAACACTGGAAAACTACCTCAAGAGAAATATCAAGCCCATCAAGTGAAACACAGAGCTCTTTCCTATGCTCTTGTCGATTGCACCCTGTATTATCGGTCCGTTGACCATATGTGATTATGCTGTTTAGACAGAAGCCCATGACATTGTAATCGAGGTACATTTAGGTCTATGTGGATCACATTAATCCAGTCTAAAGATGAAGTCAAAACTCAAAAGACATGGATACTACTAGCCCTCTATGATCGATCGCATGGATGTAGCTAGAGATACATCGGGTAGTAGTGGTCCTCCACCAACCACCCAACATTCTACACCCTACTTTGGCTTCATAGCCATTTGAGTGTGGGGGCACCGACATTGTGGGCCCTATCGATTCTTCTTCTTACAAGGGGCATCGATTCATCTTAACTGCTACCGACTACTTTTCCAAATGGGTGGAAGCCATCCCACTCGTGAGAGGTCACACCACCATGTGTGCTTTTTTAGAACCATATCGTATATAGATTTGGGGTGCCTTGATGAATTATATTTAATAATGGTATTGCATTCAAAAGCATGAAGATCAATAATTTTGCCAGAAGATACGGTATATATTTGAGATACTCCACCATCTACTACCCCAGAGCTAATATTTTAGCAGAAGCATTCAAAAAAACTCTCATATATATACTAAAGAAGACTCTTGATAACAATAAACGATAATGGAATGACCAGTTTGTTGAAGCCTTGTGGGCCTACTGCACCACATACCGAACTCCAACTCAGTCTATCCCATTTTCTTTAGTGTATGGGTCTGAATCCATCCTTCCTTTAAAAGTTCAACTCCTTTCACTAAGGATAGCATTGGGTACTAAGATCACTACAAAGCAGAATGCAAAGTTGCGGTTAGAAGAGCTCGAAGGTTTGGAGGAAAGTCGCCTGTGAGCGTGCCAGAACCTTGAGTTGTACAAGGTTAAAATGATTCAAGCTCACAACAAGCTGGTCTGCATTAGGTCTTTTCGAGTATGAGAACTTGTGTTAGTCATAAGGAGGCCAATTGTTTCTCGTCAAAAGATGGGAGGCAAGTTTGAACCCACTTGGGAAGACCCCTATGTCATAGAGAAGGCCTACCAAGGAGGATCTTATTAGCTTATTAATTGTAAAGGGGAACATCCGATGTTTCTAATTAATGAGCTCTATCTAAAGAAATATTATCGAACTCCAACTCAGTCTATCCCATTTTCTTTAGTGTATGGGTCTGAATCCATCCTTCCTTTAAAAGTTTAACTCCTTTCACTAAGGATAGCATTGGGTACTAAGATCATACAAAGCGTAATGCAAAGTTACTGCTAGAAGAGCTCGGTTTGAGGAAAGTCGCATTAAGGCATGTAACCTAGTTGTACAAGGTTAAAATGATTCAAGCTCACAACAAGTCTTCAGATAGGTCTTTTGAGTAGAGAACTTGTGTTAGTCATAAGAGGCCAATTGTTTCGCCAAAAGATGGGAGGTAAGTTTGAACCCACTTGGGAAGGCCCCTATGTCATAGAGAAGGCCTACCAAGGAGGATCTTATTAGCTTATTAATTGTAAAGGGGAACACCCGATGCTTCTAATTAATGGTAGGTGTAAGAGTCCCCTAGAGGCATCCTATTCCTTTTAACACATACACAAAACACAAACACAAATCTTTTATCTCGAGCTATTTGATGTGGGAGCAAGACCCCTGTGGCACTCACTCATTAGCTGCTCTAGGTCGAGTCTACATGCTACCTCGTTAGTATGTCACCCCAATGGTCACTTGCTAGAGGATGTGATCCCCGCACTTTCCTCCTAACTTGATCATTGCAAAATAATGAGCACCTTGTTAGTATGGTGGTCTTCACTTCCCAGCCAGTAAGCTACCTCGTGTTGACTTCGTTTAAGGAGATGTGAGTCCCCGTGCTTTCTTCTTGAACTAGCCATCATGTTCAAACCAGGTTGAGTATATTTGAGGCTTAGGATAAGTCCCCCAGAAGCTCCTTTCTTCTTGACTACTCTTGAGTTGATCTAAGTCCCCCAGTGGCATTCACTCAGTAGTCATCCTAGGTCGGAAAGCACTTTATCAAGCCAAAGATAGACTATCCCAGTAATCAGTTTCGCTATAGGAGGATGTGAGTCCCCGAGCTCTCTTCCTAGGCTAATTATTGTAAAACGACGGACACCTTAGGTTGGTTGATGTTCACTATGCTGACAGTGACTCACTCGATGAGTACATCACTCTTGGCAGATATGAGTCCTCGTGCTTTCTCCTTGAGTTGGACACCGAATACCTATTAAATTTATGACTAGCCATGCCATTTTGCTAGGTTGATGGATTAAGCCCTTACCTTCCCCATCCCCTATGGGCACTCTATTTGGATCAAGTCCTTTGTGACCCCATTTAGACACTACCCAGGTTACTCTTAGATTGGATAATCCCCCTTTCATAGTAACCTCCCCTATGGTTGAAAAATATGTTCAGCGGATGCGTAGATTCTCCCTTGTTTAGTAAATCTGATATAGGTCTAGACTGATATAAGCTCCTTCTCAGTTTGATCCCTTGCAAACTAACAAAGTCCATGTTAAAATAAAATAAAATAAAATAAACAAAATTAATTTGCTTGTAGATTAGGAATTTAAGCCACCAAATGGCCCCTTCTCCCAAGCAGACATCCTATCTTTAGGGCAGTGTCAGCAAAACTCCCTATAGGAATTGCCTCACTACCTGAGTTGAGATAAATCCCCGAGTCAGTACTCACTTCGTAGTTGCCCTTAGGTTGGGTTCAGTCTATTTTTTCACACATAGGTTACCCTAGCAGTCATTCCTCTTTAAAAGATGTAAAACCATGAAGCATTCTTTCTAGCATGATTATCACAAACTGACGATCAGCCTTAGGTTGGGTTCGATTTATTGCCCAAAGCAACCGATCACCCCAGTGATCTTTTCTAGTAGAAGATGTGAGTCTCAGAGCTTTGTTCCCTCCAATTGATCATTGCAAACTGAAAGGCACTCCTTTGGTCGGATAGTTCTCCCATTGGTCGGGAAGCTACCCCCTTTGTTTCAATAAATTTGAGATAGGTCCAGGCTTCTACAAGCTCTTTCTCAGTATAATCCATCGCAAACCAACGAAACCCATCAAATAAATAAACTAAAATGAAATTAATCTTGACTATTCTTGAGCTGATTTAAGTCCCCCAGTGGCATTCACTCAATGTCAGCCTCAGATCCGATTCGATTTGTTGCCCAAAGCAACTGATCACCGCAGTAGTTTCTTATCTCTAGAAGATGTGAGTCCTCATGCTTTCTTCTTAAGACTTAACCATTGTGCACCAAAAGGCATTCCTACTTGGTTGGATGGTCCTACCTTGTGGTTAGTAGACTACTCCCTTTGAATTGATAAGTCTGAGTTAGATCAAGGCCTCCATGGCCCCTACTCAGTACAGTTCATCGCAAACCTATGGGATCCATCATAATCAAAAAAATAAATCAAACAAATTGAAAAATGAAACCATCTTTGACTATCTTTGAGCTGATCTAAGTTCCCTAGTGGCATTCACTCAATAGCCAACCCTAGGTTGGGTTCAATCAGTTGCCTTGCCAATAGATTACTCGAGCAACTGGTCTCTACCTTAGAAGATGTGAGTCCCCACACTTTCTTCCTAGTGCAGTTGCTACATACTGAAAGGCAACTCCTTTGGTTAGATAGCCCTATTTTGGACTACCTCTTTGGATTGGTAAACATGAGCTAGACCAAGGACTCCATGGCACCTACTCAGTGCAACTCATCGAAAACTGATAGGATCCAAAACCTAAAAATTCAAAATAATCCAAAATATAAAATAAAATAAATGAACAACCAGTGAAATAAATTTAACTCTCTCCCCCAGTGGAGACCTCTCCTCAGTGAGATTCAAACCAAATCCAACCTATCATCTTCTTGTCGATGATTTGAACCGGCTTCCCAGTGGAAGGTTCACACTCAATCCCTTAGTAGATTTCTTCCATCTCTCTTATGTCTTGGACAAAGTAGAGCCACATTGCATTAAGCTCTCGACTCTTTCTTTTCCTTGGGTTAAGGATAGATTATTTTTGTTGATGATTATTTCGATCAACACAAATACATGCGGTGTACCTGGTCAGTCATACCGCATCTATTGGGCGCCCTTTGTTGACCTCATTTTTAGAATAAGCTATCAACACCTCCATCTTAGGCTTAGGGTTCCTCTTAGACTTTAGTAATTTCTTAGTCTTAAGACACATCTAGTGAGTAGATGGACACTCCAACCTAGCCCTAGAAGACTTAGAAGGGTTAGCCATATGAATAGGTCATGCCTTAGAGGTGTTAGAAAAATCTCCTACCCTTTAGCTTAAACCATTCCTCACCTTCCCTCCTTCAAGTCAAACCTCAAATAAAATCTATTTGATTTTCTCAAACTCAAATCAAATCCATGATTGAAACCCATGATTGATACTTTTGATTGAAACCCGTGATCAAAATAAGTCCAAAATTTTCTAAGTCCTTAACCCTTCCTTAAGGACTTAATCAAAACCTTGATTCAAACCTACTTAAACCTTTAAGTTTTTCTCATGATCCATTTATATTCTTATTTATATTTATATATAAATAAAATATAAATTCAAACTCACCAAATCAAATATCAAATTCCAAAACAATTCATGAAAATTTATTTAAGTCCCTTTAATTTTCCATTAAAGGACTTAACTAAAATCAACTCCAAATCTTGATCAAATCCAATCAAATCCTTGATCAAGATTTCAATCAAATCCCAAATTAAAAATTGAACCCAAGACCCTTTCATATTCTTCCTTTGAATATGAAATTTTCAAATGGATCAAAATTCATTTGACTTCAAATCACTTATAAATGGAGTTATGTTTTAATCATAAGTCCATATACAAGATCAATCAACTTCAAATCAAGCTTTGACCAAGCCATTTGACCCACTTAGGCTCACTCGACCCAAAGTTACCTAAATTACCCTTATAAGCCAACTTTTGATCCTAACTAAATCATCATGACATGATCAATCAATCAAATTAAGTCAAACCAAGTCAAACCTAAGGGTTGACCAAGTCAACACTTACCCCAAAATGAAACTTAACATAGCCAAAATTCACAATGGGCCAAATTGTTTGAAACCATTGATCCAAGTTCACTCATGACCTATGTTTGAACTTGACCAAGTCAGCCTTTGAGCCAAACCTAACCCATTTGGCCCACTTGACCCAAGTTGACCCATTTTGACCTAAAGGGTCAAAATGTGTCAAAACTTGATCTAAGCCAAATTGATTGAAACCAATGGGTCAAGTCCATCCAAATCACTTGTGGAACTTGACCAAAGCCGCAATTGGCCAACTAGACTCAACTTAGCCCAATTGACCTTAGGCCAAACATGACCAAAAGGGGTCATGTTGAGCCAAAATTAAACCTACCTCAAATTAATTGGAAACAAAGATACCAACTCACTTCATATGACCAACCAAACCTAAACCTACCCTTGACCTAACCCAAATAAGTCAAATAGGTCAACTTGACCCATTTGACCTAAATAGGCATATGAGCCAAATCCAAAACTATACCAAATTGAACCAAACCAAAGGCACCAAAACATTTCAAATGGTCATATGAACTTGACCCAACCCTTGGTTTGACCAAATTTGACCTATTGGTCAACTTGACCCAAGTTGACCCATTTTGACCTAAATGGGTCAACATGAGCCAAACCCTATCAAATGGATTCCAAATCTATTGAAACTTGGCCCAACCTATACTCTCAACATACCAAACATGTCCAAATTGAAAAATCAACAAATGGCCATTATACCTCTACACCATAGAATAATTTTTGGCTTAATCCATGGGTATTATGGTCATGCACTCATCACAAACACTTGAGGCTCTCCTAAAACATCAAGGGGACCTAGTCATGAGTGGTGCACCCAACCCAATGGGTTTGGGTCAGCTCATTTGGTCCCTAGACCAAACCTGACCCTATGGTCAAAAATTGGAAATTCAAAATCCCTCTTAAGCTCAATATAAGCATCATCCACTCCCTCCCTAGCCTAAACCGACCATGTGCACACTCAAGATAGCTCAAACAAACTCTCTATTCTCATCAACTGGATCAAAATGGCACACAAGGTGTCGGCCATCCGATCCTTCAAGGCGGAGATAGACTCTCCCTAATTCACTAAAATTTCAGCTTGCTCATTGTCGATTGAGTAAGAGAGAGTGCTAGGAGAGATCATAGAGCCTTTCTAAGCATTCTTAGAGGGATTTGGAAAAGGCAATGCTCAGTTTTCTCCATTGAAAAATATGAGAGGCCAATTGAACTTTCAACTTCCTCTATACCCAACCCCACCTCAAATTCTTTTGCACACTTCACTTAGGAGCTAAGTAGAGCTTGTCCAAGCATTCAATTGAACTCTAGAGCCAAGGGGAGAAGAAATTGGATCAAAGATGCAAAGGGAGCTAAGGGGAGTTGGTCCATCCATTCACCTACTCAATCTCAAGAGCTAGGATCCTCAACAGGGCTTCATCACTACAAGATGAAGCTACCTCATCATTTCCGAGCACCAGTGATCACCTCCGATGAGGTATGAACATTTCTGACGATTAAACTCAATGTGGTGTAGAGCTTTGTGAAGAAAATCTTCACCTCATCGAATCTTAGCGGTTGGATTGGCCGCTCTAGTCCCCTAGATGGTGTGTGTTGAGTTTGGTTTGGATCCGTGAAGGAACGGGCTTGGATCATCCATTGGATGATGAACAGCCCACATTCTTCCTTAGGGAAGAACATGGAAGATATTGGTTGTCTATCCATGCATTTTTAGATGGACGGTCGAGATTACTCCGCATGTTTTAGATTCGTTTATCCTTTTATAAACTGCGGGGAGATCCTCAACCGCCCGATCTTTGTTCGGATGACCAAGGATCAAAGCACATGTGCCATCATCGCCATCCCGATGTGACAACTTAAAGAGGCAGCTCACGGCACAACACATGTAAAGCACGCTGACCGCCGCCGCCACGTGTCACGCTGCGGGTGGAGGGATTAAGGGAGTTAGTTAGTTATCTAATTAATTCCCTAATTAATCCCTAGATTTTTTAAAATTCATAACTCTTGCTAGAAAAACTAGAAAAATATGAAATAAAATCCTATGGATAGATAATTCAACCTAGAATATTATAAAATTAATTTTAAAGGGTTTTGAATTATGCTTTTATCTAAATTTGAGATTTATTGGAAAGTTTATTTTGCAAATTACTTTTTTATTAGGCCTCCAATTAATTCCAAATTCCTTGGATAAGTTTTAGGAGATGACCTCTACCTCCCCTAATTTTCTTGGGATTTATTAAAGGCTTGATTAGAGTAATTGGTAATACATTTCATAATTACCCTTTTCATGTAATTAAGCATAATTAGGCCATAATTAGTGTATTTCCTTCATAATTAGGGTTAATTAAGGTCAGAGTCAGTGAGTAAGGGTCTCTAGAATAATTTTGGGGCATTCTTCCTAGTTTATTCCCTAAATCCTCTCTTCTCTCCATAATCTTCTCTTAATTAAGAGTTAACCCATTAATTATCCCTATAAATAATTTTAAAAAATTATAAAATGTTTCAAAACTTAATTAATCTATCTTGGGTAGATATTTAGGTGTTCAATAACCTAAGTGTAATTAAGGAAATTAAACCCCCTTTTATAAGTGTGAAAGGGGTGTTTTAAAAGTACTAAAGCTTAACCCCTTAGCTTAATTAACTTTTAATTGTGAGCCAACTTGCATTAGGCCCTTTCATTACTAGGCGCATTGCAAATATAAATACCTTGTCAGTTTTATGTCATCTCATTGGCTAATAATTATTTAAGTTATTTTTTCTAAGGTGGTGTAGGTAAGGGTTAATTAAGCCACTTAATTCATACCCTAACCTATTCAATATTTAATAAGGGATCTAATGAACTAAAAATTAAACAAAAATAATGAACATATGGGAATGGGTTAAGCACAACAAACTCAACTCATCTTTTAAAATTAAATCAAACTTCAACCAAACAAAAATAATTTGGAAATTCACTTTGATTACTTCTAAGTTTTCTTATTCTTTAAGAATGTCTTTATGAATTAGGAAAAATGAACTTGTTCATGTGATTAAATTGCTTTATATCTTTCCCAACATGTTAAATTGTATGCCATATGATATGCATCCATATTTTCATGTTTTCAAAATTTTAAAAGTGAAATGGTTTACTAAAATGTCACTTGCATGTTTGGTTTAATTATGAATATGAATGGCTATTATCACTACTAAACCCAAATTATTTTCAAAATATATGAACCAATCATCAAATCAAAAAGTGTGCTACTTATACTTTAATTATAGGTTTGCATGTATTGAAATATAAAAGTGTGTATGTTTCCTTCTCTTCTCATATAGTATAGTTTTGAATAAGAAGGTGGTGAAGTGTGTAAATCATATGAAAAGAGTATGACACTTATTTAAATACACTTCTTACTCTCCCCTATGCTATCAAATCAGAAAGGATACCTACACTTACATACATAAACTAAACAAAATAAATCAAATGAATACAATATAAACTTTGCATCCTTCCTTTTCCTTTCATTTCTTTTGCACGTGTGTTTCAATTTAAGGAAAGTGGTATATTAGTCTGGACAACCCTGGGGTTGCGAGGCTTTAAGTAGCCCCAAGTAGGTCTAATACCTTACACCCATGGTACTACAATGGCACCGTACTCACTTATGCCTTTTCTTCATTCATATGTGCATATGAAAATTGGAAAAATAATTATTCTTCTACTTAATAAAAGTCATGCATCATGAAGCATCTAAATTCTCTTAAATAATCTACTTAGCATCCATCATAAAGTATGCTAAACATCCTCATATATGTGTATAGACACACTTAGGGTGCATTCATATGCATGTTACATATGTTGGGAAAGAATTGAAGAAAAGTATGTTATATGGATGTTGATTCATTTTTCTTAATCTTAAAATGCCTTTCTTTTTGAATAGGTTTATTTAGAATTTATCTAAACTTAAGGTTAATTAAAAGGTGTAATCAAAACATTCACCTAAATGAAACTAAAAATGTGAACTTACCTTAGAAATTACTTAGGGAATAGGGAAGAAAAGAGAAGGTGCCTCCTCTTTCCCTCACTTTATAATTTAGTAATTAAGTGTAGGTTTCACTCAAACCAAAATAAAAATCTGAAATAAAATCAACCCAAAGCCACTAAACAACTTAAATGAAACCTCCCCTCTAAGTTGAACATGTCTTTCACACTTAGAAAACTTGAACCCAAAATCCTAAGCTAAGCATGCCACACAAACCCCTCAAGGCACACACATTAGCCAAGTCACCACTTCTAGCTTTAGGTTAGGTCAGTGCATGGCTTGTTGTCTTTTTTTTGTTTGGTGATGAATGTTTTTGACTGGATGATAGGTTGTATGCTCATAAAATGAATAGTAGGATTTGCTTAGTCTAACAATTCTTTTCTGCAGGGGATTGTGCTAGAGGTGCTGACATAATAAAAAATATATAAATGCTTCTTGCTTGCAGGTGCTTATACCCCTTAACATAATCCATAGGCCAGGTGGACTTGAGTACCCATGTGTAGGGTACTAAGTATAATATACATGCTTGGGATTTATTTGGTGTGATTTGACTAACCTTTGTTTTGCAGGTGTTAGTTAGATTTATGCTTTTGCCTTTTCAAGTAAATAAATTGTATATTTAGGATTTAGAATGATTTGTTATGGGGGATTAAGATGAACATTGGTCATGACACTTCATCTTATGTACCATGTGAAGCCTTGGAGCACCTACCATTCAACCATCCAAAGGAAGATCCAATGAAGAAGAAAGAAATAAAGAAGAAAAGAAAGAAGAAAGAAGAATAAAGCTTGAAGACCCCCCATAACAATGAATTCTTTTTTGCTTAAATGTAATTTAATTCATTTGTAATCCAAGTTGTATAAGGGTAGAGCTCGGCTACCCAATTTGATATTTTTCGGGTTTATGCTGTGGTGCCCGACCATAACGGCCTTTTATACTTTTTACACTAGTTTTGTAAATTGATTGATGTTTATTTAATTTGTGCATTAAGTGGCATGCTTTTTCTAGTTTCTTCCTTTCTTTATGTATGGCCTGGATATGGATTAGGCTCCTTATAGAAAAATAAATCTTTTACCTAACTTAAAAACTTGAACTAAAACTAAACAACTCATAACCTCACTTAAATCCTAGGTTTAAAAATCAAGATAAAAGAATTAGCAACCCCTTAGCTGGATAAGTTTTTATGGTAACTTTATAACATCATGCATAACTGCATATTATTTCACTCTTGATTGGAGGACTTCCATCTTTACCAGAGAACTTAGGCTTGACCTTTGAGGGTCGTGGTGCAAGCTCACCTCCTAAAAATTCTAGCTGATTTTGGCCAATAATCTATTTCTCATACATTAGTCATAAAATGTCCTATTAGCCTAAGTCAAATTAATTATCCAAAAATGATAATAAAATGAAATTTAAAATGCATTAGATTTAGGTCATTGAAGCATGTCCCTTTACATGATCTAGTCTCTTTAGGGAGTGAGTTTAAGAACTTAGTCTTTTTCTAAATAAAAATAACCAAGCTATCTTGCATTAAGCATAAAGACTTGTCTACATGAATTTAAAATCATAGGAGGAGTTAATTGGCGACCACCCCTAGGCAGTTGTAAGTCCAAGTTGTCGGATGGTTTGACCTCTCTTGTGGAGGCCAATTACCCATTTTTTACTTTAGATTTAGGTTGTGCTTCCGGCCCTCGCCGAAGCTCCCTAGATTTAAATTCTGAGGTTACTTTTCCCTTTTGTGGGCCACAAGCATAAATCCTCACCTCTTAGGTATTTCCTTAATCTTTTATTAAGGAATCTTAAGTCCTAAATTTCTAATGAAAAACACAACTCAAATAAACTAAATCAATTTCTAAAATATAAAGCCCAATTTTTAGGATAGTTTAAGATGCTCGCTAGGTTTCCTAGCATCGTGAGCATCTCCAACTTATTCCCATTTTTTGGTTTCAATAATAACTCCCTCTCTTGGATCAATCCCATTTGATATTCAAAAATATAAATCAATCGATTGATAGTCCTCTCCTTTTGAAATCTTCAGAGACAACGATCATTTTTCTTAATCGAGAGTTTTCTAAAAGGATCTCGTCTCTTAAGATGTAATTGACTATGGGGGCTTGCCCCTGTAGGGAACTTAATGAGCCCAGTTTAAAATAAATTATGCTTTACTTTTTCATGTAAAGCAGGGGAAGAATCTCTAGTATATATGTAGACCCATCATCCTTAGGAGTCCTTATTGAGGTGATTGGTTCCATTAAAGGGTAGTGATTTCTATCTCTCAAGATAATATACTATACCTTGATGACATACCCGATCACCTGAATAAGTATATTTGTGGATCTGCGAGGCATCTTACCAAGATAAATTTTTGTAAGGGTGTCCTCTTTCTTTTCTACCAATAGATTTGAAAGGCGACTCCCCTCAACAGAAATTTTTCACCATAATGGTCAATTGGGCCAGGTTGGGTTTAGTTGGCCAATTGAGGCTTTGGTCATGTTCAATAAATGGTTTAGAATGAATTTGACTATTAGTTGCAATCAATTTGGCTTAGGTCAAGATTTGACACATTTTTGACTTTTTAGGTCAACTTGGGTCAACTTGGGTCAAGTGGCCAATTGGGCTAGGTTAGACTCAAATGATGACTTGGTCAAGTTCAAACATTGATCATGAATTGGTCTTGATCAATGGTTTCAATCAATTTGGCCTATGCTTGATTTTGGGAAGTTTAGGTTTCATTTTGGTTAAGTGATGACTTGGTCAACCCTTAAGTTTGACTTGGTTTGACCCAATTTAGGTGATTGAACATCTTATGATGATTTTTCCTCATAATTTGAGGCTTAGGTGGGCTTAGTTCAATCTAATTTGGGTAGGATTATAATTTGGCTCAAAAAGGACTTTAGGTCACTTTGGGTCAAGTGGACCCAAGTGGGTCAATTGACTTGGTCAAGGCTTGATTCAAGTTTGGTTAAACACATATATGGACTTATGATTGAAATATAAATCCAGTCGCAAGTGATTTGGAGTGAAATGGGTTTTGATTCATTTGATAATTTCAAGTTCAAAGGGTGAACATGAGTTTGACTTGGGTTTGATTTTTGAATTTAATTTTGGTTTAGTGATTGAAGTTTATGTTTATATTTGGTTTCATGATTGAAGGATTGATTTAATCATGAATAAAAATCAAGGGTTTGGCTTGATTTGAGGTTGATTTGGCTAAGTTCAAGAATTTGACTTGAAAGGCTTAGGTTAGATTTTGATTAGATTTGGTTTTAATTTTTGGATTAGTTTTGATTGTTTGAATTTATATTTCATTTATATTTGTGAATATAAATGAGAATATGAATGGGATATGAGAAAATTTTTTGAATTTGAATTAATTTGGATTTGATTTGAGCTAAGTTCATAAGATGAAATCGAAGGGCTTAGGAAAGATTTATGAACTTGGAATTGAGTTTTGGATTTAGTTTTGGTTATTTGAATTTATATTTCATTTATGTTTGTGAATATAAATGAGAATATAAATAGATTATGAGAAAATTTCTTGAATTTGAATTGATTTGGATTTGATTTGAGCTAAATCCATATGGTGGAATCAAAGAGACTTAGGAAATATTTATGAACTTGGAATTCAATCATGGATTTCAATCATTTGGAATTGATTCATGATTTGAAAAAAATCCATTGGAATTGATTTGAGATTTGTTTTGGAATTGAAGTTAATTTGAGTTCAAGGTTGATTTAATTTGGAGTTTACGAACTTAGTTTAAAATAAATCATGCTTTACTTTTTCATGTAAAGTAGGGGAAGAATCTCCAGTACATACGAAGACCCATAGTCCTTAGGAGTCCTTATTAGGTGATTAGGTCCATTGTAGGGTGGTGATTTATATCTTTCAATATAATACACATTTCCTCAATGTCATGCCCGATCACCTTAATAGAACATCTACGGTTCTACGTGGTGTCCCACAAGGTGGATTATATTTTTCTTTCATTTATCTCTTTTGAAAAGATAGATGAAGATATGAAATATTTTCACCACACACTTGCATTCAATTAATCACATCCTTAGCATTCATTGGAGCTGACTCCACAGCCCCAAAAGAACACTTTGGAGCTAAATCCAAAGTCCATAATCAACCCATCACCATCACACTCACCTCCCCATCATCCTTATTCAAAATTTTAGCCATCCCCTTCAAAATAAAGAGGCCTCGTTCCATCGAGTCCTGAGCTCATTCAACCACCAAAAGCTTCCCAAAGCAAGAAGCAACCTTCCCCCACTTGATTTGAGCTAAACAAAATATCAAACTAAAGCTTTTTTTGGCGAGAAAGCGGTGACCATTGGTGAAGATGTTATTTTAAAGGAAAGCAAAGGTTCAAACTTCTTCCAATGCTTACTCACATTCAAGAGCTTGCTTGAGTCATCACCGCCGCCGGAAACCATTCCCGGTAAGGTGATTTTGCCAAACCGCACCTGGCCTTAGGAACTATTATTTGTAATAGTTTTTTGCAATCTTAGGAATTTCCCTTAGCTAAAATCATGTAATTTCTATTTTATATCATTCCCACATGAATTAGAAAGTTTTCTAGTGAAGATTGCCACAAAAATCAGCCAAATATGATGTAATTTCGTCCAAAATTGCAAAAATCCCATCAAATTAACAATAACCCGCCTCTTCACCAGCAGGAAAGTTGCCGCCGTCTAATCCTGCGTTTAGGGGATCAAATGGCCCAGATTTCATCCAAATCCACATGGTTTGGCCAGTTAGATCGCACTGATTAGATCCGAACCATCTGATCTACGATCGGATGGCTCCGATCACATGCCATTCCATGTGGCTTTTGCATTTGAATTCATGGATCAAATCTAAACCATATGATCCATGATCAAATGATCAAATTTGATATGCACATTGCTATCCCGCATCACGTGGTTTTCCTGCTCATCCGGCTGACACGGCACCACGCTAACCAAATGCGTGCTGCCGTGTGGCGCTGCGTGCCATTCAGAACCACGCAATCCAATCACGTGGCACCGTGTGGTGTCACATTGCCACATCAATGCCATGCACTATGCTGATTGGGTTAAGTGGGAAAATTTGGATTTTCTAATTTTAGAAATTATTTAAATCACCTAAAACTTCAAAAAAATCATAGAAAATAAAATACTTAACGAAAAATTTCAAACAAGAGCTCGTTGGATTTATCTAAGAAAAATCCAATAAACCTAAAATTCCTAAATTTCAATAAATATTTTCGGCTTAATTTGAGTTTTAGTAAAAATTAAATTTCTTTAATTAAACAAAAAATACACATCATATTAAGTTGAAATTTTCAGAGATTGAAACTCAAGTTAAAATATACCTATCATAAAAAGTTCAAATGAAAATAAATTCTGGATTGAAAGATATTAAATTTTGAATTTCAAATAATATATTTTAATAAACTAAATTAACAAAGTTTATGAAAATCATCTTAATCAACTAAAGTTTGAAAAATCATAACAAATCATAGAAAATCCAAAAATATATATATAAATAACTTTCAATGTATTTCAGAGGAGATTAATTTAAAATTAATTATAATTAATTTTGAGCAGTAATTAAGGCTTAAATTAGGTTTAATTAAAAATTAAATTAGCTTAATTACTCCCTAATTACCCAAGTAATTAGTCCAAAACTTTCTGAGGTTAATTAATGGGATGTCCTCTGCCTCCCATAATTTTCTTTAGATTTATTACTTGGTTAATTAGGGAAATTGCTTATTTTAGCCTTAATTACTCTCTTAATTAATTAGGTGATTAATTAACATTCTAAATAGTAAGAAAATCATTAATTAAGCTTTTTAATCATTGTGAGATAGTGAATGGACAAAGGGAATGAGATTAGAATCTCTTTCCCATTCTTTTCCCTAAGTTCATTTCACTTGACTTGAAATCAATTAATTTGGGATTAATTAATGGTTTAATTCATTAATTGAATGACTTAAAGAGCATGATCCTCTCTTTTCTTTTCTTCATAACATTTAGTTGTTAAGTGTAGGTCATATGAAACAAAACAAATCACAAATTAAAACTTGTAAATCAACTAAACACCTTAAAGTGAAACCACCCTTTAGATTGAATCTTTCTACACTTATAAAATCTTAACTCTAAAGCCTAGTTAAGACATACCACATAAGTCTTAATACACACACATTAGATTAAGTCACTATTTCTAGCTTTATGGTAGGACGGTGCATGGTTTGATGTATGTTTTGGTATTATTTTAGACTAGATGTTAGGGTGTAAATTTCGTAGACTGTATGTTAAGCCATTATTAGCCTAATTTTTTTTGCTTAAGGAGCTGCTCAAAAATAAATATAAATGTTCTATTTTGTAGAATGCTTAAGCCCCTAAGCATAATCCAAGTTATGACGGATGGGCTTGGTTACCCATGTGCAAGGTGTTAAATCCAAATTATAAATCTAGTTGCTTTGATCGAATGTAAGTTTAGCTAACCTTTATTTTGCAGGTGTAGTTAAATTTATTTTTTCATTTAAATGTAATTTTGCAATTAGGAATAAGGATTAGTGCTATAGGGGAATTAGGATGAGCATTGGCTAGAAGACTATGTCTTATGTGCCATGTGATGCCTTGAAGTGAGTCAAATCAAAGAAGCAAAGAGGAGGAGAGAAGACATGAAGATTTGAAGAAGACGAAGACCCCCATAGCATGTATTCAACATTAATTATAATTATTCTTTTGTAATCTGAGCTTTATAAGGGTAGAGCTTCGCTACCCATTTTTTTTTTAGAATTGTACGGTGGTACCCGACCACACCGGCCTTTTATTCTTTTGTTGTAATCTATAAAATTATTTGATATTTTGTTTAGATTGAGCATTAGAAACATCATGCTTTTCATAGTTTCTTTATGATTGATGTTTGGATGTGTGGCCTGGATGTGGTAGGCTCTTAGGATAAAATTAATTTTTCTACCCCAATTAATAATTCATAAATAAAATTTTCTACAACTCATAACTTCACCATAAAGGTTAGGCATTAAATAAGATAATTAAAAGATTTAGCAACCCCTTAGCTGAATGGTTAAATGTACCACAACATACATGCATATTCTTCCTCTCTTGAACATGAAGGGTTTTCATCCTTGCACGATAGGGGAATGCTTGACTTGTGAGGGCATCCCTTGTGGTGGAGAACACCATCTTCTAGTTGATTTAGCCCATGACCTTTTTTCAACATACATTTAGGCATAAAGAATCCTAAAGACTTTGTCAAAATGATGTGTTAAAAAATAAAATAAAAATTGAAAAGATTTGCATTTGTAGATTAAGTCATTACTCATATCACTCATGTTGTAGTCCCTTAAGGACTGGGCTTAAGGACTTTGGTCACTTTCAAATTAAATAATAGCCTAACCATCTTACACTTTCATAAGACCATACTACATGATTTTTGAACTGTAGGAGGTGTTACCTGGCTGCCACTCTAGGCATTTATAAGTCCAGCAGTCGAGTGGTTTATCCTTTCTTGTAGAGTTAAACCTTATGCCCATTTTCGCTTAGATTTAGGTCATGTTGTAGCATATGCCAAAGCTCCCTAGATTTAGGATCTAAGGTAGTTGTTTCATTTGGACTACAAGTATAAATCATTACCTCTTAAGTATTTCCACAATCTTATCTTGTTGGATTATAATTCTAAGCTTTCTAATAAAATTTCAACTCAAATAAATAAATCTCCTCAATTTCAAACATATAAAGCCCAACCATAGGATATATTAAAATTCTCACTAGGCTTCCTAGTATCATGAGCATTTCCAACTTTCTCCCTTTGGATTCCAAAAATAAGTCTTCTCCTTGATCCTTTCCATTTGATTTTCTAAAATAGCCAATCCTTTGATAGTCTTAGCTTTGAAATCTTTGGAGACCCTAATTGTCTTCTTTAATCGAGAGTATTCTTAAGGAGTCCCATTTCTTAGGATGTAATTAACTATGGGGGCTTGCCTCTATAAGAAACTTAATGAACCCAGCTTAAAATAAACCCTACTTTACTTTTTCATGAAAAGTAGGGGAAATATCTCTGGTACATTCGAAGACCCATCATGCCTTAGGAGTCCTTATTAGGTGATTAGGACCACTATAGCTTGATGATTTCTATCTTTTGAGATAGTGCATCATTCCTTAATATTGTACCTGATCACTTTAATAAGTATCCTCTAAGATCTATGTGGTGTCCCAGATTTCAAAAATAAACACCATAAAGCCCTTATCTTATCCAAAGACATGAGGGAATCTCTAGTCAAGGCTTTCCTTGATCCAGAGATATGCTTAACTCAGTTGACCACTATAAAGAGGAGGCACATAGCTCAAAGAATATCTTAGGAGTTATACTTAGTGATGAAGACTTGCTTTTAGGATCACCAAGCATAACCGCCTTCTCTACATTACAGTGAACGTTGGCAGATACAAGATATCGAGAGTTTTGGTTGACCAAGGTGCATCAGTCAATATTATAAGTTTAAGAAGCCTACTTAAGGATTGACATCTCTAAACTCCAAAAGGATAGGATGATGTTGAGGGGATTCAATGAATAAGGCAAGATGGCTTTAAGCTCCATAGTGTTGCCATTAGAGATAGATGACTGAAAGACTGAAGCCAAGTTCCATATCGTAGACTCAGATTCATCTTCCAATGTTTTTCTTTGGAGACCATGGATACATGAAAACAACATAATTCCATCCTCTCTATATCAATGCATGAAGTTCATGAGAGGTGAAATTGTGTATTGTGTCAAAGGAGATCATAAGCCCTTCATAATTTAAGAGGCCAGGATATATGAGGATGCAGCGTATTTTCTTCCCCAAAATCAACAAGTCCATTATGGAGAATCTAGTCAAGATCCCAAAGAGGAACAAAAAGAAAGAAAATAGATAGAAAAATAAATAGAAAAAAAAAGAGAAAAAGAAATAGAAAAAGAAAATAAAAGAGAGCAAGTCAAGGACTCAAGGGAAGATGTAGAGCCTGACATTAGATTCTACCCATAATTCATTACTCCATTCGAACATATGGGTAGGATGACCTGACCTCCACCAAGCAGAGGTAGAGCACAGTTCAGAGGCATCCCCTGAGGTGGAAAGCCTCACTATTGGCCACCCAATAGGAGGTATGTCATGGCCACTAGGAGTACACCTGCTATCCACATAGACTTAGAATCTATTTCAGAGGATGAGTCTTTTGTGGTTAGCACACTAGCCAGCTCTTCTCAGTAGTGGATCCCTTTTGAGGTCATGTTGGAGCATGACAGTGATGAAGTTCGGGCTCCAAAGCAAAGCATAAATGTATCTAAGTCTGCATATGAGACAGTCAGGAGTCAGTTGGGAACCTTAGCTCTAACCCCACTTTTTTCTCAAAAAGGTGAGGGTTTGGTAGTTAAGGAATCACCTAAGTCATCCACAGATGGGAAGACCTAGGGGTTCTTTTTGGGAGCATCATCCTCAAGTCAGGAAGTTGATGTAGAACTTGAGGATGATTCATATAAAGATTTAATAAAATTACCTTTTGATTGGTACTTGCCTTGTATTCTTAATTTAGCAAAGAAGAGATTAATCCCACATACTTGGTCCAAACACAGGTTTGGCTACTTTAAAAGGTTACGGGATAACCAAAATAGACATTCTCAATTAAGACCAGGATTAGGATTCAGTACAGTGGGTCTAGTCGATGATGACAATCATTACCTAGTCATCACCAATCATTTAAAATCTAATAGGTTCTTTTCAAATCATGCTAACTTATATGAGGAGGTGTGTTTAGAAACTTCAAATGATCCAAATGATCTTGAAGCCAGAGATGCACCTCTAGAGTTTGAAGAGAAGATCAGATCAACCATCGACAAGCTCAAAGAAATCAACTTGGAAACTAAAGATAATTTACGTCCGACATACATCAGTTTTTTGTTAAATGATACTAAAAATGATGACTTAGTTAGGCTATTGATTGAGTTTAAGGACTGCTTGCATGGAGTTACAAAGAGATGCCTGGTTTATCTCTTAACATAGCAATACATAAATTAGCAATAGAGCCTAGTGTTGACCCTATCAAGCAAGCTCCTAGATGCATGTGGTTAGATATTGAACAGCATGTCATTTCTAAATTCAAGAAACTGATCTATGCTCGCTTTATCAAGGAAGAAAAATATCCTACCTGGTTAGCCAGTGCCATTCCAATTAAGAAGAAGAATGACTGATTAATATATATGTCAATTTTAGGGATCTAAATAAGGTATGTCCTAAAGATGAATTTTCACTACCAATTCTAGAACTGATGTAATGGACATTGCCTCATCTCATGTAGTCTTCTATTTCATGGATGACTTGTCTGGTTATAACCAAATAAAGATGACCCATGAAGATGAAAGAAACATTGCATTTTGAACCTCGGTAGAAATCTTATGTTATAGGGCATGCCTTTCGGCCCTAAAAATGTCAGTGATACATACTAGCAAGCCATGACTCAGATCTTCAATGAACTCATTCATCATTAGGTTGAATGTTACATTGATGATCTTGTAGTAAAGAAAAGGAAGATAATCTCTTTGACTTGAGAGTAATTTTCAATGGTAAAGAGAATATAACCTCAAAATGAATCATCTGAAGTGTGCATTCGGAGTAGCTTCAAGGAAATTCCTTGGGTTTATTGTCCGACACCATGGAATAGAAATTGATCTGAAGAAGATCAAGACAAAATTATAAATGCCACCCCCTAAAAGTTTAACTCAACTCAAATCATTCCAAGGGCAGTTGGCATATCCAAGATGCTTCATTTTTAACCTGTCAGAAAGATCCTAGCCATTCTCAACACTTGTCAAAAGGGACACCAAGTTTAAGTGGGATGACAGTGCTAGTATGATTTTGAAGACATCAAGCACTACATGATGATGCCATCAGTTCTAGTAGACCCTATCCCGGTAAGCCACTAATACTATATACTGCTACATTAGATGACTCCCTTGGCACTTTGTTGGCTCAAATAAATGATGAAGGAAATGAGAATATACTCTACTATCTTAGTCGTCATCTAATCCCTGTTGAGGCAAACTACCCACCTATCAAAAAGCACTACCTAGCTTTAATCTTTCTATCCCAAAAGCTATGGCATTACATGCTTTCTCATAAGTAAACCTGATCTCTAGGATCAATCCAATGTAATATCTCATGGCATGACTGACATTATCTGGACGGTTGGCGTGTTGGTCCATAATTTTGTCACAGTTTGAATTCACTTTTGTACCCCTCTGTGCACTAAAAGGATAATAACTAGTGTATTTCTTATCAGCACACCCACATCCTGATGATTCTCTGCTTAGTGATGACCTCCCGAAAACAATCATGAACTTATGGGATACTAGCATTCACTGTTGGGAGATGTATTTTGATGGTGTGGCTTCTTTTTGAAAGGGAGAAGAACCACGATCTCCTCTTCCAAGAAAAGTAAATGTAAAAATAATTCTCCCAACTCTTAATCGTGATATGATGAGATTCTCATATCATCTATCCAATCCATGCAGCAATAATGAAGCCAAATATGAGGCTTTGGTTGCTGGTTTGGAGTTAGCCATTATACTATGCATCCATAATATCAATATCTTCAGAGATTCTAAATTAGTTATCAACCAAATCTATGAGTTTTACAAGTTTCTAAAGCCTAAGCTCCATCATTACCACAAGTACACCATGTAGTTGTTGGCCCAAATCCCAGATGTTACCATTTACAAGATTCTTCGAGGAGAGAACATAGTAGCATATGCATTGGCCAAGCTTGTCAAAGAGTTGGCATGTCTGTAATATGAGTCAATACCAATAAAGGACCAAAATAGGAAAGTCTTATCTCTTGTTGACGTTGAACTCATCGAGAGACTCTCTCTTGAAGGGGAGGTTGCCATTGCCAAAAGGGATGATGAGTCAGATTGGAGGCAACCATTCATGGATTATCTAAATATGGGCAAACTACCTTAAGAGAAGCCATTAACACATCAGGTGAAGTAGAGAGCCCTTTCCTATCTTCTCGTGGATGGTGCCTTTTATCAGCGGTCCTTCAATCATATGTGGTTACGTTGTTTGGACAAACACAAAGCCCATAGGATCGTGACTGAGGTACACTCAGGTTTATGTGGAACACACTAATTTGGTCCATAGATGAAAGCCAAGATCAAGAGACTAAGATACTATTGGCCTTCGATGATCACAGACTGCATGGACATAGCTAAGAGATGCCACTAATCTCAGGTATACGGTGTGATCTTACACCAACCACCCAATATTCTACATCCTACATTAGCCTCATGGACAATCGAGTGTTGGGTACCGATATAGTGGGTCCGATCAATCCTCCTTCTTCTAAGGGTCGCCGATTCATAATAGCTACCACCGATTACTTTTCTAAGTGGGCGGAGGCAATCTCACTCAGAGAGGTCACAGCCCAGAATGTGCTCCAATTTTTCAGGAATCATATCGTATATAGGTTCAGGGTGCCTCGATGAATTATATTTGATAATGGCACTGTATTCAAGAGCACCAAAATCAACAGCTTTTCTCAGAGACACAGCAGAGATTAGAGATATTCTATCATCTACTACCCAAGGGAAAATGGCTTAGCAGAAGCCTTTAACAAAATTATCATCCATACATTAAAGAAGACACTCGACGATAACAAGTGATGGTGGCATGAGTAGTTAATTGAAACCTTGTTGGCTTATCGCACCACATATAGGACTCCAACTCAATCTACCATATTCTTTTTAGTGTATGGATTTGAAGTAGTTCTACCATTAGAAGTCCAACTCTCATCATTAAGGATAACTGTGGGTAGTAAAATTACAATGGAGCAGAACATCAATGTGGGATCCAAAAATTTGCCACCAACCTCTCGTGATTAAGAGAGTGATTTAAGTGTCGGTGTAATTTTTAGAAGGTAGATGAATAGTATATAAGACAATACCCAAAGATTTCATCCTCATTTTGGGAGGATTTTAGATCTGGTTCCAGGTTTTCTATAGGCGCAAGCACCTATAGTTAATTACCCCTCCGAATACTGAAAGGGCACTTTTGATTAAGGCTAATCAATGAACCATTAAATAATGAGTGTATAATAGCAGTGTGTGGAGTTTAAAATTTATGAGATTTATTATTTAATTTAAAGATTTTGGTTTGGGGAATGATGACACACCCGATCTAGATCCCATGGTTCCATCATCCCTGGCTGTCATGGTCTCTGGTCTGCTTAGTTAGAGAAGGTAGTCGACCTAACTTGATCGAAGGATCCTTATCAGTAACACATGGCTTACGTCGTCCAAAGTGTCCTTGTAGACCTGGGGTGGAGTTTGTCTAAGGGGACAAATATAAGTTAACCTTAGCTAACAGAGGGCTTTGTACCAACAAAATACACTCTATAATTCACATCTCAAAGAGCAATGCTATTGGGAAACATACGGGCTGCAGCCGTGATCATAATTTAGTGGTATCATTTTATGACAAGCCACCCGGTTAGAGGGCTCTAGTCATAACTATCATTTATGTGGTACCATTTTGCAGAAAAACTACATGGGCAGAGGACACAGGCCATGTCCTTATGGGCTTAAGATTATATTAGTGTAAAAATAGTTATGCATTTGATTTGACATTGGTTCTTTGTGAGCAAAAGTCTTCTTAATTTGTCACCCCCAGACAAACAATTGCAGAAGGGTGGATGATTTTAAGTTTAAATTTAAATAATTTATTTTATTTAATTTATATTTTATTATTTTTTTAATTTGAATATTTAATCATTTTATAATTGATTTAGATTAAAACATGTAATGATTCATTATTAAAATTTTAATAATGATCGCCTTTCTCGATTATGTGACTATTATTGATTGATATACCTTGTCAACTCTGCCTATTTTTTTATAGAGGATCGATTCTAAATTCATTACTTCAAGAATTATAGTAATCCAAATCTTATCAACTCTAGCTTGAGCATAGAGGATCGGGTTTGGACTTTTCCTTTTGAGGGCTTGAACTTGAGAAGTTATGTCAATAGATCCATTTTTTGTAATTATATGACAAAATTAGCTTTCAAATTCTATTAAATTGAAATTCTTATGATATTATAATCATATTTTTTAAGTTTTATTATCCTGTACCCAGTCCTAAGGCCAAACCGGGGTGTAGATGTCCATTCATTTTGCATATGACTTGCATATCTTTTTTTAAGATTTTTGATCTAATGAATACTTCAACATACATATAAGTA
Source organism: Cymbidium sinense (assembly GCA_021442155.1). Taxonomy (NCBI): domain Eukaryota; kingdom Viridiplantae; phylum Streptophyta; class Magnoliopsida; order Asparagales; family Orchidaceae; genus Cymbidium; species Cymbidium sinense. The sequence continues at coordinate 28,714,398 of CM038232.1, read as the reverse complement.
TCTATTCTTTAAAATGATGTATGGATATTTAGATGTCTAAGTTGAAGTAATTATGTTCGGCATGACATATGTGTCAAATTGCAAGCATAAGTTTTGATATAGATTTTTAGATTTTGTTAACCTAGACATGGTCCTAAGACCAAACTAGGGTGTGTAAATATCTATTCTTTTGTTTTTGTATATGACTTTCATATCTTTTATAAATGCTTGATCTAGTGAATACTTCAATATACATATAAGTATCTGTTCTTTTAAAATATTGTACGGACATTTAGATATCTAAGTTGAAGTAATTATGTTTGCTATGACATATGTGTCAAATTGTAAGATTTGATACCTAATAGAAAGCGTAGATCAAGTGTACCCCCATCTTGTAAAATATAAAAATTATAGCTCATTTAGGTACTTGTTATAAATCAAATGAAGATCTGTTCTTGTAAAAATATGAGAATTATGACTCATTTGAGCACTTGCTATAAATTAAATGGAAATATGTTCTTGTAAAGGTATGAGTTTTGACAATCTCAAATACTTGTTGTAAACTAAATGAGCATATGTTCTAAGTGATCAAGCATGTATCTGTACTAGGGGATACAAATATTTATTTGCAAATCAAGTGAGCATCTGTTCTGAATGATGTAATCTTAAACCTTTCTAGGTTTGGCATAAATCAAGTGTATCTACCTTTATAATACATACATTTAATCTTTTTAAACACTTGCTAAGTATCAAGTATAGTATCTTTTCTATTTAAAGTTTCCACAAATTTTGGAGGAATGTCATAAATTAAGTATGAATTTATGTGATAGAACAGTATGTCATTAAAACAATGTAAGCTTGCTTTGTTCAAATGTTTATACATGGAACTGAATGCTTATGATTTTCTCCATAGTATATGACACAACAAAATTAAGAGAGATAAGATGTCATAATACACATATGAAAGATAACCAAACTTAAACCCCTTCATGCATATTAGAATTTAAAAATATGAGGATTAATTTAATTATTTTTCCTCACATATGGACTTAGGCCCGATGGGCCCTCGTCCTTTTCTACATAAATTTGGGCTTTTATAAGCTCATTTATGGACTTGGAATTGGGCTTTTATGAGCTTTTTATGGTTTTGGGCTTTTATAAGCTCATTTATGGACATGGGCTTTCATGAGCCCATTTACGAACATGGGCTTTTATGAGCCCATATATGGACTTTAGCTTTTTCTAAAAGCCCATTTATGGACTTGGGCCTTTAGGAGGCCTTTAAATTTTTAGAGAAAGAGAGCTTAATAATTTCAAACGGGCCAAATATGAAAGGAGGATATCACGACATTATAATCCATTTTTTTATTTCATAATATTACTTCATTATGATTTTCTTTTATTTTATTTATCATGCATTTTATTTTTTATTTTTTTTCATGACATGAAATCATAAAGAGGGGAAGACTTTTCTTCTTTTCCCTCTCTTTTTCTTATTACCCATTTATGGGTGAGTTAATAAGAAAGAATTTAAATCAAATTTCTAATGAGCTTTCTTCTTCACTCCCCATTTTTTTCTCTCTTTTCTTTCTTTTTTCCTCATTTCATTTATTATTTTCTCATTTTTATATGCCATAATTCAATTAAGAAAAAAGAATTTCCTTCATTTCACCTTTCTTCATTTTTCTTGCTCCCTCGCTAAATTCATGCACATTCCATGGGTAATTAAAAGGAGTGATAGAAATTCTTTGCATTTTTTTCCCTTTCTCCCTAAATTCATGCCAATTCCATGGGTAATTAAAAGGAATGACAAAGAAATTCTTTGCATTTTTTTCCATTTTCTCCCTAAATTCATGCCCCTTCCATGGGTAATTAATAGGAATGGCAAAAAGAATTAAAGGGGGGATGGACTTTTCCTCCTCATTTTATGTTATTTATTTTTTATGTATATTTTTCTTTATTTGCATGCTATGATATCGTGAGAAGAAATGAGAGGAGGAGAAGCTTTATCCTCTTTAAAACCATATAAAAAAATCAAATGACATTAGTGGGGTAACATAAATTTCATTTATGTGTTTTATCATACATGTCATAAGTAGTTTTGGCTTCATATAAAGGGGCTTGGATGACATTTTACTTAGGAAAAGAGCTTAAGAGCAAGCTACTACACATTATAAATATGTGAGCATCCTCCCCCTCATGAGGATTTACTCTCCCATTTCCTTCACATCCTTACATCCTTCTCACAAGGAATATTACAAGTTTAAAGTTCCTAGAGGGATTTACCAATTTTTAAAGGAACCCACCAACAATTGGGATTGACCTCAAACCGTATCGCATCCACTGGTAAGTCATGTTTAATTTGATGTTCTAGGTTTAAACCTTATCATTTAATTTAATGTTTTAATTTGGCCAACAAGATTGCAAGATAAAAGAAGTAAAAGATTTCCATGAAAATGAGGGGTTTAGTTTGATTTAAACTTCATGCACTTGATAATTTTTTTTTTTGACATGGTAATGATCATAGCTCTAGATAGAAATTGATTGTATAGAAATGTCACATGACAAGTTTTCATAAAAAATGACAACACCTTTCTTCAGGAATTATCAAATGATACAATTAAATAGTCATGCACAAATAAATTTTCAATTCCAAACAATGGGGGAAATACAAAGGTGGATTCCCCTTTCTTTTTTTTCTTTTTCAGAAACCTTGTCATATCACATAAACAAGAGTTTGATTTGATAAGAGAATGACAAATCTGAATGAGACTTAAATCATTTTACATGGAGCATCAAAGATAGCCATACTAATTCACAAAGAGATTCAAATCTTGTTGCCTCTCCTTCTTATCAAAGTATAAAAGATAATATTTTGCATGTTTCATGAATCCTACCATTTTCAAATTTGCTTTAACATGATGATGAGTTCACCATTTAAGTGGATTTAAAATTAACTATCATGAAGTAATAAAATTCTAAATTTTATAAAAAGAACAAGTCAAAACTTACGTCATATGATATGATAATTATTTAGAGGCAACACATAAAGCAAATGTCATATGAAATTCTATGCCAATGTTAGTCACTAAAGAGAAACTTATGAAATTGAGTTTATATGGGCTTTATGTCATACTTCTTTCTCATTTTAAATTGATTCAAGCCTTAGGGAATTGCCTAGTAACATGCTTATGACATACTCAATGCAAAGTATAACCCAACTTTAGCTTGGAGCAACAAAAATAGCAACTTTCAACCTTTGGAAAATTATTTGAAACTTGCAAACCAAACTTAACAATCTTTGGCTCTATACATGTGCAACTTCATATATCATTCCTACTTTAAAGGAGCATTAATTTGAGAATGAACATAATGAAAAGAGCAAGCCTAAAATTTAGATTTGAAATCATTTTTTTTTTCTTTTCTTTTCAGAAAGTGAATAGAACATGGCCACATGTAGATCAAGCATTTATATCAAATTTAATAATGCATAAATCTGGAAATCTAGTTCTAAACAAATAATTGCTCATATGACATCAAGATGCAAGTAAGAATCAAGTTAACCATAGCTAAGTAATGCAAAGGAATAAACCCTCTTGCTGATATTTATTTTAACCTTATCCCATGATTAAGATAAAGGTAAAATAATATGACATGAAGGGATATTTGATAATGAAGCAATATTTGAACTTATGTAGTACATAAGACTCCTCATTTCCACTTCTATCCCACTCATATAGCACATAAATAAGAGGATTATCACAAGATAAGTAAAAATCTAGATTCAAATAAGTAATTTCCCACATGACATTGAGATTCAAGTAGGAATCAAGTTAAACATAGCTAAATAATATAAAGGAATGATCCCTCTTGTTGAATTTCGTTTTAACCTTATCCCATAATTAAGATAATGGTAAAACAATATAACATGAATGGATACTTGTTAAAAAAGCAGTATTTGAGCTATGTAATACATAGGGTTCCTCATTTTCACTTCCAACCCACTCATATAGCACATAAAAGAGAGGATTATCACAAGATAAGTAAATAGAACATGGTTATGTATAGGTTAAGCATCCATGCCAAATCTAGTAGCACATAGATCTAAAGATCTGAACTTAAACCAAATGATTATTTTCATAACATCAAGATTCAAGTGAGAATCAAAGTAGGCATGGGTCAAACAGTCCTATAGATAAATACTTGTTTTCTTTTCATCTTCTCTCTTTTTTTTAAATTCAAGAGAAGGAAACAAGTGTCATATATCAATGCCCAAATTAAATTTTCTTAGATAACAATGTCTAAGCCAATGAAACTAGAATGGCATGAAATGACATAATTTGCATGATTTGAACTTTAGAATGTTCATGCATAATAAATAGAAAAATTTCTCTTTTATGTAGGCATGCATCTCCAACAATCCTTTTCTTTTTTTTACTATTATTTTAACTTAATTAGACAAAGGAGAATTTAATGATAAAAGATGAATTGAATTTCATTAATTACAATGAAGCTTTGAAATTTAAACATTTTCTCTTTTTTTCCCAAAAATTTTGCCAGCCTCCCAGCATCATTCCCCCATAGGAGGTTAGTTTGGGAGACTAGGCCTTCCCATCATACCAAGAAAGGCATGCATGGTAGGTATCATGAGACATCGTAGCCAAAATTTTATTTTTCCACCACGCCAATAAAGGCGTGCATGGGTTTGCATAGCATAACATTTCCTTGTAGCATTGGAATAATGCATACAAATACTTATATTATAGAACAATTTCCCTTCCACATTGGAACAACGTGAGCAGGTACTTATAATAAATTTTTCTACCATATTGGAACAATGTGAATGGGTACTTATCACAAATAATTTTTCCATGTTGGAACAACATGAACAGGTACTTATAACAAATTTTTCTATCGCATTGGAACAATGTGAAGGGGTACTTCTCACAAATAAATTCTCTACCATGTCGGAACAACATGCACAGGTACTTATATCAAATTTCCTCATCCACATTGGAACAATGTGAATGGGTACTTATCATAAAGCATATTTAGAAACTTTCATTTGCATATGTATAGAGTTAAAAAGCCTTTTTGCGATGACATGATTTTCATCACTACTTCAATTGCATCACACTTTTAAAAACTTAAACATCAAGCTATAACATAAAATCTTGATTCACATGAGAACACCATTCAATCATTCTTACTTTGAACATAAAAAAATAAATGAGAACTAAGTCCAACATGAACAAGTAGTGTAAGAGAAAGAGAACAAACAACCCTACAAACTTTCATTGAGAAGATATGAAAGATTTCATTTTAAATAGGTGATAATTTATATAATGGTGAAAACAAGCCCCTTCTCATAGAATAACCAAATATATCAGAATTTAGTAAAGGGGAAAGAATAGGAATCTGAAATTTTTCTTTAATTAAACATTAGCTTGCATGATGATAAACAACCAAACAACAAAGGGAAGCAAAGGCAGGCCAACATGAACCATCATACTAACTTTATACACAAAAATATGCAATCCCTTCCATGATAACAAGATGCCCAAATGCTAAAAGAAAAGACTAAAGCAAAGCTAGGCAACCTTTGGATTTGGTATCCATGAAACCTCATTTCACAATTTACTTCACAAGGATTCAACAATTGAATGATGGTAGCATTAGAAAGAAGGTAGGCAATGCTAATAAACCAAAATTATGCTTTCAATCCTCTCTTCTTTCACAAGATATTGAATGAAACTTAATCTATATAAAATAAACCATTTCATTTAGACTTAACAAAATCTAACAAATCAAATATAAGGTAATACTTGAATTTGGGTTTTCCAAATCAAGAAAAGAAATCTGAAAACAAACTTTGCTCAAATCCTCATCTCCATGTTAGAAAAAACCAAATGATGGAAGCAAGATAGGATAGACTTCACTAGGTAAATCCAGAAAATGAATATATGTGGTGAACACTTGCATTTGAATTTAACAAACCCATAAAATATGAGAACAAACTTCACCCAGACATTACTCTTCTTAAGAAGAACAACTCATGTTGTAGTAGTAGTAGTAAAGCAAGATAAACGTCATGAAGAGCTTCCCCAACAATTGATTTCTCCCTTTTTTTTTATAATCCAAGGGAATAACATATATATATATATATATATATATATATATATATATCTGAATTTTTAGATTCAATTAAAAGAACACTTTTAATTAATGGAGAAAGATGAGAGTAAAGCCTATTATTGATCAACAATTGCAAGAGAGCCAAATCCACACTAAGCTCATTCATAGGCTTTAAAATTTCAGATTTTGGCCACACACACACAATTACATATTAAAAAAACTCGTTAAGGATAAGGCTCATCCCTAATAAGTAGTGGTAGAGAAATGAGCAAGCAATTATATTAGGCCAATATGCTTAAGCCCCTTCCCTTCTATATATATATATATATATATATATATATATATATATATATATATATATATATATATATATATATATATATATATATATGTATATATATATATATGATCTAATAGAAAGTCATAATGACAATTCCAGTGGATTTCTTAGTCTAATAACATAAGAAACGAAAGCTATCACTTCATTTCCCCCATATTTTCTCGGGTTCAATGCTTGGAATAATAAAACATATGCAAATATTGCACTTCCATAGCAAATAATAGCTCTCTAACCATCTCATATCATAGAATAACCATTCACACTTGTTGTTTTCTACATACTTTGCAATAAACACTAAAAATAGCAAATTATGAAATAAAATTCTTCAAATTACATAGCCCAAATGAAAAATCTGCAGCATGAAAGAGGGAAATCCACATATAACTTAGGGTTTAATCCATAGATCATCTTTAACCCCATTTTCATATTTCCAACTTCATTTTAAACATATAAAAGATGCTTAATAAGCATTATTCCATCCAAACAGAATATTGAAGCATGAAAAGAGAAGGAAACTTGCATTTAACTTAGAGTTTGAGCCATTCATCATCTCAAACCTTATTTCTACACTATTAATTTTATTTTGAACATGTAGAAGAGGCTTAGCAAGAATCAGTCCATCCAAATAGAAATTTGAAGCATGAAAAGAGAAGGAAACTTGCATATAACTTAGGTTTGAGCCATACATCATCTCAAACCCTATTTCACACTTCTAATTTTATTTTAAACAAGTAAAATAAAATGAATTAGAGAAACCACTTCACCCATAAAGATAGAGGTAACCATATGCAAAGAGCAAACCCTCCTTTTCATTTGCACAAGAAAAAATCCAAGCATAACATAGATTCATAAAAGAAACATTTGATAAACCCATTTCATCTCAACCAAGCCACAATAGAATGATAATAACAAGCTTAGGGTTGAAAGGAAATGACTTGGATTTTTTGATTGCAAAAGAGAAAGGAAGGAGGAAGAGTTCGATTGAGCTAACTAGGGCCTCTCACTCGGTTGGCCAGATGGAACCAAAAGGAGAGATAGTCAGGCTTGAAATGTTCAAAAGAGATGCATGAATGGAATAGAAAGGCCAGACTGGTTGATCGAAGGGCAAAGGGGGCTCAAGAAGCTCGAGAGAGATGGATGATCAAGGGCTTTTCAAAGGAGAGAGGATCGCATGAGAGGAGGGAAAATGTCACGTGAATGCCCTAGTCGCTGCTCGATTTTGGGTATTAGGGCCGATCAGCTCCATTTAATTGGTTGCCTAAATGGCAGCTAATTAGAAATAGTGGTTGGCTATTTTAATTAGATGAGTTGGGCAGCCAATTAAGATGAGGATTAGGGAATTAAGCGGCTATTAGCTACTTATTTATGTGCTAATGAGATAAGAACATTATTATTAATATTTTTGGCACTAAATAATATGAAATTATTTCTTGCGCTAAACCCTACCTATATGGGTATGAATTTGAGATATTTTTGTTGTGCCAAATGCAACGGCATGATCAATTTTGTAAACGGAGATCATTTAGGCTATGTCAGCGATGGTTGAAGTAAAATTGGGCTTAAATTATATGACGTCGCATTTGAATCGCTCGATGTTCACATAGAATTTATCGAATTGACAATGAAAGGTGTTGTTTTATAGATTTTGATATTTTGGCAACAATGGCGCAGTCAATTTCACGAACAGAGGTCATTCGGACATCATCAGGGCTTCCTAATTTTGATATGCTCATAATTTCATTAAAAATAAATTTTAATTAATTGATCAATTATCAATTGATTCAATATTTTTTTATTCAATTAATTTTGGTATTTTAAACAAATTATGTAATTAAATTATTTTGGTATAATTTTTGCTTGGATCGGATCGCGACTAGGAAGTTTTAGCTTCTGATTATGCAACGTTACCATCGATTTTCATGATCTGGCCATGTAAATTTTATTTGGATTATGGCACACATGTGTAGGTCAACAGTTGAGTTGAGGTTAGAAGAGCTCAAAGGTTTGGAGGAGAGACACCTCCGAGCATGCCAGAACCTCGAGTTGTATAAAGCCAAAATGATTCAAGCTCATAACAAGTTGGTCCATCCTAGAGCTTTTCAAGTAGGAGAGCTTATTTTAGTTCTAAGGAGACCAATTTTTGCCTGTCAAAAAATGGGAGGAAAGTTTGAACCCACTTGGGAAGGCCCTTTCGCCATAGAAAAGGCATACCAAGGAGGATCTTATCAGCATATAAATTGTAAAGGAGAGCACCCTATGCTTCCAATCAACGGGCTCTACCTAAAAACAAACTATCCATAAATCTTGTTTGAAAATAATTATCAATAAAACTTCTTTTCATCTCAAATCCTGCCTCTTCATGGTGAGAAATATCTTTTCTTGTGAATCTGCCGTGATGTGTTTAGGGTAGGTATAAGGAACTCAAGTGGCATCCTATCCTTTAGCAATACAACGTCAACACAAACTATACACAACCACATAAAGCAAACACATATCTTTTATCTCGGGCTATTTTGAAGTGAGATAAAGCCCCCTATGGTACTCACTCATTAACTGTTATAAGTCAAGCTGGCACACTACCTTGCTAGTGTGTCACCGTAGTGATTACTTGACTAGCAGATGTAAGTCTACGAGCTTTCTTCCTAACTTGACCATTGCAAATTGACAAGCAACTTGTTATTTTGGTAGGCCTTATTGCGCAACCAGTAAGCTACCCTATGTTGACTTTGTTTAAGAAGATGTAAGCTTACATACTTTCTCTCCAACTAGCCATCATGCATTGACTGGGTCAAGTATATTTGAGGCTTAGGATAAGTCCCCTAGTGGCTCCTTTCCTACTGACTACTTCAAGTCTACGTCTAGTCCTTACATGGGACTACCCACTTGGTAGTCACCCTAAGTTAGATGGTATCTGTCTCACTGATGACAGACTATCCCGATGATCATTTTTGTCTGTGAAGATGTAAGTCTACAAGCCTTCTCCTCATATTGATCATTGCAAACTGATGGGTACCTTAGGTTGGTTGGTTATTACCATGCTGACGGTGACCCACCCGATGAATACACCACTTATGATAGATGTAAATTTACAAGCATTCTCCCAGAGTTAGCCACCATATACCTACAAGTTTTCTTTTATAGGGTCCTGGATAAAGCCCCTAGCAGCACCTCCCCTATGGGCACTCTATTTGGATCACATCCTTAGCGACCCCACATAGACACTATCTTGGTTACTCTTGGATTGGACAGTCCCCCTTTCCTAGTAGTCACCCCTGTGGTTGGAGAATTTGTCTTGCGGATATACAGATTCTCCATTAGTCTAGTAAATTTGAGATAGGACTAGGCTGATATAAGCCCCTTCTCAGTGTGGTCCCTCGTACACCAACAGGGTCCATGCAAACATATAAAAAAATAAAAAATATATCTTTGCTTGTGGATTAGGAGTAAAACCCCCAACAGTATCTTTTCCTAAGAAGACAACATATCTTTAGGGTAGTGTTAGCAAAACTCCCTATTGGAATCTCCTCACTATTCTCGAGTTGAGATAAGTCCCCGAGTTAGCACTCTCTCAGTAAGCCCTTAGGTCGGGTTCGACTTGTTATTCCACCAACCAGTCACCCCAGCAGTTGTCCTTGATTTAGAAGATATAAGTATATCACACATTCTCTCCAGTATAATCGTTGCACATCGACGGGAAACCTTAGGTCAAGTATGATTTGTTGTGCTATCAACCAATCACCCCAATGATTCCTTGTTTAAGAAATTGTAAGTCTACAAGCTTTCTTCCTAACTTTGCCATTGCACACCAAAAGGCACCCCTTAGGTTGGTTAACTCTATCCCACAGTTGATAGACTATCCCTTTGGATTTGTAAATCTAAGATAGGACTAGGCTGATATTAGCCCATTCTTAGTATATCCATCGCACAGCAATAGGGTCCATCTAAAAATTAAATTTGATTCTAACTATTTTTGAGTTGATATGAGTCCACAGTGGCATTCGGTTAATAATTTCCTTAGGTCGGGTTTGATTTATTGCGCTATCAACCGATCACCCCAATGGTTCCTTATTTAGGAAGTTCTAAGTCTACATACTTTCTTCCTAACTTGACCATTGCATATCGAAAGGCAACCTTTAGGTTGGATAGTCCTACCTGATGGCCGGTAGACTATCCCTTTGGATTTATAAATCTAAGACATACCTAGGTTGATATTAGCCCCTTCTTAGTAGATTCATTACACACCGATAGGGTCCATCTAAAATTAAATTAATTTTGACTATTATTGAGTCAATATGATTCCACAGCGGCATTCACTCAATAGTCGCCTTAGGTCGAGTTTGATTTGTTATGCTAGCAACCGATCATCCCAGTTGTTCCCTTATTTAGGAAGTTGTAAGTCTATAAGCTTTCTTCCTAACTTGACCATTGCACACCGATAGGAAACCCTTAGGTTGGATTGTCCTACCTGATGAACGGTAGACTATCCCTTTGGATATGTAAATCTAAGATAGACCTAGGCTGATATAGCCCCTTCTTAGTGGATCCATCGTACATCGATAGGGTCCATTTCATTAAATCCATCATCCTCCCTCCATAGGAGTCAAATTCAATCCATCCACTCTTATCCTTAGTGGATTCTTCCCTGAAGTAAATCAAAGAAAACCATATACTAAGTCCACCTTATCCCTAGCAGATCTGAGCTCATATCTCTAACAAATGTGCCCTTAAAAATCTAAATCACATCCTCTCCCCAGTGAAGCCCTGAATCATAAGCTAACAAATCAAATCAAATTCACATCCCCAATGGATGCCCACTAATCAAGTTAAATCAAATTTTTCCCCAGCGAGGTGCAAAATCATATCCTAATCCCCAGCAGATCTTTTCTCCCCAATTCAAATCCAACTCAAACCCTTATCCTCTATGGATAATCTGAACCTGCTTCCCTGGTGGAAGGTTCACATACTTGATCCCTCAATGGATCCTTCCTTCCTCTCTTATGCCCTTAGCATAAGTTGAGTTGCATTACACTAAGATCTAGATTTTGTTTATATCTCGGGTTTAGGAGTAGATCATTTTTTGTTGCTTGCAATCCTTCAGACATTGTTAATCATCTCGATCAACACCAGTACGTGTAGTGTACCTCATTAGTTAAACCATACCTATTGAGTGCTCTTTTGTTAACCTCACTTTTGGAGTGAGCTCTCAATTTTCTCATCATAGACCTAAGACTTTTATAGAAACTAAGAGCTCCTTAGTCTTAAGACACTTCTAGATTATTATACTAATACCTAACTAGAGACTTAGAAGAGTTAGCCATAGGAATAGGTTATGCTTTAAGGATTTAGGAAAATTTGCCTACCTTTTAGCCTTAAACCTAATCCTTGCTTCCTTCCTCCAAAGCAAACCTCAAATCCAAATCATAAATCAATTCCAAATCAAATGATTGAAACCCACGATCAAATTCAAACTCCAAAATCCTTCCTAAGCCCTTTTTATTTTATCTTACGGACTTAGCCTGAATCAACCCCAATTCAATTAATTTTCTCAAATATCCATTCAATCTCAAATCAAATTCCAACCAAAATTCTAAATCAAATGATTGAAACCCATGATCAAATTCAAATCCCAAAATCCCTTCCGAAACCATATGAACCACCTTCATATGCTTAGCCAAAACCCCTTTTAACAAAATAAAACTTGGTTGATTTCTTTATAAATCAACCATTCCTTCATTTACATTCACAAATATAAATGAAATCTTAATTCAAATGAGCCAAATTAAATCCAACTAAATCAAACCAAATCAAGACCTTTCTTAAGCCATATGGACCTACCTCCATAAGCTTAATCAAATTCAACCCAAATCAATCCAAACTCAATTAATTTCTTTATAAATCAGTTATTCCATTATTTATATTAACAAATATAAATGAAACCCACCCTCCAATGACCAAAAATAAATCAAACTAAATTAATTCCCTACTTAAGCCCTTTTGACCTACATCTTTAAATTTGGTCAAGTTTTCTTCCAAATCACTCCAAACTCAAGTGATTTTCTCATGAATCATTTATATCTTCATTTATATTCACAAATATAAATTAAATATAAATCCACATAGCCAAAACCAAACCTAAATCAAATCGGATTTCCAATTTTAGCCTTATTAACCAATTTCTTGAACTTGGCTAAATGATACCCAAATCAATTCAAAACCCATGGATTTCTTCATGAATCAATGTGGTGAAATTTGTATTCCTACCTTCATTTATCCCTTTTTTTGGAAAGAGGAATATATGAAAATAGAAATACTATGTCTCTCTTGTTGGGACACCATATAAATCCGCAGATGTTCTTATTAGCATGATCAAGTATGACATTGAGGAGAGGTGTACTATCTCGAAAGATAGAAGTCACCACATTACAATAGACCTAATCATCTGAATAAAGACTCCTAAGGACTATGGGTCATCGTATCTACTAGAGATTCTTCCCTTACTTTACATAGAATAGTAAAGTAGGGTTTATTTTAAATCAGGTTCATTAAGTTCCCCATGGAGGCAAGCCCTCATAGTTAATTACATCCTAAGAAATGAGATTACTTTAGCAATACTCTCTATTAAAGTAAATGATCATTGTCTCTAAAGATTTTAAAAATAGGACTATCAATCAATTGATTTATTTTTGGAAGATCAAGTGGGATTGATCAAGAGGAGGGCATTATTTTTGAAGACAAAGAAAGATAAGTAGGGTATGCTTATGATGCTAGGAAACCTAGTGAGCATCCCAACTAACCTGTGCTTGGGATTTACATTTTTGAAGTTTGAAGGGAATTAGTTGAGTTGTTTATTTTTATTTAGAAATTTTTTATAATTCATGATATAAATCCTCATGAGGGAAGGAGAGGGAGAAAGAAAGAAAAGAAAAAAAAAAAAGGGAGCTTTTGAGGCCAAATCATGACCTAAATCTAAGGCAAAATGAATATTTAGTTTACCTCCACAAGAGAGGATAAACCATCACTACTACTTACAGGGATGGCCATAACTCCTCCAATGATTTTAAATACATTTAGGAAAGTCAGATGCTTTAGCAAGATAGCTAAGTTGTTGTTTATTTAGAAAGAGACTAAGTCCTTCAACACACTCCCTAAGAGACTAGATCATATAGGGCATGATTTAATGACTTAAATCTAATGCAAATTTTATTATATTTTATTTTTATTTTGGACTATTCATTTGACATAGGCTTATAGGATTCACATGCCTAATGAATGAGAAATTAGATTATTGGCCAAAATCAGCAAGAATGTAGGTGTGTTTCTACCATGGCTCTCAAAGGTCAAGCTAAGTTCCCTCGCACGGATGGAAGCCCTCCAAATCAAGTGTAAAACAATATGCTTTTTATGCATGATGTGAGAAAGAAAATATAACATTCAACTAAAGGGTTGCTAATTTTTTATCTTGATGTATAACCTAAGCTTTAGGTGAGGTTATTAGTTGTTAATTTTTTTAGCTTTGAGTTATTTATGTTGGATAGAAAATTTATTTTCCCAAGAGCCTAATCATCATCTAGGACATACATTAAAGCAAGGAAGAAACTAAGAAAATATGTCATCTTAATGCACAAGTTAAATAAACATCAATCAATTTAAAAAACTAGCGCAAAAGAATAAGAGGCCTTTTATGGTTGGGCTCCACCGCACAAACCTGAAAATAAACTGGGTAGTCAAGCTCTACCCTCATACAACCTGGATTATAAATAGATAAATTACAATCGGGAAGTAATTCATTGTTAAGGCTTCACATGGTACATCAGACATAGTCTTATTACCAATGTTCATCGTAATCTCCCATAATAATCATTCCAAATCCTAATTTGTAAAATTAAATATAAATAGGAAAGAAAATCTAACTAAAACTTACAAAATAGAGATTAGCTGAACAATCCACAAAATCTCAGGCATGTACATGAACAAACTGGACTTAGCACCCAACACATGCATAACCAAGTCCACCTGGCCTAGTTTTGGGTTATGCTTCGGGGTATAAGTAACCTGCACACTAAAAGTATTTATATTTTTTTATATAGTGCCCTTTAAGCACAGTCCTTTGCATAAAATAATGAATAGACTAAGATTGTCCTACCATTAGGTCTACACACATACACCCTAACATCCATAAAAAAGTATTACATCATAAAATAAAAGCAAATAACAAACCATGCATCGCCTTAATATAGGACTAGAAGTGATGAGCCTAATGTGTGTGCCTTTTAAGGTTTGTGTGGTATGTTTTGCTAGGCTTTAGAGTTGAAGTTTTCTATGTGTGAAAATGTTCAACTTAGTGGGTAGTTTCATTTAAGTGATTTAATTGATTTGTTTAATTTTCATTTCATGATTTGATTTGATTTGAATGAACCTACACTTAATTACTAAGTGTTGTAAAGAGAGAAAAAGAGAAGACAACTTCTCTTTCCTCCCTACCTTAAGTAATTTTTAAGGTAGATTCATTAATGAATTTTTGTTTAGTGAATATTTTATTATGTGTTTTAATTAATCCTAAGTTTAGAACAACTCCAAATAGACCTATTCAAAGAGAAAGGCATTTTAAGATTAAATAAAGTAAATTACTATTACAAAACACACAACACTTTATTTCTTTCCCAATATATATATCATGCATATGGATGAATCCTAAGCATATCTATACATGCAATGTAAATATTTAGCATGCCTTAATGATGAATGCTAAGAGAGGTTGCTTAAGAAAATTTGGAATGTTTCATGTATGCATGATTTTGTTAAGTAGAAGAGAGTGATTCTTTTATCCTTTTTTTTTCATATGCACATCACAAGTATAAAAGATATAAGTGAGTACGACACCATTGTTAGCACCAGGTGTGTAAGGTTCAAGACCTACTTAGGGCTACTTAAATCCTCGTAACCCTGGGGTTGTCCAAACTAATATACCACTTTTCTTAAATACATGTACATGTACAAAAGGAAATGCATGGAAAGAGAATCATGCAAAAAGTTTATGTTGTTTGATTTTGGATTGATTGTTTAGTTTACATGTATGATGTGGAGTTCCTTCTTAAATCATGACATAGGAATTTATAAGAATGGATTTATGTAAGTGTTATGTCCTTTTCAAATGGGCTATACACTTGGGAAATCCTATACATACCTATGTTAAGAAAAAGAAGGAAACCTCATAATATATTTTATGTTATTCACATGCAAGTTTATAAGTACTTATAAATAGCACACTTTTCATTTATAATGTTTGATTTATAAGTTTTGAAAATAGTTTTGGGTTTAGTAGTGATAATAGCCATTCATATTCTTTTTTTAGCCAAAATATGCAATTTGACATAGAAAATATTTCATTTTAAATTGATTTTTCAAAAGACATGAATGCATGATTTTCATATGACATAAACATTTAGCATTCTAGGAAAGAAATAAAGTTATGAAAGTATGTAAGTTCATTCACCCTAATTAATTCCTAAAGATAATCTTTTGGAATAAGATTATTTAAAGTAAATCAAAGTTAGTTTAAGGAAATTTTTATTTGGTTTTGAGTTTGATCTGAATTTTAGGAAATGTGAGAAAGTTTATTGTTCCTGACCCATTCCCATATATATGTATTATTTTAGTTTAATTTTTAAGTGATTAGATTAATTTTATGCATTGGTTTGGTTAAGGTATAGATTAAGTTAATTAGCTACCCTTTACCTACACCACTTTAACATATTTAACCAAATAATTATGAACCAATGTATGACATAAAACCACAATGAATTTAAATCAACAATGCATCTATGAAAGAAGGGGTCCTAATGCATTCGGCTCACAATTAATGATTATGTAAGCTAAAGGGTTTAATTTAGGTACTTTCATAACCTTTCCCACACATATGGGTTAGGTATGATTTTCTTAAGCTACTTAACTTATTGAACACCTAAGCATCTACTCAAGAATGATTGATTGAGTTCTAGAATATTTTGAAAAATTTTATCAAGTAAATTAAGTAGGTCATTAGTGGATTAGCCCTTAATTAAATTTAGATTAAGGAAAGGGGTTTAGGGAATGACTTGGAGAAAATATCTCAAACCCATTCCATAAACCTCCTCTTCACATAAACAAGGTTTAATTAACTTAATCAAGGGATTAAATCACTGTTCACATGCTTAATTAAGCTTAATTACATTAAGAGAGTGATTAAGGATTCATTAGTTAATTTTTCTATTTAACTCATCAATAAATTCAAGAAAATTAGGGGAGCATAGGTCATCCCACTAAATACAACTGAGAAATTTGGAATCAATTAATGAAGTAATTAGGGAGTAATTAGGGTTATTAAATTTTAACTAAAACCCTAATTAAGGAAAATTCATTATTCAAAATCAATTGAAAACAATTTTAATACATTCCCCTCTGAATTATCTTCACAATGCATTTTATTTTACATTTTCCTTATTTTTCTACATTTAGTTATGTATTTTTGAAGTTTCTATGATTAAAATATAATTAAATAGGCTAATTATATAGTTAATCCCGTCGACACCACGTGGACTACTGACGCGGCGTGCACTTTCCACGTGGCATGATGGGATTTTCTATTTAAGTAGTCACATCTAATGCCACATCAGCGGTGGCGCTATGCTTTCTTCTCTCGACCATCTAATCAAAGATCAGACGATCATGATTAAATGCACGATTCTAATAAAGTAAATCAGAGGATCCTACGCGGCTTGATCATGACTGTCCATCCAAAACATGCGAATGGACTGTCCATGATACGTCACTGAGCTTGCCTGCGGGAGAGGGCATCCATCCACTCTTTAGGGCATGACTGGCTCGATTGAGCTCAAACTTAACCCACACCATCATCATGCAAGGAGCAAGACATCTAACAAGCAATTTACAATGGGGTGAAAGTTTCTTTCAAAAAGGATGAAACACTTCCTATTTTAGGCTCGGTTTGAATGCATACCTCATCGGAGACTATCATCGATGCTCCCAACCGTCGAGGTAGCTCCGTCTAGTAGAGACGAAGCCCTGTTGAAAGTTCGAGGGCTTGAGATTGAGTAGATCTCCCTATTAACCAAAGTGCTCCTCTTAGGCTTGCAGCTTTGGTCTAGACCCTTCTTCCTATGGCCTGAACACTTGGAAAACACCTTGGGCAAACTTGATTGAGTCCTCTGAAGAAGTTTGAAGAAGGAATTGGTCTATGGTGGTGAATTGAGCAAAGTGGATTTTCTTCCTACCTCCCATTTTTTCTACTTGAAGAAACTAAGAATGGAGAAATGGGAAATGCTCGAGGGAGCTTGGAGGGAGCTTGGGGAGCTTTCCTTAGGTCTCTCAATCAATCAAGCATGAATCAATGCAATTCAAGTGAAATGATGGGGAGTATATCTCCCCCTAGAAGGATCAGACAGTCAAGAGCCTCCCTTCCATTTTGGATCAATTGATCAAATGCAATGGGTTTGTTAGGTCATTTTAGCTTGCACAAGGTTCAATTTTGATAGAGGAAGGTAGTGGAGAGGTTCCCATGTGCTGATTTGGAGTGTGGGAGTGATCCCATGTGCTCATGTCCATTGGGTTGGTCATTTTGGCCTTAGGTTGGGTTTGGCTAACCCAAACCCATTGGGTCAAGTGCACCACTCTTACTAGTGTTCATAGAGTCCGTTAAGATGGTGCCAAGTTGCCATGAAAAGGATATGACCAAATTCCAAGTGGAATTGGCCATAGGTTACCCCTTGACCTAGGATTAAAATGGGCATTTGGCTTTGATTTCAGTTTGAATATGTTTGGTATAATTGAAAAATGGGTTGGGCCAAGTTTCAATGAATTTGGAATTGATTTGACATCCTTTGGCTCATGTTGACCCATTTAGATCAAAATAGGTCAACTTGGGTCAAGTTCATATGACCATTTGAAATATTTTGGTAACTTTCATTTGGTTCCATTTAGTTTACATTTTGATTTGATCCATTTAATTTCACTTAGGTCAAATGGGTCAGGTTGACCAATTTGACCCATTGGACCTGATTGGGTTAGGTCATGGGTTGGTTTAGGTTTTGTTGGTCATTTGAAATGATTTGGTATCTTTGTTTCCAATCAATTTTGATTTGGTTTGATTTTAGTTCAATATGGCCTTTTAGGTCAAGTTGGATTCATGGAAATTGGGCTAGGTTGGGTCTAGTTGACTAATTGAGGCTTTGGTTAAGTTCAACAAGTGGTTGAGAAGGAATTTGACCCATTGGTTTCAATCAATTTGGGACCCATTTTGAATTTTTAGGTCAAGTTGGGTCAACTTAGGTTAAATGACCAATTAGGCTAGGTTATGCTCAAATGATGACTTGGTTAAGTTCAAATAATGATCATGAAGTGGTTTTTATCAATGGTTTCAATCAATTTGGCCTATGGTAGATTTTGGCTAGTTTATGTTTCATTTTAGATAAGTGTTGACTTGGTCAACCCTTAGGTTTGACTTGGTTTGACCTAATTTGAGTGATTGATCATCTTATGATGATTGTTGCTCACAATGTGAGGCTTAGGTGGGCTTAGTTCAATCCAATTTAAGTAGGATTAAAATTTGGCTCATAAGGGGTACTTTAGGTCACTTTGGGTCATGTGAGTCTAAGTGGGTCAAAGGGCATGGTCATAGCTTCATTTGAGTTTGATTGAACTCACATATGGACTTGTGATTGAAATATAAATCCATTTGCAAGTAGTTTGAAGTAAAATGGGTTTTGATTCATTTGACGATTTCAAGTTCAAAGGGTAAACATGAGTTTGATTTGGGTTTGATTTTTGAATTTAGTTTTAGTTAGATGATTCAATTTTATGTTTATATTTGGATCATGATTGAAGAATTGATTAAATTATGAAGAAAAATCAAGGGTTTGGCTTGATTTGAGTTTGATTTGGCTAAGTTCAAGAATTTGACTTGAAAGGCTTAGGTTGAATTTTGGTTGAATTTAGATTTGAATTCTGAATTGGTTTTGATTATTTGAATTTATATTTCATTTATATTTGTGAATATAAATGAGAATATAAATGGGTTATGAGAAAATTTCTTGAATTTGAATATATTTGGATTTGATTTGAGCTAAGTGCATAAGAGGGAATCAAAAATGACTTAGGAAGGATTTTGGATTTAGAATTGGAATTTTGGATTTAGTTTTGGTTATTTAAATTTATTCCTCATTTATATTTGTGAATATAAATGAGAATATAAGTGGGTTATGAGAAAAATTCTCAAGTTTGAATAGATTTGGCTAAGTTTATAATGAAAAATCAAAGCGACTAAGGGAAGGTTTTAGAATTTGGAATTCAATCATGAGTTTCAATCATTTGGAATTGATTCATGATTTGGTTTAGAATTGGTTTGAGTTTGAAGTTTGACTTGGATTTGGAGTTTGACTTTGAATTTGGAGTTTGACTTAAAAGAAGAAAGTGAGGATTTGGTTCAAGCTATAGGGTAGGCAAATTTCCTAACACCCCTAAGGCATAACCTATTCCTCTGGCTAATTCTTCTAAGTCTCTAGGGTTAGGTTAAATATTTACTTAATCACTAGAAGTGTCTTAAGACTAAAGAACTCTTAGTGTCTAAGAGGAGTCTTATATCTAAGATGAAGGGGTTGAGAGCTCATTCTAAAAATGAGGTCAACAAAGGGCGTCCAATAGGTGTGTGACTGACAAGACACCGCATTGGTGTTGACCGAGCGATCAACAACACCAAACCATCACAAGCACTACGTAAATGATCTACTCAACCTAAGGTGTAGAAGGAATCAAGAGCTTAGTAATGTGACTCTACTCATGTCAAAGACATAAGAGAGTGAAGGAGGAATCCACTAGGGACTGAGTATATGAACCTTCCACTAGGGAAAGAGGTTCAAGTCATCCACAAGGGGATGAGATGTTTGATTTGAGTCTCATTGGAGAGAAATTAATTGGATTTGTTAATTATTTAGTTGTGTTTGTTTTAACTCCACTAGGGATAGATAAATTAAACTCTCCACTATGAGAGCAAGTTGAGTCATCCACCAAGGAGGAGAAGTTAAATTTGTTTGTTTCAGATTTTACTCTGCTGGGGAAGTTAGAAGAAATTTGTCTTGTTCATTTTTTTAGTTTGACCCTACTAGAAAAGGAGGGTTGAGTTTGTTTCAAGTTTTTTAAAATTCTAAATTTTTAGATGGACCCTGTTGGTTTACGATGGACTGTGCTGAGTAGAGGCCATGTTGGCCTTGAACTAGCTCAAGTTTACCAATCCAAAGGGGTAGTCTTCCAATCATGTGGTAAAACTATCCAACCAAGGGGGTTGCCTTTTGGTGTGCAGCAACTATACTAGGAAGAAAGTGTAGAAGGCTTACATCTTCCAAAGTAGGGATCAGTTGCTGGGGTGATCATTTGGTAACACAATGAATCAAACCCAACGTAAGGCTGACTACTGAGTAAATGTCGCTGGGGGACTTATATTAGCTCAAAAATAGTCAAAATTAGTTTCATTTTTTTATTATTTTTGATGGATCTCATTGGTTTGTGATGGACTGCACTAAGTAGGGGCCATGTTGTCCTTGGTCTAACAGAGATTTATCTATCCAAAGGGAGTAATTTACCAGCCACATAGTAGGACTATCCAACCAAAGGGATTGTCTTTCAGTTTGTAATAGTTAAGTTTAAGAAGAAAGTGTGGGGACTCACATCTTTCAAAATAAATAACCACTGGGGTGATCGGTTGCTTGTGCAAAAAATTAAATCCGACCTAGGGCTGACTATTGAGTGAATGTCATCGGGGGACTTAGATCAGCTCAAAGATAGTCAAGATTAATTTAATTTTTTAATTATTTTTGATGGATTCCATCAGTTTGCAATGGATCACACTGAGAAGGAACTTATATCAGCCTCGACCTATCTCAAATTTACTGAACCAAAGGGACTAGCTTCCCAGCCGAGGGGAGAACTATCCAACCAAAGGAGTGTCTTTCGGTTTGCAATGGTCAATTTAGGGGAAGAAAGCACAGGGACTCACATCTTCTACTAAAAACACCACTAGGGTGATCAGTTGCTTTGGGCAACAAATTAAATTTGACCTAGTGCTGCCCGTCAGTTTGCGACAGTCATGCTAGAAATAATGCATAGTAGACTTACTTCTTCCAAAGTGAAATGGCCACTAGGGTAGCCTATTTGTGGCAAACAGATTGAACCCACCTAAGGGTGACTACTGAGAGAGTTCCAACCTAGGGACTTATCTCAACTCAAATAGTCAGAAAATTCGGGGAGTTCTTAACGCCTAAAGATAGATGTGCAGGAAAAAATTTTGGGCTTGAATTTCCAATCCACAAGTGAATTAATTTATTTGTTTTGTTTATTTGTTTAGTGTGAACCCTATTAGTTTGCAAGGGATCATACTGAGAAAGAGATTATATCAGCCTAGACCTATCTCAGAGTTATTGAATCAAGGAAGAATCTGTGCATCTGTTGAACAGATTCTCTAATCACAGGGGTGGCTACTAGGAAAGGAGGGTTGTCCAATCTAAAAGTAACCCAAGTAGTGTCTAAATGGGGTCACAAAGGACATGATCCAAATAAAGTGCCCACACGAAAAGGGGCCACTAAAGGTTTTATTCAAAACCCAAGAGAAGATGGCATGGCTAGTCATATATCAAATAGGTATTTGGTGGCCAACTCAAGGAGAAAGCGCAGGGACTCACATCTGCCAAGAGTAGTGTATCTATCGAGTGAGTTATTGTCAACATAGCGAACATCAACCAACCTAAGGTACCTATCAGTTTATGATATTAGCCTAGGAAGAAAGCTTGGAAACTCACATCATCCTATTATGAAATTGGGATGGATATCCTTTAGCTCGAGTTATCCCACCTAGACCACCGAGTGAATGCCACTAGGGGACTTATATCAACTAAAAAGTAGTCAAGAGAAAAGGTGCCTCTGGGGGACTTATCCTAAACCTTAAATATACTCAACCTATTCAGTACGTGATGGCTAGTTCAAGAAGAAAGCTAGAGGACTCACATCTTCTTAAACAAAGTCAACATGAGGTAGCTTAGTGGCTGCACAGTGAAGTCTATCAAACTAACAAGGTACTCATCAGTTTGCAATGGTCAAGTTAAGAAGAAAGTGTGGGGGCTCACATCCACCCAACAAATGATCACTACGGTGATCTACTAGCAAGGTATGTCACCAATTTGTGAGCAAAATAATAAGTCACCAAGGGGTTTGCTCCACATCAAAATAAATTTTGAGACAAAAGAAATGTGTTCATTTTTGTACTTATGTTAAAGAGAATAGGATGTCTCTTGGGTTCTCTTACACCTTACTTGGCTTATGTGGGTGTTGAAAGAGGGATGCCTCTTGGGTTCTCTTACACCTATCCTAATCACATCATGGAATTATGTTTGAAGAGAAGATTTTGAAGAATTGGAATGAAATTGTGTTCTTTTAATGATGATTATTTTTAAACATATTTATATGGGTAATACTTCTTCAAATAGAGCCCATTAATTGGAAGCATCAGGTGTTCCCCTTTATAATCAATAAGCTAATAAGATCCTCCTTGGTAGGACTTCTCTATGACATAGGGGCCTTCTCAAATGGGTTTAAACTTACCTCCCATCTTTTGACGGGCAACAATTGGTCTCCTTAGGACTAATACAAGTTCTCCTACTTGAAAAGGCATATGGTGGACCAGCTTCTTATGAGCTTAAATCACTTTGGATTTGTATAACTTAAGGTTCTAGCATGCCCATAGGCATCTCTCCTCCAAACCTTCAAGCTCTTATAACTGTAACTTTGCATTTTGTTCTATAGTGATCTTGCTACCCAATACTATCCTTAGTGATGGGAGTTGAACTTCTAAAGGTAGAAAGGTTCAGACCCATACACTAAGGAGAACAGGGTAAATTGAGTTGGAGTTTTGTATGTGGTGCGGCCACAAGGCAACTAACCGCTCATTATCATTTATTATCGTAGAGTGTCTTCTTTAGTATCTGGATGAAAGTTTTGTTAAATGCTTTTGTTAAGCCATTTGCTCTTGGGTAATAGATGGTGGAGTATCTCCAATCTATATAGTATCTTCTGGCAAAGTTATTGATCTTGGTTCTCTTGAATGCAGTACCATTATCGGATATAATTTG
This sequence comes from Cymbidium sinense, assembly GCA_021442155.1. Classification (NCBI taxonomy): domain Eukaryota; kingdom Viridiplantae; phylum Streptophyta; class Magnoliopsida; order Asparagales; family Orchidaceae; genus Cymbidium; species Cymbidium sinense. The sequence goes on along the minus strand of CM038232.1, from coordinate 28,690,776 downwards.
TTGAGGCACCTTGAACCTAAATCCGATATGGTTTCTGAAAAATTGAATCGCATACTGAGCTGTGACATCTTTGAGTCTGATTACTTTCACCACTTGGAAAAGTAATCGGTGGTAGTTAGAATGAACCTATGACCCTTGGAAGAAAGAGGATTGATAGGACCCACAATGTTGGTACCCCAACACTCAAATGGCCATGAGGCCAAAGTAGGGTGTAGAATCTTGGGTGGTTGATGTACTACCACAGTGTGTATCTGACATTGATGGCATCTCCTAGCCACATTAATGTAGCCTATAATCATCAAAGGTCAGTAGTATCCTAGTCTTCTGATCTTTGTTTTCATCTTCGATCGATTGATTCAGATGTGACCCGAATGTACCTCGTATAATCTTTCATGTCTAAATATAACCACATTTGATGAAAGATCGTAAGCAAGGTGCCATCCACGATATAGAGAGCTCTCTATTTCACGATGGCTTGTGACTTCTCGAGGTAGTTTTCCTTCAAGTAATCCATGAATGGTTGCCTCCAATCTACCTCCTCATCTTTTGGCAAATAACCTCCCCTTCAAGAGAAAGTCTCAATGAGTTCAAGATCAATAAGGGATAGGACTTGTTTATTTTGGACCCTTATTGGAATGGACTCATCTTTACATGCAATTCTTGGTGCAAGTTTGGCCAAAGCATCGCATCGTTTTCTCTCCTCGGGACCTTGAGATGGTGACCTGTGGATTTGGGCCAACAGCTTCATGGTATACTCATGATATTGACGAAGTTTGGGTTTAAGAACCTTGTAGGACTCGGCAATCTGGTTGATATCCAACTGAGAATCCCCATAGATTTTGATGCTCTTTACACACACTGTAATGGATAACTCCAGACTAGCAATCAAAGCATCATACTCAACTTCGTTGTTGGTGCAGGGATTGGAAAGAGAATATGAGAATCTCATCACATCACGGTCTGGAATTATGAGACCTATTCCTACCCCTGCCTTTCATGGAAGAGTAGATCATGTTATTTCACCTTTATGAAAGAAAGCTACCCATCAAAATACATCTCCCAATGGAGATTATCAATGTCCCCTAAGTTCAAGATTTGTTTATCTAGGAGATCATCAAGTGGGGAATCAACAAGAAGCGGGTGTGCTGCTAAGAAATCTGTTAGTGCTTGTCCTTTAACCGCACAAAGGGGTGTGAATGTGATAACAAACTACAAAAGAATCAAAGACCAATGCGCCAACCATACAGATAACATCGACCATGTCATGAGATACTGCAGTGGATTGATTCTGGAAATCAAGTTCACCTTATGAGAAAGCATATAGTGTCGTAGCTTTTGGGATGCAAAGATTAAAGCTAGACAATATTGCTCAATAGGTGGGTAGTTCACTTTAGTAGGGATTAGATAATGGCTGAGGTAGTAGAGATTATCCTTTCCTTCATCATTGGCTTGAGCCAACAGAGTGTCAAGGGAGTCATCTAATGTAGCAGTGTAGAGGATGAGGGTCCTTCCTGGGATAGGGGTGCTAAAACTGACGGCTTCACCAAATATTACTTAATATCTTCGAAAGCACGCTATCACTTTTCATCCCACTTGAACTTGGCATCCTTTTTGATAAGTGCTAAAAATGGCTTTCATCTCCCTGATGGGTTGAAGATAAAGCTTCTAGATACCAACCCTCTTGAAAGATTTGAGTTAAACTTTTGGGGTGGCATTTCTAAGATAGCTTTGATCTTTCTAGATCTATCTCTATTCCTAGTATCGGACAATAAAGGAATTTTTCAAGCTACTCAATGCACACTTGGGGATTCATTTTGAGGTTATATCTTTAATCGCTCAAAACTACTCTGAAGTCAAAGAGATGGTGTTCCATTTCTTTGAATTTGACTACTAGATCATCAACATAGCATTTAACTTGATGATGAATGAGTTCGTTGAAGATCTAAGTCATATCCCATTGTTATATAGCACCAAAAATTTTAAGGCTAAAAGGCATGACCTTATAATAATAGATTCTGATAGGGGTTCAAAAAGTCATGTTTCTTTCAACCTTGGGGCCATCTTGATTTGATTATAGCCAGATGACCCATCCATGAAGGAGAATATTGCATGACATTAGGCAATGTCCACCATTAATTCTAGTATAGGAAGAGAAAACTCATCCTTAAGACATACCTCATTTAAATCCCTAAAATTGATGCATATGCAAATTTGGTCATTCTTCTTTTTAATTGGGATGACACTGGCTAACTAGGTAGGGTATTTTTCTTCCCTGATGAACCCAGTATTGATCAGTTTCTTGACTTTAGAAATGACCTATTGTTTGATTTCTAATTGCATGCATCTAGGAGATTGTTTGATAAGGTTGGTGTTAGGGTCTATTGTTAGCTTGTGGATCGCTATGTCAGGAGATAATCTGAGCATCTGTTCATATCTCCATACAAAGCAATCCTTAAACTCAATCAATAGCCTAACTAAGTCATTAGTTTCTTCTTCATTTAGCAACAAATTGATGTATGTTGGTTGTGGATCTTCTTCCATCTAGAGGTTGATTTCTTTAAGCTTAACAATTGTTGAATGAATCTCATCTTCAAATTTAGGCAGTGCATCTTTCATTTGGAGGTCATCTGGATCATTTGTTGTTTCTAAATACACATTCTCATAAGAATTGGTGTGGTTGGAGAACAACCAGCCATATTCCAAATGATTAGTAACAACTAAGTAGTAATCATCATCATCGACTGGACCTACTATATCAAATCCTAGTCCTAATCTTGCTTCCCTGCCTCTGTTGTTCCACAGCTTTTTGAAGTATTCTGGCATGTGCTTAGATCATGTATAAGGAATTAAACTTTTCTTTGCAAGATTAAGAATACAAGAAGAGTACCAATCAAAAGGTAATTCCATTAATTCTTTATATGAATTGTCCTCAAGTTCTACATTAGCTTCAGGACTTGAGGATGATGATCCCAATAGGAATCTCTTTAGTTTCGCATCCATGGAAGACTTAGGGGCTTCCTTAACTACTAAACCTTCAGCTTTTTGAGATGAAAGTGAGGTTAGAGCTAAGGTTCTCAATTGTTGCCTATATTTTTCACATAACGATTTGAATACTCTTGCTTTTGCTTGAGCCTGATGTCATCACATCGTATACTAATCACATGAGACTCATCCTCGAGCGATTCCAAGTCTATGTGAATAGTAGGTGCTCCCTGAACTGAACATAACCTTGTTGGTCGGCCAACCAGGGTCTTCCACCTGAATTGCCTCTATTTCTGCCTCTACCTCTCCCTGGTGGAGGTCGAGTCATCCTACCCATATATTTATATGATGGAAAAAATTGTGGGTGGAATGTGATATTCTGTTTTGCTTCTTCCTCAACATCCTTTTCTCGTTCACTTGAACTTTCATTTTTCTTTTCATTTTCTTTTTCTTTTTCTTTTACTTCTTTTTCTTTTTCTTTTGAATTTGAACTTTGACCAAGTTCATGAGAAAAGATGTTTTGAGGAAGATAATAGGTCGCATCCTCATATATTTCAACCTCTCTGATTGAAAATGGCTTTTCATCACCTTTGACACAGTATTCAATTCCACCCTTCCTAAACTTGATGCACTAATGGAGAGAGGATGGGATCATCTTATTTTGATGTATCCAAGGCTTACAGAGCAAAGCAGTGAATAAAGTATTTGAATCAATTATGTAAACCTTGGCTCTAGTCTTCCATTCACCTATCTCCAAAGGTAACACTATAGAACCTTAAGCCCTTTCGCCGTGTTCATTTAATCCTCTCAACATCATCTGATCTCCTCGGAGTGTGGAGATGTCAATCCTCAGATAGGCAAGGGTCTTTAAACTCATAATGTTCACCAATGCACCTGGATCAATAAGAACCCTAGAAATTCTGTATTTGCCCATGTCCACTGAAATGAAGAGGGGATGGTTGTGCACCATGTCCCTCAGAAGAAGGTCTTCATCTGTTAAAGTGATCCCTTAGGCTTCTTTGGAATAATATGCCTCCTCAATAATGCAACCGAAGCATATATTTCTGATCAAGAAGAGCCTTGATTAATGATTCTCTCATTTCTTTGAATAAGATAAGGGTATCATATATGCTCAACTTAGATAGAAACTTTCTTAGGTGAGAGAAGATATTATAATCTTAGGGTTGATCCTCCACAAGCATATCCATGGGTGGAGCATCCTGAGGGCTTCTTGATCATCTAAACTAGTGACTTGCTTCTCCTTATCTTGAGGTGATGCCCTAGGAGGTAGAACCTTTCCACTACGGAAGTTGACATCGGTGATTTCTTGTGGCAAGTTAGTGGAAGGTTCTTCTTGCTCGTCAGGCTCACCTACAGCTTCTCCTATGGGACCCTCAAAATTAGATGATTCCAAGTCTATCTCAAGAGGTAAACTTGTAATATTCAAAGAGGGAAAATCTAACTCTGAATCAGAAAGAGGAAGATCGGAGATGTTATAATTATTATTGAGGCTTGAAGAGTAGAGTTAGGCAACCCATCAAAAGCGATACACATATAATTCAAACTAGCTTTATTCCTTGATTTCTTGGATTTTGAAGGAAGTACATAGTAGAAGTCAAGTAAAGTAAGTGGGGTGAGGAATTTGAAGCCCTCATCCACTGATACAAGATGTCTACTAGAGGAAGAGCTAATAAGTAGAGGTGTTGTAAGGTAGTAGCAACTAAACTGGACTGACTCGAGGTGCTCAATTATCCGCCTAGCAGCTACTATATGAGCTCCCCATTTCCCCAAGTTGTCTTTAGCAACTTGCAAACCTTTGGGGGTTTGAGCTACTTCAGGCACCAGCTGGGAAAGTTTCTTGAATTTGGAAATAATTTTCTTAGAGGTTCGAGATAAGGAGATATCTCAACCTTCTTTGGTTTTGGAAAGATTATAGGTATCCCCAAGGATTACCCTAATGGAACTACACAGTTCTTTCATAAGGTATTCCTTTGAGATAACTATGGCACCTGTCTTGAAGCTATGTTAAAGCCAGTCTTTGAATGTAAAGCAATCCTCCAAAACATGACCTAGCATGCAATGATGGGGGAAAAAGTTAGGATCATTGCTCTTGCCCACTTCTTCCGGCCTTCTAGGTTCAAGTAACTGAAAATTAAGTTTCTTTAAGAGATTCTAAAAGATTTTTCTAATTACCTCCCTCTTAAATGAATATGATTTGTCTAGTTTATCCATAAGAGTAGGTGCTACCCAACTGTATGTGTAATGTTGTGTGGATATGGAGAGGAGGGTCATGGAGGCTGCTGGCGATAGATGGCCTTAGTGGTAGAGGAGGTGGAAGTGATGGCTATGGAGCTCAAGGTCTCATCGCCGTTCTTTCCCATCTATCACCGCTCTACCTTGGTTTCTTCTCATACACCTTCTCACTTTAGCTTGATTTGGTCAACTTTGGCTTCTCCTTGGCCGCCTTGTTGTTTAGCTTCTCAAAAGTTTTGATGGTGAAATCTTTGAGCATGAAGGTGACCGAGCCATGGATATTCTCAAATAGAATCTCAATATCATGTTGTTCAGACAATTATGGTTCGCATTTCATACTCAAATTATGTCATCTAAGAATGTAATCAACAAGGGACTCACCATGGTGTTGTGAGCCACGAGATCGCTACAATCATGAGCTCCAAAGAAACCTCTTGATGAAGAGTTGCTCTAACTCAGCAAAAGTCTTCATTGAACTATTGGGAAGTTCAGTGTACAAATCAAAGGCTATGCTTGCTAAGCTACTGAAGAAAAAGTTGAAAGAGTAAAGCATCACTGTCACCGTCATTGCAATAACTGGCCTTGAAATGCACTATGTGTTGCATTGGGTTCCCACTGCCATCGAAACTTTTGAAAGAAGGTGGCACGAAACCCTTAGGATACTGGATGGCATCGAATTCCTTGGGGTGGGATCTACCTTTTGGAATCGATGATCCTCCTCGAGCCAATGCTTCTCACTCACGCTCAACCATGAGTTTTAATGTCCTTTTCTGCATGGTACTATCCACTACCTTCCTATACAAGGAGCTACCCCGCTTACTAGGTAAAGTCTTGGCGATCCAAGACATGCACCAACTCGTGGATTAGTCTCTAATATAGTAGGATGCACCGCTTGGTTTTGAAGTGCCAAACTAGTAGTCTTCAAGCCTCTTTTCCATCCATATCTATTTTCATCCTTTTCTTTATTTGTAAGGAGGTGTTGGGTCGAGCGTGTCGCCCCTGCCGCCACACCTTCCATAGTCGATTCATGAGGAGGGAACCCCTGGTGTCTACCATGTGTACCCCTGTTGAATCCTCTAATAGATCATCTTTGTTTAGATCAAAACTGACCTTCTCATCCTCTAAATCAAACTGGACATATCCTAAGATTTCCTTCTTCTCCATTAGATATTGTGCCACAATATCATCTAGTGATCAGTCTAATTAAATACGTACAAAAGATCTAGGCTGACCGGTAGTATGATCACTATCATGAAAAGAAATGCATCTGACCTCTACTACTACTGGAGAGCTAACCCTATGAGGGCTACGCTCTATAGAAGAGAGGTGCTCCTGGCTATCACTGGATCTGGATGGAGTAGTACTCCTAGGAGAATCTATGGGGCATAACTCCTCCTCCCCTCTAATCTTCCATACCACAGGTGGTGGTGGTGATGAGACGACTATGATACTCTGAGGACTCATTTCCTTCCTCACCATAACTAGGGTATAAGGTTAAGCATGAGAGATCGGCCTTGCCACAGTAGGTGGCATAGATTGAACAAGATATCTTGGCCATAGCCAGATCACCAATGAGGTCCTCTTCTCCCCAGATGCAACTTTCATGGCCTTTGGTGGAATTATAGATGATGGAACATATACGGGAGATGGTGGGCATAGAGTAGAGTGGTGTGGTGGAGGCACCACTGACTCTCTATCTGAATAGGAGCTCCTCTCCTGTGATGAGTAGTCCTTGTGAGTAAGATGCTGTCAATATGATCGAGGTGGGTAGCATGCCAATCGAGAAAGTTTACAAGTGCAGATGTTGTTGATTGTCGATTATACCTCCGTCGCTCCCGACAAGTAACATGAACTGATGTATGGGCTTCTCTAGCCCTCTCCTTCCTAGTCTACCTACCCACACTGTGGGGGATAACTGATCTCAAATCAAATTGAGCCCTAGACACTGATCATCTATTGGCTCTGCCAACTCAACAAAGAACTATCCTCAGGCCGATGTATGACCTCCTCCTTTCACTAATAGGAGCCAAAAAATGAACTGCTTGTAGAGGTGAAATCCTCCCACATCCTCTAGGATCCGAGAGGGTGGAACATGTCAGAAGTGACACCCCTCTCCTCCACTAAACTGCACACCTCCAACTCCCTCACTATGTGAATGTGATACCGCTTGATCTTGTAATTCTTGTTTCTATGCTAAGTCAGGTTGAGATGGGAACTAGACCCAACCTCAGGAGAGCAATCCCTGAATCGGGAGCCTTCCCTTGGAAGGTGCCGAGTGGGTGCTAGCCCTCAAGTGGGGAACAGGGCGCAGCTGGCACTGCCACTATTGTGGGAACTACCAGCCTTCCTCTTAGTGAGATAATCTGAATCGATGGTAACTCATCCGGATGACCGCCGCCCCATCACCACGCTGCAATGAGTGGTCCCCTCACATGTAATGAGCCCCCTCAAAGCCTGGCCAAAGTGGATGAGGTGGGCATAGTCGAGATGGGAGGTCCGATCGGCCATCCATCCCATGAGAAAATAAGACTACTTTTGCATTGCATCGAATTGAGCTAAATTGAAAATTGAAACTAAAATTGATTGAAGCTAACTAAAAGTCTGCAATGTTGAAAAATAAACTTGAATTAGATTTATGCTTTATTTGATTTTTTTTAATTTGAATTTATAATTTGAACCCTCACTCAACAACTTGAAAGTGTTAAGTGTGGCTCAAATGAATTTGGAATAGAGATTTTGGAATTGATTGAAAAGGAGATTTTAGAATGTAGAATCCATTTCCAAAAACTTTGTGTATGTTGAAAATGGGTTCAAAGATCTTTGATGTTTGATGCTTCCATAGGTTCATATTAAAATTTGATTTTTGAGTTTGATGACCCTTCATTTAACAAATTTGAGTATGTTAAAATAAATGGTCAATTGATTTGACTATTTTGTGATTTTGGAATTTACTTAGCAAATTAGGTATGCTAAGTGAAGTGTTTGAAAATAATTTTCTTTTTCTTTTGCTTGCTTATTTGTGAATCATATGAATTTGAAAGTGGAGTCTTCACTTAGCAAATTTGGGTATGCTAAATAAAGAATCCAATTTTTTTTTAAAAGAGATCTTACAAAATTTGTATGCTAAATAAATCCAAAGAGGTTTGATTTTGTTTTATTTTGAGGATTTTACTTAGCAAATTTAGGTATATAAGGAAATCCAAATGTGTTTTGATTGTATTTTTTTTTATTTTGAAAGAAGATTCTACTAGCAAATTTAGGTAAAAAAGAAATCAAATGTGCTTTTGATTTTGTTCTTTTTGATTTTGAAAAGAGGATTCCTACTTAGCAAATTTAGGTATGCTAAATAAGAAATCAAAATGTGTTTCATGTTTTGATGATTTTAAAAAGTAGAATCTTAGCAAATTTAGGTATGCTAAAGAAATCCAAATGCGTGTTTTGATTTGTAACTTTTGAAAAGAGGATCTTCACTTAGCAAATTCGGGTATGCTAAAATGAAAAATCCAAATGTGTTTCATGATTTTGATTTTTGAAAAGTGGATCTTCACTTAGCAAATTTGGGTATGCTAAATGAAGAATCCAAATATGTTTAATTTTTTTTTTAATTTTTTTACTGATGGAAGCTTCACTTAAAAAATTTAAATATGTTATAATGAAATTTCAAAGTGTATTTTAAAGTTCAATTTTGAAAATGGAAACTTCATTTAGCAAATTCAGGTATGCTAAAATGAAGTTCCAATGTGTGTTGAAATTTTTAATTTTAAAAATGGAGACTTCACTTAGCAAATTTAGGTATACTAAAATGAAGTTTCCAATGTTTTGAATTTTGATTTGAAAATAGAGACTTCATTTAGCAAATTTGAGTATGTTAAATGAGAGTTCCAAATGTGTTTTAAAATTTTGTGTTTTGTCGATTTTGAAAAGAGATATTTCCTTTTAACAAATTTGAGTATGTAAGATGAAAATTAATTATGTTTCATTTTTTCCAAAGATCTAGTTTTATGTGTGATTATTGCCTTTTGAAAGAGGAAATTCCAACTTAATCATATATGGAATATGTTAAGTGGGATTTCAAAATGATGTCATTTTATTTGGAAATGAAATATTCATTCAATAAATTTGGGTATAATGAATGGAGATGTTCATATGTGCTTTTGGAAAATATGATTATTGATTTTATTTTTGAAAATGAAATATTCACCAAAGTGAATTGAATAAAGAAATTCATTTATGATTTTGCAAAAATATGATTGTTGGATTTTATGTTTGAAATGATCCAACATGTAACAATCATGAAGATTGTTAGATGAGGGTGATTTAAAAAAAAATTGTGCAAACATTTTATTATGTGCATTTTGAAAAAGTTCTTTATATAAGTTGATATCTTCATAAAGGATTATTTTCTCTTTGGAATGAACCTTTACTTACCATAGAAATGGTAAGAAAGAAGTCTTTAGTTATTTATTTTTCATTAAATTTTTATTTTTCACCTATTGGGAGAACCCAATAGGGATTTTAAAACCTACATGGAGTGAGGACCTAAAACTTAAAGGATGTTGGCTAGCTTAGCTTAAGGATGAAATAAACTAAGTGCTAATGAAAAAGAAAGATAGACATGGATTTATATAGAATGCAAACCCACTATCGATATTTGGAGACAACGATCATTTACCAAAGATGGAGAGAGGAACCGTCCCTAGCAGAGTCGCTAGAAAAATCTATGGTGAAAATTGTATTCCTGCCTTCATTTATCCCTCTTTTTTTTTGGAAAGAGGGATAAATGAAAATAGAAATACTATGTATTTTATGTTGGGACACCACGTAGATCCATAGATATTCTTATTAGAGTGATCGGGTACGATATTGAGGAGAGGTGTACTATCTCAAAAGGTAGAAGCCACCACACTACAATAGACCTAATTACCTGAATAAGGACTCCTGAGGACTATGGGTCTTCGTATATACTAGATATTCTTTCCCTACTTTACATAGAATAGTAAAGCAGAGTTTATTTTAAATTGGGTTCATTAAGTTCCCTATGGAGGCAAGCCCCATAGTTAATTACATTCTTAGGAATACTCTCGATTAAGGTAAATGATCGTTGTCTCCAAAGATTCTAAATAGAGGACTACCAATCAATTAGTGTATTTATGAAAGATCAAGTGGGATTGATTAAGAGGAGGGAGTTATTATTGAAGCCAAAGGAAGATAAGTAGGGGATGCTTATGATGCTAGGAAACCTAGCGAGCACCCCAATTATCCCGTGGTTGGGCTTTACATTTTTGAAGTTTGAAAGAATTTATTTATTTTGAGATGAATTTTTATTTAGAAATTTAGAGCTTACAATTTCATGATACAAGATCTTAGAAATGTCTAAAAGGTGAGGATTTATACTCGTAGCCTGCAAAGGAAAGTAGCAACCTCTGAACCTAAATCTATGGAACTTTGGCAAGGGCCAAAGCATGCCCTAAATCTAAGGTAAAAATGGGTATATGATTTACCTCCACAAAAGAGGATAAACCACTCGACAATTTGGACATACAACTGCCTGGGGGTGACCGCCAACTAACTCATCCTATGATTTTAAATACATGTAGGCAAGTCATATGCTTTTGCAAGATAGTTAAGGTGTTGTTTATTTAGAAAGAGACTAAGCCCTTCAACACACTCCCTAAGAGACGAGTGTATGTTTCATTTAATACATGATTTAATGGCTTAAATCTAATGCAAATTTTATTACATTTTATTCTTATTTTGGACTATTCATTTGACATAAGCTTATAGGATTCATATGCCTAATACATGAGAAATTAGATTATGGGCCAAAATTAGCAAGAAAGGAGGTATGTTTCCACTATGGCTCTCAAAGGTCAAGCCAAGTTCTCTGGCATGGATGGAAGCCCTCCAAATTAAGAGTGAAATAATATGTTGTTTATGCATGATGTGAGAGAAAATACAACATTCAATTAAATGGTTTTTTTAGAGCTAAATGGTTGCTAATTCTTTTATCTTGATTTATAATCTAAGCTTTAGGTGAGGTAATGAGTTATTTATTCTTTTTAGTTTTGAGTTGTTTATGATGGATAGAAAATTTATTTTCCTAAGAGCCTAATCATCATCCAGCCTATACATCAAAGTAAGAAAGAAACTAAGAAAATATGCCATCTTAATGCACAAGTTAAACAAATATCAATCAATTTATAAAATTAGCGTAAAAGAATAAGAGGTCTTTTGTGATCGGGCTCCACTGTACAAACCCAAAAATAATTGGGTAGTTGAGCTCTACCCTTATACAACTCAGATTACAAATAGATAAATTACAATCAAGAAGGAATTCATTGTTAAGGGGATCTTCATTCTTCATTTCTTCATTTCTTCTTTTTTCTTTCTTCTTTCTTCTTTCCTCTTTCTCCTTCCTTCATTCTTCTTTTGGTTGATCGGAATGTGGTTGCTTCGAAGGTTTCACATGGTACATAAGACATAGTCTTATGACCAATGTTCATCCTAATCCTGCATAACAATCATTCCAAATCCTAATTTACAAAATTACATATAAATGGGAAAGGAAATCTAACTAAAACCTGCAAAATAGAGATTAATTGAACAATCCACACAATCCCAGGCATGTATATGAACAAATTGGACTTAGCACCCCACACATGGGTAACCAAGTCCACCTAGCCTAGTTTTGGATTATGCTTAGGGGTATAAGCAACCTACATAGCAAAAGTATTTATATTTCTTATTATAGCACCACTTAAGCACAATCCCTACAGAAGATAATGATTAGACCAAGATTGTCCTATCATTCAGTCTACGCATATACACCCTCACATTTACACTAAAACATCACATCATAAATAAAAGCAAACATCAAACCAAGCATCGCCCTAACATAGGACTAGAAGTGTGACTTAGCTTAATGTCTGCCCTTTTAAGGTTTGTGTGGTATGTTTAGTTAGGCTTTAGAGTTGAAGTTTTCTAAGTGTGAAAATGTTCAACTTAGAGGATAGTTTCATATAAGTGATTTAGTAATTTGGTTAATTTTTATTTCATGATTTGATTTAGTTTGAATAAACCTATACTTAATTACTAAGTGTTGTAAAGAGAGAAAAAGAGAAGAGAATTTCTCTTTCCTCCCTACCTTAAGTAATTTCTAAGGTTCATTCATTAATAATTTTTTTAGTGAATGTTTTATTATGTGTTTTAATTAATCCTAAGTTTAGAACAACTCCAAATAAACCTATTCAAAGAGAAAGGCATTTTAAGATTAAATAAAGTGAATTACTATTACAAAACACACAACACGTTATTTCTTTCCCAATATGTATATCATGCATATGGATGAATCCTAAGCATATCTATACATGCAATACAAATATTTAGCACACCTTAATGATGAATGCTAAGAGAGGTTGCTTAAGGAAATTTGGAATGTTTCATGTATGCATGATTTTGTTAAGTAGAAGAGAGTGATTCTTTTTTCCTTTTTTCATATGCACATTTACAACTATAAAAGACATAAGTGACTACGGCGCCATTGTTAACACTAGGGGGTGTAAGGTACAAGACCTACTTAGGGCTACTTAAAGTCTCGCAACTTCGGGTTTGTCTAGACTAATATACCACTTTTCTTAAATACATGTGCATGTACAAAAGGAAATGCATGGAAAGAGAATCATGCAAAAAGTTTATGTTTGTTTAATTTTGGTTAGATTGTTTAGTTTACATGTATGATGTGGAGTTCCTTCTTAAATCATGACATTGGAATGTATAAGAATGGATTTATGTAAGTGTTATGTCCTTTTCAAATGGGTTATACACTTGGCAAATCTTATACAAACCTATGTTAAGAAAGAGAAGGAAACCACATAACACATTTTATGTTATTCACATGCAAGTTTATAAGTACTTATAAACAGCACACTTTTCATTTATAATGTTTGATTTATAAGTTTTGAAAATAGTTTTGGGTTTAGTAGTGATAATAACCATTCATATTCTTTTTTTTTTTAGCCAAAACATGCAATTTAACATAAAGGAAATATTTCATTTTAATTTGATTTTTTCAAAAAACATGAATGCATGATTTTCATATGACACACATTTAGCATACTAGGAAAGAAATAAAGTGATGAAAGCATGTAAGTTCATTCACCCTAATTAATTTCTAAAGACAATCTTTTAGAATAAGATTATTTAAAGTATGTCAAAGTTAGTTTAAGGAAATTTTTATTTTGTTTTGAGTTTGATTTAAATTTTAAGAAATGTAAGAAGGTTCACTGTTCCTAGCCCATTCTCACATATGTCTATTATTTTAGTTTAATTTTTAGGTGATTATATTAATTTTATGCTTTGGTTAGGTTAAAAAAATAGATTAAGTTCATTAATTACCCTTTACCTACACCACTTTAACATATTTAACCAAATAATTAAGAGCCAATGTATGGCATAAAATCACAATGGAATTTAAATCAGCAATGCACTTAAGAAAGAAGGGGGCCTAATGTATTTGTCTCACAAATAATGATTAAGTAAGCTAAAGGGTTTAATTTAAGTACTTTCATAACCTTTCCCACACATATGGGTTTGGTATGATTTTCTTAATCTACTTAGGTTATTGAACACCTAAGCATCTACTCAAGAAGGATTGATTGAGTTCTAGAATGTTTTGAAAAATTTTACCAAGTTAATTAAGTAGGTCATTAGTGGATTAGCCCTTAATTAAATTTAGATTAAGGAAGGAAATGGGTTTAGGGAATGACTTGGGGAAAATACCCCAAACCCATTCCATAAACCTCATCTTCACTTAAACAAGGTTTAATTAACTTAATCAATAGATTAAATCACTGTTCACATGCTTAATTAAGCTTAATTATATTAAGAGAGTGATTAAGGATTCATTAGTTGACTTCTCTAATTGACTCATCAATAAATTTCAAAAAAATTAGGGAAGGCAGAGGTTATCCCACTAAATACATTTGAGAAATTTGAAATTAATTAATGAAGTAATTAAGGAGTAATTAGGTTTATTAAATTTTCACTAAAACCATAATTAAGGAAAATTCATTATTCAAAATCAATTGAAAACAATTTTAATGAATTTCCCTCTGAATTTTCTTCACAAAGCATTTTATTTTATATTTTTTTATTTTTCTATATTTAGTTATATATTTTTGAAGTTTCCATGATTAAAACCTAATTAAATAGGCTAATGATATAGTTAATCTCGTTGGTACCACATGGACTACTCACGCAGCGCACGCTTCACTATTTAAGTAGTCACATCCAATGTCGCGACAATGGTGGTGTTACACACTTTCTCTTTGACCATCTGATCAAAGATCAGACGATCAGGACTAAATGTGCGATTCTAATAGGATAAATCAGAGGATCCTATGCAGCTTGATCATGATCGTCCATCTAAAAGGCACAGATGGACGGTCCATGATCTGTCATTGAGCTCACCTATGGGAGAGGGCATCCGTCCACTCTTTAGGGCATGATCCGAGCTCGACTGAGCTCAGATTGAGCTCAAACTTAACCCACACCATCATCATACAAGGAGTAAGACATCCAACTATCAATTTGCAATGGGGTGAAAGTTTCTTTCACAAAATACCAAACACTTCCTATTCCAGGCTTGGTTTGAAGGCATACCTAGCCGGAGGCTATCACCGGCTCTCCCAATCGTCGAGGTAGCTTAGTCTAGTAGATATGAAGCCTTATTGAAGGTTTGAGGGCTTGAGGTTGAGTAGATCTCCCTATTCACCAAAGTGCTCCTCCTAGACTTGCAGCTTTAGTCTAGACCCTTCTTCCCGTGGCCTGAACACTTGGAAAATACCTTGGGCAAACTCGATTGAGTCCTCTGAAGATGCTTGAAGAAGGAATTGAGCTATGGTGGTGAATTGAACAAAGTGGATTTTCTTCCTACCTCCCTTATTTTTGACTTGAAGAAATGGAGAATGGAGAAATGGGAAATTCTTGAGAGAGCTTGGAGAGAGCTTGGGGAGCTTGTCTTAGGTCTCTCTCAGTCAATCGAGCATGAATTAATGCAATTCAGGTGAAATGAGGGGGGAGTATATCTCCCCCTAGAAGGACCAGATGGCCGAGAGCCTCCCTTCCATTTTGGATCAATTGATCATATGCAATGGGTTTGTTAGGTCATTTTAGCTTGTACATGGTTTAGTTTTGGCATAAGAAGATAGTAGAGAGGTTCCCATGTGCTGATTTGGAGTGTGGGAGTGATCTCATGTGCTCATATCCATTGGGTTGGTCAGTTTTGGCCTTAGATTTGGTTTAGCTGACCCAGACCCATTGGGTCAAGTGCACCACTCTTACTAGTGTCCATGGATTCCACTGAGAGGGTGCCAAGTGGCCATGAAAAGGATATGACCAAATTCCAAGTGGAATTGGTCATAGGTTACCCCTTGACCTAGGAGTAAATTGGGCATTTGGCTTTTATTTCAGTTTCAATATGTTTGTTATGATTGAAAAATGGGTTAGGTCAAGTTTCAATGAATTTGGAATTGATCTGGTATCATCTGGCTCATGTTGACCCATTTAGGTCAAAATAGGTCAACTTGGGTCAAGTTGACCAAATTAGTCAAATTAGGTCAAACTAAGGGTTGGGTCAAGTTCATATGATCATTTGAAATGTTTTGGTAACTTTAGTTTAGGTTCAATTTGGTTTACATTTGATTTCACTTAGGTCAAATGGGTCAAGTTGACCAATTTGACCCATTTGACCTGATTGGGTTAGGTCATGGGTTGGTTTAGGTTCGGTTAGTCATTTGAAATGATTTGATATCTTTATTTCCAATCAATTTTGGTTTAATTTGATTTTGGCTCAATATTTGATTCCAAAGATACCGTTGTATGTTGAATTTGACTTGTCCACTATGAATTGAATTGAATGAATCACTTGTCGAGGAAATTCTCCGAGAATAATAAGAAGAGTGATTGCCTCCTCTACTTGCACAGGGCAATTTTCAAACCCATATAATGGTCTTGCAGTGGGTAGGAGCTTTTCCCTAACCATGCCCATGCTAAGAAATATAGAGTAAAATAAAACATCAACATAACTTCTATTATCAATAAAAATTCTCTTAACATTATAATATGGGTCAATGATCCCCACACTGATGACAAGTGGATCTTGATGTGAAACTTGGACTCCTTCTAAGTCTGAGTCATTAAAAGGGATGGAATTATCAATACAAAATTTCTTTAACTCTGGCTCTTCAGAGGTGGCGATGAAGACTTAATTAGATAGTAGTGGTCCTCCTACAATTATTTCAATTTCTTCAACTATTTGGCTACTATTTTATTGTTCGATGATTGTCCTGTCTCGTGGAGTTATGTTTGCTTGAGTTGACTGATTCTACATAAATAGATACAAATATCCTTGTTAAATGAGCCTCTCAATCTCTTCTTTGAGTTATTTACACGCCTTTGTAATATGTCCATGACTTCGATGGAAGTGATAATATTGCTCATGATTTTCTAAATTTGGTTTCAATGGATGTGGCCACTTAATGGTCTCTTCATCTCGAATGGCCATCAAGACGTTAACATGAGATGTGTTCAATGGTGTGTATTCTTTATTTGGATGTGGTTCATGTCATTGGTGTGGGGGTTGTAGAGTGAGATCACGACTGTCTTATTACTTTTTTTATGAGATTATTGATCGATGTTTCCTAGGATACTCTTACGTTTTCCTGTGGATTGTTCAAATCATTTTCGATGGGCATTAATAGCCTCATCAGCTGAAATTTGTGCTTCCACATGATGAACCAAGTCGGCATACTGCGGATCAGACACGCAAGGACGAGTAAAAGGCAGGGCGGAGCCTCCAAGGAAAACTTCTCTTAGTAATTCAGGGTCCAGCCTTGGTATTTGATGAGCTTCAAAGAAGAATCTCTAGAAGTACTCATTAAGTGATTCACCTTCATTTTGATGAATGCCTGAGAAATGAGATGAGTCTTTAATGATCCTTCGGTTCATAAAAAATTGTTCTACAAAAATCTTGGCGAGTTCGTCAAAGGTATGAAGAGATCCCCTTAGAAGGGAGTAAAATTCGAGCGACGTGGTGATTGAAAAGACAATAAAACAAGCAGTGTGAGCTCATTAGATGTGCATGATGGTTCTGTATTGGTCAATGCGTTCATATGGGTCAGTTACACCATATTAGGAGTCAATGCTTGGAAGCTTGAATCCTACGGTAATAGGATGTTGAAGAATTGCTTCAGCTAAAGATGAAGACTCTTGATAGCCGTAGTGAGAGGGAAGATGATTTATTATCTTTAAGGTGGAATTCTTCTCGCATTAAGCATTATAATTCTACATGTATAACATGATGGGTGGAATCAACAGAGCAAGAAAGTGCCAAGCTACCGATAATAATTGGTAGGTTAGCAATCGGTTGAGCCACAAGTGATAGATGAGTAGACCTAGTAGTGTCAAGAAGGTCAGCATCACAGTCTGGAAGTGGAGGAACTTCAGCCTGATGGCGAGAAAGCCGTGTATCAGCATTTTAACCACCCCTCGCTAATGATTGATCTTGGGGGAGATGTGTTTGTTGCAGTAGTGGTTGTCGTGATTTTCGTAAAAGTTGAATTATCGCATTTTGAGAATCTTTCATTCGGCGAACATGATCTTCTAGAGAGGTTCCTGTTACACATTCACCGATAGGATCACACCTATCAGGAGGAAGTGAGGTAGAAGCTTGGTGTCATTGGTTTAAGGATTTGTTTCGGGAATGATGGGAGTTGGAGCGGGAGCTCCGTTGTTGCGAGTATTGCGTCTATTGGCGATAATGTAGGTATTCACAGAGATTACTATTGCGGGATTTCTTTCCCACATATGGTGTAAAAAAGAAGAAGATTGGGTCAGAAATGGAATTATGTCTTAGATTGCACAAAAAGAGACACAACAAAAGAGTTTGAGAGATCTCAGGATTTTTACGTAGAAAACTCAAGAAGGAAAAAATCACGAGGCCTAGCCCACTTAAAAATAATTTAACTATATCATCTTCTATTACAGTTATTATCCTTTCTCCAAAGTTAGAGAATGATAGCTTATAAGAATAAGTTTTATGACAAACTTTCTTAACGCAATTCTTGAGTCGATAATTCATGATTCAATAAAACTATCGAAAGATGGTCTGGCGGTTGGAAATCAGGCGATGATACGAGGCGGTGATTCGGTGGATCTCAGCGGTATGAGATGGTGACCGGTGGCGGCGGCCGGCGGTGACCAACAGTGGTGGTCGACGACGGTGGCTGGCGTTGACCAGCGATGATTCGATGACTATCCGGTGGCGATGATTGATGGTGGTAACTGCATGGCCGCAGGTTCAACGGCGAGCGCGAGTGTCCCGGCGCGCATGACGCCATGACCGGTGTTTGGTCGATGGCAATGGCCGCGGTATGGCGTGATCCGCGGTTAGGCTTTGGCTTGATTATGCTTTGAGATTCCTCGAGTCACGGAACTCTCTCATTTTTTTAGATTTGCTCCCCCTCATGTAAAGAATGAGGGGCTATTTATAGAGTATGGGAGTGACATCTTTGTAAATACAAGTAAAATCCAAATCACTTCATCGGATTGCTCAAAATGATTCCTTCGATCATCTCATATATTTTAAATATTTGAATGCTCAAATGAATTTAGAATTAAGAGCTCTTAGGCTTGTTAGATTCGGCTCTTCAAGACGCTCGATTTAACTATAAACACTTCATATTTATGAGCTATTTAGGGATCCGACTGATATCCCAAAGTTTTTAATTATATTTTAAGTGCTTGATCTGGGCTAGTCTCGACTCTGAATCAGATTGCTTTCAATATTAAGATTCGTGCTTCAACTAATCGAGTTTTAAGTGATATATCAATACCAAAAAAATTAAATGAATTTTAAGTGTCAATTAATATTTCCACCTATCTTGTGACATTTGAATTATCAAATCATAAAAAAAAAATTATGATAATAGTAAGAGAATAACTAATGAAGATTAAACAAAAAAAATTGAATAAGTAATGCCGCCTGGGATGAAAAAAAATACTTCGCTACCTCAATTTATGAAAATCCACCTCTTTCAGCTTTGGAGAAAGCACGTAGCTGTTAGAGAACGCAAGTAAATAAGTGTTTTATAGTGGCTATTAAATTCTTAATAGAATTATTATTAAGTTTTTAGGCATCTACTTAATATATATATAAATATATATATAGCCTATAAACAGACCTTTTAATTAGGAAGTGTTAGAGCATCAAGTCTGTGCCATAGTTAAATATATAAAGCTTTATTTTTTAATCCCACCACTGCAATCCAGAATACTTGAATGCCGGCTACGGTTGAATTTTTTAAGCACAAAAATTAAATTTGTTACTCAACATTAAAAAAAATTATTTACAAAATACTTCTAAAAAAAGCCGTCCTAAGGAGCAGAAAGGGGACAACAAAGAATCAGAGTCACCACCTTCTCTAGCTTTGAAGGGCCGAATCTCGACCGCTCGATTTCTCTCTACAGAGGCGCCACGGATATCGAGCCATTCATTTAACGAAGATGTCAAAATACAATACAACGATATCCCCACTCACAAGATAGATGAGATATTAGATGAATACCCTTAAAAAAAAAAAGAATCAGAGTCAACGGGCATTTATTATAATAAAATACTATACCTAGAGAATCTGGACCAGCACAAATTTGGATTAATAATTGACTATTAAAAAAAATTAAATTAAGGATAATCTTGTTGACTAGTGCGTATTTAGTAATTAGTATAGCTTTATAACTTCTTTATTTTTCAAAAATCAATTATAATTGAATTTGACTGTCCTCTTTATCACTATTTTTAATTAGAATGTTTATATTATTATGTTTAAATTATAATAGGCAAAATTTGGATGATTTTGATGATCTTGAAACCGTCATAATAAAATTATCATTTCTAGTATAAATTTACATCATTTAAAGTCTATTTAATCATTAAAATAATGTCTATATCTTAAATTTATAGCCACATCTACTTTTGAGTTGATTTAAATACTTTAAAATATTTTATTTGTAATTTTTGTTTATCTCATGTGAATTTATAATCTAAAAAATGATAAATCTTTATAAGATTGTACCTCATTAGAGGTAGATTTAAATTAATATAAAAATTAGGATTTGATATTTTCTTTTATGTATAATTCAATTTTAATGATCACTCAAAACACATCGGATGAGAAGAAACAAATTCAAAGATATTATATCTATACTATTATTATATAAGTAGTCTGTGATTTTTTCAATATTAAATCCTAATTTCTCATTTTATTTAATTTAATGATTTCAACCTTAGCCTTAGAACCAATGGGATGTGAGAATTGCCTCCTTGGCTCCTTACATATTTATTATGTTATACTTATTAAAAGTACCTATTTATTTCTTTGAACTTCACCAAGTCATTCATATTTATCTCTAGCAAATGCTAGATCCCATTGAAGAATAAAAATGTTATTAGTATTACATTCTGGAAACATAACATAAATGTCAAGTGAAGAGAGTAAGCATATATACCAGTTTACGATACACACTAACAATCTTGCCAAACATAAGAATCTAGCATGCTTAATTGAGAATGTTGCTAGTAGAAGAGAGCATGTAATTAAGTTAAGCGTTCTAGAGATGTGGATGCTCAGGTGAACAAGCGGCTTTACCCTTAGAGAAAAAATGTGAAATGAATATATACGTGAAAAGGTTGGAGTAGGTCCAGTTGTAAATAAAATTAGAGAGTTTCGCCTTAGATGGTTTGGTCATACAAAGCGTCGGTCCTCTAATGATCCTCAAATCTTCAAAGCTCCAATCTTTTAGATCCTCTCGCCGCATGAGCGCATCGTCCGTGGCTCACCGTTCCAAGCGGCTAGAGTCCGCTGATAGACTTATTTGATAAAGTTATTGTTGAATTAGCTACCTTGCGAGGGCCCTTATGGCGACTTGATTCAATGGAGTTATTCTGACAAAAATTAAGATGTGAAGGAATAAAGAGATCTGCAAAGTGGTCGAGTCCATAATAATGGCAGCATTGATGCTTGCTAAGGGTATCATTGATGCCAGGGTTTCTACCACTCTCATATTAGGAGGCAATTGAGGTTCATTGGAGAAGGAATTGTGGAGAAATTAAATCATAGAGTAAGCGTGAGAAGTCAGTTCGAGTGATTCAGAGCATACACGGAACAAATGAAGATCAAAGTAAAAGAATCACACAGAAGACATCAGATTTCATGCAGAAAAATCCGAGAATGGAAAAAAAATCACCGAGGCATACCACCAAGAATTCACTATGAGAGAAAACTTGAGAAAAATAGTAAAGATTACACTTATTCTATGACACACTCTTCACTATCACACACAATAGAAAAATGACAAAAGATTCCTAAACTAAAGAAAAATTGCATAAACATGAAGTCTCGACGCAGCATTGTGACCCACGGGCGCCACCGTTTCTTCAAGCTTTTTGATATGGGTTTGGTTTGGTGAGAATTGGGTCTAGTTCAGTGAGTTGACTCACTCTGAGTGGAATGAATCCGGCTGAGTTAAGTGATAATCGTGAGAGATTATCTGCGCCTTCAACGTAGATTGCCTTTTTTTGGTCATTGATCTAGACTGATTGTGTTTTCTACTGAGTGCCCTGATTTGATTTGTTCTTCCCCTTAGATCCGGTTTTCGACAGCGGTTCTTGATTACCTTTCTCCTAAGTGGATTACATGTGTTTCTCTCTGCGCGGTTCAATCTCTTGCCTTGATCTGTGTCCCGGGAATTAATCTATGCCCTTGATTCAAATTCCTCACTGCTCGTCGTGGGATGATGCTTCTAGGGAAGCTTGCCTCTTTTCTTTTGCTTTGTTTCTCTCGATAGTTCGAGTCGTCGACGCTCCAGAGAGGGAAAGAGGGGTCGAGAGCAAGGAGGAACCCTAGGGTTCTCCAATCAGAGATGAGTGGTGGTTTCCGGGGAGGAAAATCAGAGAAGAGTTCAGGAGAAGAGGGAGAAGAGAAGATCCAGAAGAGAAGGAAGTTTGCTTTTAGAATTTTTTTATTACCCTCTGTTGGGATTTCTTTCTTCTATTTATAGTTTTTTTTTCATCCTATATCCTAGATCTAGACCTTCTATACATGCTAACGGTTTTCTGTTACAGTCTATTATTAATCTTGCTTCACATTCTCAAAGTTGACGTGCAAACACTACTCTTCTTGGTTTCTTGATTTTATGACTTCTGTTCCTTTGGTAGTTAATTCTATTATGGGTTTATTTTACTTTCAGGGAGGCTCTGGAAATAGTATCTGTTGATTTCTTTTGTTCTGATTTGTCTCCTGAGTCTTGTATTATTAAAGTTTGAATATATTATGTTTGAACTTTGATAGCTGCTATTGTAGATCTTCTTTATTCTTACTGATCTCTGTTATTATAAAACTGTTATTCTGGCTTAGTTTTTATTCTGTAATTATTTCTGGTCTGAATGTATAATTTTAGTCTCTTTGTTGATGTTATATTTTGGGGATATTGGTGAAATCTTTTATCCAACTTGGCCTTCTTCTATCACTTTTGTTTTATTAATTTGGGGATATGGATTCATATCATTACTCCTCCCCACATTAACCTTGTCCTCGTCAAGGTCAAAGTCAAAATGCTTCCTTTATTTCTTCTTCATACCTGTGAAGCCTCTAGCTAGAAGTCCTTCCCATTGTATTAAGACTTATTTAATTTGATGATCTCCTTATAGTATTATTCTGTGATCTAAAACTTTCATAGGCCTGACTAACATCTGCCCCTCACTGAACTGAGTTGTTAATTTTGTTGGGTGGATTGTAGAATCCTCTCTATATTGCTTGAGTCTGGATACATGAAATACATTATGTATTCTTTGTTTGGGCAACTCTATTTTATATGCCACGCCCCTATCTTCAGAACTTTGAAAGGGTCATAGTATTTTCTTTTTATTTTATATACTGATTCCCAAAGACTGAAGTTTGTCATAAGATTGCTTTAACTAATACCAAATCCTTTACTTTGAATTGAAGTTCTCCTATGTTTATTAGTCATTTGCTTCATTCTTTGAGCTTCATAGATTTGTTTTAAGTAGTAGCATTCCCCCTCTATTGTAAAATGTTTCTACCTCTATGTTGATAATTGTCTTCTCTTATAATGTATTACTGAAGGGGGAAGTCTGCCATATACTATTTGAAAAGGAGTCATCTTTGTGGAAGTATTGATGGATGTATTATAGGAGAATTCTGCCCAAGGAAGGAACTGTAACCACATCCTTGGTGTCTCTAATACAAAACTCCTTAGATATTGCTCTAGGATTCATTACCTCTGTTTGACCATCTGTCTGAGGATGATATGCACATGTGGTTCCACTTAACCAACAATTCTTGCCAGAAGTTGCTCATAAAGATTGGGTCTCTGTCCGAGATTATATCTTATGGTATGCTATGTAGTTTTGCAATACCGTAATGAAAATGCTATATATGATGTAAAATTGTTTGGAAGGAGAAGTGAGCATATTTTGATACTATCAACCACTACTAATATAGTTATTTTATTATTAGACTTGGGTAGTCTGATAAAATCCATTGATACTTTCTCCCAAATGGCTTGTGGTATAGGTAGAGATTTTAGTAATCTGGCTTCGAGTGTCATACTTGACTTGTTGACAAATAGGTAGTTAATACAAAGTGTTTAATATCTTTTTCATATTCTTCCAGAAATTGTTGATTAAGGCCAAAGTCTCAATTCATCCATGACCTTCTACTGGTGTTGAATGTAATTCTCTTATAATAATGTTTATGTATGAATCTTTGGCTATGACAATCCTATCTTTATCTATCAAACCATTAACCTTTATATTTGAAATAAACTTGGATTGTCCGATATTTTTCTATAAAGTTCTTGTAGGTGGTAGCTGTGTTTCCTCGTGATTTGTTGTATTATATTATTGAATTTTTGAGTATAAGCTGTAATGTTATAAGTGATTGATTTGTCATTAGAATTATCTTCTATATGGAACTTTTGATAAGGCATCACCGCTTTGATTGCAATCCCCGGTTTATATTCAATAGTCATATCGTGAGCTTAATTAAAATCTCGTGAGTCCAATTATTTGTTACATTAATTCTCTTATGCTCTTTTGATCTGTCCTGATGGTAAACTTGTTACCTAGCAGATATGATCTCCATCTTGCTATTATTTCTGTTATAGCATACAATTCTCTTGCATATGTTGATATTTTTTGTAATGATGGTGAGAGCTTTTTATTAAAATAAGCTATAGGATGTTTGTTAGAAACCTCAATTCGTACACTGATGCATCGTCTCTATGATAAAAGGAAAAAATTTGGATAAAGTATAGAGATGTCATTGCTTGTTTTAATTATAAGAATATTGTTTCTGCTTCTTCTATCCATCAAAACTGCTGCTTGGCTAACATAGAAGTTAGTGGAGAGGCAATGGCTGCATAATTTTTAACAAATTTTCTATAATAGCCAGTTAAACCCAAAAAACTTCTTAACTGTTTAACTAAATTGGGTAAAAGCCATGCTTGTCGCTTAAATCTTTTGGGATCCATTATACCCCTCAGATAAAATGTGTCCTAAATAATTATGTCTTGTATAAATGAGCATTTAGATGGCTTGATAAATAGTGAATACTTTAGTTGTTCCAATACCTCTTGGAGATGAGTTTGATGTAACTCGGTCTTGCTATATATAAGTAAAAAAAATACTAAGACAAATTTTCTTAAGAAAGGTTTAAGCACTGCATTCATTAAAGCTTGGAATGTTGATGGTGCATTTGTTAGTCCAAATGGCATTACCATAAACTCATAGTGTCCTCATGAGTTTTAAATGTTGTTTTGTAGATATCTTCTTACATTCGATTTGGTGATATCGACCTTAAGTCCAATTTTGAAAACATTGTGGCTCCATATAATTCATCCATAAGTTCATCCGAGTGGGAATAGAAATCTGCCGTATTGTTACTTATTTAGAGCTCGTAATCCACAAGTTCCATCCATCTTTTGATTAAAAGTCTTTGGAGAAGAGAAAGGGCTCATGCTTTCTCGATTATGCCAAACAACATTTATTTAATTAATTTTTCAATTTTGTTTTAAAGTGTGGATATCTGTAATTTTTTACTCTCACTGGTTGAGTTCCAGGTGGCAGATGGATCTGATGGTCTATATCCCTTCTTGGAGGTAAGCCTGCTGGATTTTGAAATAGTTCTTGATATTGAGATAATACTTGTTGTATCCCTACAGGTAAGTTACTGAATTCTTTTATAGAGGAATGCTCTCTATCATTTCTCTAATTTAAAAATATGAGATTATTTCCTTCGCAATTTGGTGAACTGATGGAATAAAATGCTATCCACGAGTATCCCCTTGTAATCTTTCAATCTATCATTAAAGTAGAATTTTAGTCAACTTTTATAGTCAATTGTACATTCATCCAATTGTTCTAGCCATTGAACACCCAAAACCACATCCGCTCGCATGGGTATGATCAGGTGGTAAAAGTATTCCCTTGTAGTTGGATAGGAATATTAGAACATATTCCTGAATATTTTAAGGTTTCTCCATTGCCTACTAATACTTAAAAAATTGATGCAGGTGTTACTTTATAGTCAATGATAGTTTTGAGAATGAAATTGTGGGTTTGACGTCAATCGAAGATTGTACTTTTATTTTCAATCGCCCTTGTAATCTTAAAGTTCTAGGATTAGACGACCAGTAAATGCATTCGATTTGGAAATTCTTCCGTAATATTTGCATTTCGGTTCGATTCTTGCGACGTATTGTTCTCTTGATCATCATTGATCACCATTAAGGCAAATAATTTGATTTGCATAGAGCTATGTGATATTTTTCATCACGCTTAAAACATAATCTTTTCTTCTTTCTTTCAACCTGTTGTTGTTAATTTCAATTGGGATGTTTTATTTGTTGGTCATATTATTATTCTGGGAACAGCGAAAGGTGGTTGGTATATCTGTGGTTGTTTTAGTGGTAAAGATTGATTGGCTCTGTAATTTCTTATCATGGTAATTTCATCAGCTAGCTTATCTTCCATTAGCTTGACTAATTGAAAAGCTTGTTGTAGGGAGTTGGGCTGTAAGGCTCTTACTTCCCTTTTAATATCATGTCTTAGCCCAGATTCAAAACAATTTTGTAGAAATTCAGGTGGAATCCCTGAAACTTGATTAGCTAGCTCTTCAAATTCATTGTAGAAATTCTGAACTGTAGATTTTTTGTAATTCTCCTCTCAAATCTCGTATAGATGAACCAAATCTTTGAATGACTGTTCTTGGAATTGTGTCCATGAGTGCAACTTTATTTAAGTGCATCCACCGATATCGCCTTAGTGGGTCCATCCATGTAAACCGATGCAATTAGAATTTCGGTCCTCGATAAGCTATAATAAAAAATTGTGCTTTGACCAACCTCCTGGGGTTTTCCATTGAACCTGCATATCTACTTTCACGTATATATTATTTTGTGTATGTTGTCTATTTGGAAAAGAATTTTCGTATGAGAAGTACTACATACGTGATTGTTATTCTTGATGATTATTTTCCAATTTTTCTTCTATAAGATAATCTTCTTGATACTTCATTTAATATCATAGTGATTGACATCTGTTTATCGTTTTATTGAGTTTTCCTACACACTCATCTATTGTCTTGGTGTGTCTTCTGTCATTTTTTTTTAGTGATGTAGTCAACGAGCACCAATGATGGGTCCGTTTCGTGAGAATTGGTTCAGTGAGTTGACTCACTCTGAGTGGAATGAACGTGAAGTTAAGTGATAATCGGGAGAGACGCGTTCTCAACCATTGGATTGGCTGATCTAGACTTGGACAGTGTTTCTTTAGCCGCAAGTCGCCTGATTTGATTTGTTCTCTTTTACGCTTGGATCGTTGATTGTGCGGTTCTTGACCTTTCTCCTAAGTGGATTACACGAGTTTCTCTCTCGGCTTCAATCTCTTGCCTTGAGTCCCGGAATTAATCTATGCCCTTGATTCAAATTCCTCCAAATTGCTCGTGGGATGATGCTTAGGGAAGCTTGCCTTAATTCTTTGTTTTGTTTCTCTCGACAGTGAGTCGATGCTCCAGAGAGGAAAGAGGGGAGAGCGAGGAGAAACCCTAGGGTTCTCGATCAAGATGAGCACGTTCTGGAAAACCAGAGAAGAGTGAGAAGAGAAGATCCAGAAGAGAAGGGAGTTTGCTCTCAGAATTTTTTTATTACCCTCTGTTGGGATTTCTTCCATCTATTTATAGTTTTTTTTTTCATCATATATCCTAGATCTAGACCTTCTATACATGCTAACGGTTTTCTATTACAATTATTAATCTTGCACATTCGGAAGTTGAGGTAATGCAACTGTTGTACTACTCTTCTTTTTTTTTGATTTTATGACTTGCTCCTTTGGTAAATGGGTTTATTTTACTTTCGGAAGGTTGGAAATAGTATCTGTGATTTTTTTGTTCGATTTGTCTCCAGTCTTGTATTATTAAAGTTTGTATATATTTTGTTTGGACTTTGATAGCTATTGTTGTAGATCTTCTTTATTCTTACGACGTTGTAAAACCGCTATTCGCTTGGTTTTATTTTGTAATTATTTCGGTCGAATGTGTAATTTTAGTCTCTTTGATGTTATATTTTAGGGATATTGGTGAAATCTTAAATTAACTCGCTTCTTCTTCCCTTGTTTATTGTTGTTAATTTGGGGATATGGATTCATATCACTTTTCTCCATGATTCGTCGTGTCACTAGTCTCTACCCGGTGTTATGATCTAGCTCAATGTTGTAATCCATCGTATGGCCGCCGGCAGAGGTGCCTCCTCTCCCTCTTAAAGTCTTACTTTTATGGGGCACCTCATAAAACTAGACTTTGCATGACAGTTACAATGTCACCACCTTGCAAAAATCAAGCTTTTCTCAATGTCGTGGTATTATTTATTATTACTAGCTAGCAATTATTATATAACCCAACAATCAATTTAATTAAGAAACATATTTTGTGATTTTTACTAAAGACACAAAAACAGGTGGATAATTGAAATACGCTTTAAAGAAAAGCATTGACTCCATATGTGTTAAAATTGATATTTATTTTCATATGTACTTAAAATATTAGAATTATAAATATCAATTTTGGTAATATGGCAAGATCACATCATCCTAAGATAAGATAATTAATTGCATATCATATAATTTCTATGTATTTATATATCTAATTTTTAGAATTAAATATTTATTTATCTAATATTTTTTTTATACTTAAAAACATACATTTTACTTTTAAAAAGTGAATGATTATTATATTTTTGATGTGATTTTAAAAATTGGGTGTTATATATGTAAAAAATAAAGTTTATATATTAGATATATAAATATATAAGAATTATGTGGTATATATATAAATCCCCTAATTAATTTATTATTGGGTATCATAATTATTCTTTCTATCGCTGTCTTCTTCCTCGAACCATTGAAGTATATTTTCGAGCGCAGATGTCTTCACTCTCCATATAAATAAAAATTATGAAAATATTCATATTAGAGCTACACTAATTATTTTATTTATTTAAAAAAAATGGTGTCAAAATTATTGTAATTATAAGAAACAATTTATTATTATTAGTAAAACTTATATAATATCATATAATTTTTATACATTTATAAATCAAATTTTTAAACTTTAATTTCTCTATATATAATAAATGAAAATTATTATTATTACTAATTTTTTAACATCGAAATACATTTTTTCAAATACAAGAAAATATTATATAAATAAATATTAAATTTTGGACATTAAATATGTAAATATATACAAGAATTATATAGTATTATGTAAATCTTTTTTTTATTATTATAAATTATTTTTTATTCTGATAATTTTAAATTCATTTATGTTCTTAAAATAATATTATTTATAATATATATTATAGCGTCATGGTGTGCAAGTTGGATTTAAAAAAAAAAAAACCATTAAGTTTCTTCCAGCTAATAATTCAAGCTTTCCAGACACGTGAAGTGCTGGCGGGAAGCAGGCTAAAAATATTAAAATAAGTTTAAAATATTAAAATAAATATTCCAAATTTGCATAAAGATGGAGGCAAATAAGTTAAAAATTTAAGTAGTATTTATATAAATATTAAAATTTTAATATTATATATGCAAATAAAGAAAAATTATGTGATATGTATGTAAATCTTTCTAAATTTAATTAAATTTTTTTTTGGAGGGATTAACCTACATATCATTAAAATTATATATATATATATATATATATATATATATATATATATATATATATATATATATATATATATATATATATAAAAATAAATTATTATATTTTTTTTTTTTATGAAATCATAATCTATAAATTAATAAAAATATCTTTAATATTAATTTATTAAAATCAAAAATAATTTTTAATTTATATATTTTATTGCGTTTTTTACAACAAATTATTATATCAACAAATACAAAGAGTAGTATGCATGTTTTTTAAAACTATAATATTATTAGTTATATTATTTATTTTATTCTTTTAAAATATATATCTAGATGCTTATAATTAAATGATAATATTTAAATAATAATAATAATAATAATAATAATAATAATAATAATTAATTGAACATATAAGTTTAATTATTCGATTAAGCTGATATAAATCTAAGTCCCCCTAATAATACATCTTCAAAGATAGATAAGATAATAATTCTAATCAATATTTGTTATAAAAATAAATTAAGCTTTAATATTAATTGGGTTATAAATTAATAAACAGTGATTAGAGAATTCCTTTAAAAGTTAAAACTATTTTTTCAAAATTATAGATTAAATTTATTATTCAACATTAAAAAAAATTATTTACAAAATACTTTTAAAAAGAAGCCGTCTAAGTAGCAGAAAGGGGACAACACAGAATCAGAGTCAACGGTCATTTATTCTAATAAAATACTATATTGGCCGAGAGAATCTTGGGCAAGCACAAATTTGGATTAATAATTGACTAATAAAAAAAATTAAATTAAAGATAATCTTATGAGAATCAGAACTCTTAAAATATAATTAGAGCAAACCAAGTCATGAATTTGTATTACTTCAAAAGTTTAATATCAATATTGGAATAAATAGAAAAAAAAATATTAATTTTATTGCCATTAAAATTTGTTTTAAAAAAACTTTTATTTTGAGATATTTAAGCTAATTTAATGGTAAACTAACACGCATAATATATGTGGACGACTTAGAGTGTGTTTGAGATAGCTTTTTAGTTACTTTGCTTTTCAGAAAGCAATCACAATTGTGTTTTGTTACCAACTTTCTGACTGCTTCTCAAAAAATTCTATAAAAAATTATATTATTTAGGATATATATGTCCTTTTTAAATTTTAATATTATTTTAATCTGATACTTCTCGTCAAAATAATTATCGGAGGCCAGATCAATTATGTGTATATTTACATCGCACATTATTTTTTAAAATATCGATGCATCATAGCCTAATGTAATTACATTGTTTAATATATCAAAAATCTCTATTAATGTAATTAATAATTATTTTTATTAATATAAATAATTAAAAGATTAATTAATTAATTATATTATGATTTACCATGAAACATAATAGTAATATAACTTTCAAACAATGAAGGACAAAGTAGTCTTTAAACATGTCACCTCCGTTGAATTATATTTTTCAGCATAATTTCTAAGCTTATCTAGTATATCTCTTCTATCCAAATTGATGCATTAATTAGCTCATTAAATGTTATCTATTTTCAATTTATATTTTAATATTAAGATATATATAATATTTATATATTTAATATTTAAATTTTATATGTAATCATAAAACACTCAAATATTTTAAATTTTAAAATTACATAAAAAATATTATTATTATTAGTTCTTTTAAAATAGAACACATATTTTATGTATATATTTTAATATAATTTTGATATTATAGTGATATATGAATAAATATAAATACTAGATATTATTAAATATATAAATATATAAAATTTTAATCATATATAAAGAATTAAAAATTATGTAAGAAAATTTACATTATAGCATATAATTTGTATGTATTTATATATCTAATATTTAAAATTTGATATTTATAAATATGGTATATTTTCTATGCTTCAGAAGAAGGTGAATTTAAAAAAAAAAAAATTAAAAAAAATATTATTTTTGTTATGATAATAAAAAATTTAGATTATATATAAATATTTATATTTAAATATTAAATGGGATTATTTTAAAATAAATTTTAATAGATAATTAAATTATTTAAGCGAAAAAAAATATATTAATAGTTTTGTCGTCGTCAAAAATGAATATAGACATATATATAATCGTCCGTTTGACGGACGATATCTTTTTTTTTTTTTTTTTTTTTTTTCTGGTTTAAATGGGGAGAACGGGGGAGAGAGAGAGAGAGAAAGAGAGAGAGAGAGAGAGAGAGACAGACCTTTTTTTTTTTGTAGGGGAGAGAGAGAGAGAGAGGGAGATTTTTTTTTATTAATTTTTTAAATAATATAATTATTTAAAATATATAATTTAAAAATATTTTTATAAAATATTTAATAACTAAATATTTATATATTTAGTTATTAATTTTATTTATATATAATAATATATAATTTAAAATATTTTTAATTATATATATAAATTTTATAAATTTATTTAATATTTTATTAATTAATATAATTATGTATAATATATAATTTTATTAATTTTATTAATATATAATACAAAAAATATTTAAAATATATAAAATAAATAATTAAAAGAATAAATTATATAAATATTTTATAAACTATATAAATAAAATAATTATATATATATATATATATATATATATATATATATATATATATATATATATACATATATATTTATAAATTTATTTAGTTATTTATATGTTTAAATTATATAAATATTTTAAGTTATATAAAATAATTTAAAATAATTTTTATAGAATATTTTAATTATATATAAATATATATATATATATATTAATATAAGTCTTTAATAATAATAATAACAAAAAAATATAAAAATATAAAATAAAAAAATAAATAAATAATTTAATAAATAAATAAAAGAAATGAATAAATATATAATATATATATATATAATATAAATAAAAAATAACTAAATATTTTATAAATATATAAATAACTAAATATTTATATAATATACAATTATTTATTTATTTATTTATTTAACTAATTATATATTTTAAAGAAATAAATATTTTTAAATAAATAAATAACTAATTATATATATAATATATATATAACTATTTATTTATTTATATATTTTAAATATTTTAAATTATTTATATAACTTAAAAATATTTATATAATTTAAATATATAAATAACTAAATAAATTTATAAATATATATATATATATATAATTATTTATTTATATAGTTTATAAAATATTTATATAATTTATTCTTTTGTTTATTTATTTATTTATATATTTTAAATATTTTATATTATATATTAACAAAATTAATAAAATTATATATTATACATAATTATATTAATTAATAAAAAATATTAAATAAATTTATAAATTTATATATATAATTAAAATATTTTAAATTATATATTTAATTATATATATAAATAAATAAATTAATAACTAAATATATAAATATTTAGTTATTAAATATTTTATAAAAAATATTTTAATTATATATTTTAAATAATTATATTATTTAAAAAATTAATAAAAATAAAATCTTCCTCTCTCTCTCTCTCCCGTCGTTATTAAAAAAAAAAAAAAAAAAAAGGTCTGTCTCTCTCTCTCTTTTCTCTCTCTCTCCGCCGTTCTCCCCTACAAAACCAGAAAAAAAAAATTGATCAAACATAAGATATAAAGTCCGTTTGATTTGACGACTTTTTTTTTAATTATATTTTTTTGTCTAAATATTATCATTAAAATCTTTATTTTAAAAATAAATATGTAAATATATAAAAATTATGTATTATATATATAAATGCCTCAATTATATATTGGTCATGATATGCTTCTTGTAATAATAAAAACATTCGTCTTATTTCAAAAGGGTAAAATTTTCAAACCAGTATAAAAATGGCGGCCACTCTGCTCGTGCTAGCCTGGCCACGAAGCTTCTTGCAGCTGCAGAGCTCATCTATGAACAAGATGAAATCCCCATCTCCATTCCTTGTCTCCGTCCTCTCCTTCCTCCTGACCAGCTTTTTTCACTTACCCCTTCCCTCCACTGCAACCCCCTTCGTCTGCGCCGCCCCTAAAACCGTCACCTGTCAATCCCTAATCGGCTATATCCCCGCCAACCAGACAACCTACTCCGCCCTCAAATCCTTTTTCTCTATCAAATCCATACGCGCCCTCTTCTCCGCCAACAACCTCCCTCCTTCCACCCGCGCCTCCACCTCCATCCCTGCCGGATCCACCGTCCGCATCCCATTTCCATGTTCCTGTTCAGCCGGCTCAGGATCCTCCTCTGGCCGGCCAATCTACGTAGTGAAGACTGGCGATGGATTGGACTCCATTGCTCGCAACAATTTTGGCGGGTTCTTGACGTACCAAGATATCGCCAAGGCCAACAACATTTCGAATCCGAATCTGATTAAGGTCGGGGAGCGGCTTCTGATACCATTGCCTTGCAGCTGTGACCCTGTTGACGGGGAGCCGGTGGTGCATTACGCTCATTTCGTCGAGTCGGGGAGCTCAGTGGCGTCGATTGCGAAGGAGTTTGGGGTTTCGCAGAATGTGCTGCTTCGGATTAATGCGATCAAAGATCCGAAGGACCTTCAGGCCGGACAAGTTCTCGATGTGCCACTTCGAGGTCCAACCTTTTCTTTCCCACTCCCTCTTTCTTATTCTCCAAAAAGAGAAACAAACTGAACTTTCAATGGTTTTCTTTTTATTTTTTGTTGTTTTGGGTTAGGTCGATTTCGAATTCTGGTAGAAAATTATGTGGTTTAATGAAAATTGTCGGATTAATGAGGGTTAAGGAAAGTCAATGCATGAAAAGCGACTCTAGCCGGCAGGAAACATAGTAGATTCCAAAGAGAAGTTTAAAGGAGGTCAAAATATGAGAGTCAATGGTAAGTTCATGGAATGCTCGTTTAATTTGACTGTTTCAAATCAATGGCGATGTCATCTTCTTTTTTTTAATTAGATGAACATTTTTTTATCAAATGTTCTGAAAGAGTTGTTGCTGAACGGTCTGCATTTGGTATCATTGGACTGTTTTGTAGGAATACAGCCGTTGACATGTCGATATATGTGATTTTTTAATCAAAACAATATATTTTGATTACCCAAAAGCTGTTTTGAAAATTTTACATTGAAAATTACTTATATCAAGTAATTGATAGACTTTTCTATAAGATCTTTTTGCACTAAAAAAAGGGTGACACTAACGTCCTCACTCATCTAGATTGTAATGTTGTAGAAGTGTGAAATCTAAATGTGTGAAATAATAAGGTTTGCAATGTACTCGGAGGTGGCTATAGCGCAAGTCTCATAGGAGATAACAACAATGTAGGTATTAATGGAGACGATAGTGGTGCTGAGCTCGTAGGAGATTGCTATAGTTCTGCTCTTGATTGAGGTGGTTATGGTGCAAATCTTGAGGGAGACAGTTGTGGCGTAAGCCTAGTGGGACAGCTGTGACAGATTTTTAGGAAATGATTATGGTCCAAGTTTTTTTTTTTTTACCGAGATGGATACGATGCAAATAAAAGTTGTGTTGTGGTCTTGATGTAGTGATCACTATTGCACTAGTCCTAATGTTATGACTAATGTTTCACCAATCTTGCACAAAGCTGCTTACTATAACGATTACATGACATAACAAAGCTATGATAGGGTGCTGGTAGCACTCAACCATTATCAATGCTGATGCTGCTACCACTTAAGAAGGAGGAGTAATGTGCAGTGCTGGAGGACACATGCAAGAAGGACTTGAGTAAGCCAAGCTTAAAGCCGTTTCTCTGAGTTTTTCAAGGAAACTGAAACATGATCTACATGATTTTACCATCGATAGATTTGTTGTCATGCCCTAAATTTTGTATCAGGATCTATAATTTGTTTTAAGCCTGTTTGGCCTTTGCCTTTTCTTTCAGAGTTAAATTGCGTTGGCTTGATTTTTTTCAAATTTCCTTAAGATTCATCCACTTTACTAGAATTTTTGCTTGATTGGATAAGGATTTTTTTAATCCCAGTAATTGCCATCTTATTTGTGAATGTCTTGGCTTGTCAGTCCAAAATTCTTTTATTTCACATGTTTGTTATGTAACATTATAATATAAGATAGATTTCTAGATATGAATATGTCTTAGGTATTAATATGGATCTTCCTTTGAGGTTATGTCAACTTATTGCACCTTGATCATATTCTTTTATGTATGGAAGGTTGTTATATGTGATTAAATATTCTTATTCATAGGGAAAACCTGCATTGATGTTCCAATAATGAATGAAATGAAATTAAAGATACAGCTATACAAATGGGGCAAGAAATAATGTCGATGATGAAGCTAGGGATGGAGACTATGATATCTAAAATGCTAGTGAGGAAACCATAAAACAATCCATAAGGAGAAGAAGATAACTAAAAAGCAGGTAACAAATCCATATGTAGTAATGCAGGTAACAGGACTATCTAGATGTCCAGGATGCATGAGTAGTGCAATTCATAGAATTTTTTAAACTTGCAAATATCTCAAAATTCTCAAAAAAAAAAATAATTTATTAGTTATGCCTTGACTGAATTAGTAAATTTTTAAAATGAAAATACTTTCTTCATCGTTTTAAGAAAAGTAGTTTCTTTTAGTCTTTCTTATGGATGGGATTATTCTTTCATTCTATAAGAGAATGCCTTTCTGGTTTGAGAAACATATGAATATGAGAAATTAAATATGTGATAGAAAGTTTACTTGACGGACTTTGTTGTGAAATTAAAATAAAACAAAGTTTGATTTAATCTTTGAGAGAAAAGTCTAATTTCACCTGAGTTTGATGTGCAAATTGATGGTTTGTTGAGTTGAAGTGGTAAAAAGCTTTTTGGGACCGGTGGCTTTACTTTTTAGGAAACCTTTATTTTGTCAGATTCGACAAAGAAGAGCACTAGGAATTATTGTCGAAGTTTTGACTGATTGTTCAAATATGGTTAATGTCTTAGCTGAGAGTTCATCAAAATTCTAAAGGAAAATTGAGCCTTTGGATTGAGCTTAGTCTTCAGAAGGGCATGCCAAGTAGCCATTTTCTACATACTTCTTTAAAGGATTGAGAATATTTTATGAGTATACTCTGTGATTTCTAAGTAAAGAGGAGCTGGCCATTTAATAGTACTAGGTATGCAATCTCATGTATTACTTTAGCCCATTGGATTGTCCAAGTATAAGCTGGCAATCATTATACACTTTATTAATGAAATCCTATTTTCCTACTTATTGCTAAGTGTTTTGTGCCTGGAATTAAGTAAAAAGCTAGGCTTTTTCATGGCCAAAGTTAGAGTAGCCAAGAGGCACATTCATACTCCATAGCCAATATAATCAGGCCAAACCTTTGTTAGCAAAGGAAAGGCCTTCTGGTCATGGCCTCTGTCTACTTAGACTTTAACTGAGATCCATTATAATGGCATTACATGAAGGAAAATCTTAATGTAACTTGTTCTACACTCTGACTCCATGCAAGCCAATATGTTGTTAAAAGGCTATGTAAATAAAGTCATGTATCAGTGGCCCTCTCACCTTAGTTGTCCCATTGGGAATATATTAGATAAGAACTCTATCCGTACAACACTAAAATACTTGAGTATGCCCGAATTCATTTGCCAGTCATCCAAACACATTAAAAGTTGAAGTATATGCTACAAGATTAAGGAAAAAGTACACATTTATATATACAATTAATATCTACATCTGTCATGCTCGACCCCTTAGTGAAGAAGTACCAAGTATTCCACCTTTCATTGAGCTAAACAACCTTTTAGAGTTTAGTACCATTGTCTGCCTAGGCATGAAGAAGTAGAGCTCCTCAGCCATCTCGATGAGCAGAGCTTATGATTGGGTTGATTGTTTTGTGCTTCTTCATCCATTGTTAGTTGAAGCTTGACACACTCCAAAATCTTACATTTCTTCCTTTTTTTCTTCTAACTTGCACATGGTCAATCAACAAGAGTGTGGGTAAACAATCTTGAACCTAGTGATGAAATCCATCAGTCTTGTAGAAGACTTCAACTCTTTTGATAAACTCAACAAGCAGAGAACAGGGAGTAGAACTTGGTGGGATAAATGTAAAAAAGGTTACTCAAAGCTTGTGTTTGCTTGAAGAAGAAACCCTAGAGGTTCCTTCTGCCATTTATGCCTCTCTAGTTGGCACGATGTAAGAAGTTGAGGAGCTGCCTAACACGTGGAGATTCACATCTACCATCACATTAATCATCAACTCTCTTCATCATTACATTTCCAGCACATGTTTTCATACTTTGTGTTATTCGAGTTGATCCGTTGGAAGTTTCACTTAACCCAAAACCAATCATCAATTAAGTTTGTTATATCTCCATCATATTTTCATCATTTTGTTGGTGGTTTGATATTTTGTGATGGTCAAGAAGCAGCCTGGCACACTATCCTTGATCCCTTCTCATCCCAATTGATCTAATCTAATCTTCCCTAAACATGACTGATTGCCAGTCAAATTTCTATCATCTTTCACATTTTTGGTGTTCTGCTTTACATGGCTCTTTGATCCTATTTTTATCTAGTTGTCCTTGTCAATACTGTTAGTACATTTCACCTTTCTTTGTTTCTCTCTTTTCTTTTCTTTTTTTTAACTTGTTGAGTTACTGTTTAACCAGCCAATCTCACTTTAGCTAATAATTGACAAGTGTACTTTCTGACTATGGATTTGCTAGTTGGCATTTTAGAATTTGTTTTCTAATTTTATATGCTTTGAAATTATCGTGTTTCATCTCTTCTTTGTGATTATGGAACTTCCCTAAGATTAGTGAGAATGAGTTTGTTTGAGTTTGATTGCACTAAGTGATTTTTGTACGAGCTTGACTAATGTCTTGCATGATTTCTTAAATGGCACTGTTGACGCATGAAAACAAGAATATAAGAAGATTGTGAGATTGATTATATTCATTTCATTCATGTTTAAGAATATTTAAAGGAGTCTATTTGATTTTTACAACAAAAATGGAAAAAAGAAGAAAACGCTTGTGCGACTTTCCACATCCTTGTATGCCTGGTCGGATTGTTATTAGATGCCCATTATAGACTAATGTTAGACCCAGATATGCTTGTTAGTCCTAAAGAGTATCTTAGACTTTGACATTGGGTGGGTAGCCTTGCACTAATTGTTAGTCCTAAAGAAAGTTAAGGCAACCAGGCGATGCTTGCAATAAAATCATGAGATTTTTTGGCAAACCTCCATTCCCGCGGTAACTACTTATGTGTTGCTTCTATCAACTTCCCGCATTAATCTGCTTAATGTTTATCATGGACTGATGTTTCATCTTCTTTCTTGGAGCTCGATGAAGTTTTGAGCCATCCAAATCAAACCTCATTCAAACAAGTCTAGCACCAATTGGTAGAAATGGGTCATTTAGTGCTACACTCAGGTAATCCATCCTCTCCATGATCTCTAATATTTTCTTCATGCTTTCCACTCTCTTCTGCCCAAAAGTTTGGCGTATTTGGGGTACATTGCTATAAGATCAACTTAATGTAGTCCACTCGGGACCCATTGTCGTTGAGCATAGGAACTGTGTCCTCGACACAATTCTCAGCATCAATGTCAACCTCGTAGAGCGCGATATCCAACCACCAGTAAATCTTAACAATGTCTTCCTTCAAGATTGTTCTTCTTCATCCTCAAGCTTGCAGAAAAATCATGTGCAGATTTCTGGATGCCTCCATCTTGCTTAGATTTCCTCCTCTCCCTTCTGCTTATTTGTCATTGCAACCTCCTTTCTGCAGGAATTTCCGAATTTGTTTCATAGTGCTCTGATACTAACCATCAAAGTTGACTTGGAAACTTTTGTACTATAAAACCTGTCTTCTAATTCCCCTTTAAATCAACATATAACAACAGTCCTTAGACTCTTAATCAATGTTATCCTTTTCTTCACAAACCCTGAATAAAGAAGCTTTATTTATCATTTTCTCTCTCAATTTAATGAATATTTATGAAACTAAACTCAGTAAATGAAACTTTCACAGCATGTTCCTCGTCGATAAGCAACTCGAGTCTCGACCGCAACCTGCGCATCCCCAACAGCAGCAATGCCCTCACAGCCAGGAACTGTGTCCTCTGCAGCTGCAGCTCTGCCACGTGGCAGTTAACATCCCATTCATACTCCCCTTTACTCAAATCATCACTAAACTCATATGTCAAAAATGCATTCTTTTTTCACCATTTTGTTTTTCCTTACCAGATTGGACTGCCATCCCATCCAAGGAATAGGCAATAACTCATGCCCTGCAGCTAAATGTGGCAGCCTGTTCATTGGAAACAGCTCTGTTTCAGTTTGTGAGACTTCCACCTGCTCCTATGCAGGCTACACAGCAAACAA
This sequence comes from Cymbidium sinense, assembly GCA_021442155.1. Lineage (NCBI taxonomy): Eukaryota > Viridiplantae > Streptophyta > Magnoliopsida > Asparagales > Orchidaceae > Cymbidium > Cymbidium sinense. The sequence continues at coordinate 28,650,878 of CM038232.1, read as the reverse complement.
CATTCTTACTTGCTCACCAACCAATCTACTACATGCAATGGTAAGTCTTATTAAAGTCTATATGAAAACTCTTATGTTTTGCTTGGTGTCGAAGAATGGTAGTTTTGATGTGCCATTTGTCATATTAGGAACCAATGGCTTGGGACCAAGTGTGGGACCGGGCCCCGGATCATCGCCAAACAATGGTCGTTCGTCGAGGCTTCGAGGTAAATGGATGGCTAGGATTCAGCTTATGATTCTTCATATGGTTTTAGTTCTTTTGGGTTTAGTTTGGAATGAAATTAGTTAATGTGTTTGGAATTTTTGTTTTTTGTTTTTTTGTTTTTATATTTTATGTATGTATTGCTAGTTGTTTATTGTAGTGGTTTATTATGCTTTTTTGTGTTTTTTTTTTTTTTTTGGAGGAGGTTTATGAATTGGATGGTTTGGATAGTATTGTTTTGAAACTTTGAATTGAGAAATCATGTTTTGATTTGAAGTAAAGCATATTTAATGGTGATAAATATTTTTAAAAATATTCAAAAGTTGTATCGAGTGTTTTTAAAAATAATGTAGTTTATTTTTAAAAATAATTAAAATATGACTTATAAAATATATTTAAAAAAACATAAAAATTAAAAAGGGAGATTTATATACATATCATACAATTTTTATATATTTACATATCTAAGACCTAAACTTCAATATCATATGAAAAATACTATCATCACTCACTTTTTAAAAGTGAAATTATCTTTTAAGCATAGAAAGTATTAGATAAATAAATATTTAATATTAGGTGTTAGATAAATACATATGATTTGTGCCTTATGTATGTAAATATTTCAATAAAAAACAACAAAATTGATCCCTCATGGAGATAGATAGGCCATTTACTATTGAACAATTTCTAAGATTAGGAGAAATGAGTCAAGTGGGAGTCTATATAAGGGATCATGATTAACCTATGATGAATTATAAACCCATAATTGATTAAGATTAATTGTGATTAATTAAAGTACATAGTAAGTAGGTTTAATGCATACTTAATACTTGGGCTATGTTTGGTAGAAATGAACTACAGCTTGAACTACTTGAACTGCCCGATTAATGCTTTCACGTTTGTTCAAATTAATTAAACAAACAAACAAAGTAAAATTTTGAAAATAAAACAATGAACACGTTAGCTTGTTTATGTCAAACATACTTTGTTTATTGTTCAATAAGTAATTTGTTAAATAATAGTAATTTGATAATAATTCATATATTATATTCAAAATATGAGTAAATATTATAAATTTATCTTAAGGAGTTTTAGAAGATATAAAAATTATATTAATTTAGTTTTACCTAACGGATAAAGAAGACATCAAAGTCATTTATCTTTCTTGGAGTCTTAGAATGTGATATTATAAAATTTTTGCAACCATTCAATGTGAAGAAGATCATTGTTATTAATCTACTAAATATATGTAGAATGAAAATAATGCACTCATCGAACTACTTGAACTCGGCTGATGCGCTCGTCGTGTTTGTTCACATTAATAAACAAACAAGCAACATTTTTCAAAAACTTCGGATGTTAAATGAACCTAACATGAACTTGATCTTACTCATTGTTTATTTCATGAACATACTGCTTATCGACAAATAATTTATTAATTAAATTGATATTAAATTTGATAATAATTCATATATTTAAAATATAAGTAAATATAACTTATAATTTTTTAATTATATATTTAATAAAATATTATAATTTACTAAATTTACTAGTATAATCTATACAAATATATGATATATTAAATTAAATTTTATAAAATATAATTAATATTATAGTTTATAAATTATAAGATAAATACACAAAAAATAAAAGAAACTAATATCAATTATTATTTAAATATTTAATTAAAGTTAAAAATTATTTTATTTAATTTATAAATGATGAAATGGGTGACTTAAAGTTAAAACTTAAGCTCTATGCCTCTATGCCTACCCCACCCGTTTGCTCATCCAAATTCGAAACGAAGTGCTTAACTGTTTAAGCTTACTGACCGAGGTTTCGATTGTGATTCACATATCGCATTAAACCGCCCTTACTCCTAAGCTCTATCGGTTTGTCCTTGTAAGCAATCAAGCTAACTTGGCTGATCGACTTCGTAGCATTCACTGCTCTTCGACTTACAAAGATTCTCTCATCTTCTTATCAATTTTAGTCGATTCACAAGGTAAATGAGGAAACAGGTTTGAACCGATCGTTTCATCTTCTTCGACTCTTTTTCAACTTCGCCTTTTCCTTCTCTTCTTCTTGGTTCTCTCTCTGTGTTCTCAATCTTTGGTCATCTTAGGTATGGCATTAAATAATTTTGTGCTAATCGCTAAGATTGATAATGAAGTTCTATCACCCTACTTGTGCTAATGCTCTATCACATCTACTTGTATGCTAATGCTCTCATTGTTGATATGCGCGTTGATAATAGAGTTCTTATGCATTGATTGATTCTAGGCTTGGAAGGTTCTTGTCTTGAGTCAATATTATGATTTGGTGATCTTTAAATATCCATCGGGAACTCTATCATAATTGTCATTTTCTATAATAATAGCTATATAGTTGGAGGGGTTTCATTTTAACTACTATTTCACTTTCTTTTTTTTTTCACATTTTATGAGTGTGATTCCCAATTAGCTTCATAGCCCTTCTTTATTTTTATAATGCACCAAGGAATATTAGTAATACAAACTTGATTCTATGCTAGTGTCATAATATTATGATGTAAGATTTGTTCTGCATTCTCAGTTTCTTTGATTTTGATTTATTATTTTGTTGCCTATTGGTAGTTGTTCTCATGTATTTGTTAACTCAAATATTCGATATTTTGTGTTTGACTTATGTCAAAAATATTCTATTTGAGGATTTTAATTTCGTTATTTGTTATAGAAAAGAGTTATGGAGACATTGATGGAAGTGATATAGAAAAGAGTTATGGATCCCTCCCATTTTATTAAATTTAATGTCTATCATTCATTGGAAGGCCACTAGTGGCAACCTGGATAGATTTTTTTAAAGGCAATGATTATATCTTTTTTGCTTCATTTAGTGCAACTTAGTTGATGTGAGCTCTATTTGGTCTTTGATATTCTTCTAGATTGTGTTTATTTTAATTTGGATTATAGCTTGTTTGTATATATATATATATATATATCAAATTTGGCTACTATTGTAGATCTTAGTTTGTTGGAAGTTGAGAGCATTATTTTCAACATTTTACTGACCTCTTCTTTTAGTTTAGGGTTTGGAAGATTCAAGCCTAATATCTCTCATCCTATGATGGCACTAATAAAGCATTTTTTATATGAGCCTATAACATTTTTTGTCCTTTATATAGTTTTTTTGTATTAAATATTTTAATTTAATAATGATGTAGTAGACTTTTTTTGGAGTGATCATTATTTTTCCTTTTTTCTAGTGTTGAAATCATGAATGAGACTTAGCGGATGTAGATGTTAATGTTATTATAAGTGCAGAAGAAGTAAATCTTGTTATCGATGATATTCAAGAAAACCCTTTTGAAAAGAGGAAAAGAAAGAGAACTTCAGATGTTTGGAAAGACTTCACTATTGTAAAGTTAAAAAGTGGTGTTGAGAAAGTGCAATGCAATCATTGCAAGTTATACATGAATAAAAATAAGGATGGCACAACAACACAATATAAAGGCATCTTCAAACTTGTCCAAAATTTTAGGAAAGGGACAACTACTTATCACTATGGAAAATCAACACTTACATCGATGGTAGAGTAGCGCAAACTTGGAAGTATGATCATGCTAAAATTAGAGATTACATCTCATATGATCATGGTGCATGAGTTGCCTTTCACTACAGTATGAAGTGTTTAATATTTTGATGAAGCTAGTCCACAATATAAGAAAATTTCACGTGCAATGGCAAAGCAAGATTGTATCAGCAGTTATGAAATTGAGAAGAAACGATTGAAAAGTTTGTTAAGTCGGTAGGGATGATAAGCATAACAACAGACTTATGGAAGTCCGGACAAAAAATTCAATATATGATTATCACAGGGCATTTTGTTGATAAAGAGTGGTGTCTACAAAAGAGGGTTTTAAATTTTGTTGATGTTAATCCACCACATAGAGCACATGATATTCATGATGCTATTTATAAATGTTTGAAAGAGTGGGAATTGAAGGCAAAGTTTTAGTGTGACGGTGGATAATGCTTCATATAATGACAAAGCGGTTGGCCTTTTTTATGATAGCATAAACTTTCAAAAGAAGCTTCCATTGAATGGAAATTATTTCATACGATGTTGTGCACATATATTAAATCTCATAGTGCAAGATGGTCTTTCTATGATAAGTCATATTATCTATAATATAAGAGAAAGTGTGAAATATATTTCAGCTTCCAGATTAAATATGTTGATGAAATTTCAAAGCAACTTAAACTTCCTAACAAGAGGCTAATACTTGATTGTTTCTAGATGGAATGCAACATATGCCATGCTTTCATGTGCATTGGAGTTTAGAGAAGTATTTCCTCGCTATCAAGATAGAGATCCATCTTACACATATTGCCCATGTGAAGAATATTGGAATAAAGTTGAAGATGTTTGCTCATTTTTGGGTTTATTTAATCAAGTTACATATATAATTTCAGGTTACATTAAATATCTTCTTTCATTTATCTATCATTACATTTTTTTTTTTTTTTGTAAGTATGCAAACTTTATTTGTAGGAACAGAATATCCAACTTCAAATATATTTCTTTCTGATCTTTGGAGAATCAAGGATGTGTTGGATGAAGTTTCTATAAATGGTGTTGATTATATGAGATTGATGGCCTTGAACATGAAAGAGAAGTTTGACAAATATTAGGAGAATGTAACTTGCTAATTTCTATTGATCGGATTGATCCGAGAAATAAGATGAAGTTAGTTAACTTTGTATTTTCTAAAATTTATTCTCCAAATGAAGCTAAGCATGTTACAACCATTTTGTGAGTCACTACAACTATTGCATAATGATTATGCAAATGCTCATGCTTCAAATATCATAGGAAATACAATTTGAATGAAGAAGTTGTTAGTCACTTTGGCACACTCGTTTCACTTTAAGAGGCGTAAGTCTTTTGAGAGGAAGAGAAATCTTTGAAAATTATCTTAGGAGTGATGCCAATGAGAATGTAAAATCTAAACTTGATGTTTACTTAGAAGATGGTGTTCATATTCGATAAAGTAATGATAATTTGATGTTTTGGGTGGTGGAAAGCAAGATTAAAATTTCAATACTATCTAAAATGGCTTGTGATATACTATCAATACTTGTTACTACTGTTGCATCAGAATCCACTTTTAGTGCTGGCGTCCGAGTTATAGATACATATCGCTCATCACAAGCAAACCTTCAAGTTCTTATGTGGAAGTGATTGGTTTAGAAATTATTATGGGATTAAGAAAAAATCAATGGTATGTTGTTCATTTTTATTTTTAAGTTGATAATATATTTATAGTAAAGAGTTATATTAATTTTTTATTTAACATGATAAAGAAGACATCAAAGTCATTAATCTTTCTTAAGGAGTCTTAGAATGTGATATTATAAAATTTTGTTGCAACCATTCAATGTAAAGAATAGCATCATGTTATTAATCCACTATGAATGATTGTATATTTTTTGGGAATAACTATTATCAAGTTTTGAATAGAACAATGAATGTTTTTTGAATCATTATGAATAGGTGTTTTCAATGTTAACCATTTTTTTGAGAAAAAAAATAGCATATATTTTCACTCTCTTATGAATTTGAACTTTTCTATTTTGAGAGGTTGATAGAAGCTTGTTCCATATATAATGTTTTATATCCAGGTATGCACTCTTTTATTTTTCAGTTTTTTTTCTTCAAATTAAGTTATTTATTATTTTTTTTTTTGTTAGAGGTGTCTTATTTTAGAAAGAAATTGTTGTAATTTGGGAGCAACAATAAGGTATGTTACACAAATTTGATTATCTATTTTTATATTTTTTAAAGTGATTGTGTCTTATTTTTTTTTTATAAAAAAGCGGTTGTCTTCTTAGTTTTAAAGTCACATTTATTTTAAACAATAATCGATAGTGTCTTATATTTTAAAATGATGTTGTGTGTCATCTTCTTTTATAAATTTATATGCATCATAAAATTTTAAATAGCTCTTGATTTTATGCATGTTTTAGTCAAGCTTACTCCTTATAGAATTTTCATAATTTATTTATTTTTTAGAATCTAGATTTTATTGTGTGGAGAACTTATATCATGATTCATTATATGAGATTTAAGGAAGTAATCCAAAAAAAAAATAGAAAAATTTTAGAACTCATTTAAAACTTATTCATTAACTTGATTATATAATTGTTCACTTATTTCAAACAAGCCAAGTACAATTCAAGCTTGAACATAGATAAAATTAAGCAAGCCAGCTTGAACATCCATGAAAACTACTCAAACTCGAGGACATGAACAACTTTTAATTTATCCAAGCCAAGTCCAAAGAATTTTCGGCTCTACTCGATTACTACCTATGTTAATCATCTTCAAGCATTGGACTTAGGTGATGAGTGGAGGTTTATTTACCGCATTGTGATGGTGATTGTTACTTTGAGTGTATTTTTTTACATAATAATTTTTTTATAGTTAGATTGGTGGGAATGATTTTGAATAAAATTCATCGTCTTTAATTAGGATGATAAAAAATGGCTATAATATAGTGTTATTTATACATAGATCCACTCTCTCCTTCTACAATATCATTTTATTGTATTTGGGTCCCAAAATGGTGTATTGAAGGTACAATAATTTTGAAAAAACTAAGGGCTTAATTTAGTTGTGTGTTTTTTGTTTGGATTCTTATGCTATTTTAAATATATGATTATTTAGTTTGATTTTTTCAGTATTTTTATTTCGGCGTATTCGCATACATAGGACACAATTCTTATATATCTACATATTTAATACCAAACATAAATATTTATAATAAAAAAATAGCATTTTTCTTAATTTTTTGAAATAAAATTCATGTTTTGAAGCATAGTAAAGATGCTATATTTATAAATATTAAATTTTAGATGTGAGATATGTAAATGTATAAGAGTTGTGGGCTATATATGTAAATTTCCCTTTTATTTTTTATCTTTAAAAATAAATTATATTATTTTAAAAAAAGCTCAAAATAATTTTAGATATTTTAACTATTTTTAAAAAATAAATATCACTATTAAATATTGAAAAAAATATAAATAAAATATAAAATTGATCTCAAATGGCTTCTAAATTTTATAGAATATTTTGCACAAGATATGCTTGTTTAGTCGATCGAATATTGCTAGCATGTTATGAGTGTCATGGCAATAATATATATATATATATATATATATTAGATTTAATTTGATTGGCTCAGAGCTCTCCAAGTCCTAATTTATACAATTTAAACATCCACAGTGTTATTATGATGCATTGGATCTTTTACATGAGTTTTCAAGTTATTTCAACCTTGCTTAGACCATAATTCATTTATCTCTATATATATTAGAAATGTTTAAAATTTTAAAATAAATTAGATTTTGGAATAATGTTTCTTCTTTTAAATGCCTATTATGTGCCCTCACTTTTTGATAAAAAATTTACACACATACCACATAATTCTTATGTATTTATATATTTAAAGTCTAAATTTTAAATTTTTTATATATAACACCTTAATATTTAATATCATATCAAAAATATCATCATCATTCACTTTTTAAAAGTGAAATACATCTTTTTAAGCATAAGAAAGTATTAGATAAGTAAATATCTAATTTTAAATGTTAGATATGTAAATGCATCATAAGAATTATGTGGTATGCATGCAAATCTTTCAAAATTTTAAAGCTCTATTTGCAATATATATATATATATATTACAAATAAAATATTTTATCTCATTAAAAGTAAGAGATGAAGCTCTTGCAAAACAATTATGGTATCTTATAATCATAGGAGCTCCTCAAATCTTTCATGGCATCTTCTCCTAATCCAATGATTATAGATAGTGTGTTTGGAATGCTACAAAGTTTGCTTGTCCCTCCATTAATGTTATAAATTTGGTTATTTAACTTTGAATTTGTTGTTGAATTTTTGCAAAATTTTGTTTATACTCTAAGCACTTGTTACAAACTCATTAGAATTATCATCAAATCATCTTTAAATCATTTTTTAATCATGATTAAATTATGAACGAGACATCTTTGAATATGACCAAAATATGATCAAACTATCTTAAAATCATAATCAATCATCTTGAACATGATTTAACTATCTCAAAATTTTCAAAATTTTGAATAAGATTGAACAATATTTGAACATGATTTGCACAAGATTCATTTGTGAGTTGAAGATAGTTTGAAAAGAGTTCAAAGATGTTTGATGATGATTAGAAGTTGGTTAATAATTGATCATAATTCAATCATAGTCTATTTTCTTTTGCCTTATCTTTTTTGTAATTGAAGCATTTGAGTTATTTTGGTACATATGTAGATGCCTACTCTTATTACAATTGTAATGAGTTATTACACTGTTCATGTCACATAAAGAGTTAGGTGTGCGATAGAAAAAAATTGTTAGGTAATTAGAGACTAATTGCCTCATTGTGAAGGCTAAGAAAAATTAGTTGCAAGTTAATTGATGCTTTTCCAAGTAATTTTTTATTATTATATAGGAGAAAAAGAGTGGTCAACTTAGATTAGTGGATAATCAAATAAAGTTATAGTAAAATTTAGATGCTTTGAGATGTAGATGGAACTTAAGGTGGAGAATGAGATGGAAGAGATGGATATCAATCCTTTATTGTATGTACAAATATGGAGATCAAGACAATAAAAGATAATAGTCTATTTATTATTATTATACATATAAGTGAGGCTAAGTTAATGAATTATAAGAGGATGAGGCACAAAATAGAAATATATGTAATTGAAAATTTTATAAATTCATCAAGAATGAAGCATATGCTAATACATCTATGATCGTTGATCTCCTTTACTCGTTTAATCAAGAATAATTTTCTTCTTTTAAATCATTAATATTAGGATTAGTAGAAAACTCTAAAGATAATAACATAGGAGTGGGTAGTTGAAGTGTGGTAGAATTTCATTAGTTGAATACACCCACTGTGTATTAAGATAATAAGGTGAGAAATTTATTATCAAATGTATATGTTATTGAATATAACACATTAACTTCAATTTTCTTGTGGCATGTTAAATTTTTTTATCTTTCCTAATGAATTAACAAATTTGATGCTACATAAAGATTCATTGATCTAGCATTATCTTATTGAATTAATTATTTAATGAATATTATAAAGCGAATCTTCATGTACAATATGTTAAACAGGCGATTCCTATTGGCTAGAAGAGGCCCATATATATGTTATAGGGAGGATAAAAGTTTTGAAGTCTTGGGTTGATGTATAACTCATTAAATTTTTAATGAATTGAAATAAAGTACACCAGATGATATATGAAATCTCATTATCTGCACAAATCATTATATTATGTGACTTTGATCCTTCTTGTACCTTAGTGTAGACCTTGTAAATGACAGTAAATTTTGTCTATAATTATTTCCTTATGTTGCTTGAATTGTTAAAGTTATTTGACAATAGGTAATTCTTATTTAAATTTTCTTAAAAGTAGAGGAGGGCTACCATAATGAGGTCTATATATATATATATATATATATATATATATATATATATATATATATATATATATATATATATATATATATATATATATATATATATATATATATATATATATATATTAAAATTTTATCTAATTATTTCATTAATCTAATTTTATGTTATGTATCTTTAGTTTAATTATTTATTTTATGGTTGATCATTTATATTTGGATTTATCATATTACGCTATTGAATTGCACTTTATTGTGTTTCAATTATTGCATTATATTTCTTAAATTATACTCTATCATGTTATGGCCATTGTGTTATATCTCTTGAATTGAACTCCATATATTATGACAATTAGAATATATTACACTCAATTTTATATTAATCTTATTGTGCTTCATTAAAGTTGTTGAAATGAACTCTATTTTGTCCAATTGTCCACTATAGTTAAGTCATATTTGAATCATGATCTAACATTTGTTCAAATAGGTTATAATCTTATTCTAACATGATTCAAACTTTGTTTGCACCCCATTTGAACTTTGCTCAAATATTGATCAAATTTTGTTAGAATATGGTTCAGCTCTATTCAAATATGGACCAAACATTGCTCAAATATGATTCCAACCTTGCTTGAGTCTTACTTACACCTATGCATTAGTTGAAAAAAAAGTATAAATAAATAATCTAAGATAAAAAAATAAGTATATGTAGATTCAAAATGAACTTTCGACACTATTTCTCTATAATAATAACTATCATGCATGTTTCTCCGATTACGACTATTATAAAGTATTGTTGACCTCACTTTTAGAGTGAGTTCTCAACCTCTTTATCATAGATCTAGGACTCTTATAGACACTAAGTGCTCCTTAGATTTAAAGCACTTCTAGTGACTAGGTGAACACTTAACATAAGCCTAGAGACTTAGAAGGGTTAGTCATGGGGATAGGTTATGCCTTAAGGACTTAGGGAGACATGCCCATCCTATGGCCTAAACCCAACCTATGTTCACCTCCTCAAACCAAATCTCAAATTCAATTCAAATACAAAATTCAAATCCAAATTCTAATTCCAAATGATTGAAACCCATAATAAAATCCAAAAATCAAAATCTTGTCTAAGCTATATGATTTTATCTTATGGACTTGGCCCTTAACCAAATTCAAATCAATCTAAATTCAATTGATTTTCTCCAAGATCAATTCAATCTCTCAATATTTTATCAAATTCAAGTCCAAACTCAATTCCAAATGATTGAAACCCAAAATCAAATTTAAACTCTTAAATCCTCCTTAAGCCTTTTGATTGAATCCCATGAGTTTAGCCAAATCTTAACCTAAATCAACCCAAACTCAATTGATTTTCTCATAAATCAACTATATATTCAATTATCTTCACAAATATAAATGAAACTCATATTCCAATTATCAACACTAAATCAAATTAAAGCGGATTTCCTTCTAAGCTCTTTGACCTATCTCCATGAGCTTAGTCAAATTTGCTTTCAAACCACTCCAAACTCAATTGATTTTCTCATAAGTCATTTATATCTTCATTTATATTCACAAATATAAATGAAATATACATTCAAATAGCCAAAATAAAATTCAAAATCAAATCAAAACTCAATTTAAACCCTTTAAGTCAATTCCTTGGACTTAACCAAAACTCATCTAAATCAAGCCAAAATCAATAGATTTTCTCTTGAATCAATCATTTGTTTCAATCATCTACCCAAATATAAATAAAACCTACAATCATCAAGCCAAATTAAAATCAACTCAAGTCAAACCCAACTTAGCCCTTTTGACTTGAAAATTTCAAATCAACCAAAACCCATCATTGCCCAAATTGATTACAGTTGGATTTATATTTCAATCCTAAACTCATATATAAATTCAACCAAACCTTAATCAAACCAAAAACCAAGCCAATTGATCAATTTAGATCTACTTGACCTAAAGTGTTCTAAAGAACCCATTTGAACTAAGTTCTAATACAACCCAAATTGGATTGAACCAAGCCCATCCAAATCTCATACCATGACCATTGATCTCCCTAAGACCATTGATCACCCTAGGATGATCAATTATCTTGAATTGAGTCAATCAAGTCAACTTGATCATTTGACTAAGTCAACCCTTAGCCCATATGAAACCCAAATTAGTCAAAACTCATCATACACCAAATAAATTGAAACCATTGATTCACACCAACTCATAATCAATGATTGAACATGACTTGACCTTCAATTGAGTCAAACCAAACCCAATTGACCATTTGACCCAAGTTGACCCAAATTGGCCTAAAAGGCCAAAATAGGTCAAATCATGATCCAACCCAAATTGATTGCAACCAATAGCTCAAGTTCATTCCAAATTGATTATTGAACTTGACCAAAGCCATAATTGAACCCAATTTATCCAATTGAATACAATTGACCAACTTAGCCAAAATGGATCTAAAGGGTCAAATTAGCCAAAATCTAAATTAAATCCAAATTGATACAAACCAAATCCTACAATTATTTTCAATTAACCAATTGAACTTGAACTAACACCAACTCAAGCCAATTTGACCAATTTGATCAAATTGATCAACTTGACCCATTTAACTCATTTGATTTCAAATGAGCGAAAATCAAACCTAGGCCAAATTGATTGAAACCACTTAAACCAAAACACTTCAAGTCATCTTTTGAACCTAACCTAAGCCATGGTTTGACCTAATTTGACCAATTGGTCAACCTCACCCAACATGACCCAAATTGAGCGAAAATCCTTTAAACCAACTCATGCGACCTTGGAACTCGACCCAAACCCATCTTAGGCCAGCCCAAACCTAATTGGAGCCAAACTCAAAGCAAATCTTTCTTGGATATGCCTCCCCACATGGAATTTTGTCAAAATTGGCAAAGTTCACTCCTCATTTTCCCTTGGTAGCCATCAAACACCCAATTTTGGGTATGAACTAGCCACCTAGCTCACCCTAAGTGGACTAGGCTTGTCATGAACCAAAGGGAGGTGATAAACTGAAAATCCAATGGATCAAGGAAGATGCAACCAGCCATATCCCACCTTGAGCCACCTCCCAAGCTTTCCTCCACTCAAACCGAGCCACGTGGACTTGATGGGGACAACTCAGGTGCTCTAACGATGGCTAGTCAGCCGAAAATGAGGGATTGATCCCATCCATCCACCTCAACCAATTGAGGGATATACTCCCTCAATTCGAACGAAAAAACACATCATTCAACTCATCCAAGAGAAATGAAACTCCCTAGCTCTTAAGCACTCCTAAGGCCTTCCCACTTCAGATTCCTCCTTTCTCCACAAAGAACCTCTTCCCATCCAATTTCTCCAATCCTCAACCGAAACCAAATTGTTCGTTCCTTCACCTTCCACACACCTCGTCGAGGCTACCTGAAGCTTCCCCCAAGTTCTAAGCCCACCGGAGCAACGAGTTCGATCAAAGCTGAAGCTCCAAAGCAAGAATCTTGGTCCCCAAGAAATCCACATGGAATCAATTGTTTGCTCACGGGCCTTGTCTCACTGCGATCTACCTCAGGAATGCGAGCCGCCGATCTTAGTTCCGGTGAAATAATTCCATGAAAATTGAGCTTTAGGCAAAGTGGTGTTGGTCTTTTGTGAAAAAAATATCCATGTGAGCCGATCTTAGCCGTTGGATCTTCCAATATCTCTTGCGCGATGGTGTGGGTTGCATTTGGAGCCAATCCGAGCTTGGGTGAGCTCGAATCAAAAGATCAATGGCGAATGACCTCTATCTTTCATCGTTCGCGAGCTGATAGATCACGCGCCATCCATTCCGTGATCGAATGAGTGATAGATCACATTAGATCCATCCGATTCGAGTCGTTATTAACCACGAGATTTATCTGCACCGTCCGATCCAAGATCAGATAGCGGAGATAAAAAATGCATACCCACCACCAGTTGACTCAGCCGCGGGATGTGACAACTTAAATAGCCAATCCCGTTGTGCCATGTGGTGCCAACGAGATTAAGCTTAATTAAGGCTAATTAATCTATTTTAAGGCTGAAACTTCATATATTCATAACAAATCATAGAAAAATCTAAAAAAATACAATCAAATGCTTATTTTAAAGATATTTTAGAGAGGAATCTAATAAAATCATTCTTAATTAATTTTGAATAGTAATCAAAACTTAATTAAGGTTTAATTAAAAAATTAATTAGCATCATTACTCCCTAATTAATTAACTAATCAACCTCAAACTTTGAAATTGTTTAAGGGGATGACCTCTGTCTCCCTTTTTTTTTAGATTTATTGGTTAATTAATTGGGAAAATTAATTGATTAAACCCTAATTACTTCTTGATTAAGTATTAATTAACCATATGAATAGTAACTTAAATTAATCATATATTTGTTTAATGAGAGGACTTAGAAAATTGATTGGGGCTTCTCTCAATCTTTTCCTAAGTTTCCTTCATTTTTCAAGAAGAAATTAATTAAGGATTAATTAATTAATTAGTTTAATCAAAATTTAAAACACATATGAACCTAATTAATCAATTGAGGGGTAGATCTTTAAGTGTTCAATAACCTAAAGATATTTAAGAAAATTATGATTAGCTCACATGTGTCAGAAAATCATAAATATACTTAATTAAATTCCTTAAACTTAATTAACTATTAATTATGAGCTAATTGCATTAGGCCCTTTCATTTCTTAGGATCATTGCTAATTTACTTTTCAATTCATTTGCATATCATATTGGCTCATAATTATCTAGTTAATTACTTTAAGGTAACATAGGTGGGTAAATTAATTAATTTAATTCATATCTTAACTTAATTAATCTATACAATCAACCTAATTACATATCATTAAGTCAAATTAACTTACAAACATGGGATGGGATCAGGATTAGCAAACTTCTCACATTCCGTAAATGAAATTAAAAATGACATTAAAAAGCTTTAGTTTTCTTTAAATGATTTTATTTGATATTTTGTCGTTAGGAATTAATTTGCTTGAATGAAATCATATGTTTATGTTTATTTATTCTTCTCCAATCATGTAAAATATTGTATGTCATTTGGTTCATGCATGCATCTTTGTAAAATTAATTAAATCAAATGGTTCCCTTTATGTCAAGCATGCATATGTTGATTTAATTTAATATATGTGTGGCTATTATCATTATTAAATCCAAATATATTTTTCAAAGCTTATAAATGAATGATTAGATATGCTATGAATGCTAGTTGTGAATAGATTTGAGATGTATATGATTATAGCTTAAGTATATGAAGTGAAGCTTCCTTCCTTTTATTCAAGTATTGATTTATGTAAGTATGAATGTTAATGGCTATATAGCCTAAATATCCCAGGAATACGAGGCTTTAGCTAGCCCCAAGAAGGTCATTTGATTACCTCACTTCCCTTGTTTAATAAAGGCATGTACTCCATTTGATTTCATTCTTATGTATTTCAATACTAGAATTTAGATAAGATTTTATTTCATATACATAAATGATTCAATCAAATTAAATATCATTCTCTTTACATCATTTTCATTCTCCTAATTATAAATACATGTGTATGTATTTAAGAAAAGCGGTATATAGTCTGGACATCTTAGGAATATGAGGCTTTAGCTTGCCGAAAAGAGGTCATTTGATTACCTTACTTCCCTGGTTTAACAAAAGCACGTACTTACTTATGTCTTCCATACATGCATGTGTATATTTAATTAGAGAATGATAATCCTTTTTTCTATTAAAAATACATGCATTTCTAATTATTCAAGTGATTAAATTAATTGATCATGTGATGTGGAGCTCTCTTTCTCACGTTCATTTATACAAATTTACATATGGTTTGAATGCAAATGGTATATAGTTTGGACATCCCGAGAATATGAGGCTTTAGCTAGCCCCAAGGAGGTCATTTGATTACCTCACTTCCCTGGTGACAATGACACGTACATATTTAATTTCATCCCTATGTATTTTTGTATAAGAATTTAGATAGAACTTTAAATTAATATGATAAAATAATTCAACCAAATAGAAAAAATATAAAATTTAAATATATATGTTCACATCCATCATTCAAGTGTGCTAAAATATATTGTATGTGTAAGTATACTTTGGATTTAATCATATACATGTTACATGTGATGGAAAGAATTGATTTCACATATGTCATGTGATAGTAATTCAATCAAATTAATCATAAGATGTTTTTCATATTGAACAAAATTATTTAGAGTGAACTTAAACATAGGATTAATTTAAAATGTGTAATAAGCCATTAACTCAAGAAAATTAAACCAAATTAATATACTTTAGAAATGACTTAAGGTAGGGATGAAAGAGATAAATCTTCTCTTTTTCTTCTCTTTATAACACTTAGTTGTTAAGTGTAAATCATAAAAGAAAATACTAAGTAAAATTCTCAAATTAACTAAACCACTTAAAGTGAAATCAACCTCTTATGATTAAATAATCTTTCACATTTAAAAAACTATAATCTTAAGGCCTAATTAGGACATACCAGATAAGCCTTAATACATACACATTAGAATTAAGTCACCACTTCTAGCTTTATGTTATGATGGTACATGGTGTGATGTATATTTTATTCTATGATATATTATTTTAGACTAGATGTTAGAGTGTATATTTCGTAGACTAAATATTAGGCTGTGATTAGCCTAATCATATTTTTTGCAGGGAATTGTGCTTAATGGATGCTTAAAATAAATATAAATATTCTTTTTTGCAGATTGCTTAAACCCCTAAGCATAATCCAAATTAAGACAGTTGGGCTTGATTACTCATGTGGAGGGTGCTAAGTCCAAATGATAAATATAACTACTTGGGATTGTATATATGTTTAGCTAACACTTATTTTATAGGTATAGTTAGATTTATTTTTCCTACTTTTAATGTAATTTTGTATTAGAAATTAGGATTAGTGTTATGGGAGGATAAGGATGAACATTGGCTAAAAGGCTTAGTCCTGGGGTGTCATATGATACCTTGAAGCCTACTAAATCAAAAGAAGCAATAAGATGGAAGAAATGGAGTCATGAAGACTTGAATGTTTGAAGACCCCCCATAGCTTTATCATTTGCAAATTGTAATTATTGTTTCATATTTCGGGTTGTATAAGGGTAGAGCTTGACTACCCATTTTCTCTTTTTAGATTGTACGGCGACACCTGATATCACCGACCTCTTATTTTTTTGCGTTAGATTTATAAAATTGATTGATGTTATGTTTAAATTGTGCAATAGAAACATAATGTTTTTATTAGTTTCTTTATGAATGATTCTTTAATGTGTGGCCTCGATACAATTAGGCTCTTAGAAAAAAAATATTTTTTTACCTAATTACGACTAATAACTAAAGTTTTAAATAATTTATAATCTCACAAAAAGCTTAGGACATAATCAAGATAATTAATAGATTTAACAATCCCTTAATTGAATGTTATATGGCTCACATCTTGCATGCATATTGCTTCACTCTTGCTAAGAGAAGGTTTTCATCCTTGCACGATAGAGGAAGGCTTGACCTTTAATGGTCTCTCCTGTGGTGGAAAACACATCTTTCCTGCTGATTTAGCCTATAATCCATTTTCATCATGCATTTAGTCATAAGAAATCATATAACCTTTATCAAAATGAAGAGTCAAAAATCAAATAAAATTTAAAAATATTTCTCATTAGACTAAGTCATTGTTCATACCACTCATGCACGTCTTCTCCTTGATCCTTCCCATTTGATTTTCCAACATAGTCAATTTATTGATAATCTTAACCTTGAAATCTTTGGAGACAACAATTAACTACTTTAATCGAGAGTATTCCTAAGGAATTCACCTTCCTTATAATGTAATTAACTATGGGGGCTTGACCCTATAGAGAACTTTAGAACTCGGTTTAATATAAATCTTATTTTATTCATCCATGTAAAGTAGGAAAAAGATTTCTAGTATATTCGAAGACCCATCATGCTTTAGAGTCCCATTGGGTGATTGTCTCATTGAAGGGTGATATCTCTTTCGAGATAAGTCTTGTGTATATCATACACCACTTTAATGAGTACCCTCTCAAATCTATGTGGTGTCCCCACAAGTATACAAAGTCAAACTTTCCTAATGAAAAGGCATATATTTGACCTAATATATTAAATGTTAAATCTATTAGTATAATGGCCTAGTAGCTATTTAAAATAAAAATTAACTTTTTTTAAAGATTATAAATTCAAGTTAAATATTTACAATTTATTAATCATTTAAAATATTATTTTATGAATAAATAAATAGTATATATATATATATATATATATAATTAGGACATGTCTAATTTTGCAAAATAAAGAAATTTTTTATAGGGAAATCAAATCAAATTGAGTAATTGACTTAGAATAAATTTTATGATGCTTAAATGGAAGGCTAATATTTTCAAGCAATCATTTAAAATAAAATTTGAATTAAAAAAGTTGAAAATCAACCAAGACATTCTTTAAAGGTGAATCCTTTTTTTTTTTTTTTTTTGTACTCATTTAATTTTTAATTTGAATCTAATCTTTCTTTCTTTTTTATATTTATAAAATAGTTAAATTTTTACATTGATTTTAAATTTTATAAAAGTATTTTAATTTTAATATTAATATTTATAATTTAATAATATTTAATGGATTAAATCACTAAAAAAAACGTCACCCTATTTCATTAATAAAATCTTGTAGACTCTTGTTCTAATTAATGTTTTACAATTTGCGAACATTAATAAAATTTGTATAAGTTTCTAAATATTAAATTTAAAACATTATAAATAAGTACAATTAACTATTTTATTTTAAAAGAAAATATTTTAAATGTTGGCTTGAATTATTAATACATTGATAACAAATATTAGAATGTATGTCTAGAATTCTTAAAATCAAGAACAAAATCATTAGTGTGAGGTTGATAGTGAATGCGTGCATGTACATGTTTGTAAAAACATTTTACAAACACTTTTTTTTTTTCTCTTTGACGCTTGCATTATATAAGCTTGTTATTGATAAATCATTTAAAAATTTTGCTAATTGAGCACCTTGAGATAACATATATGTTGAAATATTTTAGAATTAAATTTAAAATTATTGAAATTTTGATCTTTAAAAATTATAATCAAATTGAGTATTTTTATGATAGGAATCAATCAATATCGATTTGAGTCTAAATGAACTCAATTCAAGCACTTGAAGAATAATTAGAAGCTTTAAGGTATTAATTAAGGGCCCGAAGGTTTTTAAAAATATGATATGATTATAATTGAATTAAGTGGCTCCATGAGAAGAATTCAAAGAGCCGCTTGAGGAACTTAAATGCTAAAAAAAAGATTTATGATCGAGGGAATTACTATGAATCATTTGATGGAGCAGTGTAATAAGATTTTGATTAAATTTATCAAAAAAATATATTTTTTAAATTTTATAAATAGGATCACATTCTTAACATAAAAGGAGGAGAAGCTGCTAGTTAAACTCGAGTGCTTAATATCGTCTTATTTTTAAGTTTTGTAGTTTAGCTTTTCTATAAGAAAACGATATATGAATATTTTAAATTTTGTAATTTTATCTTCTTCAATTTAAAAGAAAAAAGAGTGAAACTTTATAACTTTAAATACATATTAGATTATTTTGACGCCCCGCAAATTTTTTTAGATTTTTCACATAAAAAATCTTTCTCTCGCATTACTTTAATTTGTGCGAGTATTATATATTTCCACAGAGTTAAGTCTTAATTTATACCCATCATTGTAAATGTTCTTACATGCAACATTTATAATAAAGGGAATTAAATTGTGGGCTCTGAAATTCACCGTCGACTTCTCACATTGAAGAGAGTATGGTTTAACTGTCGGTGTAATTTCAGAAAGCAGATGGAATAGTAGATGAGGTACTACCCAAAGATTTCGCCCTCATTTGGTGATGACTTTAGATCTGGTTTCAAGTTTCCTATAAGCGCAAACATCTATAATTAATTACTCCTCTTAATGATGAGAGAGAACTTTCAATTAAGGTTAGTCGTTAGATTGCTAAATGCATAACATATAATAGTAGCATGTGAAGTTTTGGAATTTAGATTTATGAAATTCATTATATTTAACTTAAAGCGGATGGTTGGGGAAATGATGACGTGCTTGACCTAGATCCCATGATTCCGTCGGTATCGTGTCCCAGTCTACTTAATCAAAGGAGGTAGTTGACCCGAAAGATCCCTCGGCTACCATGAGTTCGCGTCGTCCTTAATCGTAGACTGGGGGTGGTGTTTATCTAAGAGACAAGCTTAAGTTCACCTTAGTTGACAGATGGCTTTTTGCCCTATCAGATGTATCCTATGATTCACATCTCAAGGTACACAAACATTGGGGAGCATACGGGCTACAGTCGTGATAGCAATATAATGGTACCATTTGGCTGCAACCATCCGATCAGAGGACTCTGGTCGTAACTGCATCATATGTGGAGTCTACCGATCAAACTACGCAGTTAGAGGATACGGACCACATCCTTACTGACATAAGATTAATTGAGAGTGAATATAGAAATACACTTGATTTGACTTTGGCTCATTTGTGAGCTAGAGTTTTCTTAATTTGTCGCCTCCGACAAATAATTGTGGAAGGCGGGTTGAGTTAGATTTTGCTTTAAGATTTTAAATATTAAATTTCATTTAAGCATTTAATACTTAGTAATTTATTCGATTTTAATATTTGTATTGACACTTGATTTTGATTAATTTAATTTGAGCTTGCAATCAAATTTTAATGGTGAGTATCCCTCGGTTGAAATCTTCATTCAACACAACCATCATCGAGGTTAATAAGTTTGCTTGATCATTTAATTTATTATTTCAGATCCTATCATTTCTATTAGTTTAATAATAGAGGATCAGATCTACTGTCATATAATAGAATTAACATCTCAGACATTTTTATAAATTGAAATTTTTATAATAATTGGATTTTTAGGTTTTGTTAGCCCGGACCAAGTTCTAAGACCAAATGAAGCAACCACGATCATCTATGACACTTGTTTAAGCATTCAACGTGTTAGGGGCATCGTGTATTTAGTAATTTAGGTAATTTTTTTTCTAAATTACTAGATTAATTTTATATTTTCATTTAATTCTACCTTAGCCTATGCAGCCTTTTCAGACATTAAAATTTGCACTTTAACTCTCTATGTTCGAGCACATGCATGAATTTTTAGCATAGATAATTTGATCTAATTAACGAAATCATTGATTTTAAAAATTATAATTAGAATAAAGTTCCTTAATTTTTGGATTGAAGGAAGCTTCTTCGTCTGAATTTAGTGTCTCATTTTGTCTACTTATACCAAGAGTTGTAGATCCGATGAAGTGTGTTTCAACTTTATATCTTCGATTCAAAGTAGTATAACTTTGCTTATACTTAACTTGATAGCAAAAATAGAACGATTATTTAGCTTATGCATATTGCTAGGATTTTACATCTTTGCTAATCCTCATATTCAATTTTCATTCTCACCTATAGACAAGCTAGCATACCTATTTCAACTTAGCTTATTAAATATAAGCCTTGTTGCTTAAGTCATGCTTGAATTACATTTGTATTTGAATGCTACCTTTCAAGCTTACTATAAATGTCCTGTGATTTTGATTATGAATCAAATTAGAATTTATCTTAGATCATTTAAAACACACATTGTAAGAATTATATTCGTGGTGATTGACTATGTATCAAATTCTTTATGTATCTCACTTAAACTTTCTCAACACTTTTTTTAACTAGCTTAGAAATAAGCTATCAAGCTTTGTATAAGTTCTTCATATTTGTGTTCAATTGAAATCATTTTAATTGCTTGGAATAAGTTATAATAACTTCAGTATTTATTGTGTGAGCCATATGTATGTTATTGATCGACTGGTCACATTCTGGCTCACATAAAAGACATAAAACTCAATTTGAGTTCATTTCTTAATCCCGCTTCAAGTCATATTTTATTTAAAATCAGGTTTAAATTTATTGCAAGTCCATTATGAGCCTAATATTTTTCGCTTACATTTCACTTGAGTATTTTTATTTGTTTTAATATATGAAGCAACAAAATTATAACATTTATTTGGTGACGAACTAAATGAATGAACCCATTTTCACATAGTATAATCTCGCATAATTAAAATATTTACGGTGCCCATTTAAATTCAATCTTTGTGAATTTATTTTGTTTTAAGACTTTATGTTTCACCATTAATTTAATATTCAATTAATTTTAAATTTAAGTCTCAAAATTTGATGAAATTTGACACTTTTGGGATATCCTGATCATTCGTAGGCTACGGGCTGTTTTGGCTACCCGTCATCGATGGCGTGAGATTGATATTGAAACACCCGGCGAATTTTAATCCCGTTACACCCTGATGAGCATAACGAGACCTTCAATCACCTGCAATTTCAATTCAGATTTTAATCTTGAGCTTAAAGTTCATTTTGCATTAAATTAATTAAGTCTTTCGTCTCAACTTGGCCTCTCGGCGTCTTTCCCACATAGAGTGCGTATTCGGCCTTCCATATGGCATGATCGGTGTCTTTACATATTCTGTTGTGATTTCTACTCATTAGCTCTACAGAATATAACAGGATCTTTAAACTCGTCATGCTCTTCTAAACATGATGAGGTCTCAAAATACCTCCAGTTGTACAAAGGCACCATACGAAAAAGTGATGCACTATCCGCCAGGACATATAGCTCCAGTACATCCCTACTAAAACCAACAGCAAGAATTTGTTGCTCTGACGCTATAGAAGTGCACATGACATCATCTGTGTTTAACTACCATCCAGCTCTAATAGAATCAGTTTGCCTTAAACCCTTTTTGCTTACTGAACATATAGTAATTTGGCCATGTGAATTCAAAACAACTAATAACCTCAGCGGCAACGATAGTTCAAGCTGCATAATTGCGTACTTTCCATTAGAATTGAGAATGCCGATGGAAAGCTTGCATTTCTACTCCTACCAGGAGATATGTTTGTTGATGCATGAAATGCGGCATCTAAATTGTTAGGATAGGAAGAATAGTTGCAGACTTCAAAGCGGCTAGAGAACCTGCAGTCCAAGTCACAAGTTGTAAATGTCTATTAGAAAGTCCAATGAGAATGCTTTTGTTGTCACAAACAAAATTGCTCGTGGTCCAGCTTTTTTTTTTTTTTTTCTAAAAAAAAAGGGGGCTTTCTCAGTCGTGACTAAAGATATATTAGCAAGAAACAAGCCACTAGGTTGTTTGCCTCCAATTAGTAATCTCTTTCCAGAAAACATGATCTTGTATATATGGAAGAATGCTGAAGATGTAAGTACAGCAATGGTTTTGGTGTCGGGGCTCCAAATGGCCTGCAAATTTTATCCTTCCTGCTGAACCGAATCCGCATCTCTCACGTAGTTTCCAATCCTCACCTTGTGTTGTGAACAGTTCCAAAACTGAATATGAGTTGGAGTGACAAGAAGGAGAAGGCGGTTGATGATCTTTAGATATCTGATTCTATCAACAAAGATGCCACGGGCCTCGGAGGAAGATCGTATGCCGTTGTTGACCGGGATGACCTGCGGCCATCCTCATAGGCCATGTACAATAACTCACCGAGGCCGGATCTGCAAAAAGGAAACCAACTCCAATGTCCTCGGCGAAGCAGACCTTCACCGGTATGCCCAAAGCGACTATGCAGATAATTCTCATCCATCCAATATTGGAGATCCCCCACCTAGATCGTCTTATTCTCATCGGCACTGGTCCCCATCTGCTGCAGAGGGGAAGGTGGCGGGTGCATCGGTTGGTGAAACCCAAAGAAGCTGCGGAGCGGAAATCGGGAGAAAACTGTGAGGCTTCGGAGAAGAAGTCGAGCGTCCGCGTGGGGAAAGCCGAGCAAATGGTTGCGGTTCCTAGCAGCAAGGCAGTTGAGACAGGATAGTTCCAACCTTTCTACAATGTTTTGAGAAGCTTTTTTAGTTAGCAAATAACCTTCTTGAGAAACTTTACCTAAAAAAAATTGGTCCATAGTCAGGCATATTTAAGTCACATAAGTTTCATAGAGCTCGTTAGTCATTAGTTGCCTGATATGAACTGCATACTTGCTTTTTTTGAAATTTCTTCAGCAACAAATGAAGTTGTAACACTTAAGTAAGGGAATATTGAAGAGCGATATGATATTAAAGATTGATCGATACTCCAGCTGCAGCCAAGTCCATAGGACCTTCAAACAAAATAGTAAAGCAATGAGCAATTTAAGAAAACATAACAAATTAAAATGTTAGGCATCTTGGAGAGTATTCCTTCAAGAAAATTTGAGTAATTTTAAAGGGTGATCTCACCAGACAGCGATGCATCCACGCTTACCCACACACCAGATATATCTGATAAAACTGTCAAGTGATATTCTTTGGGATCGAGAATGGATATCACTTTAGATAGTTATCACTTTAAGACGATGCATCTTTCATGATAAGGATAAATTGTGTTTCACTTTTGCAGATCACTTTTAGGCTTTCTTGTATGTATATATAACTAGCAAGAGTTTGTAAAACATCTATCATCATCATTAGCCTTATTTTAATTTTAGATTTATGAATTCTCATTCCGTTTATTTCTCTTGATGTTTACTAAGATATTAAACCCATTTTTACAAATCTTTTTTACATAGTTTCTATTCAAGTTACCATCGCTTGTTCGAGCATGGACAACTTCTACCCTAGAATCATACTTCAAAGACATATTACGAGCAGCCTAATTATTTGAACATCGATGTCAATATATAGATCTTGAAAATATGCTCAAATTCAACTAACAACCATCTTAAAGAAAATATACTTAACCGATATTATAGCATTTGAATTGGATAAGCAAACAAATTCATTTACGGATATGGTGTGATTAAGAATAAAGTGTTAGACGAAGACAAAAGATGCATCAAAGCATCAAACAAAAGAACAAATAATACCTAATCTACCAATAAAGGTCTCAGAGTTGTGCAAATGGATCAAGAGCTTGTCCAATAATTGGTAAGCTGGTGAGCTCATATCTAGCACTTGTGGAATGCAATTCCGTGTAAACTCCAAGCTTACTACATCAAGGGAAGTTCATGTCATGCCACTAAAAGCAATTAGATTCATGCAAATTTTCAACAAAAGATGAGGAAAGAAATATTTACAATCAAGTTTCAGAAACTAAATCATTATACATTGTCCTCCTAGGGAAAAATAAGTGGCATTGACATCACAATCTAACAAATAGAAGAAAAGTTTTACCTGAGTAGGTGAAAATAAAAGCATTATGCATACTATTTTGTGCCATAGGCATGGTGAAACCGTCGAGACAACATTTGTTAGACACATTTCCTTAAGTCAAGATTACTTAAGGTCTTAATATTTAATGATAACCAAGTATCTAGATGCCTTCATTAAGTATTGTTCTTAAAAATAAATAAAATATCACAAAGAAGGAAGTTTGTCAAAAGATTCACCATATATTTCTTTAATATTTTTTATATGACCGCGGTAAGACCTACAATGATTTATGAAGCAAAATATTGACAAATAAAAAAAAACATAGAATTAGGTTAAGTGTTGTAGAGATGAGGATGCTGAGGTGGATGCGTGGCTTTACACTTAAAGACAAAATGTGGAACAAATATATACGTGAAAAGGTTGGAGTAGTTCTAGTGGCAGATAAGATTCAAGAGAGCCGCCTTAGATGGTGGTCACATAAAACATCGGTCATCTGATGACCCAGTTAGAAGAGTACATGTATTAGATTTGACCAATGTTAAGAAAAGTAAAGTCAGATCTAAAAAGAGTTGGTTAGGTAGTATAAAAATGATCTTATTTTATTAAAATTAAATGAGAATTTGATACTTAATGGAATACAAGAAGAAGAAGGATTCATGTACTAATCCCATGCAAATGGGATAAAAGCTTGTTGTTGTTGTTGTATTCATTGTGAATTAACATAACCTGGTTCATATAAACTTCTTCCAACTTTTATGCACAATTCAGGTCAGCTAATCCGGTTTTCTTCTGGCTCAGAATAAGAACACCACCTGGTGGAATAAGCTATGCACATACATTTCTTGACATGGATAAAATGCAACAGATGAAATAAAATCAGTTAACCTGAATTTGTACATATTTCTTGATATGGATAAAACGGGCAGCAGATGAAATAAAATCAGTTAACCTGAATTTGTACATATTTCTTGATATGGATAAAATGGAGCAACAACAATAAACAGTGGCTACATTAATTTTCTGCCTCCATCATGTGTCCTATTATGTGTCAAATTTCATTTAATTCAAGATACTAAGATCATTTTTATACATCTTAACCAAGTCTTTTAGGTCTCTACCTTTCTTAACATACATAAAAATCTAATACTCTCTATCGACGTATGTGGCCAAACCATGCTTCCACCATCTTATCTACCAACTTTTTTTCTCGAACATACTCATTTTGCATTCTATCTGGGTAAAGCCACTCATCCATCGGTAAATTACTTAACTTAGTCTTATGTTTCTCTTTTTATTGGCCAACATTCGCACCACGAGTCATTGCGTGTCTTATCACTTATAAAATTTGTGGAACTTTTCTAACTTTCCACTTCAACCATCCAACTTGAATTCTACTAATAGCATCTCCATTTTTCATCATCATTTTGAAAATATCTGAATCACTCTTATTAATGACTTGATCACTAAAGTCACAACACCTTCTATAACTAAAATTACACTCCATATATTCAGTTTAGATCTACTTAAACGAAAACCTGAAAGTTGACCTCCATAATTTAAATTCTTCTCTCTCTAGTCTTATCAACAGAAGAATAATAAGGTAGCATACCAACATCCGTAACTAAAGTAAAAAAGATAAGAGCTTAATGTTGATCCTTGATGTAAACCAACTGAAATAGGAAAATATTTTGTCAATCCTCCTTGTGTTTGGACACAAGTAATAGTTCTAGTATACATATCCTTAATGGCTTGAATATAACCAATAAAACGGAGCAGATGAAATAAAATCAGGTTAACCTAAATTTGTATTAATTTCAGGTTATTAACCTGATTGCACTTCATGTTTTTTGACCTATTTCA
Organism: Cymbidium sinense; assembly: GCA_021442155.1. Classification (NCBI taxonomy): domain Eukaryota; kingdom Viridiplantae; phylum Streptophyta; class Magnoliopsida; order Asparagales; family Orchidaceae; genus Cymbidium; species Cymbidium sinense. The sequence continues at coordinate 28,623,994 of CM038232.1, read as the reverse complement.
GCAAAGTTAACCTGATTCTTGCTAACTGGGATGTTTGACCTACTTTTAACCTGAGTGGTTGGTTGCAGTACTGCAGTTCCAGCCCTGTGCCATCACCAACCAAAGCATGAAGAACTCTTGCAAATTTATTTTAGTTTTAACTCTATTGTTAATAAGATACAACTATTTGTACACTCAAAAAGGTGCTTGCAACACCTAATATCTTAGCTAAAGCCATTATAAGCTCCAACAGTTTTCATCTCAATACATTATAGACTTGTCATGCAAGTCTGCAGAAACACAAAGTAGAGGAAAAGAAAAAAAAAAAGAAAAAAAGCTTACCACTCATCCTCCTGACTGTGTGCTGAAGGATATCCATTCATCTGAGGTAATCTATCATCTAAAATGTATTCTGTACCATGTTGGTTACAAAGAACAGGAATAATACGCTTTTCTACATTCAGTCGGAGATGAAGAGGACAACTTTGCATGGTCTGTCGCCAAAATAGAGTTGCTGACTCTCTTGTTGAAGTACACCCTATTCTTATCATGTCTATTAAGGTTTGGAGATTTAAGTAAACATCTAGAAGAAAAATTTGAGGCCATGTCAGCTTCTCCATTGCAACTCCCTGATCTCAGCTCTGGAAAGCAGCTTCCTTGAAGGAAAGTTCCCTTTACAAGCACACCTATTTATTGTCTGAGATCAAGGTCAACATATAAATTTATGTCCCTGCATCACAAGAATAAGGTTCAAAAAAATAAAATAAAATAACTACTTTCCTGCTCCCGGACAGTTAACCTGGAAAAAAACTATATTTTTCTACAAGGGAATTAGTAAGGTTTTGCTGAAAACTTGGCTACAGTTTTTAACAATAATCACACACACCCCTGACTGAGGTTACTAACCATCTCATCAAGGATGTTACATCGTCTATACAAGACCAAGGCATCTTAATGAAGAGGTACTTATCATTACAATTCTATCATATCAAGTTCCATTGGTGACTTTGACCTCTTGATATTATTGTTCTTCTTTCTTGAACTTATGGTATCATGTAGCATAAAACAAATTGAAAAAAGGAGAGATTCAAGGTTGGTTCCAAGTTGTTAGGATAGACTAATGATGATAACAAAATACTGCTTTTCAATAGTTTAAAGCATCCATCGTGTACAAATAGAAATAGAGACATCATACTGATGATAAAATATGACCATCAATATCTTTTTCTTCTTTCTCCATTCTCATCAAAATTACTACTCATTTTATTCTCATTCGTCCTACTAACATCAAGTGTTGGAATCACAGCATTGCATTTGTGGTCCTGTTCAACCCTCAGCCCAATGGCCATGTTCTATTCTCTATTTCCCCTAGTATATAATTTAGAGCTGGTGACCTATAACTATATGCCACTTGAAATTAAATAAATGAAGTAGAGGTTAAAACCCCTTAATCGTGATCGAAATCGATTGAATTCGCTTCAAATCGAAAATTCGACTTCGTAATGCATCGAAAAAACATCAAAATTAATTGAATGGAAAATCTCGAATCAATTAATAACCAATCAAATGATTAAAATCGATTTTAACAAGCATATCGAAGTAAAGTTCGACGCGTCCAAGACTTCCGCGAAATTAATCGCCATCGTCCAAACGAAAACCTATCAAACGCGGCTCCTTCACGATCGATTCGACAGTGCGAATGTCAATCAATTTGAATGCGACGCCGAAAAATTCATCTCAATGATCGCCGACACCAAAACGACTCCGTCCTTGAAAATCGATCACGTTGCTACAATATAAATAGCTAAAATTAATACCCATATTGCTAGGACTTATTATTCAGTTGATTCGTTAAAATTTCTACAATTATAATTAATTAATTAAACATTAAACTAATAATCTATTAATCCTATTAATACTTATCTTAACCCAAACCGCCCAAACCTCCAATAGAAAAATCAGACCGCTAATCCGTATTGGCTGCCGAAACGGCAGCGGTCGGCCCTAAAGCCGAAACGAGGGCTATACTCTCGGCATTCTCGCTCACGCTATCTCATTCGACTCTCCCCTCTCTCGTTCCTGCGGCTCTCGGCTGAAGCTCTCGTGCGATTCCCTTCTGTGATCGGCTCCCTCTCTCGTTCCTGTTTGCTGGACGCACGATCCTCCCTCTCTCGTTCCTGTTTGCTGGACGCACGATCCTCCCTCTCACGCACAATCCTCCCTCTCTCGATCCTTCCTAATCACTCTTCCAGCCGAAACCCCAGGTTGTTTCGTTTCAATCCTAAGTTATATTTTGTTATGTGGGTTTTTCTTGAAGGAAATGCAGATTTCTGTTTCCCTCTTCCATTTGTGTTTTATGGTTGGACTTGTTTTCTGGGTTTGCAATAGCATGAAATTAAGATGATTGGATTTATGCTACAAGCTTTCAGTTTGCTGTTTTCTCCTTCTAAGGTTGAGCCGAGGAGCTCATTCTCTTTGCTTCGGTTCCTCCTTTCCTTTCGTCCGTCTGTTCCTCTCCACTGGACGCACGAGCTGAGGCTTTCTCCTCCTCCTGTGTGATATGTTGGTTTATGTGCTTTTAGTATTTTCTGTATCAATTACTTATCTACCTCTCGGAGTTGCTCTATATATTCGTATTGCTTTGTTTCCTCTTGCGGGACGGCCGATGGTTCATCATCCAATCTCTGCTTGCAGAAGAATTCTAAACTCTTTAGGTTTCTCTGAACTTACTATTGCTGCTCCTAATGGACAAGCTAAGTATTCTATTGCTCTTGTTCTCATAATATAGCTCCAAAAGGGAAGATTTTAAATTTGCTGGACTTATTAAACATAGTGTGATTGTTTAATCTATGTGGAGTAAACTTCATATAATCATCATGTTAAAGGAAGAGGATGAGGGAAGGGTTGATTGACTTTGTGCTTGTTTTCTTTTCTTTTGCTATCACTAAATTAATTAGCCTTTGAAGTACAATCTGAAATATGGCTTTGTGCAAGTTTAAAGCTTTCATTTTTGCTATTCAGTTTCATTAAAGTTGCATTTTGCCTAGTGCTTGTTCATAATTTACTTACAAGCAATTGTCAAGTCTCTATCTTGCATTAAATGATTCTATGTTTTGTCCATGAGTATTTGGAGGCTGAAATCATGCAAGATATATCTTGTTTTATGCCTTTTTCTTGCTCTTGAATTACAAAGCATGTTGTGATAATGAAATCTAATCTCATTACCTTATATGATGTCATCTTTGAAAGCTTACTTTGGTCATTGATATGTAATGCTTGTTTCTTTCTCTTGATTTGGGGAAGAAGAGAGCAAGGATATTTGTATTACTCATGGGTTTAATCCTATGTTGATGTTGGCTTGAAATGATAAAGGGGTTGTGATTCCTATGAGATTTTTCATTTCTATTTGACTCTTTCTACCATTCAGGGAATGTATTAGCTAAATCATGTTATCATGCAAGCAAATATTTTTGTTGGATTGAAAATTGATTTATATCTACTAAATGATTAGTTGTTTCATCCCATGAATCAAATATTACTTTCAAACAACTATCATGAGGCAAAACATGATTTATATTTGTCTCCTTTGATTGCAAAAAAGAGAATGAAATACCCAAAGATTGTTGCACACTTCTTAGTATTACTTGCTAATGGTATTTCCTTTATATTAAAAATGAGAAGAATAAATGGAACATGTGATTAAAGCTTATGTTACAACTTTCTATTTGAATGTTTCAAATGCAAAATTCGTGTGATGAAAATGATGCTATAGTATCAATTATACTTTTAATTTCATATACATGTGAATGAAAATTTATATATCTTATAAGCACTGCTCATTTCTCCATGTAAACTGATAAGCACACGTTTCTCCAATAATGAAAAATTTGATAAAGATTCACACATGTTTCTCATGGTATGATATAAGATGCTGTTTTCTCCATATGGAAAACTTGATATACTGCACATGTCATGGCATAAAATGCGCATGTTTCTCCAACACAGAAACTTGATATAAAGCACTTATATTTTTCCAATACTAGAAATTCTTAAAGTATCACATGTTTCTCCAACAACGTAGAAGCGAGATAGACGTTTCTCCATAGAAAACTGATATAAGTATGCCAATATGTTTCTCTTAACATGGTAAAATTATGATAAGACTACATGCTTTCTCCATTTAGAAATAAAATTTTTTTTATTTTGTCAAAAATTCTTCTTAAACCCAGCACGCTTCTTGGCGAATAAATTTTACGGCTGTCTACAGAATGATTAGTGTGCAAAGAAGATAAGAAATAAGAAATATTGTTATAAAAAACTTGGTTTAGATGTAAAAGCTGAGAATTGGGAAAGATATAAAATACCAGAGATTCTAAGAAAGAATATAAAAAAATTTAGCTTTAGTGATTTATATACAATGACAGATACCAAAAGAAGTGAAAGATGTATAAGTTAGCTAACCAAAAGAGAAGAGAAAGAAAAGACATACTAACCTGAGGTATTAAGGATGAAAATAATAAAAGTATTTGAAAAAGATATTGAAAATAGTGGGTGATTTTAATAAACTTTTCAATGATCCGAAAGATGATTGATTTTAAACCTTAAACCTTTAAACAAAATAGAGAATTTCATTTTATCGTCAGATTAGTAATCAAAGATAGTGAAGCTTTAAAGAAAATGAAATGTGGAAAACAAGAGATCGGATAATATTCCAATAGAAGTGGAAATAGAGATCAAGGAATTTCTTACAAATCTTTTAATGTTATTTTAAAGACTAAAAGATGTGGAGAAAAGAGTTTGTTGGTTCTATTTAAGAATAAAGGTGATGCAAGAGTGCAAATTATGAGGAATTAAGTTAATACATTAAAATTATGGGAGAGAATTGAGCATAAGTTACGATATGATAATAAGTTACAATATGCCGTAGATCTACTATGGATGCTATACATTTGTTAAGAGGTTTGATGGAGAAGTATAGAAAATAAGAAGGATCTACATATGATATTTATTGATTTAGAAAAGCTTATGATAAAGTCTCAAGAGATGTTCTTTGGAGAGTTCTAGAGCAAAGAAGTTAATATTGGTTATATTCAAGTCATTAAGGATATGATACATTACTTGTGTCCAAACACAAGGAGGATTGACAAAATATTTTCCTATTTCTTGGATTACAAGGATCAACATTAAGCCCTTATCTTTTTACTTTAGTTATGGATGTTCTTACGAGGCATTTACAAGAAGATGTACCTTGGTGTATGCTTTTGTCGATGACATTCTTCTTGTTGATAAGACTAGAGAGGAGTCCAACAAACTTGAATTATGGAGGTCAACTTTAGAGTCTAAAGGTTTTCGTTAAGTAGATCTAAACCGAATATATGGAGTGTAATTTTAGTTGTAGAAGTTTTAGTAGTGTTGTGACTTTAGGTGATCAAGTCATTAATAAGAGGCGATGAATATTTAGGCTCTATTATTCAAAATCATGGTGAAATAGATGGAGATGTTATTAGTAGAATTCAAGTTGGATGGTTGAAGTGGAGGAATGCATCTGGCTTATTCTGTGATAGAAAAGTTCCACTTAAACTTAAGGAAAAATTTTATAAGATGGTGGTAAGACCGCAATGACTTATGTGAGAATGTTGACCAATAAAAGAGAAACATAAGATTAAGTTAAGTGTTACGGAGATGAGGATGCTTGGATGAGTGGTTTTACCCCAGATAGAATGCAAAATGTATGTTGGGAAAAAGTTGGATAGCTGGTAGATAAGATTAGGGAGAGTCGCTTAGATGGTTTGGCCACATAAAGCGTCACCGTCCGATGACCCGATTAGAAAGTAGATGCATTAGATTTGCCTTATGTTAAAGAAGAGGTAGACCTAAAATACTTGGTTAAGATGTATAAAAATGATCTTAAGATACTCAATTAAATGAGAATTTGAATAATAGGAGACAATGGACGAAGGATTCATGAACCCCACCTAGTGGGATTAAGGCTTATTGTTGTTGTTGTTGTTGGTGTCTCACGACACACCACGACGCTTGGCGGTGGTTCTCCTCAAGCATATGCGGGGATGACGTTGGAGAAAATTTTGATAAATAAAATGTGAAATGTCTAAGTGTTTGAAAAGGAAGACATGATACGATTATTCATGTTAATTCATCATCTTATATAACAATTACAATACGCTTGTACGCTTAGTTACACTGAATCGATAAAGATAGCGTAGACAATTACTTATTTAAAGTTCAAATTCATTTTACTGCGAGTGATTATCTATATAAATGGGTGAAAATGAAAATGTGACACTCAACGCATGAAAAGATACACAGATATATGTCATTTAGGAAACAAATGACAAAGCGCTACGTTAAAATGCTTAAAATGATTCACAGATATTCAAAGTGTTATCTCGCTCTATTCAATTTGAACATAATACGCAAGTTAAATGAAATCATGACTTTATGAATGTTCTTTTTTCTTAACTATTCGATTCATGCAAATAAAAGTATCAAATTCATACTCTATAAAATGCATGTTTGATTTGTTGAACGATACACGCTTGACTCATATAAGTGGTTGAAAAGAACCAAGTTTACATCATTTATAGCATAATCATTTTGTAATGAATGCCACATTCTTATAAGAACAAACTCTCACTGGATTAGCAAAGAAATAAAAGAGTCAACGCATCTTATAGATAAATATATACTGACTCACGACAAATAGAAAAGAGTCAATACGCCTTATACCATGAACATACTTCTACTGATCTACGATAAACATTTGAAATGGTCCAAATTCATATTGACGTAACATATCTATACATCCCTTTGGTCTTGACCGTCCCGGGTCAACAAAACCTAAAATTTAATTACATTCTATAAATCTTATAAGTTAATTCTATCATAGAGATAAATTTATTGGCATCATTAATGATCTTTTCAAGATCAAGATCTCAAGAAGAAAATTTCAAACCCATCCCCATGTATAATCAGAGTTGACAAGATTTGGTAATGATAGATTCAAATAATTAATCTAGATCCGATCCGCAGCAAGATAATGAGTCGAGCGGGCCTATCATCCGGTTTGGTCTTTGAGTTAACAAAACCTAAAAAAAATTGATATTATAATTTCAAATTAATAATATCCGGTAGTTTTACGTCAATGTAATACAAGATATAATCAACCGACAAATTTCTAAAATTCAAACTTTCGAAGAAAAGTTCCAAACCCGATCCTCATGTCATTTATGAAGGTTTGAAGGATTATACTTGAGATAATCAATCACCATCATAAAAAAAGCAGTATAGACAAGGCCTATTAATCGATATTGTCCATGATTGAGAAGGGGCAATTATTATTAAATTTCGATAAAATGATAATATATTCAAATCTAAATCAATCATAAATGATCAAAATTCAAATAAAATAAAAATATAAATAAATAAAAAAATAAAATTAATTATTTAAATTAAAACTTAAAAAAATCAATCCACCCTCCAGTTTTCTCTGACAAATTAAGAAACTTTGCTCACAAAGAAATGTCCAAATCAAATCATAACTATATTCACACTCAAATATTTAAAGCTCGTAGCGACCGTGTCCTTCCGTCTCATATTTTGCATATGGCACCACATAAATGCACGACTGTGACTGACCGTGGTTTGCGATATGACACCACTAAATTATCACGCCGCATCAGATGTTCTCTAACCGCTTTTTTGAGCTGAAATGTAGAATGATTTGGTTGCAAAAAATCTATGTGTTAATTTATATTTGTCCCCACAAACTCCACTGCCTAGTGACACTTAACGACGACCACGTTGGCGATAAGGATCCTTCGGTGTTAAGGACTACCTCTCCTCTCGACTAAACAATTGGATCACGGTACCGGATGACGGAACCAGGATCTAGATCGACATCGCTTTCTCCCACAAAAGTTTTAAATTAAAATAATAAATTTCATAAGTTCTAAACTCCACTCACCGCAATTATATACTCGTTATTTTACGATTCATTTTAATCGAAAGTCTCTCGATTGAGAGGGTAATTATTATGTGCCATATAGAAACCCGAACCAGATATAAAGCGTTCTCACCAAACGAGAAGCGAAATCTCTAGTATCTTATCTACTATTCATCTGCCTTCTGAAATTATCACCGACACTTAAACAACTCCTTTGTTTTTTTTTTTTTTCCAAAAGAGGTCGGTGGCGAATTTTCGGATCCCACAAGAGCACTTTCCAAAATGCTCTCCTTTCTCTAGCCTATATTGCACATTAACTGTATTTTTTATTTTTTGGCCATTTTCAAGTTGACATTACCAATCAATGGGACTATTTTGCTGCCGTCTGTCATTTAATACAGAAATTGTATTACGTGTTGGTTCTTTGGTTAGTGATATCATTAGATAATAGATGCCGTGCATATACACAAAAATAAAAATATCAAGCTTGAACACAAAAGACACAACATTTAACGTGATAAAACTACCATCTAAATAACACCAAACCAAATATTATCAAAAGAAAAAGCGTCAGATTCTTAAATCGTCTAGATCAGTGAAACTCCGAATGCAGACATTTAAAAAACCCTAAACTTTATACTAAAAGCAACAAATGATCAAAATTATTTCTAAGTATTGACAAGAATAAACACAAGAAATAGACTTTCTAGCTTAATGAAACTCGTAAATAATCACACAAAAAAAAAACGCTCGCAAAACATCAAGGAACATACTTTTTGGAGATTTTAAATCCTACAGTTTCATAAATCCATTTCAGCCTCACTATTTGTTAAAACCAGAATGATATATCCAACTATTTACAAAATTTACCAGATTTAAGAATTCCTTCTCTAGAAAATTTTAAATCCTGAAATAAAAGGTAAAATAATGTATTAATAAATAGCAAGATTTAATAGTTATCAGGTCAAACAGTTTTCAAGTTTTAATCTATCAAGATTAACTGAATCTGAATTTAGAATTTACTAAAGCCTACTTGCGGCCAGTTCGTCAGACTGCCATATGATTGCCAAAGGGGATTCACGAACTTCGTTGCAACGAAAAGAATGCTACCCCGCCCTATAGCAATTAACGAATATCAAAACAACAATCAGGTAGGAATACAGAAGGCGATGATGGCAGGAGCAATGAGACAACTTAAATTACAACAAAGCAAGCGAAGACGAAAGAAACAATGGAAACCGCAAAGAAATGGTAACTAGTTTACCTGAAAAGAATCAAAACGATCCGAAAGCAGAAGAAGAATGAGAAGGAAGATGAAAAATGTTCCATGGCTCGCCCAAGTGTCACTCCACCGTGCTGGCTTTCTCTCTCTTCCCGCCAGAGATGTATGGGAAAGTGACGCGTGGAAACTACCACAGACCGCACACTTGCTAAGGTCGGTTCCGAGGTCACGCGATGCCATTCCCGCCACCATCTAACATTGTACGGGTGCCGAATTCTTGATTTTATGCAAAATTAAAAATCACTAATAATAAAATAATTATATATATATATACGGGGATTTACATTGCATTTCACTTTTAAAAAGTGAATAAAGTGATATTTTTGATGTGATATTGAAGATTATATATGTAAAAATTAAAGTTTTGTATTAGATATGTAAATATATATAGTATGTAAAATAATATGGATATTATTTGTAAATATATAAATAAGTTTATTTTAAAAATGCATGTGTAAAAAAGAATTAATCTTATTTATTTTAAAATTAAATTATAAATAAATCTCATATTTTTTTGCTTCTATTTATCTTGATGTTATTTTTTTTCATAATATAATGTGTCATGTGACTACTCACATACTTATTTTTAATTTTTTTCTTTAAAATGAGTATAAAGAAAGTTATTTATAATATATTTGGTTAGAGAGTTTTATTTTTTATTGGATAAAACATAAGTTTTAATTCTTTATTTATTTTTTAAAAATTTTCACTCTTTTATTTTTAACTTGAATATAATCTTTTTTAACTTTCTATATATATAAAATAATAAATTTTATTATATAAATTTTTTAAATTTATTAAAATAATTTATTTTAACTTTTTTATAAATTAAATTTTTTTTTGAAATATTATTAAGATGTTTCTTGCATTTTAGTTTTATTAACTAGTTCTTCATGTTTATGTTAACCCCAAATATTATTTTTTTGTGTGGTTATTTATGAGTTTCTGTTAAGAAAGTCATTTCTAGTAGTTTATTCCAATACTAAGACTAATTTTGATCATTCTTTTTAGTATAAAGTTTAGGGTTTCTAGTGATACTGAGTTACTGATTAAGCTATCATGCTTTTGCCGCAATGACCGTTTGGTTTGGTGTTATTTAGATGGTAGTTTTATCTGTTAAATGTTATGCTTTGTAAACTATTCAAAGATATATTTTATGTGTATATGCTACATTATTATCTAATGATATCACTAACCAAAGAACCAACACGTAGTATAATTTCTGTATGAAATGAAAGACGACAGCAAAATAGTCTCATTGATTGGTAATGTCAACTTGAAAATGACCAAAAAATAAAAAATACAGTTAATGTGCAATATAGGCTAAGGAAAGGAGAGCATTTTTGAAGGTGCTCTAAATTATATACTAGGGGGAATAGAGAATAGAATATGGCCATTGGGTTGAGGGTTGAACAGGACCACAAATGCAATACTCTGATTCCAACACTTGATGTTAGTAGGACGAATGAGAATAAAATGAGTAGTAATTTTGATGAGAATGTAGAAAGAAGAAGATGACATTGATGGTCGTATTTTATCATCATTATGATGTCTCTATTTCTATTTGTACACGATGGATGCTTTAAACTATTGAAAAGCAGTATTTTGTTATCATCATTAGTCTATCCTAACAACTTGGAACCAACCTTTTGAATCTCTCTCCTTTTTTTCAATTTGTTTTTATGCTACATGATACCATAAGTTCAAGAAAGAAGAACAATAATATCAAGAGGTCAAAGTCACCAATGGAACTTGATATGATAGAATCGTAATGATAAGTACATCTTCATTAAGATGCCTTGGTCTTGTATAGATGATGTAAGATCCTTGATGAGATGGTTAGTAGCCTCAGTCAGGGGTGTGTGTGATTATTGTTAAAAACTGTAGCCAAGTTTTCAGCAAAACCTTATTAATTCCCTTGTAGAAAAATATAGTTTTTTTCCAGGTTAACTGTCCGTGAGCAGGAAAGTAGTTATTTTATTTTATTTTTTTGAACCTTACTCTTGTGATGCAGGGACATAAATTTATATGTTGACCTTGATCTCAGACAATAAATAGGTGTGCTTGTAATGGGAACTTTACTTCAAGGAAGCGAAGCTGACATGGCCTCAAAATTTTCTTCTAGATGTTTACTTAAATCTCCAAACCTTAATAGACATGATAAGAATAGGGTGTACTTCAACAAGAGAGTCAGCAACTTTATTTTGGCGACAGACCATGCAAAGTTGTCCTCTTCATCTCCGACTGAATGTAGAAAGCGTATTATTCCTGTTCTTTGTAACCAACATGGTACAGAATACATTTTAGATGATAGATTACCTCAGATGAATGGATATCCTTCAGCACACAGTCAGGAGGATGAGTGGTAAGCTTTTTTTTCCCTCTACTTTGTGTTTCTGCAGACTTGCATGATAAGTCTATAATGAAACCTTCTTTTGATGATTATTAGATGAATACTGTTTTTTTTTTTACTTGCAAGTATTTTTATCTCAAACTTATTATTGCTCATGCAGTTTGAAACTTGGCACATATGTGTTTTCTATTTTGCTACTTTAACTATGCATCATTCAACCAAATGCATAGCAAAGGTCATACAGCAATATCTCTAATGATCAAGAGCTCATTTTTTTCTTATATCTGAACTTTGTCATATTCATGTCCTTACCACGTCTCTTTATTTTTTCAGTGAGTAGTATATTGACAAGTTGAATTGGTGATTTCTATCTCATTTTAATTCAACGTTTCCCAATCATTGGGATTTTTTTCATTCTGGGCTTTACTTCTTTCCGTTTCAATGTGTACTTATGAGTCAATATGTATTGAGATGAAAACTGTTGGAGCTTATAATGGCTTTAGCTAAGATATTAGGTGTTGCAAGCACCTTTTTGAGTGTACAAATAGTTGTATCTTATTAACAATAGAGTTAAAACTAAAATAAATTTGCAAGAGTTCTTCTTGCTTTGGTTGGTGATGGCACAGGGCTGGAACTGCAGTACTGCAACCAACCACTCAGGTTAAAAGTAGGTCAAACATCCCAAAGTTAGCAAGAATCAGGTTAACTTTGCAGAAATAGGTCAAAAAACATGAAGTGAGCCGCAAATCAGGTTAATAACCTTAAATTAATACAAATTTAGGTTAACCTGATTTTATTTCATCTGCTTCGTTTTATCCATATCAAGAAATATGTACAAATTCAGGTTAACTGATTTTATTTCATCTGCTGCGTTTTATCCATGTGAAGAAATGTATGTGTATAGCTTATTCCACCAGGTGCTGTTCTTATTCTGAGCCAGAAGAAAACCGGATTAGCTGACTTGAATTGTGCATAAAAGTTGGAATAAGTTTATATGAACCAGGTTATGTTAATTCACAGCCAATGAATACAACAACAACAACAACAACAACAAGCCTTTATCCCACTGCATGGGATTGGCTACATGAATCCTTCTTCTTCATTGTATTCCATTAAGTATCATATTCTCATTTAATTTTAATAAAATAAGATCATTTTTATACTACCTAACCAACTCTTTTTAGGTCTGATTTTACTTTTCTTAATATTGGTCAAATCTAATACATGTACTCTTCTAACTGGGTCATCAGATGGACGATGTTTTATGTGACCAAACCATCTAAGACGGCTCTCTTGAATCTTATCTGCCACTGGAGCTACTCCAAGCTTTTCATGTATATATTTGTTTCATATTTTGTCTTTAAGTGTAAAGCCACTCATCCACCTGAGCATCCTCATCTCTACAACACGTAACCTAATTCTATATTTTTTTTTATTTGTCAATATTTTGCTTCATAAATCATTGTAGGTCTTACCACGGTCTTATAAAAATATCAAAGAAATATGGTGAATCTTTTGACAAACTTCCTTCTTTGTGATATTTTATTTATTTTTAAGAACAATACTTAATGAAGGCATCTAGATGCAGGTTATCATCAATATGTACACTATATACTTGGTATTAAACTGTCTGCTCAGACTCTTAAGGAACCGGGGTGTCAAGTACTTGCTTGCACTGACTTTTAAGGAACCCATGTGTCTAACAAATGATGTTGGGATTTATTTTTTCTGATGTCTCTGACAGTTTCACCATGCCTATGGCACAAAATAGTATGCATAATGCTTTTCTTTTCACCTACTCAGGTACTAGGATTGACAGTTAAAGTTTGTTCATCAAAAGATTTTCAATTATGAAATTTCATGTCATGCTATAAACAATATTAAAAAGAATATATTTTTTTCTACCATGCTATCTGTCCATTTATCATTTCTTCTACTTGCGGAAATTTGTCTCATGCGTGTGATAAGGGAGTTTACGTTTATGAATCTTAGTTATGGTTCTTAACTTAGTCTCTTAATGCAATCAATGAATACCTGTATGAATCTTATGCTTGATCATGATGTGCCTTTTTTTATTGCAGCGATTTGTGAATTTATGGTTAAAATTGTCAAGGGATGATTATGACTTGATATGCTATATCTTTAATGCTTATTAAAAACTTTTCTTCTATTTGTTAGATTGTGATGTCAATACCACTTATTTTTCCCTAGGTGGACAATGTATATAATTTAGTTTCTGAAACTTGGTTGTAAATATTTCTTTCCTCATCTTTTGTTGAAATTTTGCATGATTCTAATTGCTTTTAGTGGCATGACATGAACTTCCCTTGATGTAGTAAGCTTGGAGTTCTGACACAGCAATTGCATCCCACAAGTGCTAGATATGAGCTCACCAGGCTTGCCTTACCTGCAATTATTGGACAAGCTCTTGATCCATTTGCACAACTACTGGAGACAGCCTTTATTGGTAGATTAGGTATTATTTGTTCTTTTGTTTGATGCTTTGATGCATCTTTTGTCTTCATCTAACACTTTATTCTTAATCACACCTTATCCGTAAATGAATTTGTTTGCTTATCCAATTCAAATGCTATAATATCGGTTAAGTATATTTTCTTTAAGATGGTTGTTAGTTGAATTTGAGCATATTTTCAAGATCTATATATTGACATCTGATGTTCAAATAATTAGCTGCTCTGTAATATGTCTTTGAAGTATGATTCTAACTAGGCCGTAGAAGTTGTCCATGCTCAGGCAAACTGATGGTAACTTGAATAGAAACTTTGTAAAAAGATTTGTAAAAAATGGGTTTAATATCTTAGTAAACATTCAAGAGAAATAAACGAGAATGAGAATTCATAAATCTAAAATTAAAATAAGGCTAATGATGATGATAGATGTTTTACAAACTCTTGCTAGTGCCATATATACATATATGCATTCGTGCTGGTGTGTGGGTAAGCATGTGGATGCATCAGTGCTGGTGAGATCACCTTTTAAAATTACTCAAATTTTCTTGAAGGAATACTCTCCAATATGCCTAACATTTTAATTTGTTATATTTTCTTAAATTGCTCATTGCTTCTTACTATTTTGTTTGAAGGTCCTATGGAGTTAGCTGCAGGGGGTATCGGTATCAATCTTTAATATCATATCGAAGCTCTTCAATATTCCCTTACTTAGTGTTACAACTTCATTTGTTGCTGAAGAAATTTCAAAAAAAGCAAGTATGCAGTTCATATCAGGCAACTAATGACTAACATGCTCTATGAAACTTATGTGACTTAAATATGCCTGACTATGGACCAATTTTTTTTAGGTAAAGTTTCTCAAGAAGGTTATTTGGTAACTAAAAAAGCTTCTCAAAACATTGTAGAAAGGTTGGAACTATCCTCTGTCTCAACTGCCTTACTGCTAGCTTCTGTAATTGGTGCAGTTGAAGGTATAGCTTTGTTCATGGGTGCTAGTGTTTTTCTAAATATGATGGGAATATCTCCGGTAAGTTGACAAATCAGCAAATGTTCAATTTTTGTTCATGAGTAGCTCTAGTAGCAGATAAGATTAGAGAGAATTATCTTAGATAGTTTGGTAATAAAAAATGTCGGCCGTCTGATGGCTCAGTTAGGAGAGTAGATGTATTAGATTCTGCATATGTTAAGAGAGATAGAGGTAGACCTAAAAAGGCTTGGTTAGGAAGTACAAATAATGACTTTAATTTATTAGATTAAATGAGAATATGAAACTAAATATGACATATTGGAGAAAAAAAGATTCATGTAGTCAACCATGTAGGGATAATTATTTTTGTATTTGCTTCCATGTAACTATTTTAAAATCAGAAGTCCTTAGCACCTTTTTTCAACTTTAAATGATTTTTCTATGTTTTTGTTGGTTTTGGTGGGTCTTTAGACATTTGGAATTTTGCACAGGTGATTTTTAATGTAAAAGTAATTGACTTCAATATGTTGCCTTCATTAAAAAAATAATGCTTAATACTTTTGGTTTTCAATCTTCATGGTGGATGGTTGATACAATTCATTCTGGACAGGTTTCTCCTATGCATAACCCAGCCCAACTGTTTCTTTCTTTAAGAGCCTTAGGAGCTCCTGCAGTTGTTGTTTCCCTGGCTATTCAAGGAGTCTTCCGTGGATTCAAGGATACGAAGACTCCTTTGTTTTGTGTTGGTACGCTATAACAATGTATTGAAGTTGCTATGTTCTCTCTTTTATTTGATTCTTTGAAACGTACACTTCAATTTTTTTTTCCCCCTCAAGTTGTGAATATTCGATCACCAACGAGCTTTTGTAGTTATATTAAATGCCTGATATGATGTTAGTCATTGTTATAAATTTTAATCACAGTTTATTAAAATGGCTTGTTGTGTGGATAAGCCATTCTTGTTATTCTTATCATGCATTTCATTGAAACGATTGCTGTGGTAGTGTCAAAACATAGGATGAGGTATTTATAACAACTAGGAATGTTATGGCTTGCAACTTTGTGATCCTTGTGACTTGTCAAAGCTGAGGTGGATGTGACAGGTAGAGGGTACAATGCCTTAATGAAGGAGCAATGAGGTTGGCGTGCGCTGTTGTACGAGGGAATGTTGAATCTAGATCTTTGAACAAGTCATATGATATGACAATACAATGGAATAGAGGTGACGTAATGAACATCCTAGAAAAAAACCAAGAATGAATATTGTAAATTAGTTTGGACTTCCTGATGCAACGAGTTCTTTTAGGAGTGATGGGTCGACAAAAACGTACCTTCCTTTGGCAATTAATACCTCCCTAACAATGATACCACATGCATATGTTCATTAAGCAATGTGACGTCATAGTAGTAAGATCTATGATAATTCTGCTTGAAATGATGCTGGAGTGGCGTGTTTGAGAAGAGATATGGCTTGGGAAGATTGCGAAGTAATGAGACTGGTAGGAGGACTTCTTGAGAGGAAATATTGAGAGACATCTCAGGAAAAATTTCTGAGAGACATCTGTAAGAGGCATTCTCGAGAGGGATCTTTGAGAGTTCCCTTTTTGAAAATAAGATTCCACATGGATATATCAGTGATGGTTCAGATCAATTATAATTGTAGTGAGCATGTTGGTGACGAGGACTCTATAAAATATTTGAGTAAGATTTAGAGATTGCAACTTGTTGCCTAAGTGACAC
The DNA here is from genome assembly GCA_021442155.1 of Cymbidium sinense. Classification (NCBI taxonomy): domain Eukaryota; kingdom Viridiplantae; phylum Streptophyta; class Magnoliopsida; order Asparagales; family Orchidaceae; genus Cymbidium; species Cymbidium sinense. The sequence goes on along the minus strand of CM038232.1, from coordinate 28,607,239 downwards.
CTTATATTTGCAGCCTTTCTTAGTTTGTGCTGATTGCTGACTTTTCCTTTATCCATGTGCTGAAATTGAGGCTTCCATGTACTAGAATTCTTGAAATCTATTATATTTGACTAGATCTGATTTTGGAAAGTTACTTTATTTAGGTTTTTCTTGGGCCATATATAGGAACCTTGAGGCATATGAAAGTCATTGAACATTAAGTTGTGCAAAAAGTTTTTTTTTTTTATATTTTTTTATTGTGTGCGATGGATGTGAATTTTTTAAGTACTTCATAAGTTTTAACGGCTGCTTTTGATTGTAAGTGTACTTGTAATGACACGAGGCTTGGATATTCTATTAGGTGATTTCTAATTTTGTTTTTGCTATTAATCTGCATAGTGTGTGCGTGATTGATGTTTTGTCAAGTGTAACACATGCTAGATTTCCTTTTGTGGATCTAGATTGTTGTTGAAACTATATATATATATATATATATATATATATATATATTTATCGTTAGACTTTAGATTCTGTGACTGTTATATTTTTGATTAGAATGAAAGAAGTGTGTTTTGTTGCTTCATGTGACTAATTTATGTTAAAGTTGAGAGTTGGCAACTCATAGATTTTGATTTTTTTCATATGTTTTCATTGCACATCTTATCCTAGGTTGTATTATGAACCCTGGACATTTAAGCATCCTACATCAAATTAGAATCCAAGCATATGATTGCATCCTATGTCGACTAGAAGTAGGACAGTATATCTGGGTCGATAAAAAAATTATGAAAAAAGATGCAGCTCAAACAAAATCATGTTAATCATGATTCTAAATGAACACGTCATACCAATCATGAGGATCCAAGTTATGTTCCTAAATTCGATGGGAGATATAATCTAAAGGAATTTTCAAGTTGAATAGATGGAACGGTGATCTCGGCATAGTGCTTCTTGTTTCTCACGTGTTTGTTATGTGTGCCTGTGAAAACTTGAAGCCACATTGCTTCTCTAGAAATTGTTAACATCTAATTTTTTCATTGGCTTTTGCTGTTTTATTTCTAGGCTGTCATTTTTTTGGCTAACTATTGATCTATTTTCAGGATTTGGCAATCTTTCATCAATAATTCTTCTTCCTATGCTTGCCTATTCTTTTGGCCTTGGCATCACTGGAGCTGCTATTGCTACAGTTGCATCTCAGTATGTCACCTCCATTATTTAGATTTCTGTTTGTATTTTATTTAAGTTTCTCGTACCCAGCATAATGCCTAAACGGTTGCAGGAATTCTTATATGGAGATTCGTTTCATGCAGTTTCTGTAGTATACGGATATCTGAACTCTAATGCTAATATGCTTTACATTTTCTATGTTAGGCAATCTGTTTAGTTCACATCACAAAGAAGCATTGTCTTTCATACTCTCTACTTGAAGATACTTTTGTTTCATCATCATCATCATCATCATAATCATCATCTATAATCTGACCATTACAAGTCCACTTCGTGATTCCTTCTCATTTGTTTTTTCCTGCCAAAAATTCAACTTGTTGTAAAGTACAATTTGTTTATTTAGTAATACGGTGCTAAAGAAATAATTTTTGTTACTTTCGTGGTTCATATACGTGGCAATGATCTTGAATTCTTTGGCTTTTACTTAAGTAATCTTGAATTACTTTCCTTGGTTTCATTCGTGATTCCTTCTCATTTGTTTTTACCTGCCAAAAATTCAACTTGTTGTAAAGTACAATTTGTTTAGCTAGTAATACGGTGCTAAAGAAATAATTTTTGTTACTTCCCTGGTTAATATACGTGGCAATGATATTGAGTTCTTTGGGCTTTATTTAAGCACAAAAAGTTGAAAGTTTTTTTCTATTAAAAGGATGAAGTGCACTTGTTTGTCTCTTCTCTGGTTTATTAAGTTTGTTGCACTCAGAATTATACTCTAGACCCAAATGGGGACTTTGATATCACATTATTGTGCAAATTGGGGGTTCACTTGGGCGAACCTTGGAGAAACCCTAGTTCCAAATAATCTTGCACATAATATAAGGATCTGTAGATCACTTTTGTTTTTAAAAAAAAGCATGTTTTTTGTGTCTAAAAGTTTTTATTTATTTTTTAAATAAATCAAATTATTTTTAAAAGCACTCAAAATAATTTTGAGGTATTTTGCGTGTTTTTAAAAATAACTATCACAACCAATCATTATTGGCTACCGCTACCACTCTTATCACCTAAATTTTGTGAGAAATTTTAAATCGTGGGTTTTCTATAGCACTCTTATAAGCACTTACCCTCCCGAGAGAATACTTTCGATTAAGGCTACGATTTAATCGTTAAATAACTAATATATAATAAAGAATGAGTGGAGTTTGAGATTTATGAAATTTATTATTTTAATTTAAAATTTTTGGTGGGGGGAACGATGACGCGCCTGTCCAGATCCCATATTCCCATCCGTCGTCTCGTCCGCTAATGAGGAGGTAATTCAACCCGATAAAAGGATCCTCAGCAACGACGTATTCAACGCGTCCCAGACTGTGAAGTTTGGGATAAAATATAAGACCTTAAATAGGCTTTTTACTCAACCAAACACATTCTATATTTCACAAACAAAGAGAAAGTTGGAGAACATACGGCCGTGGCCGAAGTAATTTAGTGTTATATCATGAACCACCCGATCGAGGGGCTGTCGTAATCGCCATTTATGTGGTCATTTCGGCAAGAAAATCACGCAGAGAACACGCCACGCCCACGCAGAATATTTGAGTGTGAAGATACATGCATTCGATTTGATATCGCTTACAAAAATTTTCTTAATTTTTCACTCCCAGACAAACAATTGCGTAGGGGTGGATTGATTTTTAAGTTATAATTTAAATAATTCATTTTATTTTATTTATATTTTGTTATTTTATTTGAATTTTGATCATTTTATAATTGATTTAGATTTGAATATATGATCATTTATTATTTAAAATTTTAATAATAATCGCCCTTCTCGATCATATGACTAATATCGATTAATCCTCGTTTACTCTTGTTTTTCTAGAGGACGGATCTAAATTCATCCCGCAAGTATAATCCTTCAAACATCATTGTCAACTAGGTTGAATCTGATGAAGCCAGACTTTTTTCTTTGAGAACTTCGTAGACGCCAATTGATTCATATCTTGTAATTCTATGACAGAATTAGTTTCTCATATATTATTAACTTAAAATTTTTATAATATCATAATTGAATTATTGTGTTAAACCCTACCCAAATAAGTGTAAGATTTGTTCTTTTATCTTCGCATTTGGATTGCACATCTTTTTAGATATTTGATCTAATGAATACTTCAACCTACATACACGTATCCGTTTTTTTTTTAAAATATGCATAATGCAAGTTGAAGTAGTTGAGTTTGACGATGTATGTGTCAAAATACAAGCATGAAGTTTTGATATGAATTTTAGGTTTTGTTAACCAACGGGCACTAAATCGGAAATGTAGTATCTGCTCATTTGTTTTATATCTAACTCATATGTTCCTAAATTCAATATTTCAACACACATACGAGTATCTGTTTTAAAATATTGTATAACATACGAAGTTGAAAATGTAGATATCAATTTGCAAGTTTGATTTTAACGTTTTTGTGTTTTGTTAACCTGCATTCTACCCCAAGATCACCGGGAAGTATAGATGCTCATTCGTTTTTTATATCTAACTTGTATATATTCCTAAATATTCAAACATTTCAACACACATACAGATCTGTTTTTTAAAATATTATATAATATATAAGGTTGAAAAATGTAGATATCAATTTGCAAGTTTGATTTTGATATGTCATTTTGGATTTTGTTAACTTCGGACCCGGTCTGGGTCAAGATTCATCGGAAGGCATCTGTTCATTTTTTTTATTTTGCATTTGGGAAACATATTTCCTCTAAATGTTTGATCTAATAGACATTTCAACATACATAATGCACTGCTTTTTTTTAAAATATTATAATTACATGAGAATGTTTAAATAATTACGTTTAGTATGACATGTCATTTAATATATGTTATAAAACAAGTAGCAATTTATTTTTGATCAAATATGTATCTATTATTTTTATATTTAACATTCCCAAATGTAAACCGAACGAATATCTGTTATAGATGGTTAAACCTATATCTATTCGAAAGAGATAGGAAAGTTTTAATCTTTTAAAGCATTGACTAAACATCGAGTGCAATATCTGTTTTAAGAGAAATTTGAGGAAAGGTTACGGATGCCGTATAAGTTTGCATGTCACGGTCAAATTCCATTATGCGTATTAAGATTTGGATGGTTGAAGCTTAATTCAAATATAAGCATGTATATAGGTTTCCATTCGATGCCTCTTCGAATTTGAAGGAGAGCTATATGTTTAATAACACCTTTTATATATTCACAGAAAGGAAAGAGTGATACTAATGTTAATGAAGCTACCCACTTATTTCCCATTTTTATTCTCTCATTCTTTTACATGAAATTTAACTAGGACTTAAGCTTCATGTAAGGCAGGTAATTTCGGAGGATCATGCCCTACCTTCATATTAATGTAAGCTATAAATTTATATGAATGTTTATGAGGTAAAAATGCAATTTTAACATTACCAATCTGCAAATTAAAAGGGGTTTAAAATTACATTAAACATATTTTTAAGGTGGCATTTTAAAAGCCCATTAACCCAAGTATAAAGTCATTCATGCAAACATAAGTTTGACACTTATTTATGAGTATAGCATGAAAGAATGCCATTTTTATATGATTAATCAACAAACAAAAGAGGGTTGAAATTTATTTAAAATGACATTTTAGAAGCCCATTAACTCAAGTATAAAATCACTCATACAAGATATAAGTTTGACACTTATCTATGGGTGTGACATAGACATTTATTAGGTAAAATGTCCCTTTTTATATGACCAATCAACAAGGCAAAGAGAGCTGAAATTTATTTAAAATGATATTTTGGAAGCCCATTAACTTAAGTATAAAGTCACTCATGCAAGATATAAGTTTGACACTTATCTATGGGTGTGACATGAACATTTATTAGGTAATATGCTTTTTTTATATGATCAATTAGCAAACTAAAAGAGGGTTGAAATTTATATAAAATGACATTTTAGAAGCCCATTTACTGAGTATAAAGCGATGGGACTCATATAAAGAGAACGTTCATCAATTCTAGATGAACCATTTTTTGTAAAAGCCTAAGTAAAAAAAAAATTGTTTTAAAAAGTAGTCCATGATATTATGATCCAATTCTATTTAAGATATCTTATGTTCCTCTTTTCATTATAACATGCACTTATAAATAGGAGAAGAGGAAATGACAAAAGAAGTAAAGATTTCCCCTTTAGACTCGTGTACATTTTATGGAGATATTAGGAGAAGATGACAAAAAAGTAAGTCTCTTTTTAAATTTATGTGTATGTCATGTGATATTAATAGGTAAATGGCAAGAAAAAGTTAATCTCCCCTTAGATTTATGTTCTTGTCATACAACATTTATTTAAAGAGAAATGTCAAACTAAGTTAAAGATCTTTTTACATGCATGTGCATATGATATGACATTGAGAGAAAGTGACAAAAAGAAAATTAATTTTCCCTTAAACTTATATTTTTTTTGTCATCCAACATTAAAGATAAATGACAAACTAAGTTAAAGATTTTCTTATATGCATGTGCATGTGGTATGACATTGAGAGGAAGTGAAAAAAATGATGTTAATCTTCCCTTAAATTTCTATTTTTGTCATCCAACATTAAAGATAAATGACAAACCAAATTAAAGATCTCCTTACATGTATGCATGTGATATCATGAGAGAAAATAATGAAAAGGAAGTTAATCTTCCCTTAAACTTATATTTTTTGTCATCCAACATTAAAGATAAATGACAAACCAAGTTAAAGATCTCCTTACTTACATGTGCATGTGGTATGACATTGAGAGGAAATGACAAAAATGAAGTTAATCTTCCTTTAAACTTATATTTTTGTCATTCAACATTAAAGATAAATGACAAACCAAGTTAAAGATCTCCTTACATGCATGTGCATGTGGTATGACATTGAGAGAAAATGATAAAAAAGAAGTTAATCTTCCCTTAAACTTATATTTTTTTGTCATCCAACATTAAAGAGAAATGACAAAGAGAGGTTTGATGGGATGACACAAGTCCCATTTGTTTGGCCTCATGCTAAGGGGGTTAGGCATTATAAATATGAGAGAATCCTTCTCTTATGAAGACTTTACTCTCCCACTCCTCCTCATTTTCTCACAAAATATATTACGAGCTTAAATCCTCTAAGTGAGTCTACTTAACTTGCAAAGGAAAGCCAATTTGTATCATATTAACTTATAAGTCCTTCCTAACTTTATGTTTTAGATTTATCTATCATCACCCCATATAAATAGCCATTTGATAATAAAGCAAGATTTAGATCTCTTGCAACAATAAAGATCTCCTTTTCTTATTTTCAATTATTCATAACGTAAGATTATTGCTAAATGATCAAGTAGGAAGAAGTATATAAAAATTATTGCCAAATGAACAAAATCTTATTTCATAACTTAGGCAAAGGGGAGGTAATTATGTGATAAACATATGCTTATTAATAAGGCTCATAAACATAAACATGAAGTGTTTTATTTTCAAATGACTCATTCATGTAGCATAATTACTATTTAGACAAATGAGATTTGAATTTTAAGCAAGCATTTACTTTATAATATGAAAATTCAAGTGACAACTAAGTTAAGCATTAATATATTGATAACACATCATAATTGTCACATGATAGAATAATTTGCATGATATTAAGCTAACCATAAATGCACATATGTATGACATGAATGTTCAAATAATAACTTAAACATTTGCATCTTTTTTTTATCAAAATTTTCTACAGCTCCCTGGCCATCCCCGCGATCCGCTGGAGACTAGCCTTCCCACCACGCTAAGAAAAGACGCAGCAGGGTCAGCGAGACACCGCTGACCGAAAGTTTATTCGCCCATCATGCCAAAAGGCGCAAGTTAACACAAAGATAACATTACATTTCCTCATTGCCGGAACAACGGAGCAGACTATCATAACAGATTTTTCTCGCCTGTCAACAACGCAACAGACTAATCACAAGCTTCACAGACGGAACAATGCGAAAGCGATACTTATCACAACATATTTCTCGCCACGCCGGAATAACGTCGCACTTATAACACAACATATTTCTTAACCAGACTTTATACGCATTTACATATACGATATCAGATTAAAGATCACAAACAATAAGTCATCACCTAAACTTTTAATCACATATGATTGCCCTTACATGATTTTAGATGCTAGTGAAGTGTCTCTCCGAAATTCAACAAGTGAGATAACAATTGATGTCCAATCATTGGCATGCATTGTAATTAAAATAAGTTTGCATAATCTTCACGTAATTTTCATTCATCCTTAACAATGAAAACATTCACCTTGGATATGAAATTAGAATGATATCTCAAAGTCATATTACATGAGTTATAACGAGTAAGAGATTCAAATATAAGTAGAGGTTTTGAACCAATATCAAACTAAAATATCTCTTTCTTTACTTTAACTTAGCAACAAAATTAATCATAAACATCTTTCTAGATTCATGTTAACATAGAGATGAACTGAAAGCCAACTCATTCACATAAGATAGACAAAGTGAGTATTATAACAAGTGCTGAAGCATAAAAGAGGAATGTGCTTTCACTTAATTTAGGAAGCATCAACCCTTCCAAACAGCAGAGCGAAAAAAAAAGTTTTGCACATAATCTGAGGTTTAAGCCACACAACACTTCAAACCCTCATTTCAAATTTTAGATTTCAACCTAGCATATGAAAGAGACTTAAAATTTTGCACATAATCTAAGATTTAAGCCATGCAATACTTCAAACTCATTTTTCAATTTCAGATTTTAACCTAGCTTGTGAAAGTGCTTAAAATTTTGCACATAATCTAAGATTTAAGCCATACAACACTTCAAGCCCCTTTTTCAATTTCAGATTTCAACCTAGCATGTGAAAGAGCTTAAAACTTTGCACATAATCTAGGATTTCAGCCATGCAACACTTCAAACCCCTTTTTCAATTTCAGATTTCAACCTAGCATGTGAAAGAGGCTTAAAACTTTGCACATAATCTAGGATTTAAGCCATGCAAGACTCCACAAACCCCTTTTACAATTTCAGATTTCAACCTAGCATATGAAAGAGGCTTAAAAAAAAATATAATTTCTTCCATGAAAAATCATTTCAAGAAAAATAAAAGCATAAAAATTCGTAGGTAATATGAAACAACATGAGATTTGGGCCATACATCATCCCAAATCTCAAGATGAAAACCCTAGCATCATCTCAAGTATAAAATAAAGTAGATTTACCAAAACCCTAATTTCTAAAAGAACTCAAATGCGTGAAAATAAGCTTAGGGTTAGAGAGAGACGACCTTGAAGGTTTCAATTGTAAGGAAGAAAGAAGGAAAGTGGTTTCAGCTTTGCTGGGAAGAGCGTGACGGTTCTGGGCTCACGAGAAGGATAAAGGCTTGATGAGGAGCAAGAGAGGGACAGCGAGAGATCTAACTTCGATCAAGCCTGCCGACCTAATAGATGGGAGAAGAGAAATGAGAGAGAGGAGGGAAGAACCGAGAGAGGGGTGCCACGCGAGAGAAGGGAATTGGGAGTCAGATGAGCAAAGATGCCCTGCCGATCAATTCAAGATTGTCGCTTGGCCTCTAATTGGTGCCTAACGGCAACCACCAGAAATAAAATAGCTATTCCAATTGTAATCGAGATTAGGATAAGGATTAGGAGGAATTAAGAGATTGGGCAGTAGTTAATTATTTTAATTACAAATTAATATCATTTCGCGTCAAATATGATGAAATTATTTTGTGCGATAAGCCATAGCAATATGGATGTGTTTGTTGTGAACGCAACGCGATCGATTTCAAGACGGAGGCCGTTTATACAACGCGTCGGCGTCGGAAATTGGCTTAAATTGTGCGACGTCGACATCGAATTCGCGACACTCGCCGAATCGGCCGCAGAAGGTGTCGTTTGGTAGGTTTCGACGTTTCGACGACAATGACGCGATCAATTTCGTGAACGGAGGTCGTTCAAACGTCGTCGGGGCTTCCCGACTTTGATATGCGCGTAATTTTATTAAAAATTGATTTTAATTATTGGATCGGTTATTAATTGGTTATATATTTTTTTCATTTAATTAATTTTAATATTTTCGACGTATTACGAAGTCGAATTTTCAAATTGAAGCGAGTTTGATCGAATCCGATCGCGATTAGAGGGTTTTAAACCCGATTTATATGATAGTTTATCTCGTTAATCATTTATTTTAACCTTCATGGCTCATTTGACTTGTGAATCATATGTGGAGGTCAACAGGTAGTCGACCTAACATGATCAAATAATTCTTGTCGACCATCATGAGTTGCTTAGTCTAAGTAAAATCATGAAGACATGGGGTGAATATTTATCTAAAGGGACACTTAGTTAATCTTAGCTAGGAGAGGGTTTTGTGCTATATAAAATTATCCTATGAATCACAACTAAAGCGACATAGTTAGTGGGGAACATTCAGGGTTTGGTCGTGGCAATATTACAATAGTATTATTGAGGGTCAAAAATCACCTGGTTAGAGCGCTCTTGATTGTGACCATTCTTTTTATGGTGCCATTGAGGTTAAAGCCACATAATTAGAGGAATTTTGTTGCATACACTTTTTGTAGTGCTATTGAGGAATAAGATTACATGGTCAGAGAACGCATGCCATGTCTTTATTGGCATAAAATAATTTTAGCATGACTTTTGATGTATATTTAATATGACATTGACTCTTTTTTGAGCATAAGTTCAAGTTAAATTTTGTTGCCCTCAATAAATTATTTCTGAGGGTTGATGGAAATTTGCTTTAAGCATTTAATTTCACTTGAATCATTTTTTATTTTATTTTATTTTTTGATTGTGTTCATATTTTTTACTTTTTAATTTTCTATCAATGCAGCCATTTTTGAGGCGGGGTTGCTTGAATGAATCTTTATTACATTGAATCTTGTCAACTCTACTCACTTATTCATAGAAGATCAAGTTCATAAGTATGTATTTGAATGTCATTTGAATTCATTTAATTGTTCTTTGCATTATAGACCTTGTCAACACTATTTATTCAAAGAGTATTAGGTTTGTGGATATCATTTTAATTCTCTTTTACATAGTAATTGTATAGAAGACCCTATTAACTTGTTCTCATGTATAGATGATTGGTTTTGTATCACAAACTCCTTATTTTGTTTTGCAAGTTCAATAATATTGAGAATTTTCATTTCTGAGATGAATTTTCTTTGAATGTCATATGTAAATGAAAAACAAAACAACTTTTATAAGGTTTGTGGTAGAGTATTTAATTACTGGCTCATAGTGTCAAATTCCTTATATTAGATCAAGGATGTGAGTTTAGGTGTCCTTCCCTAATGAAGTCTTATCTGTTTTATCTCAACATAGAGCACGGGTTTGTCATTCCCATAAAATTTAATTTATTTTAAAAATTTATTGTGTTGTAGACCTTGTAGACTTTGCCCTCACAAATAAAGGGTTGGGCCTGAATTTTAGGCTTCTGAATGTATTTTATAAGATACATTAGAGAAAAATGATTCATGCAGCTGACCTAGTATATTGGGATAAACGCTTGTTGTTATTTGTTTTGTTTGTTCATATATTTGAATGTATTTTATGTTGACCTCCATGCATACGCTATAAATCAAGTCGAGCTTACAAGGTGAATTCGACGAGTTTCAGCGAGCAAATCGGAGCTGAGATGCACTTGACGACATCAAAACTTAGTCGAAATGATCTTCGATCGACCAACGGACTCCGTCATCGCGTTTAGAATGTTGAAATTGATCAGAATATGCATATTACACAATTTGACGGTCGATCGATCAAGAAAGAAGTTCGGCGATGCGCTGACACGCATATCGAGGTCGGGAAGCCGCGACGTTGACCAAAAGACCTCCCTTCGTGAAATTGATTGTGCCGTTAGCGTCGAAATATCAAAACCTATCAAATGAGTGTCACTCAATTGGACGAGTCGCGAATGTCGGCGATGGAAGGTGTAATTTGACTGAAATTGACTTCGATTCGATGCCGACATGAACCAAACAACCTCCGATCGTGAAATGGACTGTGCCGTTACGTCCGGAACGTCGAAATAACCTAAGATTGATATATATATATATTAATTATATGATTTCTTTATCGCATAATTCTGAATTAAGGTTGATTAAACACTTAAAAAAAGACACTATATGTATATCCTAACACCTAACCCTAAGGAGGACTCCTATCTTACGGCCTCGACTCCCCTATTCCACATGCCACAACTCTCGACACCTCGTCTGTTCCATGGATCACACAGTAAGGCCTCCTTAACGAGATTCTCCCCGTCTAACTTCCTCTCTTTGCAGGACGCATGCGAGCACAGCCGATCTGAGCACCTCTCCCTTGCAGCAGCCGAGCGAAATTGACTCTCTATTCGACCGGCTTCTCCTGTTGTTTGCACGGTTCGCTGCCTCCTCTCACGCGAACAACAGTCCGTCTCTCGCAACTCCCTCATCTCAGCGGAGCGAGTCTCAACCTGAGGGCTCCGCCATTTCGTTCTCCCGTCCGTGCGAGTTGAGCAGCCGAAGGAGACTCTTCTCCCATTTCTACTGTTCAGCTGAATCGAACAGCAGCTGTCCCTCTTCCTTCCTCCTTTCCGTTCGGACTCCCCGTCGACCGAACCACAGGTTAGCCGCAGGCCTCCTTTTCTCGATTTCTTAAGTCTGTTTTTCTGCAACCGGCAAAAGATCCAACCGAGCTCTATTTGCAGCTTCCTCTTTAGAAATCATTAGCTATTTCTCCTTTTTATTTACCCAAAGTTTTTATCGTTCCTTATTTATTTCTCCAACACAATAACTGCTCCTCCTCCTTGTTTCTCTCTGCTAAATCAGTAGCTTTTCTTTCTTCATATTTCCAACACTCTCTTGTTTGACAATACTTGGTGATTCTCCTTAATTTGAAGGATGTTTGCAGCATCACGATTGATGACTTTAATGTCCAATTTATCTACCTTCCTCTGTAAGGTTAAGAGCAAGGAGTTTATGATGGGGTTTGTTGACTTTCTCATAAGGAAATATTCTATTCCAGCAAAGGGAGAATATCGAAGTTAGAATCCAAAGCATGAGGTTCTAAATAAGATTCATAAAAAGGGGTTTTGGTGGCTGAGTCAACTATTCTTTGATCAATCCAGAAAAGAGATTTGCCAAAGAAACAACCTAAGAAACAAATATATTCAATGTTCAATGATTATCTTGCATAGAAGAGAAATGACAAGAAACATGGTGGTTTCAAATGCAATGGTTTGTTTTTTATCGACAAGTTAAAGCTCATAGGAAAACTATTTGGTGTTAATGAAGAGAAGTCTCACTCACAACATGCACCTAAAATCTATGCGCATTTGGACGGAGGAACCTCGAGCTCTTTGTATACGACGGGAAAAGCTCTTAAGACACTCAGCGTCTGAAAAAATTTACATGGTTTCTTTTGTATAGGTAACCTATACACACTCTTTGTAGCGTGGTAGAGAAAATGAAGACTTAAGTCTCAATCATCGACCCTTACGCAAAAGGCATAAAATGCTCAATCTTAAATGCACCTAAATTGTATCACGGCATTTGACAGCGAGAACTCTGGCGCTCTTTGTAACAGGAAAACTCGTGCGACTCTGCTGACGGAAAATTTACATGATTCCTTTTGTGCAGGTAATCTATACATGCTCTTTGTAGCGTGGTAGGGAAAATGAAGACTTAAGCCGTGATTTATATCACTCATACACGCTCTTTGTAGCGTGGTGAGCAGGCCCAGCCCCCCGATGCAACCCCATGTGGGGACGACGCCGGGAGGTTGCTGAAATTTGAACTGATAAAGCGTTCAAACATGATCAAATAAAAGCATCATTAAACCTAAATTGAAGGTTCAAATGAAGTTGCATTGAGCTTAAGTTAAATATTAAATCAAATATTAATTTAAGCATATAAATTCTAAAATCTCTAATGAAGGTTAACTTGTAAGATTTGGACTCAAAGGGGCATTCATAGGTGACCCAATAGTTCTTTAATGAGCACGAACAAATCTTAGTATAGTTGAAGTTTCTCATATGAAGACAAATTGAAATAATATTTAATGCTAAGCATTTCAATAAGATTTGCAAGGGCTTGAAAGTCTACCTGCAAATGAGAATACTTGAAATGAACCATCGCAAAGGGAATTCTATGAGATTGAAGATTAAGTTCAATGAAGAGAAGGCACCTACAATCATGATATAAGTTTGCTTGTATATGAGTTTGGAATATCCAACGATATTTCATGAAATGTTAAAACCTTTTAATGGCGGCATGTTACAAAGCAGTAAAACTTATTAGGAAGATCATGAATATGAGAGACTTTAAATAAGTCTCCTACACATATCATAACACAAGACCCAACTCAGTTCAAGCACTTTAAGTCTGACAATGATGCCTAATTAAAGTAAACACACTGCATGAGGGGATTCGTGGAGTTGAAGGTTGAATCGAAAAGAAATTACCTCTATTCATAGCATGTGTTGATCGATTCATAAGCTTGAAATATCTAAGGATGTTTCATAAAAGTGTGAAAATCTATTATATAAAAAGGTATGAGAATAAATAACCTTATTAATTAGCGAGTGATGAAAACAAGAAACAAACCAAGCGAATAATTGAAAAGAGTAGGACTTTGATTGAATGTTGCACTTTTCACTAGTCATCTCTTATCTAATTTAAATGCTTTAGATATACATTCAAATATCTAGATGAGATGAACTTTATGCATGTTGGATGAAACAACATTATGCCTAATTCAAGCACTTCATTAATTCATGTGAAGGTTCTAAAGGATTAAGCTCCCTTTGTGAATATTATAAATCCATCTTATACCCGAATCTATTGCTTTAAAGATACATGCGAACGCTCTCGATGTATGTCTTGAAATTCACAGAGTATCAAAGAGATAGATCCTTGTGTATGCAGTGAGGCAATCATTAGCTCAACTCAAATGTTTAGAAGTACATGCAAATATTTTAATGAAGTGAATTAAACATAGACATACGTTAAGAGAATGTTTTATCCAATTCAAGTGTTTCATTGATATGTGCAAATACTCGGATAAAAAAAATAAATTCATATAAACTTATATCTGGTTCAAATACTTCAATGCTTGCATAAATTTTCAAATAAATGAATGAGATGCTTACATGCATTATGAGGTGATTATATGCTCAATCTTGTTGCATTAAGATGCATATCAATCACCTGAATGATGAAATATTGCATTCATTACAAAGCAACATCACATCTAAATTTGATGTTTTAGAATAACTTAAGGTGAGATGATCATATACATTATGAGAGTATTCCTAACCTCAGTTTCAAATACCTCGAAGTATGTATGAGTATTTTATGAAATGAATAAGAGATTATATATGCAAGCAATTGAAAACTCGCATGGGCCCCGACATTATGCTGAATGCTTAAACTTAGTGTTTGATGATGTGGTTGATTGGTTGGGTCTTGGGGCCCTGCAGGTTACAAAATCCAATAATTATATTATAATATCTTCAACCTAATAAAAATATCGAAAATTTAATTACATATAGTAGATATGATCCTCTATTATTAAATTAATAGAGTGACGATCTAAAACATAATAAAATATCAGATGATGGTTGTGTTGAATGAAGATTTCAACAGGAGGAGATACTTTCATCAAAACGTGATTGTTATTTCAAATCAAATTAATATAAGTTAAAAGACTTAAAATAAAATTTAATTAATCCACCTTCCGCAACTGTCTGTCGAAGGTGACAAATTAATAAAACTCTAGCTCACAAAGGAGCTAATGCCAAATCAAGTACACAACTATATTTAGTCTCAATTAATCTCATGCTAGTAAGGACGTGACTCTGTCCCTCGATGCGTGTCTTGGCCATTACACATATGATCATTCTACCGTCCTGATGGGTATTGCCAAATGACACCATTATATCACGCGATCAGTAGTATGCTCCCGATGGCTCCTTTGAGTTGTGACTATAGGGTGCACGATGCAAAAACATCTGTCATTAGGTAGATTTAAGTCGTCTCCTTAGACAAACACTAACCAGTCCAGGATCTCTGGACGGCGTAACACGTGTATTTGTTGATAAGGATCTTCGATTGTTGTTATTATCTCGATTAAGTAGAATAAAGGCAGGACTCGGGAAACACCATGGGATCTCAGATGGTGCATCGTTCCCCAATCATACGTTTTAAGTTAAATATAATGAATTTTATAAATCTAAATTTCTCGCCTTCTTATATACAACCTGCTAGCGACGACCTAATCGAAAGTTCTCTCTCAGCATTGAGAGAGGTAGTTAACTGTAGGTGCTTGTGCCTATGGGAAACCTGGAACCAGATCTAAAGTCGTCACAAAAAGATGGCGAAATCTCTAGGTAGTGTTTTATTTACTATTCCATCTGCCTTCTGAAAGTTTGACCGACATTTAAATCACTCTTCATTGAGAGGTCGGTGGCGAATTTTCGGAGCCCACATTTTATAGATATTGTGTGGAGAGTTTGTATTTTAAAGTAATTTTTTTGTTAAAATCATTGAAGATCATTTGCAAATGGAAGATAGAGCTGATATGATTATTCCAAGAGTGTAAGATGAAATCATTATTTTATTCAAAGTTTGGTTAAAATTTACCATTTAAATACTATCATAAAATATCAGTCTTGTCAACTCTAGTCCTTATATCATATTGGTTAAGTTGAATAATTACAATCCTTTTCAAATATTTGCACATTTCTTTTAGTAAAAGCTGACTTAAATTGATCTCATTTTCAATTTGCATTTTTAATATTTATGTGTGAACCCTTTTCTCATTTGTTGGAGCACATTCGAGTATTTTAATTTTTAAAAATTTAAGTATATTTTAAGACATTTGTGCGTTTCTCGAAACAAGTCCATTTGAGTTCATTTTATATTTATCTGTGCATCATGCTCATATTTCAAATTCAAGCATTTAGTCGACAGTTGAAGCACATACAAAATGTTTCAATTTCATAAACTTGACTATAGTTTAGAGGGTCTGCACACTTTTCAAGATACATTAAACTTGAGTTAATTATTTTTAGTCTGTGCAACTTTCTCGGACTTAAATTTAAGCATTTAGCTTAGTAGTTGGAGCACTTGCGAATGTTTCAATTTAGTAGACTTGATTATTGTTAGTTGTTTTGCATACTTCTTGAGATATATTAAACTTGAGTTTATTTATTTATAGTCCACACTACATTCTCCTACATTATATTTTGATCACTCAGGAAAAACGACCAAATTCTCTGTCATCTAAAATGCTAGATAGTTCATTCTTCATTCTTCATGAGGCAGATTGATTTTTATTCAATAGGATTTCCCTTAACTTTATGTTAGGGTTCATTTAGATCTTGGTTCTACTTCTTATGAATGCAAGCATCCATAGTTAACTACTCTATTTATCATAGTAGGAGGGTGCTCTCGATTAAGGTTGGATGTTTGTATTAACCTCTGGTATAAATCTGTGTGCTTAGTGACGTTATGTAAATGACTATCTGGGGTAAAGGAAAGTAGTCCTGATCAAGATCTTATGGTTTCGTCATCCCGATCCTATTATTATTCTAGTCTATCAACATCAAAGAGCTATTAACCGTAATGCCTAGGGAACTTGATTACCAGCCATGAGTTGTCTAATCCCAAGAATCTCGAGTTGACTAGGGTTGTTGTGCAGGTGTTATTATGCAAGTGTCTATTGAATTATAACTTAGTTTGTAAGTTTGTCTTATCATTTAGTTTTATGACTTAGTCTTTTAGACGAGATGATTTGAGAATTTTATAAGATAGGTAAGATTTGCATCTATTGTAGGGTTCATGTTAAATGAAGCCTGCCTTGCAGACATAAGCTCGGTTCACATCCTTTGGAATGCCTATGTTGAATGAAGTTTGACACACATTGGGCTTACATCCATTAGAATGCCAGGTGTGTTGTCTATTATATAGACAATGAATAGGCTTACATTTATTGGAATGCTGTGATTTTAAATGTGAAGTTTGTTTACTAACATAAATTGGATTCATATCTTAGAGAATTTTTCATAAATATGTAAATTCATTTTTTGTGTAAACATATTAGGCTATTAGTTGGAAGGCCACATAGATTAGACTCATGTCTTTTAGAAAGCTGATTTGTTAGTATGAAATCCATTTTGCAAATAGAATTTGGGCTTACATCCATTGGAAAACCAATAATTAGGTTAGTCTTATATCCATCGAAAGACTGTTTATTAAACATGAAGCACACCTAGTAGACAATTGACTAGGAGCCTTGTGGATATGAAATGGACTTACATCCATTGAAGAACCTAATAAAATGTAATTCTTCTTATGAATATGTATTGGAATTAGAACCTTTTGGAATGCCAATTATCAGATGGTTTATTCTCATTTTATGTGTTAGATGAACTTTGATTTTGATGAGTTTGCTTGAAATGCACTTAGATTGTGCCTAATTAATTTGAGTAATTTATAATTGTTTGTAGTTGTGCTTATGTGAATATTTTCATCCCAAAGGTCAGGTCTTTATACTTTTATGGATTTTATAAAATTCACATATGAATGCGATTATTCTTAATTCATCCATATGTTTAAATTTATCAAGAAGTTGAATAACTTAGATTTAAATCCTCATTTTCAACAATTTTATTTTAAATTGAATTATTTTATTGTGAGAGAGGAATTTGATTGATTGCGTGTAATTTAACTCAAATTATTAGATGTTGTAGGTTGGCTACATTTAATAATTGAAAATTTGACCTCTTCAATTTCAAATTTTAATCTTTATTTGAGTGATTTTATTACATTATAATTCCATCTCTCTCACCTTTGCGATTTTTATTTAAAAGATTCAGTTTAATAATTTCATCAAAATTTTGGCAGCATAATTGTTTAGCTGCCTCATTTCATGAAATTTAATGGGATCGGCGCCTTCTCCCTTTAGATCCAAAATTGATGTAGGGTGGTTGTCATCTCTTGCCAAAACCAAGATCAATGGCGGTCTTTGTAAATTTTATGGTGGATCCAAGATCATTTGTACACAGTCTTCTAACTTGGATTTATTTAATTTTAAAATTATTTAAAATTTATACAATTATTTGAAATTTGTAGCATGACGCGTGGTGGTGCTTTATTTTTGAAATTTATTATAATTGTGCTCTTCTCTCTTGTTTTAGACCCATGATTGATAAAGGGAGGTTGTAATTTTTGGTGACCTAAGATCAACGGTAGAGACCTTCATAAATTTTTGGCACCAAGATTAATGTGCATAGGTCTTCGAGTTTTTAAACCTAAATTTTTTTTTAATTTTTTAAGAATTAGTGGCTATTATTTATCTAGAAATCTCAAAATGCCCTCTAGGCAGCTCGACTTCTTCACGATGGAAGAGGAGGTGTTCAACTAGGGTTGTTCACACGATTAAGAGGTTTGGGGCTTTGGCTTCTCTCTTCCTCAGCGCTCTCTCTTTTCCTCTCATACGCTTAGCTCAGCTTGGTCTCATGTCTGTGTAAAAGCTCCAAATCGACTCATTGATTGGCCTTTTAAAGGCTTTAGCGATCCCTAGATTGTGTAGGGTGTGATCGGACGTGGTTAGGGTGACGTTCATGGAGATTGTGGGTGCGGTGTGCGTTCATGGCTGGAGGCGTGACATTTATGGAGATTGTGGGTTGGAGCTTGTGCCAATCATGTATGTAGTTAAAGTAGGGCTAATCATGCTATAGGTTCAACCCTTCCTCTTTTTTGTTTTAGTTGTAAACTTATTCGAGCATTTCATTATGGTTGTTGGGGCACATGTGAACGTTTTAATTTAATAGACTTGATTATAGCTTTGAGGATATGTGGTCTTCTGGAGATATTTCAAACATGAGTTTAATTATTTTGAGTTTGCATATCATTTTTAGATATTGTATTCGATTATTTCAACACATTTGATATTGTATTCGATTATTTCAACACATTTGTCTGAGCATATGCAGATAATTTTTTTATTTAACTCTAGCACAATTTTTGGTGTACCTACATAATGCACATCATTTACTCAATGCATTTTTATGCTTTTTAGTGCATTTGCATTAAGCATTTGCATGCTTTTTAGAATATTTTGATTGAGTTTAAAGTTGTCCCGTAATTCATGTGCATTACTTGAAAGTATTTAAATTTTATTGTTTGCATGAATGAATAGAGAATGAGAGAGATGAGTGACATGTTTGTATGAATGAAGGAGGAGAATACGAGAGATAATTACCTTGCAGAAAAGAGGGTGAGGGAGTTGGAGAAGGTTGTGATTAGTGGCTCAGGAGTTGGGTGGTTGGGCGAGTGTCCTGGAATCGGAAAGTCTCATGTGGTTGAAACAAGCAGGGAGGGGCATCTGTGAGTGAGTTGGGAGAGGAGGGCTTGTGGCTTGTTAGAGTGAGGGGGTTGGAGGAAACGGACCAAAGATAGGTGAAGGAGAGAGGTGAGATTTTACGTTAGGTGAAGGAGAGCAATCATATAAGTATAATTTTTTTAGAATAAAGTCAAGAAAATAAATTTTTTAATAGTTCATGCTAAAGAGTATGGGTGAAATTGGTGGTTGGTATAGGATAGAGATGGGTGGCTTTGATGGGATGGGAGAAAATTTTGATTGAATATTTTTGTTTAAAATTTGATTTATTTATTTTTATATTAGATTTTTTTTACATTACTTTAAATTCGTTGAATAATAATAATACTAATTTAAGTTAAATAAGATTTTATTATTGATATTAAACATATATTAATTATTTTTCTAAAATAATTATTAATACATAATGATGATCAAAGCGATAATTGTATATTTAGTTTAAAGTTAATCTTAATAATATTTTTTATCATTATTATTTATTATGAAATAAATCTCAAGATGGTTTGTTGACTATTTGCATTTGTCTAATTTAGTCCCAGAGTTTCATATTTTCTCAATTTAATTTTTTAACTATCTGAAATTAATTAATTCAAAAGGTTCATGTAGAAATAGTAATAGAAAATTGATCCCAATTTAGTTTTTGAGAGACTATTTGGAAACAATTTTGTATAGTCGGAGACTAAATTGAAGAATTGTAATGCTTTTGGGCTAATTTAGCCACATGAAATTACTTAAGGGATCATTTTGAGATTTAGCCCTTATTATATGTTTTTATAAATTATATATTTAACTCAAATTTGATTAATATAAGTGAAAATAGATAAATATATAATTAACATTGTGTTGATTTGCCATGCAAAATTTCATTAGTGTCATTGCTTTGCGAAAGTGAATTTCTCGATTTCTTCCCATGTGACGACTCAGGCAATATGGGTTTATTTTCTAACAATTTTCATCATTTCAAATGCATTGACATAGCTTATTTTGCGGATGAGAGAAGCTTGGGTATTTTCAACTACAATCAAAGTATTGGAACTTGTTGACCTACAACTATATACCACTTGAAGTTAATTAGATAAATTAGAGGTTAAAATGCCTCAATTGCGATGAAATCGATCAAAAATATGAATTAATTTGGCTTAATGCGAAAATATTAAAATTAACTAAATAAAAAATTAAAATAAATATCAAATCAGTTAATGATCAATTAAATAATTAAAATAACCTTTGTAACAAAATTACGTGCATATCGAAGTTGGGAAGCCTCGACAACGTCCGAACGACCTCCGTTCCAAAATTGTCTTGTTATTCAAATATCGAAATCTATCAAACGACGCTTCCGTCGATTCGAGTATCGTGACGTCGATCAATTTGGAGACGTCGCATAATTTAAACCTAATTTCACTTGGCCGTGACGTTTTCTTAAACGACCTCCGATCAAAATCGATGTATTCGTTAACCTAAAATCAACACCTATTGCTTGCATTATTAGGATGATTCGTCAAAATTTACGTGATTAGGGCCAATTATCTTAATTATTAAGCTAATATAATCTAAAGCAATTCTAATCCTTATCTTAATCTACCTCCCACATATCCAATCAAAATTGAATGCATCTCAACGCCTTTTAATTTTATTGGTTTAGTTTGGTGTCAATGAGAATTAATCAACCCCAAAGGAAATGAGGGCTTTCGATCCTCATTCATTTACGACTCCCTGAACGACGCTCGTTTTCTGCTCTCGGTTTGCTTCCTTACGGCTCCTTGGCTCTCTCATGATCCCCCCTTTCTTAGTCTCACGGTTTGAAGCCCTCATGCAGTCTCCCTTCCTCATTTCTGTTCTCGCCAAAGCTCTTCCACGATTCTTCTTTTCTTCCTCGTTCGACCGGTTACTCTTCTAAGCAAACCAAAATCCTCCTCCTTTCCTCTTAGCATTACACTTCCAGTCATCTCTTTCTAACCTTAAACTTATTTTTACATATTTAAGTGCTTTTGGAAATTAGGGTTTTATTAAATATGCTATATCTTATGCTTGAGATTATCTAAGAGTTTCTTTGAGCTTTGGGATGATGTATGACCCAAATCTCATTTTACTTTCTATTATCTATGGATTTTATGGTTATCTTCTGAAAATGTTTTGGGATGATGTATGGCCCAAATCTCATTTTACCTATTATCTATGGATTTTATGGTTATTATCTTTGAAAATGCTTTGGGATGATGTATAATTTCATTTTTTAATTCTCTATGGATATTTATGTTTAGGTTTTAATAGATATTATGGTTCATAGAAAGATAAATATTTTATGTGTTCAAGAAACCAAATGGGTTGGGGAGAAAGCCAAGGAGATTGATAGTTTAAGTTTTAAATTTTTTGTGTAAAAGTTCTAGAAATGGTGTAGGTGTGATTATAGATAAAAGTTTGAAGGATAATGTTATAAATATTAATAGGCGTGGAGATAGAATTATCTTTAAAGATTATTGTTGATCTTAAGATTATCAAAGTTATAAAGTGTTTATATCTCAATAGGTTTGGAGGTAGCACAAAGAAAAATTTTGGAATGAATTAGAGGATTAATACAAAGATACCTCTTGTAGAAAAAAATATTTATTGGAGGAGATTTAAATGGACATGTTGGTAGAGTGGTAGAAGATTTTAAAGTATTCATGGTGGTTATGGATTTGGGTGACTAATTAAGAAGGTAGGGGTATATTAGATTTCTTTTGCTTATGATTTTTGTAGTTCTTATACTTTATTTAAGAAAGAGATGATATTATTACTTATAAAATGGATCTAGTAAAACATTGATTATTTTGATAAGAAAAATATATCGTTTGATGTAAAGATTAGGCATTAAAGTGAAAATCAAGTACCAACATCGATTGTTAGTTTTAAATTTTAAGATGAAAGGTTGTAAGAAAAAAATAAATCAAATTATTGTCACAGAATTAGATGACACTTAAGAACACAAATAAAAATATATTTAAGAGCAAGCTACAAGAGATTAGAATTTGGGATGTTCATGAAAATAACATTATGTGAAAAAAAGCAAATTAAAGTGAAATTAAAGTTCTAAAGATATATCTTTAGAATTCAAAGGAAAAAACTTCTTTTAATAAGAATAGTTGGTGGTGAGTCAATTAAAGAAAAGATAAATAAGAAATATTATTATAAAACTTGGTTTAGATGTAAAACTTCGGAGAATTGGAAATATATAAAGTGGCTGTAGAGATTCTAAGAAAGATATATGATGAAAAAATTTAGCTTTTAGTGATTTATACAATAGATTAGATACAAGATGAAAGATGTATGTATAAGTTAAGACGAAATAGGAGAAGTAAAGATATAGTTAAGTGAGGTATATTAATGATGAAAATAATAAAATGCTTTTTTAGAAAATATTGAAAATAGGTGGATGAGGTATTTTGATAAACTTTTCAAAGGATCGAAAGTACGATTGATTTTAACTTAATACCTAAAATAGAAAATTTCATTTTATCATCGTTAGTAAATCGAAGTTAGTGAAACTTTAAAGAAAATGAAATGTGGAAAAGTAGTAGAGATAATATTCCAATAGAAGTGTGGAAATGTTTAGGAGATCAAGGAATTTCTTGACAAATCTTTTAATGTCATTTAAAGACTAAAAGATGTCGAGATTAATGGAGAAAGAGTTTGTTGTTTATATTTAAGAATAAAGGTGATGCACAGAGTGTGCAAATTATAGAGAATTAAGTTAATGTGCCCTACATTAAAATTATGGGAGAGTAATTGAGCATAGGTTACGATGTGATAAGTTTCTCACTATCGGTTTGGTTTCATGCCGGGTAGATCTACTATGGATGCTATACATTTGTTAAGAGGTTTGATGAAGAAGCATAGAGAAAGTAAGGAGGATATTTATTGATTTGGAGAAAGTTTATGATAAAGTTTCAAGAGATGTTCTTTGGAGAGTTCTAGACGAAGGAATTAATATTGGTTATATTCAAGTCATTAAGGATATGTATACAGTTACTTGTGTCCAAACACAAGGAGGGACAAAATATTTTCCTATTTGTTGGATTAAATCAAGGTTGACTTTAAGCCCTTATCTTTTTTACTTTAGTTATGGATGTTCTTACTAGGCATTTACAAGAAGATGTACCTTGGTGTATGCTTTTTGTTGATGACATTTTTCTTATTGATAAGACTAAAGAGGGAGTACAATAGAAACTTGAATTATGGAGGTCAACTCTAGAGTCTAAAGGTTTTCGTTTAAGTAAATCTAAAACTAAATATATGGAGTGTAATTTTAGTTGTAGAAGTTATAGTGGTAGTGTTGTGACATCAGCTGAACAAGTCATTAATAAGAGTGGCGTTTGAGATATTTAGGCTATTGTTCAAAATGATGGTGAAATAGATGGAGATGTTATTGGTAGAATTCAAGTTGGATGGTTGAAGTGGAGGAATGCTTCTTTATTATGTGATAGAAAAGTTCCACTTAAACTTAAGAAAATTTTATAAGATGGTGGTAACTGATGACTTATGGTGCGAATGTTGGCTAATAAAGAGAAGCATAAACTAAGTTAAGTTTACTGAGAGATGAGGATGCTTAGGTGGATGAGTGGCTTTACTCTTAGAGATAGAATGCAAAATGAGTATATTCGGGAAAAAAGTTGGAGTAGCTCAGGTGGTAGATAAGATTAGGGAGAGTCGTAGATGGTTTGGCCACATAAAGCGTCTTCCGATGAAGAGAGTAGATGCATTAGATTTCCTTATGTTAAGAAAGGTAGAGGTAGACCTAAAACGACTTGGTTAAGAGGTATAAAAAAATGATCTTAGTATACTTGATTTAAATGAGAATTTGACACATAATAGGACACAATGGAGATGAAGGATTCATGTAGCCGACCCCACCTAGTCGGATTAAGGCTTGTTGTTGTTGTTGTTGTTGTTTATGGATATTTATGCTTCTAGTGTGCTGAAAATGATTTCTGCATAGGGTAAAAATGTCTCTCATAGCTTCTTTTATGATAAAATGAAATTCCTAAGCTATGTGCAAGTGTTCTTAATTTAATATCTCTATCATTTGGATGAAATAATGCTTGCTGAATTTCTTCTTACCTGGGGAAAGTTGGTTTAGAAGTATGGAAGTATGTTTAAGGGATATCTATGCTTCTAGTTTGCTGAAAATGATTTTTTGCATAGGGTAAAAATGTCTCCCATAGCTTCTTTTATGATAAAGTGAAATCCCTAAGCTATGTGCAAGTGTTCCTTATCCTTAATTTCATATCCCTATCATTTGGATGAAAATGCTTGCTGAAATCTCTTCTTACCTATGGAGGGTTGGTCTAAAAGTATGGAAGTATGTTTAAGGGAAGTGCATGATACCAATCTCATGTTGTTTGCTTTTGTTTTATGGGTTTCATTCTTCTTATCTTTAAATCAATTCTATGGGTGAGATGATGTCATGCCTCTTTTACATGCATGTTAAAATTTGAAATTGAAAGAGGGATTTGAAGTGTTGCATGACATAAATCCTAGATCATATGGAAAGTTCTAAGTCTCTTTTACATGCATGTTGAAATCTGAAATTGAAAGAGGGATTTGAAGTGTTGCATGGTATAAATCCTAGATTACATGTAAAGATCTAAGTCTCTATGCTTGCATGAAATCTGAAATTGAAAGAGAGTTTAAAATATTTCATGGTCTAAATTTAGATCATGTGCAAAATTCCTTGTCTCGGTTTTATGCTTCACTTCCGTTTGGAGGTTGATGCTTCCTAAACCTCTATTGTATAAAGCAAAGTCAAAAGTGTGAAAATATGATTTAAGATAATGTATGACTCAAATTGTAAGTTGAATACAAGTTTTCTTTACTTTCACACTTCAAATTTCTGTTTGAATGAAATGATATCCATTAAACTTCTCTTACATGTTTAAAACAAAATTGGAAATGTAAGAATGAGGTTAAAAATGATAGGACAGCAAATATGAATGATTATCCTATGATTTGAGATGAGTAGAAATGAACGGAAGTGATGCATATTGGTGATGAATTTTGTTCTTAGTTTCTTTTACATACACTTGCCTTTAGAATATGAAAAGTTCAAAGCTTGTGAATGAACATAGTACTTTGACTTTCTTTTTTTTTTTCCTATTTTCTCATCTTTCTTTATCAAAAGAAAAGTTTTTTTTATTAAATCTGAAAATTCAGATTTATATATGTGTTATTTCCTTAAAAAAAAAAAAAAAAAAAGATGAGGGGAGGAAGGTAAATTATTGTTGGGGAGCTCTTTTACTCCATTGTATGGCTAGTTGCTATTATGAGAATCATAATATGGGAGAAGATTAAATTTCGATTTGTTTTGGGTGGTTCAGATCTAGTTTAATGCAAGTGCTTATTATATATATTGATATCATGGATTCACCTTTGTTTCAATAGTATGCTAAGCAAATGTCATGTCTTCTTTAAGTACATATGTAGGCATGTTTAAATGCAAATGCGAGCTTGAAATCTATTGCTATAAGTACCTACTCATGTTTCTCCAACATGGTAGGGAAACTTGTTATAAATACCTACTCATGTTTCTCTAACATGGTAGAGAAATTTGTTATAAGTACCTACTCATGTTTTCCAACATGAGTGAAACGCTATAAGTACATTCAGTTCAATATAATTTAAATGCTATAAGACTACTGCAGATTTCTCCAATATGGTTGAAAAATTTGCTATAAGGCTCTGTGTTTCTCCAACATAGAAAATTTATTGTTATTTAAGATTTTGTTTTTCTCCGATGTGGGGAAATGTTATGTTGTCTTAACCCACGACGCTTTTCTACAAATATAAATTCGTGTCTCCACACCTACCATGACGTTTTCGTGGTGGGAAGGCTAGCCTCCCAAAGCAACCCTCATATGCGGGGTGACGCCAGGAGGTTGAAAATTTTGATTTATATAAAAAGAGAAAAGGTGTAAGTACTCTACAATAGTTGAATTTCTGATGATATGTATGTGTTTATGTGTTGATTTAGTGTCATTCAAGTTATTCATCATATGACAATTATGATATATTGATTAATGTTATGTTGAGTAATGCTTATCTCAATCCCGACACGTATACAAATACTTAATCTTGAGTAATGCTTATTTTAATCTCTATTTAAATCGATATGTCTCTTAAACACAAGTTTAGTACATTTATTTTATCTTACTTGTTCATCTTTGCAACAACCCTTACATTCCTATGCATAGTTGAACATAGAAAGAAAATATATTCTATTGGCACATGCTTATGCATAGTTGAACATAGAAAATGGATACATCTTATGGGCATATACTTATGCATGGTAGAACATAAAAAGAATATACCTTCTAAAAATGTTTACATGAAATGATGTTGGACATATCTAAGACATGAAATTAGAAGGGACTTACAAATTAAGATGACACAAATTGACTCCTTCTTTTGCAAGTTGGATAAATTCCTTTTAGACTTGTAATATGTCTTGTGAGGAAGAAAAGAAATATAGAATAAGGCCATGAGTAAATCCTCTTATTTATAAGCTCCCTCAACTTTCTTTTTTTCACTTGTTTTATGACATTGACACATGTTTGTACAGTTTGTGTAATGCGAGGATGAACTCTTCATGCCACATGTCATACCACATGCACATGCATTTGAGAAATTTTTTTAATTCCCCTTTGTCATTTACCTTTAATATTATATGACAAAAATATGAGTTTAAGAAAAGATTAACTCTCTTTTTCTCACTTTCTTTCAATGTCATACCACATGACATGCATGTGAGAAATTTCTTTCTCTTTATCATCTTCCCCTTAATGTGGGATGACAAAAATATGGGTTTAAAGGAAGATTAATTTACTTCTTTGCATTTCAATTCAATTTCATGCCACATGTCATACCACATGCACATGCATGTGAGTAATTTTTTTAATTCTCTTTTGTCATTTACCTTTAATGTTATATGACAAAAATATGAGTTTAAGGAAAGATCAACTTTTGTCACTTTCTTTCATCACATACCACATGCACATGTGAGAAATTTCTTTCTCTCTTTATCATCTTCCCTTAATGTGGGATGACAAAAATATGAGTTTAAGAGAAGATTAATTTATTTTTTGGCATTTCAACTCAATTTCATGTCACATGTCATACCACATGCACATGCATGTGAGAAATTTTTTTAATTCCCCTTTGTCATTTACCTTTAATGTTATATGACAAAAATATGAGTTTAAGGAAAGATCAACTCACTTTTTATCACTTTCTTTCAATGTCATACCACATGCACATGCATGTGAGAAATTTCTCTCTCTTTATCATCTTCCCTTAATGTGGGATGCCAAAAATATGGGTTTAAGAAGATTAATTTACTTGGCATTTGAACTCAATTTCATGCCACATGTCATACCACATGCACATGCATGAGAAATTTTTTGAATTCCTCTTTATCATTCCTTTAATGTCATATGACAAAAATATGGATTTGAGGAAAATAAACTCTCTTTGTCATATCTTTAATGAGATGATGAATACTTGTTTTTGTCATTTTTGTACGCAAAAGGAGGTCATGCAAAGGAGGTTCATTTTAATTGACCCATTTATCTCTAATGACATATGACATGCATTTTATATTTGCCATTTGTCTCTTAATAACATGTGACATTTACTTATATCCTTGTCATTTCTTAATGTCATATAACAAAGCATAGATCAAGAAAGGATCTTAACTCCTTTACTATTTCTTTTAATTCTCATAATGTAAAATAGATTTCTTTACAAAAGAGAGGGCCCATCTAGATTGGTGCACTATGTAATTAATACACCTCCTCTTTATATGAAAATCTATGGGATTCATACTTGATCCAATGGGCTTTTAAAATGAGCTCCTAAAATGTTAAATCACTTGTTTGTTTGATTATTACAAGAGTATTGCTACATAACATAAGAGAGGATATTTGGCCTAAATAGTGTTCATACTATATCACTAAATAAACACCAATCTCTATCTTGCATCAATGACTTTATACTTGATCAATTCCCTAAAATGCTCAATTTGTTTCGATTGGTTATATAAGAGAGGATATTGCTTGATCGAACATAAGAAGAGATTTGATCTAAATAGTGTTTATACCATATCTCTAAATGAATACCAATCTCATCTCGCATCAACGACTTTATACTTGATCAATCCCTAAAATGTTAAAAGTTCAATCTCTTTTGTTTGTTAGTTACATAAGAGAGGTATTGTTGATCGTTACATGAGAAAGGGATTGCCTAAATAAGATTCATCATATTCCTAAATAAACACTAATCTCTATCTTGCATCAATATTCTTTTACTTGGTCAAATAGGTCCCTAAATTGTTAAATTTTAGCCCCTTTTATTTGCTGATTGGTTACCTAAGAGAGAGTATTGTTTGCTGATTTGTCATTAAGATGTCATTATTTCATAATTCACTCATCAATGAGTACCAAATTTATACCTTACATAAATTGTTTTACATTTGAGTCAATGAGTCTTTAAAATGTCACATTGAATACAACTTTAAACCCTCACTTGGGTCGGTTGACAATGTTTAAGTTGCGTTTATCGATAAATTCAACTTACATCGATATGATCCTCCAAAATCACTTTCTATACATGAAGCTTAAGTCCCTCGGAAAGTTCCTTGGATCCTAAATATTTGCTCCTTAAATGGAAGTAAGTGAGTAGCTTAATTAACATAATCATCATTTTATGTGCCACTCTTTCTTCTCTATGTGCATATGAAAGCTAAGTTTAAAGCTCTCTTTAAATTCAAGAGACATGAATAGGAACCCATGTTTTATGTTTGAATTAACATTCAACCATTCAAATCGTATGCATAAAGGGGATTTGGTTATAATGTACAAATTTATATGATTTCTACCAGATTTGGAAATGTTAAATACCAAAAAAGAAGGATACATGTTTGATCAAAAAATAGATTACTACTGTTTTTATAACATGTAAAAGGGAATGTCATACTAAACATATTTTAACTTTATATTCACACCCATACAATTTTAAAAGAAGATACAGATGTATGTTGAAATGTCATATTAGATCAACATTTAGGAAATATGCTTCCAAATGCAAAACAAAAAAAAAAATAATGAACAGATGTTATGCTTCTTCTGACGTCCGTTAACAAAATCTAAAATCCCATCTACGCCAGATTTTGGTGCATGCATCATGTCAAATTCAACTACTTCAACTTAGACATTCATATTCATTTAATATTTCAATGAGACAGATGATGAAGTATTCAAGATCAAATATCTAAATACATGTAACCCAAATGCAAAGATAAAGAAAAGAATATATGTTTCCCTTTTTTGGTCTGATCCGTTAACAAACTTAAAAATTGATATATTATAAGAATTTCAAACTAATAATATCCGGTAGTTTAATTCTCATATAATTATAAGATATGAATCAATTATAGCTCAAGTTCCCCTCAAGAAGAAAGTCTGCATCCTCTATGTGCTATGGTTTGAAGGATTATACTTCTTAACGAATTTAGACTCATCCTCAGAATCAGAAAGAAACAACGCTATTAATCGATATTAGTCCATGATCGATAATTATTATTAAAATTTTAATGATAAATGATCATATATTCAAATCTAAATCAATCATTAAATGATCAAAATTCAAATAAAAAAATAAAATATAAATGAAATGAAATTTATTATTTAAATTAAAACTTAAAAATCAATCCATCCAATATTATTTTCTTAAATTAAGAAAATTTTTGTCACAAAGAGTCAATGCCAAATTAAATGATAACTATTTTCACACTCAAATATTCCTAAGCTGTAGCGACGTGACGTGTCCTCTGTCGCATGGTTTTGCGTATGGCACATATAATGCGATACGACGACTGAGCTCACCGGTGGTACCATAATAATTACAATTATTTGGCCACCAGTTATGTTCAACGGTTTTTTTGAGTAAAATGTAAAATGCATTTGGGGTAAAAGTCTTATGTTAAGGTTGATTTATATTTGTCCCCCTGACAAACTCCACCCCTTCTGAGACATGGACGACGAACCCATGTTGTGACAAGGATCCTTCGGCCGATCGACTACCTCCTCCGACTAACAACTGGGATGACTAACCATGGGATCTAGATCGGGCGATCATTCCCCACCAAAAGTTTTAAATAAAAAATAAATTTGATAAATTCTAAACTCCATCAATTATATACTCGTATTTAACGATTCATTGATCATCCTAATCGAAAGTGCTTCTCAAGATTGGGAGGGTAATTAACTATATTTGCCTATAAAACCGAATAGATATAAAATTTCACCAAATGAATCGTTTGAAGTGTCTTATCTACTATTCGCTTTTCAAATTAAATTAAAATAACTCTTTTCCAAAGAGGTGGTGACGAATTTTTGATCCATGTAACTCTTATTCACACAACATCACATTGCATTCAATCAAAGCTAAAGAGGAAGTCTTGTATTTGTAATTTTAATATTTTGAATGCATCAGCATAGTCCATTTCACGAAACGAGCATCATTGTAGTGACTCTAGTTATGATCAACATCTCCAACCTATCTTACACGATATATATCCTATCTTACATGATATATATCCTTGATGTTGTATTCGCCGATCAAATCAAATACTGAGATCAATAGAACAATGACCTATTTATGATAAATTGATTTTTTTCTCATGAATTTTCTTGTCTTTTTGGTCCTCATGCTAGCAAGTAGATCTAATGCTATTAGACTGGAATTTGGTCTCCTAATGTATAGTTTGCTTTGTTGATCTTATTTTGCCTTATGGTTCATTTATTTTGATCTTTTTGATGTACCCTTAATAATTAGCACCTAGATCGTTGACTCCTAATTTGAGGCACGTGTTTGGCCTTCATTTGATCATCATAAGTGGGCATATGAACCACACATTATGTAGGTTTATAATAATTGTAAGGAAGCCCAAAATCTTGCGAAGAGTGTAGTCGGAAAAAATTATAGTTTTGATGACTTATATTACTGGCTAGGTACAATGTTAAGATACAATTAAAAAATGTATAATATCTGTGGTAGGAGATTAGAGATCTAAGAATTCTAATGGTACAAAGACATTTTCATGCTTCATTCTTATTGAGTTATATAATGAAATTATAGGGAGAGAGTAATATAATATATATTTAAAAAACTTTATTAGTATCAAATAATCCATTTGGTGAAATGTTAGGAAAATTCAATTTGGAGGTGATTTTGTGAGAGAGGATCTTTATATTATTTTTTATTGGTTTTGAGAAAAAAATATAATTGAGTGCTATAAGAATTCATTTAGTGAGTATTAAGGAAAAAACTGTTTCAAAAGCATATTGAAATATATGATTATTAAATTAATTATAATAAAGTGTTGGCTTTTATGAAAACTTTTAAGTATAACAAAGGGTTTTTAATCATTGGATTAATAACAAGCATTTAAAACATCTTTTTGTGTTGGTTCTAAAGAGTCTTATAAAAGATATTCAAAGTTAAACGCCTTAGTGTATACTTTCCAAGATGACATGTTTTTAAATAGTGAGAAGCGGAAAGTTTTATCTGATGAAAATATTTATAAGTTGAACTGCCTTAGGATTAGACTAACTTTATGCTATGCTATTTTAGCTAGTGTAACATTAATACTTGTCAACAAATATTAATAGGTTAACATATCTTGATCTATTATACAAAATAATTAGGACAGAGATAATAATTTCTAGAGTTAACGTTGCTGAAGAAATACTTTAGAATACTATGAGATAAAAGAATATCATTTTGGATTCTTCAACCTCTTCCATCACTTCCTCCTTTTTTTTTTTTTTTGTTGGCTTAATTTTTACTTTTTCTACCATTTGCATTTAATTCTGACATGATTCTTTTTGTTGTTATACATCCTCAGTAGGAGTCTGATTCCAACATCCCGGAGAGTATGACCATCCACCTCTTCTCAACTTGTCTCTCATGTCCATTCAATCGCTCATGTTTTTTAGTAGTTTCAGAGAGAAAAATTAAAAATTTAATTGGTCATGTTTTTAGTATTTCTTGTGCTGATTTAATACGTGATCTTTTTAATTTTTGAACTTAATTATTTTTTTTTTTACTTGATCCAATTGAACAGTTGCTCAAATGCTGCTTTGCTATTTTTCAATTTGTGTTTGTTCTTGCTCTTCTTTTGAGTTTAACTAGTCACTTAACACTGTCCAGAGAATGTATAATGGTGCAAGCTTTTGGGTTATAGTCAATGTAGGTCACATTTATAAGTATCACGTCAGTAATATCAAAAGTCTTTCAACCTAGACTTGATGGTCCAATATTTTGTTGTACACATGTTTTAAGCGTTCGAGCTTCTATCATAGATGTAGATAATTGTGCACCTGATGTAATTATAACATTTGTTCTGAAAATGTTTCAGGTACATTACTACCTTTTTACTAATATGGTTCCTTAGTAAAAGAGCTGTTGTATTAACCCCAAGGATTCAAGAGCTACAGTTTGGTGGTTATGTCAAATCTGGTGAGCTTTTTTAGAAGTAGAAATTCATCCTAATTTTCTCTTTCTTCATCTACTATGATTTTTCCCAGAGTTGTCCTTTTTCAGTATTTTTATTGTTGTATCATTTTATTCTTGCAATCAACAATTGGCTAAGATAAGTTGCACGTAGTTTCTCTATTATTTTTCAAGTTGTTCCATTGATGAATTAGTTTGACTTCAGAGTGGACCAAAAAAAAAAAACAATCTGCAAACTTGATTATGATAAATAAAATAAGCGATGGGGTATTTTATGGAAAATCTCTTTGTACCATTAGAATTATGTTGTTGTACTGAGCTGTTATCCCGAAGCAATTTATACTGATCGAAGTTGTTCATGTTTAGCTCTTCCTCTATTAGAAATGTACTATTAAATAAAACAAAAGAAAATACAATACTTGAGAACTGGGAGAATCACATCAAGATTTATTCATCATATTTTCAGTAATGGATGATAAATTCAGTTATAAATGACATGGGAAAGCATTTTGGTGTATCATCCTCTTCATACATTATTATGAACGTTAGCGTGTTCTTGTTTGAAACAGAATCAAGAATTTAAAGTATATGGGTTTTGATAGGATTGGTGGGAAAGCATCATCATCCTTCTTTGTACCATTAAAATTGAAGGAGAAAGTTATTGCTAATTTTATCTAGTATGAACTAACTGCCTATTTAGTTAAATGCGTGGACCACGTGCTTGATTTTTTGTTCCCCTTGAGAACAGCAAAAGAGTAAATATGTGGTTTTGAAACAGTATCT
This sequence comes from Cymbidium sinense, assembly GCA_021442155.1. Lineage (NCBI taxonomy): Eukaryota > Viridiplantae > Streptophyta > Magnoliopsida > Asparagales > Orchidaceae > Cymbidium > Cymbidium sinense. Next base: position 28,573,288 of record CM038232.1, on the reverse strand, counting down.
TCTGATAAAATTAAATCCTCTTAGGTGGCTTGCTACTCGGGAGAACTTTATCCGTCTTGATAACCATGACTCTAGGGACCTCAATGGCTGCTCGATTAGGGCCATTGGCTATGGCTGCTTATCAGATTTGTTTGCAGATATGGTTGGCTGTATCTCTCCTATCTGATGCATTGGCTCTTTCTGCACAGGTTTGCATTTTTATAGTTTAGTCATGTCCTATTCCCTCCGTCCTTTTAGTATCTTTTGGGGATGTTTTGTCTACATATTATTTGATTCTTTCTGACATTTACCTTAATGCTCTTTATTTTTAATTTTATTTTTCTAAGTAAATTTCAGGATGATTCTCCAACTATTTGCATGTGACCAATTTAGTCCCATAGTATCACATTGATTTAATCCTTGGCTATACAAAATTGATTTTAAATGATCTATTATATTGAAAAGTGATATGAAATTGATCCCAAAATAGTCCCTCAACCATACAAAATTAATCCCAATTTAGTTCCCGAGGGATCTTTTTGGATCAATTTTGTACACTTAGAAATTAAATTGGATTGGAGAAAGAGTTTGTTGGTTCTTATTTTTAAGAATAAGGTGATGAATAAGAGTGTGTAAAATATAGAGGAATTAAGTTAATGTGCTAAACATTAAAATTATGGTAGAGAGTAATTGAGCATAGGTTATGATTGTTGACATACATAAGTGTTTTATAAGCTAAATAAAGCATAAATGATTAATTGATGGATCTTAGATGTGATGTCGTGCAAAATCGAAGTCAAAATGTCTTGATCATGACTGAATTTGATCGAAATATCTTCCTTTAACAAAACAAATTGCATTGATGCATTCAAAATGCTGAAATTGACTAAAGATGACTTCTTGCATTATTTAATGATTGCACAATGGAAATAAGTCATCTGTGTAATTTGCGTATATCGAAGTTAGGAGGCCTTGACGTTATCCAAACACTCTATTCACGAAACGGATTGCGTTAATGTCTCGAAAATGTCTAAATTTATCAAATGAGATCGTCCACAAATAATTTGGCCAAGTGTGGTGCGAATGGTGATCTATGGATGCGATGCCACACAATCAAATAATTTACCTCATTAACATTTTTTTTTGTGTCATGCAAGCTGCAACATGCATGTGGCCAATATTTCCCTCCATTTTCGATTTCAACCTCAGTTTCGCACGCCTATTCATGCCAAATCCGTGCAACCCAACCCATCACTCCGACCTTCTCCTAGCAACCCTATTCCTCCCTCTCAAGCTTGCAACCCACTTCCATGCCTCTTCATACCCGCGATCTCCCTAACAGAAGCTAAAACCCCCACGATCTCCCAGAGCCGAACTCACATAGCCAGACCCTATACCACGCCTCTCTAGCTCCTTGTGCCGAATTTCCTCAATTAATCGTCATTAACTTAGAATAAAGCAAAATCATAGAAATAAGATTTTAGATCATGTCGTATTCATAGGTTCTTTTTTACTATCTGGCCTAAATTCAATCTTGCTTAATGCTTGCTTCACTCATGTTATTTGATATCCCCTTTGTTTTAGGATTAGTGCTAAATGAGGAAGATATGTGATTTAGAATCTTGTGTAATTTAAAATTTATACTTTTGGATGTTTGTTGGGAAATAAGTTAGTTCATGAAACTAGAATTAGGTTAGGAACTTGGAATATAGATACACCTATAGGTAAATTAATAGAATTAATAGATGTTATGGTTCATAAGAAGATAAATATTTTATGTATTCAAGAAACTAAATGGGTTGGGGAGAAGGCCAAGGAGATTGATAGTTTAGGTTTTAAATTTTAGTATTCAGGTAGAAGTCGAATTAGAAATGACGTAGGTTTGATTATATATAAAAGTTTGAAGGATAATGTTCTAAATATTAATAGATTTGGAGATAGAATTATAGCTTTAAAGATTATTGTTTATACTAAGATTATCAATGTTATAAGTGTTTATGCTCCTCAAGTAGGTTTGGATGTAGGCTCAAGAATAAATTAGAGAGATTAATACAAAAGATATATCTTGAAGAAAAAGTATTTATTGGAGTAGATTTAAATGGGCATGTTGGTAGAGTGAGAAGATTTTAAAATATTCACTACAATTATGATGACTAATGAAGATAAGAAGATTATATTAGATTTTACTTTAAATTTTACGATTCTTACTAATATTTTATTTAAGAAAAGAAGCATATTATTACTTATAAAATGGATTTAGTAAAACACAAATTGATTATTTTCGATAAGAAAAATAAATCATTTAGATCAGAAAGATCAGAAAGTCATTCCGAAAGTGAAAGTTTACAACATCGACTATTAATTTTAAATTTTAAGATGAAAGATTGTAGATTTAAAAAAATAAATCAAATTATTGTTCTAAGATTAGACTTTTAACACTAATAAAAAAATATTTTAAAAATAATCTACAAGAAATTTGGGATGTTTATAAGGAACTAATGTTATGTGAAAGATCAGTGAAATTAAAGAAGTCGAAAAAAATGTTTGAAGAATCAAAAGAAAAGTTTCTTTAATAAAATAATGTGGTAGAAATGAGAGAAAAAAAATAAGAATAAGAAGATTATAAAAGTTGGTTTAGAAAAAATCTGAGATGGGAAATATATAAAGACCGTAGAGATTCTAAGAAAGTAATATAGATAAAAAAATTTATTTTTTAGTTATTTATATTATAGATTAAATAGAAGATGAAATACGATGATAATTTGTATAATTTAGCCAACCAAAAGGGAGAAGTAAAGATCTACAAGTTGATAGATAAGGATGAAAATCATAACTTTTAGAAAAGGATATTAAAAATAGGTGGATGAGATTTTGATAAACTTTTCAATGAAGGATCCAAAAATACGATTGATTTTAAGAACCTTATAATCCCTAAATAAAAATAGAGAATTTTATTTTATCGCCTTATTAGTAAATTTGAAGTTAGAAGCTTTAAAGAAAATGAAAAACAAGAGGACCTGATGATATCCAAATAGAAGTGTGAAAATATTTAGGAGATTTAGGAATTTCTTGGTTTACAAATCTTTTTAATGTTATTTTAAAAACTAAAAGATGTCAGATGAGTGGAGAAAGAATATGTTGATTCTTATATTTAAGAATAAAGATGACAAGAAATTATAGAATTAAATTAATGTGTCATACATTAAAATTATGGCCAGTAATTGAGCCTGGTTATGATGTGATACAAAAGTTTCTCACAATCGCTTTTGTTTCATGCTAGATCTACTATGGATGTTATACATTTGTTAAGAGGTTTGATAAGAAGTATAGAAAGTAAGGAGGATCTATCTATTATATTTGTTGATTTAGAAAGCTTATGATAAAGTTTTTAGAGATGCTCTTTGGAAAGTTCTAGAAAAGAAATGAGTTAATATTAGTTATATTCAAGTCATTAAGGATATGTATACTAGAGCTATTACTTGTGTCCAAATACAAGGAGGATTGACAAAATATTTTTCTATTTCAGTTGAATTACATCAAGGATCAACTTTAAGCTCTTATCTTTTTTCTTTAGTTATGGATGTTCTTACATCAAGGATCAACTTTAAACCCTTGTGTCCAAATTACATCAAGGATCAACACTACCTTTGTCCCAAGTCCGGATGTGAAAAGTGGAGGGTTATAGGTAATCGCCATAAAATTTTTGAAATAATCATGACATGAATCCTTTAAATCTTTGTTAAGGCCCCCAGGCGAAGCGTTGTATTGCTTGAATACAAAAAAAAATGTGCGAGAGCTACATGGCACAGTGGTTAAATAAGGCCCACATTACGGATGACGCAAAGTTAGTCCATGAAACTGAATTAGGTTAGGATCTTGGAATATAGGTACTCTTACGGTAAATTAATTAATTAATATATTATGGTTCATAAAAGATAAATATTTTATGTGTTTAAGAAACTAAATGGGTCAAAGAAGGAGATTGATAGTTTAGATTTAAACTTTGATTCGTAAGTCAAGTAGAAATAAGATGACATAGATAAAAGTTTGAAATATAATGTTATAAATATTAGATGTAGAGATAATTATAACTTTAAAGATTATTGATACTAAGATTATCAATGTTATAAGTATTTACGCTCAAGTGATTTGGATGTAAGCTCAAAAGAAAAATTTTGGAATGAATTAGAGGATTAATACAAAAAAATACCCTCAGAAAAAAAATATTTAGGAGATTTAAATGGATATGTTAGAAAGTAGAAGATTTTAAATGATTCATGGATATTATGGAGAACTAATAAAAAAGATAGACTATATTAGATTTTATACATGATTTTGTAGTTGCTAATACTAAAATGGATTTAGTAAAACACGATTGATTTTTTTTTTATAAGAAAAATAGATCGTTTAGATCAGAAAGATCAGAAGGCCATTCCAAGTGAAAGTTTAAGTCCAAAGATCGATTGTTTTAGATTTTAAGATGAAAGATTGAAGAGAAAAAATAAATCAAATTATTGTCTTGATTAGAGATTTAAAGAACACAAATAAAAATATTTTAAGAAGCTACAAGAGCTTAATATTGGGATGTTCATAAATTAATATTATGTAAAAAAGTAGAAATTAAGAAGTTTGCTAAAAATACGGAGAATCAAAAGGAAAACTTTTAATAAAAAAATAGTTGGTACAAGTCGAAAACAAAGAAAAGATAAGAAGGATGATTATAAAACTTTTTAAATATAAAAATTTGTAGAGAAAGAGATAAAACCAGAGATTCTAAGAAAGAATATACGAAAAAAATTTAATTTTAGTGATTTATACAATGATATACCAAAAAAGAAAAAAATGTATGTATAAGTTACCAACCAAAGAGAGTAAGAGACCTACAAAAAATATTAATTTAAAAATAATAAAAGTCTTTTTCTTAAAAAGATATTGAAAATAAAATGGATGAGATATTTTGATAAACTTTTCAACGATGATAAGACGATTGATTTTAAGAATTTTAATACCCTAAACAAAAAATAGAATTTTATTTTATCGTCAGATAAGAAAGAAGTTAGAAGCTTTAAATAAAATGAAATATGGAAAACAAGAGGACCGATGATATTCTAAAGTGTGAAAATGTTTAGGAGATCGAGGAATTTCTTGGCTTACAAATCTTTTAATGTTATTTTAAAGATTAAAAGATGTTAGATGAGTGGAGAAAGAGTTTATTGGTTCCTATATTTAAGAAGGTGATGCACAAGAGTGTGCAAATTATAGGAATTAAGTTAATGTGTTATACATTAAAATTATGGGAGAGATTAATTGAGCATAGGTTACGATGTGATGCAAAAGTTTCTCACAATCAGTTTGGTTTTATGCCAGGTAGATCTACTATGGAGCTATACATTTGTTGAGAGGTTTGATGGAGAAGCATAGAGAATGTAAGGAGGATCTACATATGATATTTATTGATTTAGAGAAAGCTTATGATAAAGTTTCAAGAGATGTTCTTTGGAGAGTTCTAGAATTAAAAGGAGTTAATATTGGTAATATTCAAGTAATTAAGGATATGTTTACTAGAGCTATTACTTGTGTCCAAACACAAGGAGGATTGACAAAATATTTTTCTATTTCAGTTGGATTACATCAAGGATCAACTTTAAGCCCTTATCTTTTGCTTTAGTTATGGATGTTCTTACTAGGCATTTACGGAAGATGTTGGTGTATGCTTTCGATGAAATTCTTCTTATTGATAAAATAGAGAGGAGTCCAAGAGAAACTTGAATTATTATGCGACATTAGAGTCTAAAGATTTTTGTTTAAGTAGATCTACAACCGAATATATGGAGTATAATTTTAGTTGTAGAAATTCTATAGTGTTGTGATATTAGGAACAAGTCATTAATAAGAGGATTGAGATATTTAGGCTCTATTGTTCAAAATGATGATGAGATAGAGATGTTACTAGTAGAATTTAAGTTGGATGGTTGAAGTGGAGGAATGCATCCGTTGTTGTGTGATAGAAAAGTTCCACTTAAACTTAAAAAAAATTTTATTAGATGGTGGTAACACCTACAATGACTTATGGTGCAAAATGTTAGCAATAAAGTGAAGCATAAGACTAAGTTAAGTATGAGATGACGATGCTCGTGGATGAGTGGATTTTGTTAGAGATAAAATGCTAAAATGAGTATGTGGGAAAAACTTGGAGTAGCAAGCAGATAAGATTAGAGAGTCCTTAGATGGTTTGGCCACATAACGTCGACCGTCGATGATCCCGTTAGGAGAGTAGATTAGATTTGTCTTATGTTAAGAAAGGTAGAGTAGACTAAAAGACTTGGTTAAGATGTAAAAATGACCTAAGTATACTTGAATTAAATGAGAATTTGACACATAATGGACATAATGGAGACTAAGGATTCAGAAATGACCCCACTTAGTGGGATAAAAGCTATTGTTGTTGTTGTTATGGATGTTCTATATTACAAAGATGTACCTTGTGTATGCTTTTGTCGATGACATTCTTCATTGATAAGACTGTGGGAGGAGTCTAAGAGAAACTTGAATTATGGAGGTCAACCTTAGAGTCTAAAGGTTTTCGTTTAAGTAGATCTAAAATTGAATATATGGAGTGTAATTTTAGCTGTAGTTGTTATAATGGTAGTGTTGTGACATTGGGTGAACATGTCATTAAAAAGAGTGAGCGATTCAGATATATAGGCTCTATTGTTCAAAATGACGGTGAAATAGATGGAGATGTTATTAGTAGAATTCAAGTTGGATGGGTGAAGTGGAGGAATGCATCTGGCCTGTTGTGTGATAAAAAGTAACACTGAAACTTAAGGGAAAATTTTATAAGATGGTGGTAAGACCTGCAATGATTTATGGTGCAGAATGTTGGCCAATAAAAGAGAAACATAAGACTAAGTTAAGTATTGTAGAGATGAGGATGCTCAGGTGGATGAGTGGCTTTCCTCTTACAGATAAAATGTGAAATGAGTATGTTCGAGAAAAAGTTGGAGTACAATAGATAAGATTAGCGAGCCTAGATGGTTTGGCCACATAAAGCGTTGGCCAATGTCCTAGAGAATAGATGATTACCTTTTGTTAAGAAAGGTAGAGTAGATCTAAAAAATTGGTTAAGATGCAAAAAATGACCTTAGTATACTTGAATTAAATGAGAATTTGACACATAATAGGACACAATGGAGAAGAAAGATTCTTGTAGTCAACCCCACTTAGTGGGATAAAGGCTTGTTGTTGTGGATGTTTGTTGGGAAAATAGAGAATCACGATTAAAGTTTATTTGGGGCTTTTGTTGTTGTCATTTTTTCTTGTTTGTTATAGATTCAACTAGTTTATCTTCAACTTTGCTCAAATCCTTTATACCAAACTAGCCACGAACACCATCACTGATGAGTAACCTCTTCAACAATATTTTTGAGCTATAAAAAATAAGTCGTACACACCTCTCTTAGCATGACGAAAAATTTTGTATATTTTTATGCAAGTGCAAACCCCCATGCCCACTTTTCTTGGTGTAGTGGGTAGGATGAATATTAGTTATCAAAATAAATACTCATATGCAATTTTTTTTTAGCTTGACAAGGATATTTATGTTTTTGTCCAGGTACATAAGTACTTGTACTTATTTTTATTGGTAGTGTCAGAAAAATTTATGTTTTCATGTAGGTACGAAGACACATACAGGTCTTTCTTGATGTGATAATAACGATAAGCGTCAGAATGTAATGTTACCCATACATATCTTTTTTTGGCTGGTAGTCCCAACATACGAAATAGCCTTTATATTGGGATGTAATGAAAATGTTGCCTAGTTATATAATGATAGGGGACTCAAATAAAGCAAAATAAAGAGAACATTTAATCATAAATTAAAAAAATTATATTGATATTAAATTGAACTTGAATCCATTAAGTTTTAAGATAAAGAATGACTTGCAAAATTTGAGTTTGAATGAAATAAAAAATGAATTAGACGCTTTCTAGTAAGCATGACAAAATCAATTACAGAACATCTAAATTATTTTGCATCTCTTAATGAAAGAAAGAAGCTTCCATTGGGAACAAAATTGAGTTAGAATTATTAATGATGAACTTAATAGTTCAACTTCAAGCAAGGACAATACTAGAAGCAAATTTGAAAATAAATTTTCATCAGATTTAATAAATTTATTTGCAATTGAGATCTTAATTTGATGGTTTACTAGCAAATATGAAACATGAACTTTCAATGAGTAGTCAAATCACTGTGATTCATTGCATAAATTGAAAGAACAAAAGGAGAGATTTGCATATGCTTCGAAATATGTTTATAAGCACAAATGAAACTCTCAATTGAATATTTTAGAACTTAGTTCATGAGAAACTAAATGAAAGTGATTACACATTGGTTTAAATGCAAGATCAAATACTATAACATCTTTAACGTCACCGAATTTGCAATATGATTCAGCAGATAGATGGCGTCAATTAAAGATATTAAATGGATCTTAAGCATGCATCTCAAAATAACATTTTGTTTGGTTTAGATGCTTTGAGATTCGTGCAAATATTTGAAAGAAACAAGCTCTTGTACAAGCCATGAAATAAATTTCATTCACTTTGAGCAGTCCAAAAATTCGTACAAGTATTTTAAAACACCCCATGAGCTCTGACACAGTGCTAAATTCATAAATTCAATATCTGTGGATGTTGCGCAGGTTAACATTAAATAAATTTAAGTTATCTGCATATGTTCCAATCAACAGGTTAAACGCTCAACCGATAAAATCTGAGAATGCTGCACAAGGTAAAATCAATATTATTCTAAGTCCAATCTCACATAGAAACATATTTTGAATGATCAATATTTATTTTTTCTATGAAAATATAAGTTCTTTACATTTGAACTTAAACCTAAATTCGTCAATCATGCATATTCTCAGATGTGCTTCTTCACCCATGTTCTGGAAGTTGTAAATCCCCACTTGATTAGTCTGATTCTCATCGCCATGCAAAAGGAATTGACAGGATTGATCCTGAGATTGACTATTTATTCTTAAACATAAGATTTCAACTTGATACTTGCATACAATCATCAATGATAATTATAATAGAGAAATTTCATGTCTAAAAAAAGTAAGTTCACACTTTCTCATAGTATCTTATTAACATAATGAGGTTGTCAGCCCTACAAAAGTAGTCCAATCCTTTTTATCAAGACCAGAGCCGACAGGACTAATAATATCTCAAATGACAAATCACAATAAAATGGAAGTAGAAATTAGTCTAAATTCATGCATTTAATTCAATTTCATCGATTCTATCCTTTTATCAACATATGACTTTATAAAGAGATCTCATATTTGGAGAAGCAAATATTCAGCTTCTAAATTATGAAATATAACTATAATAGAAAATATTCTCTTTTAAGAAAGATCAAGTTGACATTGGTCTATAATTTGATCAATATTCAAACTTAATTGACATTTAATCAAATATCCTAAACCCGATCTTCTGCAAGTCAACAAGCAGAATTGACAAGATTTACTCCGATGATGACTGTGTTGTTTGAAGATTTGAACTAGAGAGGTTAATATTACTAGATTTTTTTTAAATTTTCAATACTAAATTCTTCAAATCCAAATTTTCAAAATATTAATCCTAGATTCGATTCTTTATACTCAAAATAAATTTGACAAGATTTATAAGGTATTTAATTTTCAAGTTGATTATAGACCCAATACTTTATTTTCAAATAAGTAGAGTTGATAATATTTATCCAAATGATATCATGTTGATAAAAAATTTCAACCATATGGATATTTTCATTAAAAATATTTCAAAACCTTAACACAAATCATCTCAAATTTAAACCCACATAAAATATTAAAATATCAATAATCACAAAAAGTCTAATTGAAATCCATGATCTAAATACTTAAAGCAATATCCATCAACTCATTCGTTACCGTTTATCGGGGGTGACAAATTAAAAAAATTCTAACTTATAAATGAGCTAATGTCAAGTGTATTACTATGCTTACACTCAAATAATCTCACGCAATAAGAACATGGTTTGTGATCTCTGTCTGTATAATTTTGCTGTCAAATGGCACCACGAAAATTAGAACCCTCTAATTAGGTGGTTTGTCAAATGACACCATTTTATTACAGTTACGGTTGTAGCTTATATGTTCCCCATTGTCTCTTTTTGTTAGTTAAGATGAACTTAAAGTTATCTCATTAGACAAGCATCAATCCAAGTACAAAGCTGACGGCGATTTTTGATCAATGACAATGATTTTCGATTATGTCATGACTACTTCTTCCGAAAAGTAAACCAAGGACTACGACTGCCTGGGATGATGGAATCATGTGATCTTAATCAGGGGCATCATTATTTTCCCAGCCATAGTTTTAACTTAAATGATGAATTTCATAAATTTTTAAACTTTATTCGCTTCTGCATGCTAAGCAATTAACGAACTAATGACTAGCCTTAATTGAAAGCTCTCTCTCATTATTGCGAGGGGTAATTAAGTATATGTGCTTATGTCTGTAGGAAACTTGGAATCATATCTAAAGTTGTACCAAGATGGACCAAGGCAAATGCAAATGGACGAAAAAAATTTTACTTAATATTTTCAATCTTAAATAAATTTCACAATATATTTTTCCAACTCATATAAGAGTCATTACAAATTCACAACACAATTAACAATTTATCTACACATATAACATATTTACTAATAGAAGTCATATGAAATATAATTTAAAACATAAACCAACATAGTATATATTTCTTGCAGCTTCTATATCTGATAAACATAACCCTCCATTTTATCCTCCATCTAATTAGGAAGGTTACCTGAAAAATATAAATAATTTGCAATTTAATAAAATTCAGTGGGTGAATTATGCTTTTATCTATAGTAAAATAAGAAAGCAAAAATAGTATGCATGATGGGTTTTGCTATAACATGTACATAAAAAAAAAATTTCAAACAAATAAACATATAGGAGGTGTGTATAAATGAAAATTTCTTATAAACCTTATTTTTACATTTATCAACCATTTTAAGAGTCACCGTCTAAACATTTATCAAAAGAAAACTTTTATCAAAACTTATCCAAAGGACAAGTAGCCATTATAATTTGTCATTTTTTGGCATCGTATATCGCCTCAAAGCACTATAAAGGGATGAACTCCACTTTCAAGATACACATTCATAAGATACATTTATACCATGTATATTGATTCATAACCAGAATCAATTAGCTAAAACGAAGTGACAATATAATCTACCATTCAGACTGTTTATTCAATATGAAGAAATAGGAAAATCAATCATAATTTTGCAGTACAGGAAAAAGACACAATCATGTATAAATGTATTTCATCATAGGAAATAAATAAACTTTTATTATAAATGTAAGAATATAATTACCCACTTCTCTTAAATCTTCTTCCATTTAACACTTCTTTCCTTAAGTTGAATACCTATAGAATAAAATATTGATTTGATCAATATTATAAATCAATTTATTTTATGTTATTTATTTCTTGTCTACGATATTTGCGTATATTTTTTATTATTTAACGCTCACATTCATTAATATTTCATTGTGTATTTTTTAAATCAAGTTAAATTTCTATTTAATAATACTATTGTTTATAACATTTAATTCATTTAATATAATGATATTTATATATGTTTAATTTGCCATATAATACTCTTTAAATCCTATTATTTTTCTTAATATAAAAATATTAAGTGTCAAAGTGACTTAATATAGATAAATTTTATTTTCATTGAATGTTTATCATTTCTCTTAAAATGATTCTTAATTAATTAACAAAATATAGATAAATTTTATTTTAATTTAATGTTTATCATTTCTCTTAAAATGATTTTTAATTAATTAATGATAATATAACTTAGCAAAAGTTTAAGGTTTTATTTAATTTGTAATTTTATTTCATATGTAAGGATTTAATACTTAATTACTTAAATTTGATTTATCCTGCACATTCCCAAATTAAATTCTTTGTTGTAATCTATAACACCTAAGTCAAAATTGAATTAATAACAAAAGAAATAAGATTTACAAATTAAATCTATAATTATATATATTATCTATTTACTTACCTTTTTTCACCTTTCCCTCAATCGGCTTGCCCTAAGACCCAAAAGCTCGTCCCTATCCAGAGTCATGACGACACTCCCTTCCTCCGTGCTCAGTTCCCTCCTTCTTCCTTTGATGGTACAGAAGGCTCTCCTCCTCTATGTCGTCAAGACGGTGCTTTCGGTAGACGCACGCAAGGAAGTCGTCTTCCTTCCTCTCTCGTTTCCTCTATTATTTTGAGGTTCGGTTGAATCAAAACCAAGCTCTCTTCGATTTTTATTATTATTTGGACCAACCGTCGCGATTGAATTATTATTTTTTTATTTTTCTCTTATTTTTCGAGGTTTTCTATTACAAAAGTCCTCACAAAATAAGAGAAATCTCTAGTGTCTTTTCTACAAATTCATTTGTCTCGAAAATTTTACCGACATAAAATCCACTCTCTTAATCGAGAGGTCATACGCGAATTTTTGGAGCCCACAATGATGTCATACAAAAGTTTCTTAAAACTAGTTTTGATTCATGCCGAGTAGGTCTTCAATGGATGCTATACATTTATTAAGATGTTTGATGGAGAAGTATAGAGAGAATAAGGAGGATCTATATATGATATTTGTTGATTTAGAGAAAGCATGTGATAAAATGCCAAGAGAAATGCTTTGGAGAGCTCTAGAAAAGAAATGAGTTAATTTTGCGTATATTCAAAACATTAAGGATACATATACTTGAGTTGTTAATTGCGTTCAAATACAAGGAGGATTGGCCTAATATTTTCCTATTTTAGTTGTATTACATAAAGGAACAGTTTTAAGCACATATCTTTGTTGATGTTCTTACTAGACATTTATAAGAGAATGTACGTTGGTGTATGCTTTTTACTGATGATATTCTTATTGTTGATAAGACTAGAGAGGAAGTTCAAGAAAATTTGAATTACGTGTTGACCGATATGCTTCATCACTGAGTCGCAGCCAAATTTGACGAACTTGGATGCAACGTGCAAATCAAGTCGAGATACAATCAACGTTGCCAAAATTAGTCAAAACAACTCGACGAACTGACGGCCATCATGCTCGAACGTAAATTGATCGAAATATACATATTGCACAATTCGATAATCAACCAATCAAGAAGGAAATCCGTCGGCGTGCCTACGCGCATAACGGAGTTGGGAGGTTGCGACGATGCCTAAACAATCTTTGTTCGTGAAATTGATTGCGTCGTTAGCGTTAAAACGTCAAAATCTATCAACGAAAGGCTTCGGACAGTGCGCTGAATATTGAGCCGTCGCGATGCGCATCTTTTGAACTAAAATTGATCTAATTCAGCGCCGACTTGAACCAAACGGCCTCCGATCGCGAAACGGACTGCATCATTGCATTTGGAATATCAGAATAATCTGTAATCGATATATATATTGCCCATATAATAATGTCGTTGAAAAAATCCAAATTAGGGTTCATTTTTCACTTAAATGAGCACAGACCCAATATATACATCTTAATATCTAACCCTAACCCGACTCCTCTATTTACGTAAGCTCTCCTATTTTTCTCTCATTTATCCTACCTAAGAAAACAAACACGACTCGTCTGTCTCTCCAAATTCCACACTTCTCCGTTTCTTCCTACCAGTAAGTACAAGCAATCAACCGACGCATACCGAGCTCCTCTCGTTCTCCGTCCTCCTCCTCTCTCTGATATCAATGACCCCTCCATCCGTCCCTTTTGGCTAACTCGACCCCGTTTCCTCCTGCCAGATTGAACATCGACCTCCCTCCTACTCTCTTCTATCGGGTAACCTCATCGTTTCTCCAACTCCACCATCTTTCACGTTTTCTAAATGTCACACTCCAGAGTTTGGAATATCAAGGAATGAACGGATAAAAGAAAATATTTAACATTTTCATCTTAAACAAAATCTTCAATCATATAAGAGCCACTACAATCTACAAATTTTTTTTGAACAATTTGTCCACACATATGTATTCTAACACAATTCATATGAAATACAATTTAAACATAAATCAACATAACATATAATTACCTATCCTCAAGTTTCTACGATATAAACATAACACTCTTCTATCAACCATCTAGAGAAAAAAAATAAACAACTAACAATTGAATAAAATTCGGTTAATTATTATTATTATAGTAAACAAGAAGGTAAGCTGATACGTCGTTTTGTTATAACATACATAAAAGAATTTGCTCAAACAATCAAACATACGTATATGCAAAAATGAACATGGAACTTTTTTTATCCATCAGAGTCAAAATTATCAAAGTTTTAAAAAATACATACATTCGTCTTATGGGATGGTTCAGCGTAACGGCTTATATTTTCATACACATTCAACTTATTAAAAAATAAAATTATGCCGATATAACTAACATTCGTATTATCTAACACGTAAGAAATGAAAACTACATCACATGATTTAAAAAATAGGTAAATAAATCACAACTTGCAATACAGAAAAAAGTCATAATCATATAAAAATATATTTTATCACAAGAAATTAAATATATTTTTACCATAAATGTAAGAACATAATTACGCGTTGCAGTTTTCTCTTGAATCTCCTTTCCTTCAATGATTATTTCTTTAATTGAAATTCCTATAGAATAAAATATTGATTTGATCAATATTAAATCAATTTATTTTATTTTATTCATTTTTTTTTTGTCTATGATACTTGCATATATCTTTTATTATTTTACGCTCGCATTCATTAATATTCATTGTCTATTTTCTAAATCAAGTTAAATTAATCTTTAATTCATTAATATAATGATATGTCTAATTTATCATATAATACTCTCTAATTCTTATTATTTTTTCTTAATTTAACCGGTCCCAAGTCCGGATGCAAAAGTCATAAGGTAGTGTACCAAATAAAATTTGTCAAAATAATCACGACATTTAATCCTTTAAATCATCAGGACGTTGCATGCCCCTGAAGACGCAACAGATTGAATACAATGAAAATGCTGTACGACGGCCACCGCGCGGTTAAATAAGCAAGGGTTCCACATTTTGACTGACGCAAAAAGAAGTTAGTCCATGAAACTAATTAGATCTTGGAATATGTACTCTACAAATTAATGGAATTAATGATATTATGGTCATAGAAAGATAAATATTTTATGTTCAAGAAACTAAATGGGTTGGTGAGGCGCCAAGGAGATTGATAGTTTTAAACTTTCGATTCGCAGAAAAGTAGAACTAAATGCAGGTGTGATTAGATAAAAGCCAATGATAACGTTATAAGATTAATATGAGATAATTATACTTTAAAGATTATCATTGATATCTAAGATTATCAACGTTATAAGTGTCTACGCCCTCAAGCAGTAGCGAAAAGAAAAATTTTGAACGAATTGTGATTAATACAACGATACCCCTCAAGAAAAGTATTTATCGGAGAGATTTAAATTACACTGGTAGAAGAAGAAGATTTTAAAGATTCATTAAGCATGATGGATACTAACGGCAGGTGACTATATTGGGATTCTTTAAATTTTACGATTAGAATATAATACTTTTTTTAAGAAAAGAGACGAACATATTATTACTTATAAAATGGATCTAAGAAAACACGATCGATTATTTTCGACAAAAAAATAGATCGCTTAAATCAGAAAGATCAGAAGGCCATACCAAGTGAAATTTTAAGACCCAACATCGAATTATTACTTAGATTTTAAGACGAAATTGAAGAGAAAAATAAACTAAATTATCATCCTGTGATTAGATGTGACACTTAAAGAACACAAATAAAAATATTTTTAAGAGAAGCTACAAGATATTAGAATCTCATAAAGACGCTAACGCATGGGAAAAATATCAAGTGAAATTAAGAAGTCACAAAAGAGCTGGAGAATCAAAAGGAAAAGCTTTAATTTTAATAAGCATTGGAAATGTGAGTCGCAAAGAAAGATAAAA
Source organism: Cymbidium sinense (assembly GCA_021442155.1). Taxonomy (NCBI): domain Eukaryota; kingdom Viridiplantae; phylum Streptophyta; class Magnoliopsida; order Asparagales; family Orchidaceae; genus Cymbidium; species Cymbidium sinense. Next base: position 28,557,241 of record CM038232.1, on the reverse strand, counting down.
ATAAGAAGATTATATAAACTCTTAGATGTAAAATTAGAATCGAAAGATATAAAGTTCTAGTAGATTCTAAAAGAATATATGAAAAAATTTACTTTTAAATGATTTATACAATATAGACCAAAGAAGCTGAAAAGATGACAGATGTTAAAGCAAAGATAGAGAAGAAAGACATACCAAGCGCGGGTATTAAGATGAAAATAATAAAGTCTTTTTTCTTAAAAAGATATCAAAATAAAGATGAGATATTTGATAAACTTTTCAACGGAAGGATCTGAAAGACGACGAAGAACCTTAATACCCTAAACAAATGAGAATTTCATTTCTATCGTCATTAAGAACTGTTAAAAGTTTTAAAGAAAATGAAATGTGGAAAAGCGTAGGACCGGATAATATTCCAATGTGGAAATGTTTAGGAGATCAAGGAATTTGGCTTACAAATCTTTTAATGTTATTTTAAAGACTAAAAGATGCCATGAGTGGAGAAAGAGTCGGTTCCTATATTTAAGAATAAAGGTGATGCACAAGAGTGCAAATTATGAGGAATTGTTAATGTGCCATACATTAAAATTATGGAGAGAGTAATCTGAAAGTACGACTGTGATACGTAAGTTTCGACAATCGTTGGTTTCATGCCGTAGATCTACTATGGATGCTATACATTTGTTAAGAGGGTAGAGAAGGAGAAAGTAAGAAGGATCTACATATGATATTTATCGATTTAGAGAAGTTTATGATAAAGTCTCAAGAGATGTTCTTTGGAGAGTTCTAGAACGTAAAAGAGTTAATATTGGTTATATTCAAGTTATTAAGGATATGTATACTGAGCTATTACTTGTGTCCAAACACAGGATTGACAAAATATTTTCCTATTTCATTGGATTACATCAAGGATCAACATTAAGCCCTTATCTTTTACTTTAGTTATGGATGTTAAGGCATTTACAAGAAGATGTACCTTGGTGTATGCTTTTGATGACATTCTTCTTGTTGATAAGACTAGAGGGAGTCCAACGTAAACTTGATTTATGGAGGTCAACTTGAGTCTAAAGGTTTTCGTTAAGTAGATCTAAACCTAATATATGGAGTGTAATTGTAGTTTTAGTGATAGTGTTGTGACTTTGTGAGTCATTAATAAGAGTGATCTCAGATATTTAGGCTCTATTGTCCAAAATGATGGTGAAATAGGAGATGTTATTAAGAATTCAAGTTGGATGGTTGAAGTGGAGGAATGCATCCGCCTATTATGTGATAGTTCCACTTAAACTTAAGGAAAATTTTATAAGATGGTAAGAAGACCGCAATGACTTATGGCGTAATGTCACCAATAAAAGATAAGCAAGACTAAGTTAAGTGTTACGTAGATGAGGATGCTTAGTGGATGAGTGGCTTTACTCTGAGAGATAGAATGCAAAATGAGTACGGGAAAAAGTTGGAGTAGCCGGTAGAAGATAAGGGAGAGTCGCCTTAGATGGTTTGGCCACATAAAGCGCCGTCATCAATAGGACAGAGAGTAGATGCATTAGATTTGCCTTATGTTAAGAAGAGTAGACCTAAAAAAGACTTGGTTAAGATGTATAAATAATGATCTTAAGATACTTGAATTAGATGAGAATTTGACACATAATGTGACACAAGACGAAGATTCATGTATGACCCCACCTGGGATTAATTGTTGTTGTTGTTGTTGTTTTTCATCTTTCTTTCTCTCAATGATTAATTTAAGAATCATAATATGTAATCAATTCAATTCTCACGATTATAAATTACCTTTTATAAAGTCATTAATCTTAAGCTTTCACGAATCCTTAAACAATTAAGGCTTAAATTCTTTCATTTACTAATTCATTTAAAATTTCCTTTTCTTGAAAATCTATTATTTTCACTAATATCCTATAATAAAATAAGGGTTATACAATAATTAGGTTGTATAAATTAAATTTAAACATATATATAAATGTATTTTCAAATTGAGAGATAAAACAATGTCATATCATTGTTTTGCTCTAACAAATTCTTCGAAATAACCAAATTAAATCCAAATATTAAATAAGAAAACAAAAAAATCCTTATATATATAGCATTTCCTCATTTTATAAAATCGAAGGAAATATTCTCAATTAAATTGAACTTCTAACACCCTTAATTAAAATAACAATAAAAATCAGATTTCTAATCTAATAAATAATTATATAAATAATCATGTAACTTACCTTTTCATCCTCGATTTTGCCCCTAACCCATCGCCGGGATGCACGCGACGACGCCTATTTCTGCCGCTCCTCCTCTCAATATGCTCGCGGCATGTTGGCAGGGAAGCCTTTACTGCCTAGGAACGCACGACTCCCTTCCTCCCGTGCTCGCAAGGTTTCCATCCTCCTTCCTCGGTCGACGGCACACGAAAGGCTCTCCTCCCTTCAGGTCATTGGTGCTCGTGCTCGACTAGTATGTCACGATCCTCTGAGCTTGGAACACCAAGGGAACACAAATGGACGAATAAAAAACCTTACCTAACATTTTCGCCTTAACTCCAATCATATAAGATTACACAATTCACCAATTATTTAACAATTTGTTTCACATATATATATCTAACAAAATTCATATGAAATACAATTTAAACATAAATTAACATAACGATAATTACCTATATTCAAGTCTTTTAAGCGACAAACATAACCTCCTTCTATCACCCATCTTAGTGATTCAAAAAAATAAACAATTAACAATCAATAAAATTCAGATAATTATCTTACACCATAAGAATCGAATAGAATTATGATATTAGTTTTTTTTGTTATAATGTTTACATAAAAGAAATTGCTCAAACAATCAAATATATGTATGCATAAATAATGTGAATTTTACTTTATATTTATCATCCATTTTAGAAATACCCAGAAACCTTTATCAAAGAAAATATTTACCAATACTCATCCAAATGACAAGACATTACCATTCGCCAATTTCATCAATTTTTCTTTTAGGTTTGGTTTTGGCAAACCAACCCGAATTCTTCTATTTCACCAACCATCGCGATGGTTGAATTTCTTTTTTTTTTTTTTGTTTTGATTTTCCGGTTATTACATCACGCACACGCAGAAGCCTTTTTTTTTTCTCCTCTCGTTTCTCTTTCTGGTTTGTTGGGGATAAAACCGAGCTCCCTTCGCTTATTCAATTGGCCAATCGTCACACGCTAGGTTTTTTTTTATTATTATTATTATTTTTGATTTCATTGACAAAGAATCGTAATCTGTCAACAGGATTTACTAAGTCTGGGATTTAAGGCAAAATGGTGGAGAAACGAGATTTAAAATTCTGTAGGATTTAAAGCTATTATTTTTGTTGTTTGGCAGGATTTAAGTTAAATCCTTTTTTAAATCCTTTTTTAAATCATAATGTTCTAATCCTGCTACCAAGCAGCATAGATCCATTGTTCCATGACGTTATTTTCCATCAGTTTTGTGTAAGGCTGCTTGGAACATCTCTCATAGGATGAGTTGGTTAAAAAGTTCTTGGCATGGCGGAAAGGTTTCTTGTTTTGCAATTTTGTCTTCATGCAGGTGACAACTCTATACACGTCTTTCTTGACGTGGTAGGGAAGAAGACTTCCGGCCACCAAAATAAAATTACACGCCTTTTCGACGTATGGAAAGTTGTATTTATTTGCGTGTACATAAGTTGCCGCCTTTTGGCGTGGAAATCGTGTTATACGCAAAGATCTTGAGTCATACGTTTTTTTTTGATATGTGATGATATTCATTGGACATCACCCATACACGCCTTTCTTATGCGTGAACCAAAGATACTTACTTATGTGAGGATGACGTTCATATGTTGTCGAAATTGCCGAATTTTTACACCGAAAGGAGGCCTAAACAACTCAAAATGAAGTCAGTCATAAATATAAAATTGATGTTTAAATTGACATTGCAGGTACATAAATACCCATACACGCCTTTCTTGGCATGGCGGGGATATCCGTGTTTCATGCAGATACTTTAGAGATTCATACACATCTTTCGATTGGTATGACGATTGACCGCTGGTTACACCCATACACGCTTTCTGGTACGGCGACCCTTACTTAAAGTTCCCTAGGGACGACCCCAAGATGTTGTTGGATATTACAGTAAACATAAACTTAGCAAAAGAAAATTGAGATAATCAAGAATTGGTCAACTGCTCTTAAATGAACAAGCATCTCTCACTCAATATTTGAATTATTTTTGGAATTCACATTGAGATAATCAAAGATTTCAATCATCTTTGAGATTGAAATATGCAATATTTTGGAATATTTAGATACTTGATCATGAAATAATTGAAATGAATTAAATATTTTATCAATAAACATAAACTTAGCACTTCAATATCTCATTTCAATTGATTTAAAAGATGATCTAATTGAATATATAATTAGACAACAAGAGATCTCTTTAGAATTATAATATAGTTTTTAAATATAATTCACTCTAAATAAATTGAAGAAAATCAAAGAATTCATAAAGAGATAATGAGATTGAAGGATTGCATATTAAGGAATTCTTGGAAAGTATTTGAAGCATTTTTGTCTCAATATTTTAATCTAGAATGGAGAAAATTGAATAAATGAGCCTATTAAACATTCAAGATTCCAACTCTGTAAGAAAGCGGTTGAATATCATCTAACAAGTTATTAATAATTTTCAATGTCCAACCATCGATCTCACCACATTAATGCAAGGCGTAATGTATTTACTAAAATTATAGATTTTAAATGAATTTTATATAAATTAATTATTTCAAAATTTGATATTTTAAAATAAACTCTCTGATAATTTTGATTTACGCTAAAAGTATAAACTTTAAGCATGACAAGGAAATTGATTTTTGACGTGTCATGACTGAGTCAAGGTTAACAAAACCTAATGATGTTATAGATTTCTCCACTGGTAGAATTAGTAATTACGTATACGACAAGAAGTGATTATCTCCTAATTCCCCAACGACGGTTGAATTGATTGAGAATATTAATCGATGAATTATTATTAAAATATCAAAGATATTTATATTCAATATTCTCAAATTTAAAATCCTCAAAATATAAATCTAGATCTGATCCTCTATTATTAAATTAATAGAAATGACCAAATAATAAACTAAATGATCAAACTTTTATTCATATTGTTTGAATGAGATTTCAACCTATATATTCATCATGCTTGCAAGTTCAAATCAATTAATCAAAATCATTCATCAATACAAATATAAAATCGAGTGTTCTACTATATAAAATCAGAGTCAGGTGCCTAACTTAAAATAAAACTTAATCCATCTACTTTCCATAACTATTTCTGACAAAAGCCGAGCTAATCGTCGTGTTGCGTTATATTCACTCTCAATCAATCTCACGTCAAGTGATGCAGCCCGTGTCCTTGTCTCAAGGGCCGGTTTATAAGATGATCAATACCTCCGACGTGCCATTGTTGTGATACTATTATATTATATTACATTAGATCAGAATAGATGCTCCAACGACTTTGTCCTCGAGTGAATAATAAAGCACTGATAAGGCAAAATGTCATGTCACTAAAGTGAACTCAAATTTATCTCCTGGACAAGACCACCTTAAGTTTACAAGTGTCTTGACGACGCAATCCATGGGTATGATCCTGGCCGCCATTTACTCTCTCAAAAGTAGACAGTGAATATACGATGATGAAATCATGGATCTTGACGGGCGTATCATTCCCCAATCATCCATTTCAAGTTAAAGGATGATGAATTTTATAAATCTAACTTCTAAAACTCTACATATTTATGTTATGCATTCGCCGATCTAACACTGACTTAATTGAAAGTTCTCTCAAAGATTGGGTAATTAACTAAGGTGCTGCTTATGGAAATCTAAAACCAGATCTAAAGTCCTCACAAAATAAGGGTCAAATCTCTAGGTAGTGTCTTATCTAATATTTCACCGCCAAAATTTGATCATTCATTCTACTCTCTTAATTGAGAGGTCGGTCGAATTTTCAAGTCCACATTATAGGTCATTAGAAGGCTTCCGCTTGAGTAGATCTAAAACTTAATATATGGAATGTAACTTTAGTAGTAGGTCTTGTGGCTTGTCACAACCGGTGATCAAGTCAATAAAAAGATTGAATGTTTTAGATATCTCGAAGTCTAATATTCAAGATGGTGAAATAGATGGGGACATTATTAGTAGAATTCAAGTTGGATGGTTGAAATGGAGGAATGTTGTGTGATGGAAAAATACCGCCAGACGTAAAGGAAATTTTTATAAGATGATTCGAGACTTGCAATTTTATAGCATTGAATGTTGGCCAATAAAAAATTAAGTGTTACAAATATTAGGATGCTTAGGTGGATGGTGGCTTTACACTTTGAGATAAAATGTGAAATGAATATATACATGAAAAAGGTTGGAGTATCTCCAGATATGATTAGAAAGAGTTGCCTGATGGTTTCACATAAAATATTGGCTGCCAATAATCCTTTTAAGAGAGTAGATATATTAGATTCGACCTATGTTACGAAAGATAGAAGTGAACCTAAAAAACTATGTTAAAAGTAAAAAAAGTAATCATATCTCATTAGCATTAAATGAGAATATGACATTTAATAGAACACAATGGAGAAAAAGGTTTCATATAGTCGATCCCATGTAGTAGGATAAAGGCTTGTTGTTGTCATTGTAAGGACTAAATTGGAGCTCTAGGGCTAAATTGGTTACTTACAAATAGTTGGGTGTTTATTTGAGATTTAATCCTTTTTCTATTATAACAAAAACATATACATTTGGCTGCCTTGGTTGGGATGTTTCCTAAACATAGATAGTATACATATCGTATTTATTGCTATTCTATATATGCAGCATAATTACTTTGAAATTCCAGAATAGCCCGCCAACCATTTATGTGGCCATTTTAGTCTCTAAGACATTTCATCAATATGGTCCCTTGTTTATTTTGAATCAAGTTTATATGATTGAGGGACTGAATTAGGATCAATTCTGTATCAAATTTTTATGTAGAGACCATTTTAAATTAATTTTATATAATCGAGAGGTTAAATTAGAGAAATGTGATGTTTGATACTAAATGCTAAATTAGTCACAGATGAATAATGGATGAACTATCAGACTTTATTTGTATACATTTATATGCATTTCTATTTGCCTTTGATTTGGTTATTTTGTTTTTGTTTTAATGTTATTTTTTTATTGTTAGGCATTGATTGCAGGTTCTTTTGCAAAGCATGATTACAAAAGAGTGAAAGAGATTACATTTTGTGTCTTAAAGGTAATTTTTTCTCTTTGTTTTTGTCAATAGTTTAATATTTTGATGCTATGCAAGTTAGATACTGCCATTAATGTTATAATTTTACCTACAGCTAAGAATTTATAGTGCATTTTGATTAACGAAAATGCATTTCTATCTCAGACAGGACTTCTTACAGGAATCGCCCTAGCTGTAATTTTTTATCTCATTTGGAAATCTTGCTGAATTATTCACCAAAGATGTAGAATTATTAAACATCGTTAGAACTGGGGTTGTGGTAAGCAATTTTACCACTTTGGGCTGATTAACACTTTTAATATGGTGAAATTGACTGTCCTGTAAATTGGTTTTAGTTTGTCAGTGCCACCCAACCCATTAACGCTCTCGCATTTATTTTTGATGGACTTCACTATGGTGTTTCAGATTTTGCTTATTCTGCTTATTCGATGGTATGTTGACTAAGATGAAATCACTTTATTACTTTTTTTGTCCATGCATTTAATATATGCTTGTTTTGGACTACTGTGGGAATAACATCACTTTACAGATGGTCGTTGGAGCGATGTCATCTTTAGTTTTGCTCTATGCTCCCACTCGTCTTGCTATTAATGGAGTCTGGTGTGGCCTAACTCTTTTCATGGCTTTGCGTATGGCCGCAGGATTTATGAGGTGAGCTTTTTAACTGTCAATATACACATTTCACTCTTGTAGTCTTTTTAGAAACTGCATGGATTTAGTATTCTTCCCAGGTCTATTTGTACATAAGTAGCTTGCTCTTAGAGGATGATCTTGGAGCCATTGTTAGATTGTATTTATTGATTTAGATGTCATGATAAAAGAACGCATTAGACATGCCTTTTTTATCATGATGTCCTTACTGACTTGATGATATAATTTGTATATCAAATTCAAGATGCTTGATTTCTCGGTGCTTTTTTATAGGTATATTGTATTGCTATATGATAAAAACTGAGAAATACACTCGAGAACAAGAGATACAAGGCAATGGAAGGGTGCCTTCAACTCCACGGGAAAGGATAATAATTGGGTGACAAAGAGGAAGATAATATGTTTTTTTTTCCTTTTTGCGTAACCATCCATGTCTCTATAACTACTCCATATCATGATACCTCAAATACGAGCTGCCAATCCAAGTTGACTTGTAGCCTACACTATATCATATTAGAAAGGGACTTGTGTTACTCACTGGTTCTATACCCATACTACTATCTCATTCAAGATGTTGGCAGATGGAAGTCTCTCATCTCTCTTAATGGTTTGCATTTGCAGGAAGTGCTTGGTTTGTCATGATGGCACTGTGGTTTTTAATAGCTTATTCTCCTTTGTGTACGACCTTGCGCTCAAGATTGACATTGAGAAAAGTGATTTTGAGCTTGCCTTTAGGCATCTAGCTTACATCTTTAAAAACTATTCCATTTGATGAGATGTTGGGCCTCATTTTGGCCATGTCTTGTGATGTGGCAGGTACTGAGAATGGTGATTGGCTTCACCAAAGGATGATTCTTCAAGTTCTTGGTGAAAACGAAAAGAGATGAGAAGAATTGATATCATTATATTCCTTCAGTATTGCTTGTATATCATTGCATTACAGGATGTGATGAAGTAAATTTATATAGCAAGTTAGTTAGGTTGTGTCAGAGTTTGTAGAATATGATTTGTCCTATTGGCTGAGGTGGTTACTGCACATGGTGAGTGGAGATGGAGAGTGCTGTTGTCAGTTGGCAACTAAGCTGAGTGAAACTGCAGATTTTTGTGGTAGGCATTGAGGAGAGAGATGTGAAAATTTGAGTGGATGTGGGTTTGTATCGATAATACCAACTTATAAGCAACTGGGCCAATTCATTGTAGCACAATATGTGTCTAGCATCATTGATGGAGCTTTGCATGTTTTTTCTTGGATTGATGATTGATGGTATAGCTGTAGCTTTACATGAACTTGATTGCCTTGTTCGAATTCTATAACACAATGATGCTTGTCCACTTGGCTTTTCATGGATGCTATGCCTGCCGAAGGTGTCTTCAAGGTTCCATGGTGTAGCATCTCACCAACTGAGGAATGCGTTGATGACTTCCATTATGGATTATCTTTCATTGTATGTGTGAATGGCTAAGTGGAGTTAGCCATACGAGACCTTGAACGGGAATATGTTGATACTAGAGTGGAAGGAAGAGCTATAAGAGAAATTTAGCCCATGGTGGGCATCAAACCCATTGAGATAGGTTGTCCATAACACGTAATTCTTGAGACACCTTTTAGTTAGTTTTTTGGATGCCAATTTTGGGATGATGTGTTGTACTATAGTTGAGTTTCACTCTAAGGGCGTTGAACTTAGCTGTCCAAAATCTGTTGAGGAAGATCCTATCTTGATCAGGATGTTTTTTGAAACAACATTTGCAAATGTTATTAATGAAATGAAAGTGACGGTGTTTGCTATGAATTGTGAATATGAGGCAAAAGATTATATGTTTTTGGTTAGATGATCGACTACCACCTATGATTGTTGTTTTGCCATGCGAAATTGGCAATTTGATGACAATATCCATGTTAAGTATTCCTAGGCAATAGTTAGTATGGTAAGAGCAGGAGTCTAGTGGGTGTGAGGGATTGTTACTTCATCATTTGGATTATTGGGAAGGACTGCATGAATTGTTGATTGTCTTGTTTCATCTGAGGCCAACAAAAGTGGTTTGCAATGCTGTGGTATGTTTTGAGATACTGCCATGATTGCTGATGATGCCATCATGGTATTCTTGAATGACTTCGATTTTGATTAGGGAATTAGATGGGATGAGGATCCTACCATTTTGATTTATGAGCTCATCTCGAAATAGGAAATTGGGGTACTTAGTTGGCTGGTTTTAGATGTTTTCTAGCGGTAATTATAACTCCAGACCATAGTTTTTTTTAATTTAGTGAAGTCATAAGAATGTTTAGGGTACGGTCATTATCTATGGTGTTGGAATCCCTGTGCAGGCATAAGAAGGTGATAGCTGTGTTGGATTTATCCAAATTGTATTTAGTAGTGAAGTTGTAGCCCAAATTGTGACGAGTAATGGTTGTTGCTCTAGCATTTGGATAGCGTGGTTCATGAGATTGTGGATGGTGTGTTGGTTGGTCTGAATGGCGAATTCAGCTCCTACTGGGATTTTGTCCCTATTTGGCGATGATCTCTATGATGGTATGATGGCTAATTTTCCCAAACATTGGTAGAGACTTGCTGCATTTTTTAATCCAATTTGTGGTTGCACATCCACGTTAAAGAGAGAGCTTTAACATTCTTTCTCTAATTTTTTCTCTCTCCTTTCTCTCTCTCCCTATTAACAGAGAGAAAAAAGAAAAATTATTTGTGGTGGTCTCCATCGTTGTTGCTATCAACACTACACCTGTAGGTAAAGCAAGCTTGTCACGAAAGTACTCATGCACGTAATTTCACCACGGTTGGAAATTATATTGCTTGCGCAAACTTTCTGTGTAGGTGACCTTGCACACATTTTTTTGTGTGGCAGGAAGAAGACTCAGTCACCTTTCATGGCACAATTAGAGTCGTGACTGGAACTACTAAAAATAATTACGTATACATATCTTTCTTGATGTGATGAAAAATTTGTTTGCAATTTTCATGTAGGTATGAAGACTCATATGTGACTTTCTTGGTGAAGGAGTATATAAGATTTGGCTGCAGTGTTATTGACATTATCCACACAAACACACCTTTCTTAACATGACATGTAGGCTTAACACTTTCATAGATGCCTCTTATGTGGAGAAGATGTTAGGAGGCTATCAGATTTTTAGTGATATAACTTAAAAATAGACAAACTTAAAGAACTTTCCAGACTTGAAAAATTCAACTAATAAAAATAAAAATTACAAATTAACATAAATGAACCATTAAACATGAAATGCAAGTTGTGTGGAAAGAATTGAAGAAAACCATAATGAGGGCACAATTTTATAACCTTAGTTGTACTTATAGGGTTTGAACAAATTTGAAATCTTGTTTACGTGCACAAAATTTTTCGATTATATTGAGAACTATTTTGCACCAAGAACTCTAGAAATTTCAAGCCACTCGGTGAAGATGAACAAATATGGGGCCCCTATTTATAATAAGAAAATTGATTTCTTTTTGGATCCATTATATTATAAATTACAACCATAAAGACAAAAAAATAGTGGCATTTTTGAAAATACACAAAAGATTCTAATTCTCAAAGCTCGTAATCCGCAAACTAACACATGTAAGTAGATATAATGTGACCAATAAAGAACTCAAAATGCAGAGTTGCGTGCACATCTTGATAACTATGCATTTACGTGAATAATCTTTGCAATCGGTCGTTGTCTCTCAAATGCTACGCTTGTGAATGGGAACTTTTCAAATAAATTCAAACAACCTAATCTATCATGTGTTATGGGTTATAATGATTTGCCTTAAATGATGCATGCTTCAACCATCAAAGATGATTGTTTTAATGCGATGGTGCACTATCATGAATGATAGTATATTCTCAAGCATCAAAATCTTTTGAATGAGACAAATGTTTCATTATTGTATTTCACAGGTTTTGTAGTCTTAACAAGGCATGCATGATGCATCAAATCACTAAAAGTAAAATGGTTTGCATGTCTCTGACGACTTGTTAATCACTCAAACCAACAATATGAGTATGTTGAATGGGCTAAAATGTGTTAAATGCAAAAATAATTTACTTCAAAAAGTATGCCAAATTTCTAGATTATATTTAAATATATGAAATTCAATGTCCGCATGTGCTTTGACAAATGAGTTAAAACAACGCACAGAGTTCAAGAATGTGTGATTAAAAGTGAAATTAACTCAAATTTAGCTTTCCCTTGAGAAACACACAAGTATTCTAAAAAGATTTGCAACTATTATAGGGAAAGATCATAAGTCTCATTTAGAAAATATAATTCTCCTTCTTGTAAAGATTAGAGTTGATGAAACTGACTAAAAATAAAATATTTTTCTCATAAAAAAATATAAAATTTACATTTGTTGATGGCTTTCATGGCCTTCTACAAAGAACATTCTTAAAAAAAGGTCTTTCTTTTAGGATATTATCCTCAGTGTCCTTAAGACAGAGTTGACAAGATTTCTATCTCTTGGTGAATTATCACAACATTATTCTCAAATAGATTCTTTAATCTAACGAATCTGCGGCTGAATATTCAACCATAAAATTCATAAAAAAATCATCTTTTTCTACCATTTGCATTCAACTTTAAGACCTTTTACCTAGAAAATTAATTTTAAAATGAAAGCTCTTAGTGTTGTTCCACTTGTAAAGCATAATAGTGAGTTGATCCTATAGACTTGATCACCTACATATAATGATAAAGTTGGTAGAGTTTGTAGCGTGATGAATGTTTCAATGAGCTTAAATGATTCTAGTTATGAACTTGATCCTCTATAAACAAATGTTCAGAATTGCTGAAGTTCAATAGTTCAAACACTACTTTGATGGCAATGTTGATTAAAATTTTAATTTAAGGGGATATTATTATCAAAATATTCTTAATGCAAATCATATCGAACTTTAACTTTGAAGAAATATAAAAATGCAAGGAAATTATAAGATATAAAATTACTCAAATGAAACTCATCATCTAAAGCTTAGGAAAAATTCTATCATTCTCTATAATAGTTTGTCAAGGGTGACAAATTTAAATTTAACCTTAGTTTGTGAAGAGTTAATGTCATGTCAAGTGTACTCATATGATCACTCTCAAATGCGTTTATGGATCAAGGGCTATGACAACTTGGGATTACAAAATCTTGGGATCTTATTTACGTTTGTCACCATTTGCCTTCATTCACTTCAGGCAAAATATGATAATTTTGTTAATTCTAAGACTAAATTGTCTTTACTATATGTTAAGTTCTTAGGTTTAATGACTAGTCTTAATTAGAAGTTCTTTCTCATCATTAGAGGGATAATTAACTTTAAGTGCTTGAGCTTGGGAAAACCTGGAAGCAGATTTAAATTCTCTGTAAAATTAAAATGAATTCTACAGATAGTAGCCTATCTCTAAATATTAATCTACTTTTTTTAAATGTTTGACCAGACTTCTTCATCAGTGCCTGGCATGAATTTTCGGAGTTTAAGGTAGTGTTGAGATGATTGTTCTATGTTGGCAAATGTTTGGTTTTTTGGCATTCAATGATACTACTTTAGGACTAACAGTTATCATTATTTTTGAATTTATGGAATCCTTAAATGGGTTCATTCTTGCGAATCCAAGTCTTAGGTTTTTCTTTTGTGAAAACGTGGAATCATGAGGTATACCGCTTTGAATAGATTTTCATCCATTTTCAATTTGATCAAGGACGGTTCATCAAGTTGAGATTTTCCTTTGAATTGCTAGTCTTTCTTGGCTTCGATGAGTGTGAGTTGTAGATTAATTTCACACAGCATCCTGGAAATCATTTGAAGCTGTTCTTTGGTACCATGTAGTCAGTCAATCACCTTGGTGCCGTAAGCCATGGTGTGGGAATGTTCAACAGATAGCACTAAAATATTAGGAATTCTAATATATTATATTGTTGTAAGGTAAAAACAGAGAACTACACTTGAGTAAGGGGAAATTGAAGGATGCCTTGATTCTAAGGGGAAGTAGAAGCGAGAATTTTTTTATTATTATTATTTTTTTTTTATGCATAAACAACCACACTCCTTTCACTATTCTCTACCATGATACCCCAAATAACCAACTACCCAATCCAACGCTGATAGGTGGATTGCTCTATGACGATGTAGAAAGGAACTTGTGATAAGTATTACCATCTCATTTAATATGCTGCCACGTGGATGTCCAATCCGTTCTGACAGTTTGTGTGATTTGCTGTGTTGCTACTATGGTTTGTAACATTTTTGCTACCAACAATTTATACATAATCAGCAGTGCAAACTAGTTTGTGCGCTGGTAGATGTACGGGAAATGATGAATATAAAGAAATGATAGGATCATAGGATAAATGCACTTTCTTCTATGGGTATTGAACGTTGACTTAAAATTTGATGGTCTTAAATAGAGAAATGGCAGTCTATTCTTGAGGTAATTCAAATGTTGTGGTCATCTTTTTGTACGTGTTGTTGACAATCATTGTTATTTACATCAACATGTAGTATTTAAATCATTCGATTCACATATGTGTAGGCTTTGCGACCAATTTTACTTAATCCACAAGCTCCTAGCAGTATTTTCTAGAACTTTATGCAACTTAATCTGTTTAGAGTTTTCATGGGTTCAGTTTATCACTTTGTTAAACGCATTTTTTTATGTTCTCTATTAACATGGTATGTTCTATCTCAAGATGGATATTCTGTGAGTGAGTTCTTTTAGGCTTTTGAATGTGTTCAATAACGTAGGGGTTGTTTGGGATCAACTTTGTTTTGTTTTGTTTTTTTTTGTTTTTTTTTAAAAATTATTTTTAAAAGCATATTTGTTTAGTATTTTCTTAAATTGTTTTTACTTTTTATTTTCAAAAATAAATAATATTATTTTTAAAAACACTCAAAATAATTTTTAGATATTTTGAATGTTTGTAAAAACAGCAATAATCACCAAACATGTTTTATTTTGAAATAAAATATAAATAAAACAAAAATATAAAATAAAAGCCAAAATAAAAGTGATCCCAAATAGCCCTTTATATTTTGGAAGAGAGTAATCTTGCTCAAATATTTCGAATATAGACCAATTTTTTTAAATTGTTCATTGTAATGCTCCTATTATTTGCAGATTGTGTTGGAGATCTGGGCCATGGTGGTTCTTACAACATAAAGAAATGAAATATGAGGTTAAAAATGCAATTTTCTTTCTACTTCTGCGAATCAATTTCTTTCATTATCTACTTGTATTTATTGTTTTTCTTTTGTCATTAGTCCTTCGGTTATCTATGAATATGTTGATAGGTCATCATCATCAAGTCATTATTAACTTCATCCCAATTATTTTGTAATATTGATACAGCATTAGTTAAATTCAGTACTTGGATTTTGTTTGGCATGCACTTTATGTGGCATCAGACTGTTTAACCTGTTGGTTACGCCAAAAGAAATGAAGGCGTCGATGTACTGTTTTATTAGAACAATGAAATTCCTTGTTAAGAGGATCCTTTTTTTTTATTTGCAAACAAGGGAAGATATATATTCTTTTAGAAGTTTAACGATGAGAATACCTCGATGCATGGCAAAATAAAACTTTATTGATCTTCTTGGGGGGCTTGATTATTTATTGTCTTAATATATTTGATCCTTGCTTATAAAATTTTGGTGGACTTACTAATGTAGAATTCAAGAGCGGTAACTTTTTTTTGGTTTATGATACCATAGGGTCTACACAATGTATAATAAATATAATGTTTAATGCTTAGTCAATGGGGACTTTTAGGGTCAACTTAGCTTTTTTTTAAAGGATTCACTTGGTATCTTATAGTTCCCTTTCATGGAGATGATTTTTCCCATTATTTTCTCACTTGTTTAATTGAATAAACAAATTATCAAAATTGCTGTAGCATGGGCTGACATTTCAAAGTACAATTAACATCACCTATATATGATAATGTCAACATCCACACAATTTATTCTCTAAACAAAATTAAAATCGACATATTACACATATTTAACAAAGCACGCTCTAAACTCATTATTATGTCAAATTTAATAATATTGCACCCATATTACCCATCCATCCACCATGAAGGAAATGCTAGAGAATCGCTTCTCGAGACAATAGGTCCAATATCCTTCATAAACACAATAAACATTAGCATGAGTTTGTATATTTTAAGTTCCATATCTAAATAATAGCCCTTACACAAATAGAATGATGATGGGGCTTCAATATGAATTATAGGAGGGTATAATTATTAGTTATAATGATAAAGCATGCAATTGATATGAACATACAGAGCACCAATTCTGTTAGCTGTCATAAATCTTAGATCCCCATGTACATAATGCAATATTGTATTGAATGGCAAGAACTATGCAAAGTGAAATATTGACAAACAACAACAAGCTTTTATCCCTCTAAGTGAGGTCAGTACATGAATCTTTTTTTCTTCATAGTGTCCTATTAAGTGTCAAATTTTCATTTAATTCTAATAAAATAAGATCATTTTTTATATTTTCTAATCAAATATTTTAGTCTATCTCTATTTTCTGGGATCCAAAATTCGCCACACATCTTCTAAAAAAAGGAAAGAGTTGTTTAAGTGTCGATAATTTCGTAAGCTAGATGAATAGTAGATAAAACACTACCTGAGATTTCGCTCTCATTTGGTGAGAACTTTTATACTGATTGTGTTTCCTATAAAGCAAGCCCCTATAAGCACTACCTCCCAATACCGAGAGAAAGACTTTCGACATGCATAACGATTAAAGAACAAGATATAATATATAATTGAAATGGAGTTTAACTTATGAAATTTATTATTTTAACTTAAAACTTTTGTGGGAACGATGACACCGATCAAGATCCCATAATTATCCTCGTCATGATCCCCTCCGCTAATGAGGAGGAGTTCACCCAACCGACCAAGGATCCTTGTCAAAGAACATTACGTTACGCTGCCCAGCGTCTCAGACATGGAGTTTATTCTGGACAAATATAAGTCGACCTACCGACATAGGCTTTTGCCAACCAAATACATTCTACATTTCACGCTCAAAGAAGAAAGTCGGGAACATATACGGCCAAGCATAATTTAATGGTGCCATATCATGAACCACCCTGGCCGAGGGCTCGTGAACCGCCATTTATGTATATCATCAAGAAAACCACGCCGGACAGAGACACGCCACGCCCCACGGGCTTTGGAATATTTGAGCTGGGTTATGTATTTAATTTGACATCGGCCATGAAGAAAGTTTTCTTAATTTGTCACACCAAGACAAACAATCATGGATGAATTTATTTTATTTATTTTTTAGTTTTAATATAAATAATTCATTTCATATTTTTTTTATTTATATTTTGTTATTTTCTTTGAATTTTGATCATTTTACAATTAATTTTGATTTGAATATATGATCATTTGAAATTTTAATTATAATTACCCTTCGATCCTGGTTAAGCATTATCAATCGATGTACTTCACTCAATTCATTATCTCAAGATAATCCTTCAAAACCTTCACTTAACATGTATGATCTGCGACTTTTCTTCCTAAGAGAATTTGTTTACGCTATGATTCATATCGTATTATACGACGTAATTACTTCGATATTATTAATTTGAAATTTTATAATATCAAATTTTAGGTTTAACGGCCCAAGACCAAACCGATGATAAAGATCTATTCCTTTGTATTTGACTATTTACTCCAACACATATGGATATCTCGTTTCAGAATTGTATGACATTAATGTCTTGCCAAGTAATGTCAATTTTGAGTTTTGTTAACTTTTGACGGCCCCAAGACCAAACCGGAAAAGATATCTCGTTTCTTATACCTAATTTGCACGTGTCCCTATTGTTAACACTTCAACATACATACAAAGACCGTTTTAAAATGTTGCATTTGACATTAAATGTCAATAAACATGGCTCAATTGCAGTTTATTAAATACGACATTTTTTTTTAATCGATCCCAAGACCAAACCGAAGATAAGATCTGCTCTCAATAAAGATTTTGAAGCTTATTGTGACATCGATGTCAAGATAGATATAAAGATTGATTAAGCATAAATAGCTCATTTAAATAAACGAATCTTTTAAATCACAAACGAAAGGATAAAAAATAAATAAATCATTCGAAGCCCATATATCATAATAGCTAAAGGATTTAAAGATTTTGTTTCAAGATCACCTCCTATGTAACAAAATCAAAGAAACATAAATAAAATAATGAAGCATACGATCATAAGAAGAATGGGCCTAAAATAAAGTAATTTGATTTTTAATAAATTCCTACGTGACAAATCAAAAGATAAATAAAAATAATTGATTTGAGCCCATACGATCCATATACCATAGCCCATTTATTTCTCTCAAAAGGAAAGGGAATATAAAAATATGAGTAGATCATATTTCATTTAAGAAGTGGATTAATTAAAATCCTCCCTCACATGCAAACTCACAAGTGGGGACACAAACTCATTAAATTTATTAAAGAGTTAAGAAAAGACTTTACTTTCCTTTCAAAGAAAAGGATATGATGCACAGCGCACATGTCCATGCACGTGCATTTAATGAAGCAGATCACCTTAGATTCCCTCATGCAATTTATGACAAGACCTTTACGTGTCAAGACGATAAACCATGAGATGAAAAGAGGGCTAAAAATCTATAAATAAGAGGAATTCCTTCATAAAATCCTTACACACTTCCTACTCTCATTTCTTTCCTCTCCTCGATTTCACGAGTTTGAGTTCAAGCTCAAGAGAGAAGTCACACATATAAAGATTTGTAGTTTTACCCTTCTCCTTCCTTAACAATTTTTTTTTTTTTTTTTTTGCCATGTTTCTATAATCATGCATGTGTAGATCAACGTAAAAAATATATGATAAAAGATAACATGTTAAACATGTATTTAAGCACGTGTTCTAAGCGCCTAATAAAGATATCAAGAGTAGATAACCAACATCAACAAATACATGTCACAAGTACAAAGATCCATTCAGATTCTATTCATTACACTTTATACACATGTTAAGCATGTAGGACTAGAAAGATTCAACATTCACCAAACTAAGCATGAATATTGTTGTACTATAGACATGAAAAGTGAGTTAAAACACATAAAGATACATAAAAATACTTAAGCATTTTTACCTTTCCCCTTTTTTTTTTTTTTTTAATTTCGAGCCTCCCTAGGCCATCCCCACTTAAGGTTGCCGGAGACTTTTTTCCCACCACGCCAAGAAACGCATGTGTCGTGAGACACCCTACCGAAAGATTACCACCACGCCAAGAAAGTGCATGGTTAGATAATATACAGCTAGCCACTGAATCCTTATCTCCTGCTTATCAAAGTTTACAATGCCTCCCCCTCCGCAGGGCCATGAGAGATCGAGCCCACCACGCCAAGAAGCGCGTGGTGTGACAATCAGCAATAAACTGATACTAAGATTTCCGTTATGATCACATACGCAAGTATGCAAGAATGAAACTCATAGATAGCAGGTATAACCAAATCCTTTTGCTTTAATTTCGATTTCAACTTGATATGAAAGAGGCATGATATATATATAATTTCCTTTATATGAAATAAATTGAATCAAAGTAAGCATGAAATTCATGAGAATAGCATCATATCTCATCAAGCAGTTAATTGATTTTTCCTTAGATAAGAAAGTTTAGCAAGCCTTATTCATCAACAATATATATACCGATTTCCCTAGATAGAATATTTTCAGCATTTCTCATTAAATAACAAAATGATTGATTCCCCTTAGAGAAAATATTTTCAGCAAACATTCCCCTGATAAAGATAGTTTCAAGCACCACACTTAAAACAATGCAATTCAACTAGATAAAAGAAATTTCAGCAGCTTATGCCTCTAGATAACAAGCTAATAGTTTTCCTCCATAAAATGTTTTCAAAGATGTATCACATTTCTAGATGGCCATTTCATAATTTCCCAATATCCCAAACCCATTTCCAAAGAAACTAAGCAAGTAAGATCTAGCAACGAATCCTCCAAATAGAAATTTCAGCCAACACATGCAGAATTTCATGATAACAAAATGTAAACATGGTTTAGGCCATACAACATCAAACCCTTTTCAAAGAAGCTACAAGTGAGATCTAGGCAATATAGCTTTCCAAAGAATTTCAAGAACCACACATGTAATCTCATGATAACAAAAGAAATGTTTTTAGCCATACAACATCCCAAACCCCTTAAAGAAGCTATCATGAATTTAAGCACAAAATAAAGTTTCAAAGCTAATTTTCGAATACCCAAATGCATAAAAAAGAAAATTGTTGGAGAGAAACAACTGAGGTGTCGATTTACTAAAAGAGAGGGAGAAGGAGGAGTTTCTACTGAAGGGGACGCCTGAGCAAATGAAAGAGAGGGCTCAGCTTACCTGGAGAGAGACATCGCAAGGCTTACTGAGAAGTCGAGAGAGACAGGTTCTGAAGGCCTGAGAAGCCGAGAGAGACTGCGAGAAGTCAAGAGAATGCCGAGAGAGGAGCTACCGAGAGAGGGAGAATGAAGGAGCTCATGCGAGGGAGCCGAGAGATCTGAGCGAAAACCAGAGAGGGAGCTCGCAGCCACTGGAGAAGTCAAGAGGAGAATGCCAGAGAGGCGCCTGAGAGATGCCGAAGAGAGTCGAACGCGTCAAGAGGGGAGCTCGCGCGGGAGCCGAGAGATGCCGAGAGGAGTTTCGGCGCGAGGGAAGAGATGCCGAGAGGGGAAGAGGGAGCTCGTGCGCTGAGAAGCCGAAGAGGATGCCGAGAGCAGAAACCAGAGAGATCGTGAAAAAAATGAGGTCAACGGGATAACCCTCGCTGCTCTTTGATCGCGAACGACGATTTTTCCCTTTTTTTTTTTTTAGGCTTAGTTGGCACATCTCGATTGGTTGAGTGGGCGGATTAAGGAATTAATGCATGATTAAGAGATAATTAGCGATCCGCCGTTAATCATTTTAAGTGATTTTATTACTTTTGACAAACCCCAGAATACGTCAATTTAAGTTATTTCGCCAACGAATCGCGATCATCGCGAGGTCGCTTAAATAATGTAACTACCGAAGAAATTCAAGTCAACAGCGCCGCTTAAATTAATCGACCCTCGCGATATTTTGCCGAGACCGCAAGTCGCTTGATGGTCGATTTCGACCACGCGCATTTATTTCAAACGGAGGTTTTAGACGTCGGGCTTCGAATTTCGATATGCGACAATTTCATGATAATTTGATTTTAATTATCCGATCGATCCTTAATTGATTCAAAATTTTCGACACTATTTTAATATTTTGACGATTGCGGTCAATCGTCAATTAAAACGAATTTGACGCTCGGACATGGGCGGATTTTAAAATCCACCTTATTTATTTAATTTAATGCACATAGGAGGTCAACAATTCCCCCAACAAACATGCGCGCACGGAACCGTGTTTGTTGTACACTAGTTGACTCTTTCCTCTTTTTTTTTGTCATGCACTCTTGTACCCATCATTATTTGAAGAAGTATCTTATCAAATTTGCGCAGCCATGCTTATTCACGAATGCGATTATTCTTTAAATATTCATTTGTTGTATAACCCTTTTGTGAAAAATGTTCCATCGAGGAGATCATCGGGTTTGGCTTCGACGAGCCTACCGAGGATGTCATTTGGTCCATGATTGATTCACACCCCAACAATAATGGACATTCTAGATAAGCAGCATAACGACATGCCGCAAGGACGCGATACATTCAAAAACTTCTTCACTCGCTTCTCCGCTCTTCCGTGATTGTTCGAGAACCCGTGGAATTTGACAATCCTCCGTGAGTGGGTGACTACTATCAAGTTAAAATGCGCGAATACAATCCATCGGATAAGACCGCTGATCAAGTAAGTCATGGCTATGGAAATTTTGAACCAGCAGATGTTATTGAGCCGACGGCCGCGCTACTACCACCGCCAATTACACGTTCATTAGTGGCCCCAAAACTCATCCATAGGAAGGATTCACCCAAATGGGGGTATGTTATTCGGGCCCGATATATCCTCCAAGCTCATAAGGATATCCTAAAAGCCGGAGTATATTTATGCTTCCATGTTTGATTTCAAAAATATCCCTTCGCCATGGATAAGGGTTTGATTGAAGTTCGACATTGAAAGTAACACTTGTTGCAGTCAGGAGTTGAATTCATTACTGAGCCACTTGCAAGCAATATCTGACTTCCTATCTATGGCAATCACTTTGAGTGCATTCCTCCGCAAGGAGCTCTTTCAGAAGCACCTTCCGCTGACGTGACAAGGTGAGGCGATTTTACCTTAATCTATCCCGCTTGCTTACTCATTATCAATGACCATGATCGCTAGCTTCCTTCACGCCATGTAAATATGCCTACGTATCCTGATTAGCTTCTTGAGGGAGGATATTACCCGTCTCTCTATCAGACGATCCTTTGAAACGGGTACCGGTTTATCTGAGGAAATATTGAGCCATTTTGCCACATGAACATTTTCCCCTCTCACTGTATGGATGAAGATTTATGTTTAGGTTTTTTAGTTACTTGGTTATGCATTTTGTCTTGCCACCAGCAGGGTTTGTTCGCCCAGCACCCTATTACCGTAAGTAAAATCTCTCTGCCAACGCCTTTCCTCGCTCCCTCCCCGTTCTCATGGGAATGTTTAGAATTTTAAGAAGCATATCGGCAAGTACACCCGAGTCACATGATTTGATTTTGCCTCGCAATACGCTCATGCTTCGTTCACGCTCACGCTCATGGCTTTTGCTTGTTTAGAATGTCCTTGTATTTCTGGGGGGGCTATCCCAGAAGTTATGCAACCGTCACAAGCCTTCTACCTTGGAACCAGAAAGAATACGCTTATTTTTCTTTGCCCCACATCTAGTCACCGATAGATTTCACCATTCAACTCGAGGTTGCCGCTTGCTTTGGAAGTTGATATACTGACGATTGACCATGAGGTAACCCCACTTTGATTCATACTACGATTGCTCAAGGAATATTTCATTAGATGCCCCGGTCGGTTATGCTATCGACCGTCGCTTAGTTATCCTGAGGATATCAACCAAATCGAGTGGTCTGCTAGCTCGATTCTCGCAAGCCTATAATGGCCTTTCATTCCGGCGTTGTTAATGCGCTGCCGATGGATACACCCTATCGAGACTCTATGCCGCTTCAATTGTCCGCTTCACTTACTCGCTCTGACGAATGCATTTTGCCCCTTTGATTACGGGAGTAGGCTATGCAGCTTAACTTGGTGCGGCTTATCGCTGCGCCGATCTTGGGCGTGGGGCCCATAAATCTGAGCGGCAGTGCGGAGACTTGGAGCCCTCGAGCAACAAGCTTCGTCGAGCGATTCTAGCGGTATGATCTTATGTCTTTTATTTAAACCATTATTTAATTCCTCTAAACCCCTTTTATTCCTAACATCGTATGTTTATATTTTACGTATGATAGGTGAGAGGGTGTGTCAGATCAAGCGGAATAGGTACACTTCCTCAGTGCGGACTCGAGAACCCGGATTAGTCATGCGGAGGTACCATCTTCATCTCATGACGAGGCGTTTTATGAAGATCCCAGAAACTGATTGGTCGGTAGCCGTTCCACGGCCTCTTAACTCCAGAAGCAAATCTTGGGCCAAGAATGTCTGTTAGCATGGAGCGGTTTCCTTTGGGGATTTTGGAGTAGACTTTCTAGTCGGCGGTTGCTCTGTACGTCGATTCCATTTGAAGATTTTGAGGCCGATCTTCACGAAACAACGGACACCTTTCGTTCCCACTTCTTGCTCCTTTTGCGGACTGGTTCCTTACGAGTTTCTTTTAAAACACTCGGTGAAACATGGGGATGAGAGACCAAGATTACGGTGAGGCTTACATACACTACGATGAAAGCGGTAGTAGGTGTCATGCATGTGGCCGACCATCATTTGAAGAGTACACCCTCGTTGGGGCTTTTAATTCGGGTATGACGATAATTCCCTCTCTTTTCTTTAACATGTTACTACCTTTCCTTATCTTCCTCAGTTTCTAGAGCTTGAAGGGGCGATTACTCTTGAAATTCATTGGAGGCCGCATCACATCGGACCCAATGGCGTATTTATGAAGAATGTGACTTTCTTACGTGAGTGATCTCGGTTGGACCACGGCTGCCGATATCATTCGACCGCTTTTCAAGAGCACATAGTCTTGAACTTCACAGCTCACTTTGGATTGGGTGAAGGCAATTGCTTATTGGGAGGCTTTATGTCGGGAGTGAATTTCTAGTCAAACGGATGAAAAACCTTAATAGTTAGTCAAGAGTTTCATTGTCGAAGCGTTAGACTTGGCGGTGACTTTGCTCACGATGAATTGAAAAGAGCTCTGACTTTAAGGGTCCGTGGTGAGTCTCGACATTGGGGCCCAAATTGAAAGCGTCCGCCAAAATTGAAGCCTGGAGGGAGCTCAGCGGTCGGTGTCATCAACGGACACAAGCGAGCATGAGCATGAACTTCGGCGAACCTGGAGAACAGCGGTTTGACGACATCGTGCCATGGTCGATCTTTGAAATTTCTCGGTATAGAGGATTTACAAGCTAGAAGTGAGCTCTTGTTATTATTGTATCTCGACTTAGAGATCTAGTCTCGTCTACCTTGATGTATTTTCTCTTTACTTTATGTGTCATCTTGTATGTACTTGTGCAATTTTCATGAATAAAATCTAGACCAATAATCATGTTGTCCCATGATTTCTCACTCGGTCAATGATCTATTGAAAAGATGAAAATCCCATTGGTTTTATGCTTTGTGCCTTGGTGGACTTAGTGAGATGAGAATATCTTGGTCCGTGCTTTGTGTTTTGTGAACTTGTTGAAGATTTCATCTCAAAATTTGGATTTGTATTTTCCTCCTGTCCTGGCTTTGTGCCCTAACGGACTTGATGGAGTTGATGAGATAGAAATGTCTTGGTCACGTGCTTTGTGCTTTGTGGACTTGTTGAAGATTTCATCTCGATGATTGTATCTTGTGTATCCTTTATCGGCTTCATGCTTGTGGTTGATGGAGTAAAATCACGAATTATCACGGAGATTTGTCGGTGATCTGATTACATACGCCTCTTTACGCTTTTGCGGGCTTGTAGAAGGATAAATCTGCACGACCCGACTCTCGAGCTTGTATTGATAGCAAAAGTCATCTGTCGCACTTTTTGCATGTAATGCATCTTGATGACAAAAACTCCTTAGTTGACATTTAGCCTATCACATTGGGATAGCTTCTTGGTCCTCCTTTTGCTTTATTGGACTTCTTGAAGAAGATTTTCCTTGATCTTTGCTTTGCTTTGATAGACTTCTTGAAGGAGTTGAGATTTCACATTTGTATTTGATTCCAAACTTCTTAGTGCCTTCTAAGGATATCTTTGTTTGTTGTAGAATTTTGAGAAATGACCTTACGACCAATAGGAATAATTTCCTAATCTAGGTCACTTGAACTCACCAAGTTGGAGAGATTTGGTGATTTGGATGCTCTTGTCTTTGAACGAAGTAGGAGGATCACTACTACGGCGTGGCGTGTTGAGTAGCTGGCGTGACTTCGGCCATATTTTGGCGTGTTGAATCGACCTTATACTACTTGAGTTGTGGACTTGAGCATTGATGAAGGATTTTATCCTCGGCTAACGAGATGGGGTCTCTTACTACGGCTTTGTGGCGTGTTGAGTGAACTGTCGGCCCGACTTCGAGCCTTTAGATTTGATGTGGGATGGAAAATGTCCTCAACTTGGTTTGTTGAAGTTTGGACTTGATAATTTTTCGCTTTGGATTGATAAGACTTTTAAACTTGAGGATTTGAATACATAATTTTGAGTATGTATGTAGGGATCTCGGCAGCGATGTCAACCAAGAGAAAGATAGGCACTGTCTTGTCAGGCATACGTCTTTCTTATAAAACTTTTTAAAAAAAAATGCCCACTGAGATTTTTTATTTATTTTGAAAATCGTTCTGTTCTGAGAATTTCCAATGAAAACGAGCATTTGAATACATAATTTGAGTATGTATGTAGGGATCTATGACGCGATGTCAAAGAAAGAAAGGCCCCGTCTTGTCGGGGCATGCGTCTTTCTTATAAAACTTTTAAAAAATGCCCCTACACGGATTTTCATTTTATTTTGGAAATGCGTTCTTGTGTTACAAGAGAATTTCCAATGAAAATTTGAGCATTTGAATACATAATTTTGAGTATGTATGTAGGGATCTCTACGATGTCAGAGAAAGAAAGGATGTCTTGTCGATCTTTCTTATAAAACTTTTAAAAAATGCTGTCAGATTTTCTTTATTTTGGAAATCGTTCTGTATTCTGAGATTTTCAAAATTTTAAGTGTTTTGATAAGGACTTTGAATCGCGATTTGTCGATCACTTTCGTGTAATATTTCTTGCGTTGATTGGCGGCATTTTTCACTTTGTGCGGATGGCTCCTTATGATATCTTTTGATAACAAAGGTCCTTTGTAGGTTCATTCTGTGATGCGATGAGGGATGATTGGTCTTCTGCACGGACAATTCTCCTTCGAAAAGCTTCGAACGTCTTGTATGATCGAATCTCGGGCGTTACGGATATCTTAGATTTCTTTGAGCGGGACCTGTCGGCGCGTAAGCTCTTCCATCGTGACGAGCATTCTCATCTTGGGTAAGATTTTGTTGAATAATCGGGCGAAGGTAGTTCAAGTGGTAGCGCCAGCAGTGCATAGGGGTAGACTTTGTGAGTTTTGTAAATTGGTCGGTAAGCCATGCGCCACAGTTTGGTATGCTCCTTTTATTTCTTGTGAGCTTTCCTGTGATTTAGTGTTTTATTAAATCGCCGGTAGATTTGCTTATTATAATTGAATATCATGCGTCAATCTTATGCCGTCAAAATTTATAAACTTTGCGCTTTTGAAGCGGCATTTATCGAAATGATTGGTACATTAAATCCATAAACAATATTGTGAGTAAGAAGTTGGTCACTTGTTGTAACTTCTTTAAATGGTGCGGCTTGTTGGAGAAATAATCGATTCTGCAGATGAAGCGGTGACGGTGATGATGGCGGATCGATTGGTCGATTACATGTCCCACTCTCAGCGGCGAATCTTTATCGTTGGATCTGGCCGGTTGGGCGATGAATTATGTTACCATGGACATTCATGGCATCTCTTGGCGTGATTGATGATCTTTTTTCATGTAGGCGGCGATAATATCCAATTCTTTTAATTTTGAAAGCCATTTTAGGATTGGATTGGACCACAAAGTCGCGATGGATTTCACAATTACTGTTCTTATTCCCAAACATCGCGACTGTTGAAGGATCTACGATCTGAGTACTTGTCGCGTATAGTCGAAGTCTTTCTCGAGTTGTGCATTGTCGACTTATTACTTGGCAATTTGCCTTGAAGTGTCGACGAAGAGTGTCTCAGTCTTCTCTCTTCTTATAAGGATTTCATTGTGGTTTTAGCATGAGGTTGAAGTCTTTCATCGGAATAGTTTGAAACTTGTCTTGTTGACTTTGAGTAATTTGTAAGGAGTATAAGGGCAACACGCACTGGCGATTTATGTTTGATGACCCTCTTCAGTGAGGATCTTAAATTTATCGACTCTGGACTCGGAGTCTGTAATTAGTATGTAGTGATGCGTCATCCATACTCATTTCTTTAGCTAATTTAGCTAAGCGGTCATTTCTTTGTTCTCTGGAGACTTCAGTCATAATGACATTTGGAATTTGCTTCATAAGCTCGAGAACTTCGTTTGTGATAGTAGGCCAATTGCTTGTTGATTTTGTAAAGGGCACTTGATTAATGAGTTGAGAATCACCATAAATTTGCAAATTCGGACTCCATGGAAATGGCTTCCTCTAACGCCACCAAAGCTTCATATTACCGTTGTTGGTTGGGGTTGAGTTAATTTATAAGAATGTCTCGATATCTGCGCCGGGTGTGATCGAATGAGGCAGTCTGAAACGAGCCTTTGGAAGATTTGAGGGTTGAGTGTATCTAATGGTCCAATCAATACAATTCCACATTTGTTGCTTTTCTTTTCATATATGTGCATGATTTGCTCATCGGGAAGATCATCGTTAAGCAATGAGTCTGCGGTATGGGATGGCGGCAAGAAAATCTGAGAATTTCTTACCGCTTTCAGAACATATGTAATATCAATTCGTGAAGACGATGTCGTCGCGGCGCATCAGCGTTGGTGCTTGTCATCAAGAACTTCAACGGATCGATCCTTGAGATAAGGGTAATCTTATGAGATAGCATGTAATGGCGTAACTTTTGGGCGCAAAATTAACGTCAATGCTTCAATTGGAGAATCTTCAGCTCATTAGTCTTCTTAATATAGTATAAACGTTCTCCTTTCCTTCATTATCTTTGCGTGACAAAGCACTAGAGATTCTTAGTCTTCTTGGTAATATGAGAGAGCTTTCAGGATTGGGCTGCAAGAATGGGTGGGTTCAATATCTCTTGATCTTGTCGAAGGCCTTGACATTCTTGTCCCAGAAAGGTATCTTTCTTCATTAATTTTGCAAAGGGTGCGACGCGTGATTTGATATAAATCTTAATGAATGCGAGATGTCCTGTATGGGCGAAGTTGGCGAAGACTCCTTGGAGGAGGCATTTCGACAATCGCTTTGATTTTGTTGGGATCGATTTCAATCCCTCCTCGCCTGGCATATCGAACTTTCAGGAAGAGACTCAGCGCGCGAGAGGATTCATCTTGAGATCATATTTTACGATTCTTTCAAAGACAATCCTTAAATCATCGAGATGATCTTTTGCGATATACTCTTGACAGCGAATTCGTCAACGCTCTACTTTTGATGAATCAACTTCGTCAATTGCGTCATAGCTCTTTGGTATGTAGCTCGGCATTCTTGGCCGAAGGCGTAGCGTGTATATATATGCCAATTGGCGTCTGAATGAGGTATGTTTCTCATCTTGAGGAGCATATTGATTGTAGCGGCGATCCGTCCATAAATGAGAACATCGTGGTTTGAAGTGTTATCCATAGCATTCGATCTGAGAGCGGAAGTCATCCTTTGGACATGCTTTATTTAAATCCAGAAGTCGATCTGATCTGAATCGACCATTCTTCTTTTCACGCGACAATATTAGTATCCGGTCGTATTTTTCTTCTCGAATAAAACCGCTTGATGAGTTCTTGGTTTACGCAATTACACGTTCTTGACCTCTCAATCTCTCATTCGCTGAGGCTTGCTTGGTGTGTGTCGGCTTAATTCTTGGTTTGTGAGCTGATATCGGGGATAAGCGGCATCTCGCATATGTCAGCAAAGCAATCCGAATTCCACGAGATTTTTTAATTCTTCCATTTTATCTTGAGAAAGTAGAGCAGCGATGAGCGTTGGTGAGGATCCTCTCGGTTCCCAAATTAACTTCTTTAAGTTCATCCATAGTATGCCTCCCCCATCTTCAAGCTCTTGGTGCCGGTCGCTTACTTCTTCATTACTATTGAGGCCGCGTTAAAAATGACATTCTCATCTTCATTCACTCTCGACTTGATTCGCATTCTGGCGTACGGTATATCTGGGCCGTTGTCTTGGATAAAACCAAGGCCTTTAGTAGTGTGTTTATTTCTCGATGGTTTGAGAACCTTTTGGTACACATCATTTCAAAGAGCTTAGTCCTTTGCTTACTCGCTCGGCCGGACCCAGTAGCGCGTCGATTTTGCATCTTTGGAGTAATATTTTGGCATCCTATGGGCATAGCTTCTTGAGATACTTGCATTACCGTCGGGATCTTCTTCTTGACACCCCCGGTTTATAAAGCGGGCTTCGGCGTGCTTTCGGGAGAGGAGGTACATAGAAGGTCACCAATTCTCGACTTTATGAGTTTCTCGAGGGTGATTTCTTTAAAATCGAGGGATAGGGTGATTCTGAGTGTAGTCTCCATTGCGATGGATCATGATTGTTTTAAAATAGGTGCATTGCACCTTCAGCGATTCAAACTCATAATCGAGTCTTTTGATCGATCTTTACTCGAAGAGTCATCGGACCCTTGGATTTAGAAGGACACATTCATCTTCTTCTTATCACTGCTAGATGAGGACAATGTTATTGATTTTGGACTTGTTCTTTATATCCCAGGAATATTTGGAGCGACCTCTTTTCCTTTATTCATTTTAGCTTCTCCCTTCTTCTTAACTTGTTCTTTTATGGGTTTTGAAGTAGATGCGATTTCTTAGTTGTTTTGTTAGCTTTGATTCCTCGGAAGGAAATGGCATCTTGATAAATCTTCATTTCATAGCATAAAGGTTGCATGTCCTGATTTGGCATTCTTCTCCATCTTTTGTATATTTCATACATTGATCAATGTAGATGGGACAATGCCATATGAAACCATGGTCGACGAAGGGCTCGAATGAAGTATCTGCATCGATCACATGAAATTTACTTGTGTAGAGTCTCCAAATTTAAGAGGAAGGAATGAATGGATAGTTTTCTGTCATTCCTTGAACCATGACTTTATCTCGTCCAGGATGTTATGCGTAGATAGCCATCTAAGTTCTCAGTTCATAAGATTCGGAGGCAGGGATCAATTAAGATCGGTATTATAATTTCATCACTTTTCATTTGTAACATCTGAGAGGCGATTGTGCTCTGCGGTCCGGCATTAGATCATCTTACGAAAATGTGACGGTTGGAGGCTCTTGAACATCTGAGGTCTCAGTTAGGCGGCGTTAAAAATATGCTTGAATTTTCCGGCTCTTTGAGAGCTTCAATTAAGGTTGGAGATCTTGACATTAGAAGTGCTTATACACTAAACTGAATTTTCCTTAGATGGGATAGAATATTGTAGTCGATCCACTTTTGATGAAGGCTTCTTATTTGAATCCTTAGGGATAACTTTTCATTGACAATTTCTTTTCTTTTCTTTTATTCTTTATTTCTTTTCCTGTTGGGATGGTAGCACTCGACCACTTCTCAGTTGTACTTGAATACTTCATTTGCATCGAATCTTGATGACTCATTCTTGACATCATACGCCCGTCAATGATATAGAAGATTCAAAATCCGCCCTTTTATATTTTTCATGTTTGTTGATATGGTGAGCTCGGTTCATCTTCATTTGGGAAAGCGAGTTCCTCAAGCTATTCATCATCGTCAAGCAGACTTCGGTAGGAAGTTCTTGACTTCTTCACTTCTTCATTGATCGAAGATTTGAAACAATTACGCAAGCGTGATAGTGTGCTTCTTGTATGTAATCTTCCATATTATTGATGATCTTAGTGTTCGTTGCGATATCAATAGTAGTAACATTTTGTCTTCTTGTCTTCTTCTTTTATTTAATTTGTTTTTTTGGTTTGGCGGTTTCTTAGCCTTCCATTCGGTATTTATTTGGTCTTTCGTGAGATGACTAGCATACTTTGGTTTTTCTCCACTCAGTGACTCAGTGGTGATTTTTTGAATACACAGAGCAGCCTTCATTCTTTAACATTTTCTGATCTTTTTTAGAAATTATCATCATCGGTCTCTTCTGCCTTTATCATTGCTTGATATCGGAGATGAGGTGATTACTTTGGTGGATTCTTTCTTGGACCGTCTGCGTCAGATAATGTGAATTCAGTTTATATTTATTCTAGCGATCTTTGAATATGTAGCAATCTTGTGGGATGGCGAGCGATGATATGGGACGGTAGTTAGGATTATCACTTGTCCGACCTCTTCAGTCTTTTACTCTGGTAGTTGGAGACTACTTTGAGTCATGTTTAAACAATTTGGCACCTCTTAAAGAATACTCTTTGTTGACTTTTCTTTTAGGGTGAGGCCATTAGTCGTCGCTCCTTTTGTTTGCTTTGGTGGCTCGCCTTCGAAGCAGTACATCATTACCTCAAGTATGAGCTTGGGTTGTGGAGCGGATTGAACGGCCTTGGTTTTCTTGATAGGCAGTGCTTTCTTTGTACGTTATAGGTAGGCTTCGTATCCTTCTTGTATGAGGTGAAATCGTTTCACCTTTCTTTGGTCGGAGCTTTTGCTCTTTTGAATTTATCTTCTTGGCGGCGCGGATAAATTTAATTTTCAATTTAAGCCATCGAGCTCTTGAAATGTGGTAATTGAAGCCATGCAAAGATAAAGGCATCTTATCATCGATGTTGCCATAATAGTGAATTGCGTACTTCTTCTGTTGTTCACATTTCATACTCAAATTTATGCGCGTAATATATCGGGTCCGATTCGTCTTTCTTCCTCTTCTCGAGATCGGCCAATTGTTGTCTTTTTATTGTGCTTTAACGAACATGTTTTCAAGTTCGGCAAAAGTCTTGATTGAGTCATTTGATAGCTTCGGCATACCATTCAGCGGTCGAAGTTATTCTTGGCATGTGAATAATAATGCATCATTACCCCAGTGTTGGCGGATGCTTTGAATGGGCGGATCTTTGTTTAGGATTACCATTTTCGAATAGATTGAACTTTGGCATTGAATATCCCTTTGGATATGGAATTTGATCATTCCGCGGGATATAGGCGACCTTTGCTCACCAATTTTTACACGCCATTATACTTGTTTGATCTTCTCATTCAATATAATATCAAGTTGAGGCTGTCACTTGAGATATAGTTTGTATATTACGAAGCGGTTGCGACTTCGTTTATTTTCACCGCTCGATTTGGACGAAGCATGTGAGATCAAATTTATTGGAGGATTGTCATTGGCATTCTTTGGAGGCTTGATGATTATTTGGGGGGGGGGTGTTGGGCCTGCGATATTTTTTATTAAGCTCATCATGATTCCGTCATCATTTCCTCATTTTCACGTTCAAGCGGCGATTTCTTTATCTTTGGCTTTCATCGGCCATTTGTCTTTCGCCTCTGCAGTAGTATCGATGAAGGTGGGATTTTCTTCCTTTCTTCTTCTCTTGTTGCTCCTCTCACGAAGACTCGAGGATGCTTCCTATTTGAACATTTTGTTGTTCTTGAGGTTGAGTGGAGTCTTGTTGTCTGACGCCAGTTGATATTGGCCGGAGATGCTCACCACTGTTGCACCTACACTACTTGATCGTTTCCTCTTCTTCTTGTCTTCTTGGACGAATTTGGTCTCCGATGAACTTAGATTCAAGTGTGGAATCGAAATTTCTTGATTAGAGGGCTTGATCGAGTTAACCTCCTCTTGATGGGATGGAATTGATTGATGGCGGGATCCCGGAGGATTCTCCAAGGTGTCTAGTCAAATATTTTATCAGCCCTCTTTTTTAGGCTCCCGTTGATAGATTTGGTCGGGGATCTCTGAATTCACACGGATGTCACGCCATGCCTTTGCTCTAGGATTTCTTTTTTGAGGCTGAGCCTCAGGATCTGCTTACCCTTCCGGGACCTTTCGGTGGTGGATTCTGGCCTTGTGGTCCAGTGTCACACCGATGCTCAGGTGGGACATGGATATTCGTCGTCGGCATTGGA
Source organism: Cymbidium sinense (assembly GCA_021442155.1). Classification (NCBI taxonomy): domain Eukaryota; kingdom Viridiplantae; phylum Streptophyta; class Magnoliopsida; order Asparagales; family Orchidaceae; genus Cymbidium; species Cymbidium sinense. The sequence goes on along the minus strand of CM038232.1, from coordinate 28,523,864 downwards.
GTTCGCGGGATGAGGTCTCCTTGGAAGCGATCAGCATCCTTAATAAGGGGCCTTGGTATTTTTTTTATGATCCTCTCGCTACTTGGAGAACGTCACTCGTCTGGATATAGTTGGGTTTCCTGGGAGGAGCTGGAACTCGATGTTGTGGTCAGAAGAATTTGTTTGGTGACAGTAGAGTTTGTTTTACTTAAGGTTATCAAACCGATTATGGGTGGGAACACTTTCTTTGGTTCCATGATGATTACTGTTGGCCGCATTAAGTGTTGAGCAGTCACTCAGATTTCTTTTTCTTTGCCTCGGTAAAACCTCAGATGAAGAACATCATACCTCTCGGGCGAATGGTTCGGTTGTGGATTATGTCGAGGGACTAAAGGCAGTTCCCGAAACAACCCTCTTGATTGTTGTCTTGGAGAGCCTCTCTGGCGATTGTTTCTTTTGAAGTGACCTACGGGGGTCATAACTCAACAGACCTTTTGAGATTCTTTGGACATGGCGTGCGGGGAGAGTTTCTTGACAAGTCGGCTACTTCTTTCGTTGATGGTAGGAAATCACACCAGCGGATGGTAGCTCGGTCTTCGGCGTTAATGGCGTTGCCAAAGCGGATGTTGGCCACTAGAAAATATGATGGTTTGTGTTACGTAATCATTACGGAATTTAAAGGTAAAATTAGCAATTAAAAATAAGAATCTAAAAAAGATATGAGATATTAAACAGCGTTAATAAAGTCTCAAATGACTTAAGACTTTATATCATGAAACTAAGTTGTCAAGATTAACATATCATTTCATTCCATTTTCATTTCATTTTTTTTTTATACTCCTTTCTGATTATAACTTAGATTTAGCAAGATGGAAAGAGAAACCTGTCCGTAGTCGTGAAATCTGTGGGATCAGAAAATTCCACGTCTTTCGATAAAAAGGAAAGAATTGTTTAAGTGTCGGTGATAATTTGAGCGGATGAATAGTAGATAAGACCTTACCGAGATTTAGTTCTCATTTGGTGAGAACTTTTATCTGGATTCGGGTTCTATAGTATGGCTATAGTTAATTATCTCCCAATCGAGAGAGCACTTTCGATTAAATTTGGTCGATGAATCGTTAAAGAGTATATAATTCGATGAGTGGAGTTTAGAACTTATGAAATTTATTATTTTAACTTAAAACTTTTGTGGGGAGCGATGGCCGTCGATCAAGATGGTTAGTCATCCGCGTCGCGATCCAGTCATTTAGTGGTCGACGACGTAGAAGGATCGCTTCGAACATGGGTTCACGTCGTCAAGGTGTCTTGTAGGGCAGGTGGAGTTGTCTGGGGGACAATATAAGTCATGGTAACATAGACTTTTTGCATTAAATCGTTCTACATTTCCACTCGAAAGTTAGGAACATCTGCTGGTAATGGTAGTAATTAATTAGTGTATATGCCGGTCAGGAGGGCTCGGTCGTAATACGTTTATGGGTCTTATATCAGAAAACCAGCAGAGGACAGTAGCGTCGCTACGAACTTTAAGAATATTTGAGTGTGAAGGTAGTTATGTATTTAATTTGACGTTGTCTTTGTGAGCAAAGTTTTCTTATTGTCGCAGAAAACAATTCGAGGGTGAATTGATTTTATTTTTTTTATTTTTTATTTTTTTTTATTTTAAAGTTAAATAATTAATTTTATTTTTTTATTTATATTTTGTGTATTTCTTTGAATTTTGATCATTTTATGATTGATTTTAGATTTGAATATATGATCATTTATCGTTGAAATTTTAATTATAATTACCACCGATCGGGTTAATATCGATTGATAGGCGTACTTCTACTACGTGGGTTTTACGGAGGATCGTCTAAATTAAATCATCTCAAAAGTATAATCCTTCCTAGTTTGACATAGAGGATCGGGTTTGGGACTTTTCTTTCAGAATTTGAATTTTAGAAGTATGTTAGTTGGTTCGTGCTTGTATTATATATGAGTTAAAACTACCGGATATTATTAATTTGAAATTATAATATCAAATTTTTAGGTTTTGTTAACGGGACTGGTCAGAAACCGGATTATGTAGTATCTGTTCTTATATTTGACTTAGTATTACTCCGGCGTATGGATATACGTTCTTTGAAAATTGCATGACATTAAGATGTCTGTTGAAGTTTGATGTCAATTTTGATTTTGAGTTTTGTTAACCGGACGGTCAGAAGACAGCAAGGAATGTAGCATTTATTCTTACGTATTTGACATGATTATATCTGGCATTAGTTTTGATATGGGATTTTAGGTTTTGTTAACGGGACGTCAGAAGAAAACCGAGCGTAGCATTTATTCTTTTTTTTTTGTTTTATCTGCTTTGCGTGTCTATTGTTTGAGCAACTTCATCATCTGATATCATTCTTTTAAAATGTTGTATGACATTGAATCAGTTGATATATGTTGATATCTGTTAGATTTTAATATATGACATTTTAGGTTTTGTTAACGGACGGTCAGAAGACCAAGCAGGAAGATGTAGTATCATTCTTTTATATTTTCTTACTTGCATATGTCATGTTTGGGCATTCTACATCTGTCTGATATCATTCTTTTAGAATGTTGTATGGACATTGAATGTCATTGAAATGTAAGTCTGATTTCTGGTTTGGATTTAAATATATATTTTAGGTTTTCTTAGACGTAAAGCCGGCAGGAAGATATAGTATCATTCTTTATTTTTATCTAACTTGCATGTCACATGTACAAAATCAGCGTAAAGGGGTGAAAATAATTGATTTAGAGGCGTATTCGTAAAAGGTAATGGAAAAGCTTAAATATTTGATTTAAATTTAATATCTCTTTTATATTAAATCAGTACATAAAGGTGAAAATAATTGATTTAGATGCTATGATGTAAGTAAAGTAATGGCAAAATGAAACAGATTTGATTTATTTATAACTTTATGTTAAAATCAGACGTAAATGGTATAATTGATTTAAGTATGATCATAAGTAAAGTAATGGAAACAAATGAACTGATTTGATTTTAATAACTCTCTTTATGTATAAAATCAGTATAAATGGGCAATTCTTTGGAAGTATATATATATATACCATGGCATTTATTTCTCTTGAAAGGGAAAGGGGAATATAAAATATGAGTAGATGTCGTATTTCATTTAAGAAGCAAGTGGATTAATTAAAATCCACTCCTGCAAACTCATGGCAAGTGGGGGCGTAAACTCATTAAATTTATTAAAGAGGTATGGCAAAACTTTCTTTCAAAAAGAAGGGATAAGGATCTGTGAGCATGCATAAATGCGTGCATCTGTGGTAATGGTCACGAGATGGTTCCACGTCTGATTTTAATGGTACATGTCGATTAGAGAGTAGATGCAAAGGAAAGGAAACTATAAATGGGAGGGGTTTCCCTTTTGAAATCTTTATTTCTCTTTCTCTCCCTTAGCAGTTTAAGTTCTACTTGAACAACAAATTAATTATTTCCTCTAGAAATTTCAAACACCATTTCTGAAAAGCAAATCGATTTGGTTTCCAGTATAATCAATTTCAGAAAAATAGCGCGTAACTATCCCCGAAGGTAGCATCATGACATTAGCCATACATCATCCCAAAGCAATTTTAGTAAAGCTCATAATCGTGAATAAAACAATAAGAAATGATTTGGTATATCATCCCAATCCGAAACTCTTAGCGTAATCCAGCATGAATAGCATGTTGTTTAGCAAAATCAATCGTAAAAAAAGCAGGTTACAGATGATTTACTAAAGAGAGGAGAAAAGTTCGGCGAAGAGCCGTCGAGAAAGTTGAAGGAGAAGAGAGCTCGTGTTCTGAGAAGCAAAGACAGTCGTCTTTTCTAGAAAGCCGACGGAGAATCCGAAATCAAGAGCGTTCTGGAGAAAGCCGAACGGAGAATCTGAGAATCGAAGGAGCGTTCTGGAGAAAGCCGACGAATCAGAAAGCGTCGAAGAAGCAAAGTCGAAGCGTTCAAAAGAGAGCGAAACCAATGAGGAGGATCGAGTATCCGTCGTCCCAATCGGAGAAAGCTGAGAATGTCGAGGATCAGAAAGAATCTTATATAAAGAACGTGTTATGACAAAGAAAGAGAACAAAGAAGGATCAAAGTAAAATCAAACGGAGCGAGGAAACAGAAAGAGATCGTGAAAGGCAAATGAAACCAAGAAAATTCGAAACTATTGGAGGAAACCAAGAAAGAAGAAAGGATGAGAAAATGTGAGGTCATGCGTCGTTTTTAGAAGCGGCCTTTTGGTTTAGAATGTTAGCATCTCGGTGTGAGATTAGGAATGCTGTGGTCTAATTATGATTAAAATTGCTTAATCATTTTAACAATTTTATTACTTTGACAAACCAATATGGGTGTCAATTTAAGTTATTTCAATTATGCGATGCGATCAATTTAAATGATGGTCGTTTAAATAATCGGCGGCAAGTAAATTAAGTAAATTGCGCCGTCGCTTAAATTAATCGACCCGCGCATACTTTGCGATTACGGAAGGTGTCGTTTGATAGATTTTGACCTTTCGGCGATGGCGGCCGATTTATTTTAGCGGAGGTGGTTTTCGTCGTCGAGGCTTTACGATATGCGCATTTCATGATAATTTGATTTTAATTATCCGTCGATCAATTGATTCAAATTTACGATTAATTCATTTTAATATGACGCGTTGCGGCGTAATCGTCAGTAAAAGCAATTTGATCGGTTGGATCATGATTTAAGGATTTTAAAATCCACCTTATTTTAATTTAATGGCACATGTGGTTGTAGGTGACAATGCCACAACAACTGATCGCATGGGCGGGTGTTTGTGTACCAATTGACTCTTTCCTCTTTCTTTATTCTTGTCATGCACTCTTTGTACCCATTCGTTATTTGAAGAAGCATCTTATCAAATTTGCGGTGATCCATGCTTATTCACGAATGCTTATTCTTTAAATATTCATTTGTTGTATAACCCTTTAGAAAATGTTCCCGGAGGAGATCATCGGGTTTGGCTTCGGCGAACTCAGAGGATGTCATTTGATTATGATTGATTGCACGACCAACAACAATGGGCGTTCTAGATCTAAGCGTCGACATCTTTGCAGGGCGATACATTCAAAAACTTCTTCGCTCTCCGTTCTTCCAGTTGTTACGGAGAACACGTAAATTTGACAATCCTCCAGAGTGGGTGACTACTATCAAGTTAAAATGCGGTGAATACAATCCATTGGATAGCACTGTTGATCAAGTAAGTCATGGGCTATGTGAAATTCTTGAACCGAGAATGTTATTGAAAGCGCCAGCGCTTTTCGCCACCGTCAATTACAATCAGCTCATTAGAGGAAACTCATCCATAGGAAGGATTCCGATCGTGAAGGGGATGTTATCAGGGATATATCCTCAAGCTCATGGGATATCCTAAAAGCGGAATATAAAGGCGATTTATGCTTCCATGTTTGATTTCAAAATATCCCGCCGTCATGGATAAGGGTTTGATTGAGTTGGGACATTGAAAGTAACACTTGTTGGTAGGTCACGAAGAATTGATCATTACTTGTGGCGACTGCAATATCGACTTCTATCTATGGCAATCACTTTGAGAGTGCATTCCTCCGCGTGAGCTCTTTAGCGACCTTCCACGGACAAAATAGACAAGGTGGCGATTTTACCCTTAATATCTGCGTTGCTTTTCATTATCAACGGACCTACGGTGAGCTTCCTTCATTCATGAGTAATATACTGAACATCGGATTAGCTTCTTGAGGGACTATTAATCTACTTTCATTGCGATCCTTTTGAAACGGGTATCGTTTGGCGGTCATTTGAGGAAATTCGAGCTTGCACATGAACATTTTCCCCTCTCACTCGGTATGGATGAAGATTTATGTTTAAATGGTTTTAGTTACTTGGTTATGCACTTTTGTCTTGCCCACCAAAGAGGGGTTTGTTCTCGTGCCACATTATGAGTAAAATCTCTCTCAAGGTGACGCTTTCCTTGGCTCCTCTGTTCTTCTTAGAATGTTTAGAATTTTAAGAAAGCATCGAAGCAAGTACACAGTCATGATTTGATTTTGCCTTGGCAATCGTTCATCTTGGGTTCACGTTCACTCAGCGGGCTTTTGCTTGTTTAGAATGTCCTTTGTATTTCTTAGAAAGTATCCGTAGTTATAAGCTGTCACCTTACCTTGGAGCGAGAAAGAATCGTTTATTTTTCTTTGCCCCACATCTAGTCCGATAGATTTGGTGATTCATCAACTCGAGGTTGCCGGTTTGCCTAGCAGGAAGTTGATATACTAGGCGGTATTGACCATGAGGTAACCCACTTTGATTCATACTTATCGATTTAGTGGAATATTTCATTAGCATCGTCACAGCTATCTTGTCGATCACGATTAGTTATCTGAGGATATCAACCAAATCAGTGGCGGCGGTTCAGTTCATAGCGACTTTATAATGCGGACCTTTCATTCTGGCGTTGTTAATCGCGTCGGATGGATCTGATCCCTATCGAGACTTCGGTTGTTTTCGCTTTATGCAGCTTCTTACTGCTCGGCAATTGAAGTTTCGTCAGCGCCCACTGATTACAGTGAGCTATAGCAACTTGGGTGCGATCCTGCGCCGATCTTGAGCGTGGGCCCGTCTGAGCGGCAGTGCGGAGACTTGGAGCCCTCGAGGGCAACAAGCTCGTCGTGGCGAGCGGTATGATCTTCTATGTCTTTTATTTAAACCATTATTTAATTCCTCTAAACCCCTTTTATTCCTAACATACGTATGTTTATATTTTCTGTATGATAGGTGAGAGAATAGTCCTTCCTCGAGTGCGGTCGAGAACCTTGGTTAGTCATGCGGAGGTACCATCTTCATCTCATCGTCAGCGCGTCCTCGTTATGAAGATCCCAAAGCTTCAAGATTGGTAGCCAGTTCACGGCCTCTTAACTCAGAAGAAGCAAATCTTGGGCCAAGAATGTCTGTTGCATGGAGCGTTCCTTTGGGGATTTTGGAGTAGACTTTCTGTCGGCTGTTGCTCACCTTCGTCGATTCCATTTGAAGATTTTGGTAGATCTTCACGAAACAACAGAACCTTTGGTTCCCACCACTTGCTCCTTTTGGACTGGTTCCTTACGAGTTTCTTTTCCCACTGGTGAAACATCGGGGATGAGACCAAGATTACGGTGAGGCTTAGTCACTCTACGATGAAGCGGTAGTAGGTGTCATATGCCGCCGACCATCATTTGAAGGTACACCCTCATGTTGGGGCTTTTAATTGGGTATGACACGATAATTCCCTCTCTTTTTCTTTAACATGTTACTACCTTTCCTTATCTTCCTCGTTTTAGAGCTTGAAGGGCGATTACTCTTGAAATTCATTGGAGCCGCATCATCGCGACGCAATGGCGTATTTATGAGAATGTGACTTCTTCGTGGTGATCTCTCGGTTGGACGCTCGATATCATTCGGCCTTTTGAGGCATGACATAGTCTTGACTTCCGCTCACTTTGGATTGGGTGAAGAGGCAATGCTATTGGGAGGCTTTATGTCGGGAGAATTTGAATTTCTAGTCCGAGATGAAAAACCCGCATAGTTTCAAAGAGTTTCATTGTCGAGTGAGAGAGAGCGTTAGACTTGGCGAAGCGGTGACTTTACTCGCGATGAATTGAAAGAGCTGCGCTTTAAGGGTCCTGGTGAGTCTACATTGGGGCCCAAATTGCGTCCAAAATTGAAGCCTGGAGGGAGCGTCGGTGTCATAGAGACGGACGCGAGCATGATAAAGCGAACTTCGGCGAGCAGGGAGGAACAACAGCGGTTCGGACGACATCGTGCCATGTTGATCTTGTGCTCGGTCGAAATGTAGAGGATTTACAAGCTAGAGAGACGGAAGTGAGGCTCTTTGTTATTATTATCTCTAGAGATCTGCTCGTCACCTTGATGTATTTTCTCTTTACTTTATGTCATCTTGTATACTGCAATTTTCATGAATAAAATCTAGACCAATAATCATGTTGTCCCATGATTTCTCGCTCACGAGGTAATGATCTATTGAAAAGATGAAAATCCCATTGGTTTTATGCTTTGTGCCTTGGTGGACTTAGTGAGATGAGAATATCTTGGTCCGTGCTTTGTGTTTTTGTGAACTTGTTGAAGATTTCATCTCAAAATTTGGATTTGTATTTTCCTCTGTCGGCTTTGTGCTGCGGACTTGATAGTTGATGAGATAGAAATGTCGGTCATGCTTTGTGCTTTGACGGACTTGTTGAAGATTTCATCGATGATTTATCTTGTGCCTCCTTTTATCCACGCTTCATGCGAGTTGATGGAGTAAAATCCACAATTATCACGGAGATAGCGTCTGAGAATTACCTTCTTTCGCTTTGCTTGTAGAAGGATAAATCACCCGACCTCGAGCTTGTGTATTGATGGCAAAAGTCATCTGTCTGCTTTTTGCATGTAATGATCTTGATGACAAAACTCCTTAGTTGACATTTAGCGCCTGAACATTGGGATAACTTGGTCCTGCTTTCTTTGTGGACTTCTTGAAGAAGATTTTCCTTGATCTTTCTTTACCTTTGATAGACTTGAAGGAGTTGAGATTTCACATTTGTATTTGATTCCAAACTTGCTTTTCGAAGGATATCTTTGTTTGTTGTAGAATTTTGAGAAATGACCTTACGACCAATAGGAATGATCTCCTAGTCACGGGTCACTTGAACTCACCAAGTTGGAGAGATTTGGGATTTGGATGCTCTTGTCTTTGACAAGTAGGAGGATCACTTCTACACTTTGTGGCGTGTTGAGTAGCAGTCTGGCGACTTCGCCATATTTTGGCGTGTTGAATCCGACGCTTATACACCCTTGAGTTGTGGACTTGAGCGATTGATGAAGGATTTTATCCTGCCGAACGGATTCTCTACTACGGCTGTGGCGTGTTGAGTGCGACTGTCGGCCTTCGGCTAGATTTGATGTGGGATGGAAAATGTCCTTCCAACTTGGTTTGTTGAAGTTCTGACTTGATAATTTTCTTTGGTGATAAGACTTTTAAAACTTGAGGATTTGAATACATAATTTTGAGTATGTATAGGGATCTCGACCTCGATGTCAACAAAGAGAAGATAGGTCCCCTGTCTTATCGAGGCATACTCTTTCTTATAAAACTTTTTTAAAAAAAATGCCCCTGTCTCAACAGGGATTTTTATTTTATTTTTAATCGTTCTTGTGTTCAAGAATTTCCAATGAAAACTTGAGCATTTGAATACATAATTTGGGTATGTATGTAGGGATCTCTGACACGATGTCGGCCAAAGAGAAAGAAAATGTCTTGCTCAGGCATCTTTCTTATAAACTTTTAAAAAAAATGCCGCATAGGGGATTTATTTTGGAAATCGTTCTTGTGTTCTGAGAATTTCAATGAAAATTTCATTTGAATACATAATTTTGAGTATGTATGTAGGGATCTCAAGCGATGTCGCGAGAAAGAAAGGTGTCTTATCGAACGTCTTTCTTATAAAACTTTTAAAAAAATGCCCAGCGATTTTCATTTTATTTTAAATGCGTTCTTGTGTTCAAGAATTTCCGATGAAAATTTTCGTAAATGTTTGACAATAAGGACTTTCAATCACGAGTTTGTCGTCACACTTTCATATTTTCTTTAAATGGCAGGTTCTTGATTAGTCTTCCCTTTTGAAATCGGACCATTCTCCTTCTGCTTCAATGTATGATTCATCTCCCAGACATTATTACCTTTCTTGAGCTTGGCGACCTCGTCAGCAGTCAAGCTCTTCCAAGCAAAGCATTCTCATCTTGGTAGATTTTGTTGAATATTTCGGGCGAAAGTTCAACAGTACTGGCAAACAGTCATAGAGTAGACTGGAGTCTTAAGTGGTCCATTAAAGCTTCCAGTTTGGTATACCACTCCTTTTATTTCTTGTGAGAACTTTCTGATTTATTAGTGTTTTATTAAATCACTCATAGAATTTCTCTCGGATTATAAATTGAATATCATGATCAATCTTATCGATCGAATTTATAAACTTTAGCGCTTTTGAAGGGCGATTTGTGCGAAATGATTATTAACAAATCTATAAACAATATTGTGAGTAAAGTTAATCACATTGTATAACTTCTTTAAATATAGTGCGACTTGGAGAAATGTCGATTGGCTGCTAAGATGAAGCGGTGACCGGTGATGATGGCGGATCGATTGGTCCGATTACATGTCGTCCCCGACTCTCAAGCGGCGAATCTTTATCGTTGGATCTGGGTTGGAGAGGCGATGAATTATGTTACCATGGGCCGGCATTCATCTCTGGCGTGATTGATCAATCTTTTCTGAGGCGATAATATCCAATTCTTTTAATTTTGAAAGCCATTTTAGGACTGGTGTGCGCCTGGCCCGATGGATTTCAACAATTACTTTGTTCTTCTTATTCCCAAACATACTACGTCGTTGAAGGATCTACGATCTGAGTATTGCCAACATAAGCATATAATTCAGTCTTTTCTCAGTTGTGCATTTATCGACTTATTACTTGGATTTGCCTTCCTTGAAGTAGTCGGAGGGCGTCTCAGTCTTCCTTCTTCTTATAAGGATTTCATTGTGTGGTTTTAGCTTCCTCGGGTTGAAGTCTTTCATCGGAATAGTTTGAAATCTTGTTGACTTTGAAGTAATTTGTAAGGGTATAAGGAGCAACATGGCGCACCCTGGCGATTTATGTTTGATGACCCTCTTCCAGTGAGGATCTTAAATTTATTTCAGTCGACAGTGCACACTAATTAGTATGTAGTCGTCGTCATCCATACTCGCCATTTCTTTAGCTAATTTAGCTAAGCGGTCATTTCTTTGTTCACAGCTGGAGACTCAGTCATAATAACATTTGGAATTTGCTTCATAGCTCGAGAACTTCGTTTGTGATAGTAGGCCAATTCAAGCTTGTTGATTTTGTAAAGGCGACACTTGATTAATGACGAGTTGAGAAATAAATTTCAAATTACTCCCATGGAAATGGCTTAAACCACCAGCTTCATATTCGCCGTTGTTGGTTGGGGTTGAGTTAATTTATAAGAATAATGTATGCCACCTGTGATCGAATGAGACAGATCTGAGCCTCTGGAAGATTTGAGGGTTGAGTGTATCCCAATGAATGACTTCAAAATACAATTCACATTTTTTGTTCTTTTTTCATATATATTGCATGATTTGCTCATCGGAAGATCATCGTTAAATGAAGTGCGGTATGGGATGAGCGGCAAGAAAATCTGCCATGCCCCTTCAGGGGAACATATGTAATATCAATTGCAGAAGAAACGAATCATGCGGCCTGTCGTTGTCTTGTCATCGAACTTCAGATCGAAATGTTGTCAAAACTTACCGATAGAACTAAGTTTGACATAAAACCAAGTCACAATATAAAATTGTTGTTTAAACTATCATTCTGGTGTATAAGCAGCGCCTTTCTTGGCGTGGGAAAATCTATTTTAAGCAATGCCAGCTCACATACCTTTCTTGGCATGGTGGGATAGTGCATTTAGACCAATAAGCGAGTAAAAGCTTGACAAAAACCATGCCACAATATAAATTGTTGTTTAAACTTGCAAGTGTATAAGTCCAACACACCTTTCTTGGTGTGGCGAAATCTGTTTTTGAGAGAGCCTCATCGTCCTTTTTTGTGATGAGATGATGCGGTCAATTCGTGATTTATCACACATCGTCTTTCTTGGCGTGATGGCGGAGACATACACGAGGTAGCATATCTGAGATGATGTCGGGATCTTTCGAAATCTTGAACTTTACCGACATGAGGCATAAGCTTTAATAAAATTCAACCAAAGCTAAAATTAATGTTTTAACTTGATATTGCAGTATATAAGTCTTATGCTCTTGGTGTATGGTAAAATTTTGTTATGTAGGTCGACCATACTTTTTTTAGCGTGGTGGGATCGAATTCGGTAGTGATGTTTCACTCATACATGTCTTCTTGGCATGGACGTGCACATCCGTTATAGCCCACTGTGAGAGGATCTTGGAAGGTTAAAATCGTCAATTTTATCTAAAATTATAAACTTGTAATGAAACTCAATCAAAATAAGCATTATTCAAATCCCAAGTTAAATCAATTTTAAATTGAATAACCGAAGCTGACGTTGATTACTTAAATTTAATATCTGAGAATGCTGCGTAAGTTGATTCTCTGTTGGGTCTTATGACCGGGTCCGAATTAATAAAACCTAAAAATCTAATAATAATATTATAAGAATTCTAACGATAGACTCGAGAAGTTAATTACGTCCGATAGATCGATATTCTATTAAATTAATGAGTCGGCGGATTTGAAATAATACATCTCGATGATGGTACGTGGTAAGTGAGATTTCAAGGATCTGATTATCAACATATGTTCAAAATTTCAAGTCAAGTTAATATAAGTTAAATATCAAAATAAATGAAAAATCTGATATGTCATTAAAATATAAATGACTAATTGAAAATTATCAACCTAAAAAAACTTAAAACTAAAAAATTCAATCCACCTTCTGCAATTGTTTGTTTAATGTGATAAATTAAACTATAACTTTCTGAAAAAGAAATCAATCAATCTGCGTATGTTTAATCTCAAACAATCTATGTCGATGGCGTAACGTGTCTTTGCGTGGTTTGTGATAGGCTCATAAGATCACGATTCTGACCGAATCCTCGAGGATGCGCCAAATAATCTTATTATATCACGTGTAACTTGTATGTTTCTAGCTCGCGCTTTTGAGTTAATGAAACCATAGTGTATCTGATAGACAAAAGTCTTTTGTCGTAAGGTACTTAAGCGTATCTTAAGATAAACACTTCAAGGTCTGTGATCTGGCATAGCTGGCAAGATCATTCTATCGTGATGGGTGATTACTCTTATAGCAGTAGACGCGACTTCGAGATGGAAATCATGAGATCTTGATTGGCGTCATTGTTCAGTGGTTTAAGTTAAAATGATGAATTTAAATTTAAATTTAACCAGCGTATTCTTCTTATATTTAGCATTTTAACAAGTCTTGTCAAAGTTCTCTAACCATTGAGAGGGGTAATTAACTATAGGTGCTTGCGCTTATAGGAAACCTAAAACTAGATGTAAAATCCTCACAAAATGAGAGTGAAATCTCTAGGTAGTGTTTTCTACTATTTCATCTGCCAACAAAATTTAATATAATCCTACATTCTTCATTAGTCACTTAAAATTCATAGCCACTATGAATATTTTAAAAATCTTCTAACTCTACTTAACGTATCATTTAAATCTCTCAATAAATACATTTTCTTTGAGGTGTCTTTGTATTCTCAAGTCATTCCAAAATTTTTCTTTTGAATCTTCCAAACCAACTTGAGAGCATACACACTTATAACATTAATAATCTTAGTATCAACAACAATCTTTAAAATTATAATTTTATCTCCACTCCTATTAATATTCATAATATTATCCTTCAAATTTTTATCTATAATTACACCTAAGTCATTTCTAATTCGATCTAGAATCAAAGTTTAAAATTATCAATTTCTGGCCTCTCTAACCCATTTAATTTCTTGAATACATAAAATATTTATCTTTTATATCTTATAATATCTATTAATTCCATTAATTTATAATTATCTATATTCCAAGTTCTAACCTAATTTTAATTTCATGGACTAACTTATTTGCCTGCACCGTATTATGAGAACCTTTTTAACCTTGCTGCGTAGATCTGTCCTTCTTTTCTATAATTAGTCATCACGATGTGTCGCTTAGAAGCATAGATGATGTTTTAAAAGATTAATGTCATGATTATTTTGACAAATTTTACGCTAGCTATCGACTGCCTAATACAACCCTCCACTTTTCACATCAGGGACTTGGGACCCAACAAAGGTAGTGTTTAGATATTTTTAAAAACAAAAATAAAAATATTTAAAAACACACTAAATAAACATTTTTTAAATGATATAAAAACAAAAACATAAAATATAAAATAAAATTGATCCCAAATAAGACCAAGTGAATGGAATAAAAGATGAAATGGGATTGGCAAAAATTAAAAAGAACAATAAATTAGAATGAATCAAACATATAGTAACAAATGACAAAGATGATGTATATCCAGGGCATATCACATGTTAGATGGGATCGCTTAGGGAAGACAAACCTGGATCATGTAGATCTGAGGTCAAAGCAAACACCAATCATTCGTCAACTCGTCGAATCATGCATGGATAAGGTTAACCAATATATGAATCACTCAATAAGGTTAACCAATTTAGCAAATAGAAGACCCATCAACAGTCCAAGATCAAAGGACTACACATTCACTCAGATGGCTCATCCAACGAACCCCTCTACTAGACTTGCCCAACATAATGACTCCAAGACAACTCGCCAAACACTCATCATTCGATAAGAACTCAAATAGCAGTCTCACCCCACCTTCAAACTCAAGTAAGTGGACCCACATAAACAGCCATGAGAGGCCACACCTCAACTACATTGTGATATTGTTCACATGTCCATATAAATAAAGAGTCCATAGGCATCTTACACAATTTTAGACTTCTAGATTTCAAGATCTACTCTCTTAAGAAAAGGTATCAAAAATTGACTCTACACAAACTCGACTCAAAAAATTCGAGTTCGACTTGACCCAATTAATTTTGGGTCGGGGTTAAGAAATTGAAACATTTAATATTTTTAATCAAATTCATATTAACTCGCCAACCCAAAACTAACTGATTTTGACCTGCGAACTCAAATTTGACTCAATTTTGAGTCATGTTAAGGTCAATCGGGTTGAAGACGGGGCAGGTTCGGGTTGAAGTTTTGAACGTTCAATAAATGGGTCGGGTACAGGCCAAATCTATTGGGTTGGGTCAAATTTGGATCAGACTCAAACCCGATCCATCAACCCGAATTGACACTCTACTCTTAAGGGATCTATTTCACCTTCTGAGATCCTCATTTGTGCTCTTTAGTGATTGCTAGAGACTTGATAGTTCTTATATTTCAACTATTTTAGTGATTGCTAGGTCGGGTCAAAGTTGGATCAGACTCAAACCCAACCCATCAACTCGAATAGACACCCCACCCTTAAGGGATCTATTTCACCTTCTGAGATCCTCATTTGTGCTCTTTAGTGATTGCAGAGAATTGATAGTTCTTATATTTCAACTATTATTATACTCTCCATATTTTACATAGCTGACATATTCTCTTTCTCTTTACCTCCCACTTCTCATAGCAAGACTCGCTAATAAGGTCTACTGCCACTCCATGGACAAATTTGGATCCAAAATTCTCTTTGTTGCGATGAGCGTAGATTGATGCCATAGACGAGAAGCCAAACTCTTCAGCAAGTAAGATCCGCCAACGATAAGTTAGTCAGCATGGAACAAATTTCCCAACACTATGCCATGCAATAAGATTTGAAGAAAATAGAAGATCACATAACTCGCTTAGTCCAAGGCATGATGGAAAGAATTCAACAAGAGGCCCCACAAGATAGCAAGTTGGAAGGCTCCTCTCACTCAACAATTCTATAGATAAGGCACCACCAACGAGCACTAACTTCAACCCCGAGTATAGATCATGAATCTCACCACACAATTGATGAAGAGACCTTGCCCCTAAAAGGTAAGAAGCAGGTAGGGCTTTGGTCAGCTCCTTTCCCCAAGGAGATTGTCAAAGCTCATCCGCCATCGAAGTTAAAAATCTCTCATTTGGAGTCCTACTGAGGGAAGATTAGCCCGATTGATCATAGCGCCAATTTCAAGTCCATTATCTCCTTCCTCGACCTTAACGACGCGCTGAAATGTCATATTTTCTTTACAATTTTCAAGGAGTGCTTTGAGATAATTTTCACACCTATCAAAATGAGTTATTACTTTTTTTTGTCGAATTTAAGAGAATGTTTATCACTAAATTTGCTAGTACACAAAGACCTTTAAAAAGTTTGCAAGCTCTGTCGCAAATGCGCCACAAGTCAAGCGAATCACTAAAGACGTTCATTACTTGCTTCCAGATGGAAATGCTTTAAATCAAGGATCTCGAGCCCATAGTCGCATAAGTTGTGCTCACCCAAGGCTTGAGAGAACAACAATTCGGATATTCCCTCGACCTTCAACAGCCAAAGATGATGGCGGAGTTGTTGGAACTTGTTAATAGTCATGTGAATGTGAAAAAAATACAAAGAAGGCGCCAAATCATCCGATCAACCGACAAGAAGAATCCTACAAAGTAATCTCCACTCGTCCATCATTCTAGAGAAAAATTATGAATGAGAAGGTTGAAAAAGAAATCAAGTTTGCAACGAATTCACTTGCCATAGAGGAGGCATGTTATGCAAACGCTCACGCTTAGGGCCTAACGCGAGATGCTGCTTGACTCGACATCACACGCAGCAATACCACGTGCAAGGATAGGATTATTCCCATCATGAATTCATGCTTGATTCGTTTATGAACCAGACTGACTTCCTTGGTCATGCTTGGGGCCGGTTTTTGCTATCTTAAGCTAGGATTATTGGTATTCGATATAAGTAGACTTCTATTTATTTCTGGGATTTAGTTTTTGCTGCTATTTAGTATTGGAGATATTTCTTTTCTGATTTTTCTATTTTCTAGCTGTATCCAAACCTCGTAAGTGGTGCTTAGAGCTATATATGTTATGTAGATTTGATGGTGAATCTCCCCCAAATTGTCCCTTCTCATTATAAAGTCATCGAACAATTTTTCTCATTGCTACCCTGGTGTTCTTTAGCTGCCAAATTGTTATTTTTTGCAAGTCAATTTCCCAAACAACATGTATTAACCCTTTGTAACCCCATTACAATCGCTTTCGTTACTCCTTTCAATCATATTTACTCTCTTGATCATCCTAGAGTGGTATCATTTAGTATTAAAGCTAAATCTATCTTTAGATCTTTCTTGGATGACTTATTCTACTTCCAAAACTTTCTCTAAAAATTTTGGAAAGCAAACCTTCTCTTTTCCAATCCAAAAATTCAAACAAAAACAGCCCAAAGTTCTCATATTTTCCTTAAGCCAAAAAACTCAAATATGCTTTCTAGGGTATAAAGTTTCAGCTGCTGATATTGAAATGGATCCCTTAAAGGTAGAGATCATTGTGAGTTGGCCTAGGCCACAGTCATCACTCGGGTACATCAATTTCTTGGATTTACTTATTTTATAGAGGATTATCATAAACTATAATTCTATAGCAGCAACCCTGATAGAGCTACTAATGAAGGAAAAGTTTTCATGGTCTGAGGAAGTACAAGTCAACTTTGAGGCGTTGAAATAACAGGTCATTCAGGCGCTTGCTTTAGCTCTATCGGATTTTAACCAAGTGCTTGAAGTGGAGTGTGATGTCTCCAACATTGAGATTAGGGTTGTACCGAGTCAAGGTGGACATGTCATTGCTTACTTCAATAAAAAATTGAATGATTCCAGGCGAAAGTACTAAATATATGTCAAAGAGTTTTATGATATAGTGAGAATCCTCAGCCATTGGAGCCACTATTTGTTAACAAGTGAGTTTACTCTTTACACCGATCATAAGGCTTTGTGATTCTTGAATAGCCAGAATAAATTGAAGGGTAGACACATATCTTGGGTGGAGTTCAAATCATCCTTTCTTGTCTTAAGCATAAATCAAGAAGTCAAAACAAAGTAGCAAATACTTTGAGTCGACAACATTTAATAATCACTAGCATGCAGCATAAGGTCGTGGGTTTTAAAATATTTAAGGAATGTATGTTGATGATGAAGATTTTCAAGAAATTTGAACCTATTGTTAGAATATACCGTATGAGCAATTCCACCAATCAGATGATTAGTTGTTATTCCAAAATAGATTGTGCATCCCCAAGAGCTCACTTACAGAGGCCATTTTATAGGAGTCACGATGGGGAATGGCCAAACATTTTGGCAAAGATAAGCTCTTCCTTTAGTGAAAGAGAGTTTTTATTGGCTCAAGATGGTTCAAGATGTGGAGAGACATGTTCGATAGTGTAAAGTATACAACCTAGCTAAGACCCAAAGTCAGAATATGGGTCTCTACACACTGCTTCCTATTCCAGAGACACCATGGGTGGATGTAAATATAAACTTTGTGGTTGGTCTCCCCCAAACCCACTAAGCAAGGATTCTATTATGATGATAGTAAACAATTTCTCCAATATGACATTTTATATCATATCATAAGACGATGGATGTGCCACATGTGGTAGATCTATTTTTCAGAGAAAAAGTTCGTCTTCATGGTGTGCTTGAAACCATCACTTCAAACAGGGATGTAAAATTTCTTTATCACTTTTGGAGAACTTTATGGGCAAGTTGGGTACAAAACTTCAATTCAATTCAACAACATACTCTCAGACTAATGAACAAACATAGGTGATGAATCGCATTTGGGGAATCTCCTCAAGAGTTTTGTGGGAAAAATATAAGATAATAGGATGTAATTCTTCCCCCAAGTAGTTTCAATTCAGAGGTCACACCTCAGCCACACCATAATATTGTACATGTGTCTATATATTATTCGTTCCTGTATTCCATATTTTTTTCTTTATTCATTTTAATGAGTTTCTTGTAGTCATATATATAACCCACTGACCATATTAAAGGGCCCAGAGTAATCTTAGAGGACTTTTCGACTTTTTTATGATTTTTTAACTTTGAGATTTATTCTCTCTAGAGATCTAATTCACCTTCTTAGATCCTCATTTGTGCTCTTTAGAGACCACTGAAGACTTGATAGTTCTTGTATTTTGACTCTTATTGTACTCTTGATATTTTTTACATAATTCCACTCTACCCCCCACATCTCATAACAAGACTCTTTAGTAAGGTCCGGTGTCACTCCACAAGCAAATTTGAATCCAACAAATGAATCCCTACATCGAACCCCAATACATTGGATGAGGTTTATATGATGTGTTTACAGCTAGCATGCCACAGCATAACAAAATTTCAACAGTAAATAGTTAAATAGATATACACAGAACTAGAAAAATCCAAATGGTCCAAAAAATCAATTCTTTCATAAATGAATTATACATAACTAATTAACATCAAATATCTTCAAAAGAATATAAACAATCAAAGTGGATTTTCCTTGGCAGCCACTACAGAAACATGATAACCTAAATGATGTTTCCACCTATAATGTTAGTTTCTAACCATATACCATCAGCTGCGTGATCAGGACCATCAATCCTCTTCAGTATCATAAATACTGGTTTTCTACACCATTTCTTGTACTTTATAATCTTTAAAAATTTCATTAGAGCTGGTTTGAATTTTAGGTGGAACCATTTCTTTCTTTGCAGAGCCAATCTTCTGAAGCAGCTGATTACAAATTTGGAGCTTTTATAATGTTTGGTGAGTGTTGGAAAATAAGGAAAATTTATCTTTTTTAATGTCAGCTTCCATAAACGGATAAACCATTACATGAACGCATGAATGCAATGTAATGCATGGATGTGTGCGTTGAAATTTTCTCAAAGTTGGAAGAAACGAAAAAATGGAATTGGCTCTTTGATTTCCCAATGTTCCTGAAGCTATATAAATGTACTATTAGCTAAGGGAAAATTTTGGAAATCTGGAACTACCTACATCGGTGCTATGCATATGCATCCTGAATTGTATAGCATATTATAAATAAAGAAATCAAATAATATCAGCTTAAATTGAGGTAACAGAAAACCAAACTATAAATACAACAAAGAACTCTGAAATCAAGAGGACAACTGAAATAGTCTGACCAGGAACTACAAAAGAAAAAGTCAAATAGTCCATGGACTATCTGAAATGAGCCATCTTAATCCCATAATATTTAATGTTTAATTTTGACTCCTTAACTTCTCAGATATAATCCAAAATAATCTCTCTACTAGAATTTAAAGGAAATTAAAGCCAAATCTGACCTAAAGGTGAAATGTAAGGTTACCTACCACTCACGTATGTAAACATGTTCATGTTAAATTTTTACAATGTCACGCTTCCTCCCTTAACAAATTTCAATAACAGAGGAGGCTTTCATGTAGAGCTGCAGAGGACTAAGCGGGGCAAGAAGGGAACATCGCACAATGAGAGAAAGTTGTGGATTCGAGATAATTTAAAAGAAATATAATATCTATTTCTATCTTGCTTTCATCGAATTCATATTTTTCATTTCAAAATGTGATTTTTTAGTCAGATGAAATATATTAAATTCTTTTTTTTTTCATTATAGAACACTGAAGATGTTGTTGCTTTCTTTTTTTTTTACCTAATTCAAATAATTTTTCAGTGAGAACAAGTACTATATTTTAAAAATATGCACAAGTTGCGGAAAATAGAAATTGTTAAAGATAGGTAAAAAAACATTAACTTTTCATTTTCGTAAAATATCCTCCTTCCACACCCCCTTGGTCAACTTTGCATGCACTTCACATCAAAATATACAGCAAGAAACAATTTGGCATCATATTTGAGAAGCCAAAAAACTAAACTGGACGCATTAGATAGTTTACAACTAAAATGGCTGCATACAAACAATTAAGAGACTATTTTGACCTTTTTCTTAGGAGCCATATATTGCTAGAGAGTTTAATGGATTATACCAAAATGAATATGGTTAATCTAAATAGATTATGTTCATCATGAGTACCTTGAATTGTCGTCGTGAATCTGCTTCCAGATTCAAGTAGAATGCTCGCTCCTCAGGAGAAAAATCTACCTCCTTTAAGCATATTGATTTTGGAGGCAACTTAATAATCGCCTCCCCATTAATTCGGCTTTCTACACAAAGGAAAACTACCATTCATAAATACAGATATAGGTAATACTAGACATAATGCACAATTCTACATCAGGTTTGTGTCAAAATAAACAAAAAAAGAGGTTCAAAATGCATGATAATGGCTTTCAGTGGTCAAGCAATCCTTTATTTCAGTAGCTAGCAAATCTCATTGGAATGTATAAGGAGAAAATCTCGATTCATATAATTCATCCGAGTCAAGAAGCAGGACTGGTGAAAACATCAAAGAGAAGCAAAACAAAGCCAAATGAGCTACACTGATTAGACAGGCTATCATAAGTACATGACTCGAGCAAATCTCTCATGCACATCTACCCCAGCAAATGCTGGAAATTAAATCTTACACTGGGACTTCTATCGTTCGTGGCTTCCACTTCCATGGTGAAAATTGAAAATAACACATGTTGAAAACTACCATTATTAGTCATTTTTGAGGTGAACTATTGACACTGTTTATCAACTCATATTCCAAGATATCCACGAGATCACCCAAGAGTACTTTTGCAACGCGCACTCAATCACGTTCCAACATAAATAACAAGCGTTAACATTTCATAAGTAATAGAAGTTGATGCCTGGAGGTTATGAGTACTAGTGTGCAGGTTCATGCCCATGACTGTCTGATTTGCTAGCCAATGATAAAATGAACAAGCCAGAAGAACCAATAGACACATTTGGAGGAGTGATGACTTTCTATTTCACAAACAGTGGAAGAAATGTCAGACCCGGACTTCACTTAGGTAATACAATATAGTTTGTAGGATCTACAGTTTACCATTAGTCTCGAGAGATAAACGAGCTACTCAAGTGTCTTCTTTAATCATGAAGTTGTGGAGCAGGCCATGTATGGAGTTTGGGATTTCTCTTATGCATTTTCCACACAAATCAAAACAGCTTTTTTCTAAAAAACACAATATCAAATAAACCCTTAAGGGTCCATCTTATGAGTTGTCATTTTCTTGTTGCAAAGCATCTACACCATAATTTCAGTTTGTGGAAAAACATAATGGAAATCTGTAGCCCACATGTGCAGGCCCTCCACAGACCGCCACATAGAATGCATGCACAGGGCAGCTAATACATCCCTGTAAAATGCAGCTATTACATTCAACATAGGTTACCACGATGGCATCCAATACTACCACAAAACAAGTTATTCTACTGCAACAAATAACTCAAAAAACAGACAAACAGAAAATGAATAACAATCAGCAACTGAAAGAATCACAATGATTAAAGTACCTTTAGTGCGCCGAAGCAGAACAATTCTCAAAACGGCCTGAAGTTTTTTGTATCCTTGGCTTGCATTTCTGGATATTGGGTATTTTATTGAGTTGCAGAACGAGCTATAGACAGCATAAGGCTCATACTTTAGGAATCTGAAGTAGCTGTATAAATCATCAATTGAATTCTGCATTGGTGTCCCAGATAAACACCACCTACTTTTAGCTCGAAGTCCACAGCAAGCTCTAGCTACTTGAGTTCTGTGATTCTTAATTGTTTGAGCTTCATCAAGTATCACCCTGAACCACCGAACTCTAGCAAGGGAGCCACTACCATAATCAAGCTGAGAATCTCTAAGCCCTTTACCTTTCTTCTTTCCCTTTCTTCCTGCATTGGATGCCTGCTTCCTTTTCTTGCTGGCAACAAATTCTGAAGACAGCCCATACTTTTCCATGTTTTTTTGCTCATTCTCGTCATCATCATCATCAACCAAAGGCTGCCTTGGAACTTCATTAGATACAATGGAATATGTCGTAAGGACAATATCATGTTTTGCCAACTCTTGAGGATCTTTTGTCCTAGCACCTCCATGATAAACTAGAACAGAGAGCTTTGCACTGCTTGAAACCTTTTCTTCTAGTTCATGAGCCCACTGTCTTAAAATACTAGCTGGACAGACAACCAAAGTTCCAGCAGCTGGTCTGCGATTCTCAGAAGTACTAGCCATCTGCTTCCTTCGAATACCATCCTTTCCACTGTCTTTCACATCCACCTCATTGTTACCATCATCATCATCTAAATTTAAGGCCACAGGTTTAACAGGTGGTGAAGAATCTGACGTGAATTTAGACTGGAGACTCTGCTGCTTTAGTATGAGAGCTATCATTGCTATCGTCTTGCCAAGACCCTATCATGATACATAAAGAAAATACATTAAGATCAAATTAAAATCCTGAGAAACCTCATTTGCGTAAAGAAGTATCTACAAGTGAATAAACCATATAATAAAGACCTGATCATCAGCAAGTATTCCTCCAGCACAGTGCACACTCTTTTCCTTCTGAACCATCCAAGCCAAAGCAATTTTCTGCAGTACAAAAAGTAATGCAGGGCATCTTAAAAACTAGGCTGAATTGCACAAAATAAGCACACAAAAGATCAAAATCCATCCTCCAACAACTCTTAGTCTCAACAAAGTTGTCACTTGTAATGTAGGTCAGAAAATACATAAAACCCAATCCAAATGCTAATTTAAAGAACATCTAAGTTTTGAAAATTTGCAGGACCTCTAATGATGAAATTAAAACAAGCAATAAATGAAACAAATTTTCAAAATGAACATCCGATAAATTTTAATTAACAATAAGAATGTTATTAAAAAATTTAAGAATAGGCTTAGTTGCTCATGCGACGGGCGGCTGGCTTTTAGTTCTTTTTCGGAACGCTCATTTTCCTTTCCCATGACTCATGTCACCTGATCCAACCGACAGCACTTCACTGTTCATCTTCTTCCCAATCTCCACATTTTTGAAATAAAGCTTTTCTACCTCATTTTCCCACCAAGTATCACTTTCGTTTGCTTGCATTTGTGGAGGATTGCAGCATTTGTGTAGAACGAATGAAATCTACTGTTTCAGCTCCTTGGTAGTTTTTCCTATTTTTCTTGTATCTTCCATATGAAATGTTTTCTTAAAGCAAATATTTAAAATTTAGGACAAGGGCAAGTGTTTTTTCAGTACTAAAGTTATTATGTCAATGTAAAACTAATTTATCCTTGATTTGTATTATTTTTAGATCTACAATTATTAAGTGTTTTTATTAAAGTAGTTATATGAGATCAGCTTTGATAATGAGATCAGTTTTGCTAGTTCAAAATAATAAGGATTTTAGGTAAGTGTATACAATTCAAATTATGCAATTTTATTGTTGATAGAATGCAGCTTCATAACGTTGATTTACTACAATCTACAATTGTAGATTGAATTATGCAAATTATGTGATTTTGGGACTTGCTATATTTAGGACAACACAACTGTATATAATGCAAATTATGCAATTTTATCATTAATTTAATATGTGAAATGATTGCTTTGCAATAGTTGTTTCATTTTTGATACCATGTAAATGAATTTTGGGAAGGTTTCTTAAATGGCTATTGTATTATTTGACTTTTATATGATATAATTAAAATTTTGTTAATTATGTTAATATCCTGTGTTTTTTAATTTTATTAGAACACTAACATATTTTTAAAAGGACTTTTAATTTATTATTTTTCAAAGATCATTAAAAAAATGTAAGCTTAAAAAAATTATTTTCTCTTAAATCAAAAGAAGATATTAAACAAGTGTGATTTACATACAAACGGTATAGTGAGATCATTGTTATTTTTACAATATAATATTACTAAGATTTATCATCTTAATATTATGTAAATATCTTATACTATTGCAAAAAAACATGATATGCCAAAAAAAATTTAATTTTAGACAAATCAAGGGGTTTTGCAGAATGTTGGCCAATAAAAGAGAAGCATAAGACTAAATTAAGTGTTACAGAGATGAGGATGGTCAGGTGGATGAGTGGTTTTACTCTTAGAGATAAAATGTGAAATGAGTATGTTTGGGAAAAAGTTGGAGTAGCTCAGTGAGATAAGATTAGAGAATTCCTTAGATGGTTTGGACATAAAGCGTCGGTCGTCCAGATGTGATTAGGAGAGTAGATGCATTAGATTTGCCTATATTAAGAAAGGTAGAAAGACCAAAAAAGTTAAGATGTATAAAATGACCTTAGTATACTTGAATTAAATGAGAATTTGACACATAATATGACACAATGGAGACGAAGGATTCATGTAGCCGGCCCCACTTAGTGGGATAAAGGCTTGTTGTTGTTGTTGTTGTTGTTGGACAAATCAAGGGGTTTAACTTAGTTGAAATACTTTTATTAATTCAAGACAATGTTCTTAAGTCATTAATTGTTTCATATGTTGTTATTAATCCTAGAAGTTTAGGCTTACTCAAGTTAATAGTTATTCATTTCTTTATTTATGTATAAGATGGCTGAACTACCTCCTAGAGTGCTGAGGAGACATCATCGTGGGTGTACAAGTGCTACAAAGCTCAGTTTTAGACCAGCACCCCCAGAGATGCACCCTAGCATAACTAGTACGCATGGTGCACATAAAGCGGCACACCTTGACATGGTATGTTAAGATGCTTCTTTCAAAAAATTTATATTAATAACCTTGCGTAATTCTTGCTAAATTCTCTGTGAGCAGGGTACTATACTAGAGGCTACTTCACACCTACTTATGGTTAGGGAATGTCCCATAAATTGTCAAGGTTTATCGAAGGATTGCGGTCGATAGGTATAGATTGTATCAGTCAATTACAGTATATCAAATTGGACCATCAATTGTTGACTACATTGGCCAAACGATGATCACCACAGACTAACACTTTATTTTTCATGGGTTAGATGACAATCACATTAAAAGATGTTGGTATGATTTTGGGAGTGCATTTGGATGGATCGACTATTATTGGCCATGTTGTTATTAGCAGATAAGAGGTAGTGATCATGACCGGATTGTTGTAATGACCTCCTTAGACACCACTGAGTCGATGATGTGGTGTGCCAAGATCCAATTGATCCAAGTATCATGTCAACTATTAAAATGGGTCAGGCACATGTGAAGAATTGTGTACCCCACTTAGATGGTTGAGATGGAATTTCTACAGAGATTCATGCTTAGATTTATCAGATATTGAGTTTCGTAAGCAACTTAGAGCATACATATTATTTATGTTGGGATGTTTTTTACTTCCTAATGCTTCAAGTTGCGAGGCCAATTTACAGCATTTGTCTTCATACAACTCAATATGCTATTCTCCTTGATGATGTTTGTATCATCAGATGGCCCATCAAAATTAACTTCCTCATTCACTCTCCTGTTATCATACAACCACGAACATAGTCATTATTTGAAATCATTTATTCCTTCGAAAGGTGATACCTGGTTATTAAGTTGCTCTATCATGTTTGTCATCACTCAAACAATTTATCATAATCTCATACCCTTCATTGATAGCCATCAGATGGAGTTCATAATTCAAATCTTAGCATTAGCATCAACATAACTTCTAACCCCTTCAAAATGCAGCATTAAGCTACATGTTGAGTATGGATCAGCTGGACAACATGTGGAACTGATAGTAAAAATGTATTAATAATTTCACATAAAAAGATGTGAAAATTTCTATTAATCAATGCACGGGGGCTTCTTCGATGAATGATGCAAAACCTACTTCAAGAGCTCCCACAAATTGCTCATGATAGAAGGCTAATAATGGCTACTGTATGTTCTCCACATGTTTGTCTTAAGTCTCTGTTAGTTCAATTGCAACATATACAACCAAGGGCTCACGAGACGCCATTGTTAAAACTATATTACACACTTCATCATCAATTATATGTTCTGCAACATATCCACTTCCACTAGCGAAACAACAAACCAAATTAGCTATGTATCTATTTGAATCAAACTTCAGAGACATTAAAATTCTCATCTTAAGTTCCTCAAATGTTACATGCTTCGGCACTTGTATTGGACAATTTTTTCCTCCATGAGTAGGTGCAAAGTCTTCACCTATGCTTAAATGACTATCATCATAGAGGATCAAGCATATTGGTTGTGTATTCATAGAATTTATAGTTTTTAAAATTTAATATATGAAAATTAATCACAAATTTTAAAAAATAATATTTCTAACTATAGAAACTTCTTATATGCACCAAAAAATATAGTTCTCCTACTTAGATCTATTTGAATAATTTATACATCTAAAAAAAATTTAACGAAGTCATGTTCAAGTGATATAACAAAACAATCAAACAAATCTCTCGTTTCAAACACATTTTGCAAACTTAGTAAAAAACTGCAAAAAAAAAATTAAAGAACTTTGTTATTCAACACAGCATGTCTATTGACATAAGTGCACTGATCAAATCAAATATTTTACATATAGTCAAGTCCATCATCAAAGAAGATTTGGGATAACCTTCCATTATTCATAGATTTTGGTTAGAGATGGGGGCCTCAAAAGTTGTTTACCCCAAGGAGTAGGATCACATACATGGTACCTTGGAAGATACTATCAATTGAACATTGATGATGAAGAGCTTCCCTAAGCACAAGTGTCCCCATAATACCAAGAAGCATAGTGTTATTATGTCTACAGAAATTACATTCTCTACTTTATAATTTTTGCACAAGACCCTCCATTTTCTTAGATCTGTGAACTTAATATTTAGATCTTCAAACAAAAAATTAATAAAATATCTAAATCTTTTTAGATCTTAAAACAAAACAAATTCCGTAAACTTGATCTTCACATATTTTTTATAAGCTTGCTTTTTTTCATGAACAAACAAGAAACATGAAGGAAAAAAAAAGCATCAAATAGAGAAAAATTACCTTCGTGGATGCTCTCTTGTAAAGCTCAAACAAAGATCTTTACGCTACAATTGCAAGCAAATCTAACAAAAACTAGATGGTGGCATGAAGAGAAAGAAGTAGAAGAAAGTATGTGTTTTGGAAAGAAGATAGATTTTGAGAACAAGAGAGGAAGCTACCTACTTTACCAAATCCAATTAATCACCCACCCAACTCAAGTGACTTTTCAAAACTAAAAAATCAAAGTTTCAGTTGTTGGATTAGACAAGGGAGGTGGCAAGAAACAAAAAAGCATAATTAAAAAAAAATTACCCAAAAGCCAATCGCCCGGGTAAGTAAATGTTGCTTATGTGGCAAGCCCAATCGCCTGTGCAACAAGGAATGGGTTTAATCATTAAAAAATTGTCATTCTTATTGTTTATTAAAATTTATTAGATGTTCATTTTAAAAATTGTCCCAATAAATAGGATTCACATCATAAAAAAAAAATAAAAAAATAAAACTATTTGTAACTAACTGATCAAATTCTAAGAATGCACAGAAAATCAATCAGAAAGTCTATTTAAAAGAACAATTCTAGGAGTCATAAAAAAGATCCGTGCTTCAAACCAGCTCAACGTGCCTCTTAAACATTGGCATCAATACTTGCACCATACTCGAGGAATCCACATTCAACATCACACATACAAGTTTGAGAAATTTTGATTTTTTTACCTAGCAACTGAATGATCTATTATATGCTTCGAAGATCCTATTTGTAATAAAAAAAATCATAATTAATAATTTCAAAAAAGATATTATGCCTATTACAAGGTTATATAAAAATTTTAAAATAAAACATACAAATATGTTATGTGTATATAAATGAACATCCTCTTTAAAGAAAATTAACCCAAATAATTTAAAGATCACCTATGATGAATTTTGCACTTTTTGACCAAATATATGAAGTTCTAAAGTTCAATTTTTTTAGCATTAATTATTAATAAGTTGCTTGAAATATTAATGTGACTCAACTCTATCCATGCAGTCCCTGTCATGAAATTGAGAATCACTAAATCAATAACCAAAATAAAGTCAATCTCAATATAATCAATCAACATAGAAATAACACTGCCATTGTCGAGACCCAATCCCCGGATGAGAGAAGTGGAGAGTTTTGTTAAGTAGTAGACAACTACTGTAAAACTTGTCGAAAAATCATGACATGAATCCTCTAATATATTGTGTTAATGGTAGGGTATTCCCTATAAGCGACGTATTTTATGACTGAATACAGTGAAAAGCGTGCAAGGGTAATTACATCGACGCCTGGGTGGAATGTTAAATAAACAAGGGTTCTCAAATTATGGGCATATGCAAGCAAATAAGTCAATGAAACTAAAATCAGGATAGAAACTTGAAATATATGTACTCCTATGGGTAAATTAATGGAATTAATAAATATTATGATTCATAAGAAGATAAATATCTTATGTATTCAAGAAACTAAATGGATTGGAGAAAAAGTCAAAGAAATTGATAGTTTAGATTTTAAACTTTGGTATTCAAGTAGGAATCGTAATAGAAATGGAGTATGTGTGATTATTAAAAATTTGAAGAATAATATTCTGAAATTTAATAGAATTTTAGATACAATTATAGCTTTAAAGATTATCATTATACTAAAATTATTAATGTTAAACATTTTTATGCTTCTAAAATAGGTTTGGATGTATGTTCAAAAGAAAAAAAAATTTAATAACCTAGAATGATTAATACAAATGTCTCTTGAAGAAAGAGTATTTATTAAAGGAGATTTAAATGAACATGTTGATAAAATGGTAGAAATTTTAAAAATATTTATGATGGTTATGGATTTAAAGTGACTAATGAAGAAGGTAGAATCATATTATATTTTGCTTCTGCTTTGAATTTTGTAATTGCTCATACTTTATTTAAAAAAAAAAAAAGATAAGCACATTATCACTTACAAGAATGAATTTAGTAAAACAAAAAGTGATTATTTTCTAATAAGAAAAATAGATCATTTGGTTTATAAATATTGTAAAGTCATTCCGGATGAAAATTTAAGTACCCAACATTGACTATTAATTTTGGATTTTAAAATGAAGAACTAGAATGAGAAAAATAAATTGAATATTGTCATAGAATTAGATGGGGATACTTAAACAATACTAATAAAAATATTGTTAAGGGTAAGCTACAAGATCTTAAGATTTAGGATGTTCATGAGGAAGCTAATATTATGCAAAAAAATATAACTAAGACTAAATGAGTTGCAAAAAAATGTACTTGGAGAATTAAAGGAAAAGCTCTTTTAATAAAAATTAGTGGTGGAGTCAAAATGTGCACAAAAAAAAAATATTTTGTTATAAAATTTAATTTAAATATAAAGACAAGGAGAATTGGGAAAGATATATAAATTACGTAGAGATTCCAAGAAAATAATATGTGATACAAAAAATTTAACTTTTAATGATTTATATAATAAATTGGATATTAAAGAGGGCGAAAAATGTATATATAAATTAGTCAAGCAAAAAGATATAAATATAAAAGTTTAGTTCAACTGAAGTATATTAAGGATTAAAATCATAAAATATTTTTCTTAAAGAAGATATTGAACATAAGTGAATGAATTATTTTGATAAATTTTTCAATAAAAATTGTGAAAATATGATTGACTTTAGCGATCTTAGTACTTTAAATGAAAATAAAGAATTTTATTTTTATCGTCATATTAGTAAAATCAAAGTTAAAGATGCTTTCAAAAAAAATAAAGTGTGAAAAAGTAGTTGGACCTGATAATATTCCAATTGAATTGTGGATGTGCTTAGGTGACATAAAAATTTTTGGCTTTAATCTTTTTAATATTATTTTAAAGACTAAATTAACGTCTGATGAGTGAAAAAAGAGTTTGTAGGTTCTTAGTTTTAAGAATAAATGTGATGCACAAGAATGTGCAAATTAGAGGAATTAAGTTAATGTTTCATACATTAAAAGTATAGAAGTGAATAACTGAACATAGGTTATGATGCGATACAAAAATTTTCAAAACCAATTTGATTTCATGTCGGGTAGATCTACTGTGGATGCTATATATTTGTTAAGAGGTTTGATGAGAAGTATGAAGAGAGGAAGGAAGATCTACATATAATATATGTTGATTTAAAGAAAGCATATGATAACATTCAACATAAGTACTTTGGAGAATTCTAAAAAAAAAGAGTTAATATTGCTTATTGGTTGTTTGGTTGCCTGAAAAATAAATGCAGTGTAAAATAAATATAGTGAATTTTAAATACCTTATAATTATTTGGTTACCTATAAAATAAACACACATGAAAACTGTTTTTTTGTTGTGTGTATGTAAACTAAATTAACTTCAATGTATTTTAAATACATTGAAGTTATTTAGGATTTGTTTGGGACAGCTGTAACTGTCTAAAAAAACAATGATGTTGGTGCTGCAGAAAAATCTGTTGTTTAAAAAATTGCGGTGGCCCCAACAAATTTATTTTATTTTAAAAAAAGTCAAATCGCAACTTTTTGGATGTCACTGCAGGAAGCCAGGTAAGGTTGAAAAACGCAATTTTCTAGCCACAAATTCTTCAAAAAAACAGGTAGACTATAGTGCCCTAATGCAATACAGCACCATACCACACTATCACCAACGCACAAAACGCACCCTTAACTGTATATAAAAAAATTACATAAATATTTTTTTTGTATTAATAGCATTACTAAATTAAAAAAAAAAATTTAAATATATATTAAGAAATAAATAAATTATAAAAAATTTATTACTTCGCTAAAAAATATTTACTATACATTTATTTTGAGCTAAAAATAACCTCTTTATGATAGATTTATTTATTAAAGAATAGAGCTAAATTATGAAAAAAATATAAATAGTTAATAACATTAATTAATATTATATATTTATTTTTTTATTAGCTAATAAAGATCAAATAGACTACAAATTTTATAGATATTCAATAAAATTAATAGATAATGAAGTTCCCTACAACTTTCATGTTAATCACTTTAACCCATTGAGACTATATATATGGTGCAGATTTCAGGAACGTCAAATAAAAAAAATCTAAAATGCTGAAACTCCTACCTTGTGCCAATTTTTTGCAATTAACTCACTCATTCTTAAATTGAATTGAATTAAACTTGTCTTGTTGAAAAGCTAACAAATTTCTGCAACATCCATATTTATCATCTCTGATAATTACCACCATATGCGCTACAATTTTTGTAAACGTCAAATTTAAAATACTAAAAAGCATATATTGTGCCAGTTTTTCACACATAACTAACTTGTTCTTTGGTCGAATTTAATGAAATTAATTTCATTGTAAAACTAACAAATTTCTACACAACATTCATGTTAACTACTTTTGATAAACACAACATGATATGCTACAATTTTCGTAAATGTCAAATCAAAAAAATCTAAAATATTGAAAATCAAACATTGTGCCGATTTTTACACATAACTCATTCATTCTTTGGTCGAATTGGAACAAATTAATTTCATTGGAAACTAATGAATTTTTCTACAACTTTCATATTGACTACTTTCGCTAATTATCATCGAATGATCTACAATTTTCATAAACATCAAATCAAAAATCAAAAATGTTCAAAATCATTTTGTGTCAGTTTTTCGCACATAACTCACTCGTTCTTCGATCGAATTGAATTAAATTAGTCTCTTTGAAAAGCTAATGAATTTTTCTACAACATTCATGTTTACCACTTATGATAATTACCCACCAAATGCGCTACAATTTTTGTAAATGTCAAAACAAAAAAAATCTAAAATGTTAAAAGTCATACCTTGTGCCTGTTTTGTGCACACAACTCACTCGTTCTTCAATCGAATTGAATAAAATTGATATTGTTAGAAATTTAACAAATTTCTCTACAACATTAATATTGACCACTTTTGATAATCACAACCGAATGTGTGACAATTTTAGTAAACATCAAATTGAAAAAATCTGAAATGTTAAAAATCAAACCTTATGTCAATTTTTCACACATAACTCTCAATTTTATTTGAATTAAATAAAATTGGCCTTATTAGAAAGCTAACACATTTCTGTACAACTTTCATGTTGACTATTTTTGCTAATTATTACTAGATCCACTACATTTTGCGTAAACATCAAATCAAAAAAAAACTAAAATATTGAAAATCATATCTTGTGCCGATTTTTCGCACATAATTCATTCGTTTTTCAACTAAATTAAATGAAATTGGTCTCGTTAGAAAGCTAATGAATTATTGATCACTTTTGATAATTACTATCAGATGTGCTATAATTTTATAAATTTAAATTACATTTATTTAATTTGAAGGGCAGCTGTCAAAATAAAAGATATAACTCCTGAAAATTTACTTGGTCTACAATATTTATCAATAATTCATGTTTGCTTGTACAATCATGCAAAGTAGAATAAAAATAATTTGATAAACAAAATAAGAAACAACATCAAAGATGTAGTCAATGTATTCAAACAGCATATATAGAATTCAAAATCAATTTTAGAATCACATCCATGGGTTAAAGGTGCATTTTATTGTTCCTGACAAAGTTTGTTAGGCTCTCTTTGGTGGGTTGTGGCATTTCTACCTTATGAAGATCATCATGTTGGCATTCTCAATGGACTCTTCTAATGGCTAGTGGCACGACCTCTTTACTCTTATATGGTGTGACTTTTCTGATTTTATTCTCATGACTAACTCTAACTAGAGTTGGTTTTGAAGTAGCTTTGTCAACAATAATGTAGAGTATTGATGCTCTTATCACTTCCATCACATTGGTATTCTAGATAGCTCAAATGTATGTTCGACTCAAATTGTAATTAAAATCTATCCATACTAGTGACAACTCGGCCATGATCCATTCACTTGGACCTTCCAAAACAAGTTGAGCTAAATCAAAAAAATCATATTGAAAAGAAAGGATTTATCATTCTCCTATATTACATCAGCAACAAGTAAAAATATGAGAAGTGCATAATGCAAAGTGTGCAAGAAACATCAAATGTAAATAGCATATTTTGAAAACCAAAGAAATTTAATACCAATTTACAATAACAATAATCAAGTCTCAACGGAGAATGATGGAGTACAGATCAACAAATCAAATAAAAGTAGTTTTTTATACCACAATAAGCATATTCATAATTCAAGTGCTAAACACAACAGGGAAAAAAACATATATCAAAATTTTGATATATTCAATAAAATATTCAAGTGCATTACATCCCGACATGACTAACCATTACTTAAGTCTACATTGAACAAAAGAAAATTTAATTTTACAATAAGAAACTGTTGCATGAAATAGTAATTAAAAAGAAATTTACAAAATCTCAAAATATAAAATCATCTTCTTAACTCCTTATGCATCCATTTTGCCTTCGATTTTGTAGATCTTCAAAGAAAATATCGAATCAATTAGAATTTTTTGATAACTTTTCGTATATTACGTCAATATCTTCCTCAGAAAAGCCTAGAATATTAGAAAACTATGTCATGAGTTCGAAAAACATTTATCTTTCTTTAGAATCTCATATTAAACTCCGAATTGAATTTACAACTTGAGTTACACTATCAGTCATCATGACAATATAATCACAAAGATATTAATCACCACCATCCTTTTTGGTCTTTTTGCATTTAGCAAATCCTTTGGAATATAATGATATTGATCTTTGTTTCATTTCTACAGAGCCCTGTGTTAAATCTACTTCAAGGCAATTTGTTGGTTGAGATGCATCTATACTTGTCTCAATAAAACATGAAGGCTCATCATCACTAAATTAATCTGTTAAGTATCAAAAAAAGTTTCAGAATTTCCTAACTGCCCATTTCCCTGGGGCATGGCCTTCACCACAAACTCCTCAATTCAATACAATTTGTAATTGTAATATTTAAAAAACTAGTATCTTTAGGGAAAGCCCGCAACGCAATAAGTAAAAAGCTTGACATATAGTTCTTAATAATATTATGAAAAAATATGTTATAAAATACCAAAATATGTGATGCATATTCTTCTTTCCCCCATCAATATCATTTTATTATCTTCATTCCAAGACACGACTCATTTTTTCCTTAGTACCTAAATGTGATTTCATATTCCTCCTTCATGCCTGATCTGATTCTTACACTACTCTAGCGTGACTTTAATTTCAAATTTCTCATTTAATTTGTAAGAAACACTTTTGCACACAATATTTTTGAAGACTTGAGTGATTCTCATATTTGCATCGACGTACTCACACATAATTTATAGAAGGCCTGAAATTCATTTTAATTTTGTACTCTAAACAAAAAAATTTTGTTTACTTTTCAAAGTAGGTGGAAAGTTACAAAAAAGAGGCTCCATTTAACCTAATTAAGCAATCATTATTTTGATGTATACATATTTTATAAAAAAAATTGCTTGAAATAAGACATTCATAAAAATAAAGATGTCCTAATCTTACCAAAAATAATTATTTGTATCATCCATAAAATATATGAATTGAGAAAAATATATATCTATCACCAAAAAATATACAATTTAAAAAATATATACATCATCTACAAAAGATATATGAATTACAAAAAGAAGACAAATTTATCATCACAAAACATGGACAACTTATTAAAACAAACATTTTTTGCCATCCAAATTTCTAGCTAATAATCAAACTTCGTTCATGCGGCTCCACATTGCATTAGCTATTTGGTCTCTTTTGTCTAACTACTCTCTAAAATTGTCTATAACTCTCATGTCATGTCTGCTACATATGATCTTTTAACTTAGAGAACCAAAAGCACGCTCCACTATAGTATGGAGTGATGAATGTAAAAAGTGAAATAACTCTTTATGATTAGTTGGTCTAATGCTAGTGAACTCTTTAAGATGATATCTTATGGCACAATGCTGGAGATATGAAACCCTTCCTAATGGAGTATCCATTGTCCACTAGATAATATGTACCTGTGAAATAGGTGTGAAACATTATTCTTTAAAAATAAAATAAGCAATAAAAGTAATATTTATATTATAAATATTTTGTACCTTCTAGAATAACCAGGTTATCATGTCGTTCTAGTACATTGTGTAATATTATAGCATCATGTGTTGAACTTTCTCACCAGCTAAGACATGTGTAAACCTCAAATCAAAGTTTACTGTTGCAAACAAATTTTGGATGGAATAAGATTTTCTCCTTCTAAAAATAGACTCATACTCCTTATAAACCCTAACTTTAATGTGGTTTCCATTAAGAGCTCAAATACAATCCTAAAATAATAAATTAGTAAGAGCAATAATACACTTATAAAAGATATCATCATCGTAACTTGAAGAAAAGCATAAATCTATCATTCGATTGTATTTTATGTGAAGTTTTTAATGATTGAGGCTTTATCATCTCATCTGTAACTCTCCTACAACATACAATAAAGCATTAAAATACCTACTCATGGTTTCTCCGGATCGATGAAAGTTGAATCGACTGACCCGGTTTTGCACACTATGCCCAAGGGTATGTAAGCAACATGTTCTTCAATTGTACATTAAGTGTGTCTACAAGAAAACCTCTTGTGCATAATAAATTATATAATTTAAAAAAAGAAGCTCTTCATTTGAATTATATTTATGCAACCTAAATCAGATCCATGATAACATATAAAGAGGTACATTTCACATTGAATATTGCACTCAGATTAATTATTTATTGATCTCTCCTTAATATATCTAATAGGACAAATATAATAATGATCCAGCGAGAAATGCAGGCATGAATGGTTGAGGCAAGTTGATTCTGATTGATCTCTATGTCATCCAAAAACTCATTATAATCGGAGAACAATCCTTCACCATCTTCTGATGTCTCAATCATTGACTTTTACAATCATAGCTAAGTCCTCAAAAAAAAAGTTAGAAGAATGACAAAGCAACTAAATTGATTAAAAATTTATTAATTTTAATACAGACTTATGCAAATTTGCATCTCAATAAAAGTTTGATCATAATATATATATATATCGGGGTGTGTGTACAAACCCATATACTCATTCACCTCCCATTTTAACAAAACCCTTCTACGCAAAACCTTAGTTGCATAAATTTACAAAGTTAAGCTTTAAAAAATGGAATACTGGCTTTTTTGATATTCTTCAACAACTACCACAGAATGGGCTCCATTTTCATTCCCACGCCAGAGCTATCAACTATTCAAGCAAAACAAAATACAAAGAAAAATGAAAGTAGAAATTCGAAGAATAAAAGCAATTAAACCATCTTTAACAAGGATCAAGAAAAATATTAGAAGGAAAAACTTTAAACATACCACCACCTCATCATGGCCAGGGAAGGATGGCTTAAGCTTGATATGACTACAGCTAAGGTTATGTGTGCATCGATTCGTGGAAGGGGAAACATGCTAAATTATGGGAGATGGTGGCTTTGGCATGAGAGATAATAAGAGAATGGGAGAGTTAAGAAAACAAAGGAATATTAAAGAAAAAAAGACAAGGGAGAAGAGATGAACAAAGCAGAGAAACAACATTTTTGTAACTTTGGAGTGTCATCTCAGTGAACTAAAAGTAACATTGAATTAAAAATTTTAAGCTGAATTTATAAATATGCATAAAGGTATCAATAATTCTTAGTATTTTTTTAAGCCTCTTTAATATTAATCTCCTCAAGTTTTATTTTCTTATTTGTCTTGAAAGATTTGGGGCTTCTCTTTTCAATGAATTTGGGTGAACTAGCCAATGGGGAAGAATATTTTCTTGCATTTTTTTTATTTTACATCACAAAACTTCTCTACAAATTAGATGTCTTCCCTAACAATCACATACTGTATATTAAATAATAGTACATACCAAAATAATACTATTATAGAAATAAGCAAGACAACCTTCATGGAAA
The DNA here is from genome assembly GCA_021442155.1 of Cymbidium sinense. Lineage (NCBI taxonomy): Eukaryota > Viridiplantae > Streptophyta > Magnoliopsida > Asparagales > Orchidaceae > Cymbidium > Cymbidium sinense. Next base: position 28,486,451 of record CM038232.1, on the reverse strand, counting down.
ATATTACTTAACCAACCAAATAAAACTTAATTGATTGCAGCATTATCAAGATAATCCTGCAATGCAATTATGAATCATATTAAAACTGAAATTTTAATAACAATGAACAAAACAGCCATCAAACACACCACCACCTCATTAGGGCGAGGCGAGGACAGCTTAAGCTTAATACGACTGCAACTAAGTATTATTTTAACAAACAAATATGCCAGCATGATTTTCTTAAAACTTTCAATCTCATTCAAGCATTTTATCAAACATATATCGATCATAATATTTTTCTCCAAAACTATATTACATAATATGCAAACAATGAGATAGAGGGATACTAACTTCAATTAACAATTCATGTCCTATATTTATCCCTTTGTATTTAACTGTGCAAAAAATATCATTTTGGCTTCATTTTCGGATCACCTTGATTGAGACTCTAAAAGTAGAGCCATTGAATTCGGATGAGAGAGGGAATAAGGAAAAAAGATTTGGGATTTGAGGGAAAGCTTGTTACACACCACTTGTTTAGCCATGGTTTCTTCCAATTGATCCTTCAACTATTGTTGCCTCTACATCCTCTACTCTCTTTTAATTTATCCCTTTACAGCTCATAATTTGGTTTAAAAACAAATTACTTAATTGTCCTCAAAAAGAAAATCAGGGTGGGCACACCCCTTTAATTTCAGAGCTCAATGTTGGAAAGCTAGAGAACAAGCTCTTACCGAGAAGGGATTCAGCTTCCTGTTTCTCGATCTTGACAAGGGCAAATCTAAGCCCTCTCCACGCAACGAGCTTTGGCTTCCTGCTTCTTCAGTCTTCAATAACTCATCTACCAAATCCCTAAGCTACCATACCACTGCCTCGTCGGGGCCAAGCGAAGACGACTCCGTTCTCTCCCTATTGGACCCCACAAGAACGAGATGGGATCATGAAAAACCCGGAGTTGATGTCCTCCGTAGGAGACAAAGAGGTCATGTGGACTAGCGATCACATCCTCTCGCAGTAGTTATTTGCAGGAGACGAAGAGGTTCACGCACAATAAAGAGTTTCTCGTGGTTTCTAATTTTGCTGGATTTGGAGGAATTTAGTTTACACGCATAATAGGGTATTTGAGGATTTGAAATACCATGAAAGTTTACACGGTATTTATTTTACCTCATATCAAACACTAAATAAGTTAGAATGCATGTATTTTATTTACATTACATTCTTTTTTACTTCCAACCATAAATACCCTTATATTCGAGCCATTAAAATATGTATACTGGAGTTGTTACTTGTGTTCAAACACAAAGAGGATTAACCAAGTATTTTCCTATTTCAATTGGATTACATCAAGGATCGCCCTTAAGCCCATATCTTTTTTGCTTTAGTTATGGATGTTCTTACCAAACATTTATATGAGGGTGTACCTTGGTGTCTGTCTTTTCCTAATGATATTTTTCTTGTTGATAAGACTAGAGAGGGAGTTCAAGAGAAACATGAATTATAAAGGTCAATCTCAAGAGTCTAGAGGCTTTCATTTAAGTAGATCTAAAATCGAATATATGGAGTGTAATTTTAGTTGTAAAGTTCCAATGGTGGGGTTATGACATTGGGTGATCATGCTATTAAAAAAAGCAAATGTTTTAGATATCTCAAGTCGATTATTCAAAATGATAGTAAAATAGATTAAGATGTTATTAGTAGAATTCAAGTTGGATGGTTGAAGTGGAAGAATGCATCTAGCCTGTTGTGTGATAGAAAATTACCGCTTAGACATAATGAAAAATTTTATAAGATGGTGGTAAGACCTGCAATGATTTATAGTGCAGAATGTTGACCAATAAAGGAGAAGCATAAAATTAAGTATTGGAGAGAAGAGGTTACTCAGGAGAATGAGTGGCTTTATGCTTAGATACAAAATGCAAAATGAATATATAGATGAAAGAGTTAGAGTAGCTCTAGCGGCTAATAAGAATAGAGAGAATCACTTTAGATGGTTTGGTCACATAAAAAGTTGGCTGTCCAATGACCCAATTAGGAGAGTAGATGTATCAGATTTGACCTATGTTAAGAAATGTAAATATAGATCTAAAAGTCTTGGTTAGATAGTATAAAAAATGATCTTAGTATATTAGAATTAAATGAAAATTTGACACTTAATAGGACACAATGGAGAAAAGAGATTCATGTAGCCAACCTTACGTAGTGAAATAAAAGATTGTCATTGTCCTTGTTGTAGCATAGAAACATTATCACCAAAAGAAAAAAATATATATCGTAAACAATTTGATTAAATTCCAATGACACATGCACAATCAATTAGAAGTACCTAAAAGAAAACAATAAGGATAAAGTACTAATAAAGATCCAGGCCCTCCCTATATAAGGAGAAAGTTCCTCCCATAAATTAATGTCAAGGCATGCAGTGCATTCGAAGAATCCACATCAAATAGAACACAAGTAAATTTGAAAAAAAAAGTCTGAATTTTTATTAAGCAACCAAGTGACCTTTGACATTTCTCAAAGATCCTGTTCATAATAAAAAAAGACTCATAATTTGTAGTTTACAAAACTCTAGAATTTATCCTAAAACTGGCAGTTTGATTTCAGAAGTCTTGATTCCAGCAAAATCAACAAAATGAGCAAGTCACGATTCAAATTTAGTACAAAAAGCAACGTCCTGATTCAGTAGTGCAAAATCAGCAACTCTGGTTGATTTTGTACTTCCCGAAATAGCTCCTGCTTCTGCTACAGTACCACAATCGCGAGAATCCATATAATCAGCCAAGAAGCTGAACGAGAGTAAAACCGTAGCAAATCAGCAACTTGCAGTGGAGGGCCAACTTTAGCGAGTGTCAAGTAGTAGAACATCAGGGAAGGTAACAAAGGTTTTGCACGAGTTAAATCCATGTCCCAGTAGAAAATAAATAACAGCCAGAACCATGCTAGAATATCCCGATTACTGCTGCAGTGCCACCAGAGGAATTTGCTACAGCATAATGGCATAGGGAGTAGGAAAAAAATTGCAACAAAGAATGGAACCAAACGATTGGAAATACCAAACCACCCAAGACAACCAAATCATAGAATCAAAACAATACAGACATTAGAGAATATTATCCATTCTCTATAGAATCATAATCTTAGGCATATTTTACAACAAAATAAACAATTTAAAACAAAAAAATAACAATGGACATGATTCACATTTTCAAAAAAAAACATTGACTTTCTAATTTGCATCGTAGAAACACACAACAGCAATTTTTAAATTATGAGGAAAGAGTAATTATTGATAAATATTCCCACAAACTTACAAGAACAGGCAGCTAGAATTTTTAAAACCTCTGCATAGATGATACCCTACTCATTTTAACACTAATGCAAAGGAGTCCTTGCTACATAAAAAATTCTCAAGCAGGAAATAGCCCTCCATGGTAATTATATAGACAGCTATTCAGAAAAGTTTTTCTCTAAAGCATATATAAAATTTCACCATCACCAGCTTTCTTACCTGATGCTTTAAAAGAGAAACAGTTAAAAACCCCTCAGGTAGATCTTCTTCTAGTTTTGGCTGGCCAAGGTTCTGTTAAAACACAGGGACGCATCATAATTAAGATCTCAGAAAGAAACATACAGCACAATTAAAATCAATAAAAGTTCAAACTAAATAAACACCATTTTGATTTAAGAAAAATATCGCAAAAGCAATCATGGATGTAAATAAAAGAAGAAAAAAATTAGTGAAAATTCCACATATATAAGTACCTGCAAAGCCTCTTGATATATTGGTGTTTCATCGTGTCCATGACGGTACTCGCCAGAGCCTGGAAAACTTCCACCATCTGAACCAGCCAGTCTGGCATTGCCACTAGATTTTCCAGGATATTGAGGTAAAATCCTAGTTGCAGGTGCATTTTCATGCAAAAAAACATCATCTGCCCACAAAAACAATAGGTAATTCCCTTTTTTATTAACCTACAATTATTCATAAATGAATATTATCCATACATAACAATAATGTTTCTCCAAAACAAGAGTTATTCCCAGAGCAATTCTAAATTACATCTACCTTTATATAAACCTTTTGATGAAGTAATTAATCTCTCATTCCTAAAGGGAAGATCTGAAAATTTTTGTGTATGATCAACTTTACTTGGTAACAGAGGATAGGAAGGTCTTGTGCTAAAATTTGGATGTTGACCGGTACCCCTGTTATGCATCGAAGCATTCATCTGACTATTGTTAGCAGTTTTACTAATCCAATGAGAAGGCAAAGCTCTCCTTTCCCTTTCATGGATATGTTTTTTATTTGTCATTTCACCAATATCTTGCACATATGTAGAACCAGGCAGTTTTGATTCACCAGAAACATGAGCTGTTTCAAATATACCATTATTATGAGCATCATTGTCTGGACCTACTCGAGGCCAACTATTCTTTTCAGCTTGCATAGGGTTTTGCTGTGGAGAAAACAAAACCTTTCCATCGAATCTTGTGCTGGGTACAGATATAGTTCTTGATGTCAGTGGTTGCAAAGAGGATGGAAGGATACGCTTTGAGCTCTGTGAAACTCTAGCATCTGTCCTCTGACCAGAAGTGACTGAATCAGACTCAAGGGTTGCTGGGGACATTGAGCTTTCAAGCATTTTCCGTGGAGGATCATGTCTAAGCTCTTCATTCAATACATGGCTTGCATCAAATATACCATTGCTCATACTGCTTCTGTATGGATTTTTTTCTGTCAACCCTGCATGATCCTTTGGTTCTGAAGCATGAATGGCTCCTTCTAAAGATAAATGACTGATATCATCTGTGCCGTTGTTTCCAACAGTACTAGCTATATGTTCACCAGATGTGCCTACCCAAGGTCTGCTCCTTACAGAAGCATATGATGCAGAACAATTACTATGATGCTGGGGCAGTTGAATTCCCATACCATGATTTTGGTCTATAAACCCTTCAAAATGGTTTCCAGACTGAGGAGTTGTACCATCAAAAAATTCATCAAATTCAAAATCAATATCACTATCACTATCTGAAGAACAGATTTCGATGATTTCTGTTTGCATGGATAATGAATGACTAAAAGATTTCTCCATTAAATTAGAAAACGAGTAGCTAGAAGGTTTGAAGACCTCTGAGCAGAAGTGGTTGAGGGAATAAAGAAATATAAATTTCAATCATTCATCCACAGATAATTCCCAAAATACAGTAGCTAGAATATAGTCCTCAAAAGCAAACAGACTTGACACAGATCAGTTGAAGGGTGCTGGATTTCTGGTGGCATATCCATCACGTTGCAAAAGTACAATTTCCTCGAGAGAACATAAGAAACTGAAAAAATGGATTAGCACCGTTAGGTATATAAAGGCATCATGAGACAGCACAATGCATTTTATTGTCTGTTTAAACAGATGACAGTGACCAATTTTTAATTGATTGAATAGAGATAATGGTCCAGAAGAGGTTTAAATGTTTAAATTGCCAGTAATGCATGGAAAGAAAGTGAAACAAGCTACAGAAAACATAATAATAGTGTCCATAATCTTGAAATAACTAATGAAAAAGGAATACAATCTCATATGAAACCAAACACACTGTTATTTTAAATCTGCTTAGTAAGTCCTTTGCTATTCAAATCCATCAACTGAAATGAGCTTGCAGTGAAACCAAAGAATCAGTAGCAATAGAAGAAGGCTTCCCCTGCCCTTAACAAGAAAGCAAGCTGATATGAGATGATACCATGGGGGTATACCACATGCAATAGATGTTACTAGTAACCAAGATTTTAAAATGTTAAATTGAGATATAAGGTATTTTGGCTCAACAAGATAAAGCATATGCCTCGAAGGCAGATTGAGGCATAAGCCTCAAGTAGAAAAAAAACTAATAAAATTGAGAATAATTCATAAATATGACCTAAACCATCAAAATATTTAATTTTTCATCATCATAAAAACATAAACCACAAAATCATTATTACCACTAAAATTATAGAATATTAAACAAGAAATGAATCAACTTAATCTAGAGTAATTAAATAGTCATATCATAACCAGAAAAACTATCATATTCTCCTTAGGAGAAGCAAATGTGTGGATGTTTAAACAAAATAATAAAATATCATTTAGTAAAATTTTAACAGGATAACAATAAAGAAAGAAACCCTAAAGAAAAAAATTATAATAACTGCATTATAAGAAGACTTACGATAGTCATAACAAACCATAATTTTAATGAAAAAATAGTAGCCATGAGCAATAATAAAACTATAGAAATAATTTCACAAAATAAACTTACCTAAACAAAGAGATTTGCAATTGCACCTCCAGGCGCTCTCGATTGGAACCTATCTCTCAAGCTCGGGTTAAAGAACTCTCACTCTCATACCTAAACAAAGAGACTTTTGATCTTCTTCCTTTTGGTCTCTCGCACTGCATGAAGAAGACCACTTGCTCTCTCGCCCTCGGCCACAGACCTCGCAACACTAATATTGAGCAACTATATTAGACCAAGCGGGGAAAAACAAGGGCTAGCGAAGAAATAGAACAAAAACTAAGAAAGGAAAGGTTAAGATTATGTCTGTCCAGTGACTGCAGAGGCTGCAAACAGCAGTTGAGTTCTGTTTTGAAATCCAAAACGGCAGCTACTTAAACCCATATACAGTATGTTCTGTGGTTTGTAGTGTGGGACAGCGGTTGGAAGGAATTTCCGTAGCAAGAGTGACCTGGATTGTTACAAAATTACAGCTGGGCAGTGATTTAATGCAGGCTAGATGATGGGTGTCTGGATGGGAGCAGGTCGGCTAAAGATTTTAAGGGGAAAAGTTGCAGAAATTTTAGTCAACAGTGTCTGGATCGGTGGACAGCAACCAACAGGTCTTCACAGGGATGAGCAGGGGTGTATAATGCTTCGATTCAAGATACAGTTACACCACATGAAAGAATCGAAATCTTGTTCAATTGCACAAAAACAGCAGAAAACTAAATCTAAAATTTGGAAGATAGGATGAATGTGTTTTGATTCGATTGAGATACAATCACACCATTCAACCGAGCCAAAACAATCCCTCAAAACGGAACCAAAATAGTAAAAATAGTCTCTCTAATCTTCAAAACAGTAAAAACTGATGCATATAAAACCTAGTTATATTAACTAAACAAAACCCTAAACTAAAAGAAAGCTGAACTGCGGTAATAGAGTTTTAACCGGCCAATCAGTTCAAGTTTCTTGGACCGGGTCAAAAAGTGAGGATCTGCTGGAAACCGATCCCATGCAATGACACCCTATGTCAATATTATAATACAATTTTCTGTAGGCATTGACTTAAATGCCTCAAGACATTCCCCCTCAAGCTCATCCAAAGGTGTAAGCTTCACTGGTGGAAATGAGGTACAAGCCTTGAAGTGTTTTACTAAACGATTTTAAAATAATGGTAGTAACCAAAATTGCAATCAAAACCATTGCATTTCTACCAAATTGAAGAATTTTAGTATATCGAAACACATGGTATATATCAACATAAAAATGAGATCCTTCACAATTATTTACTTCATTATTGTGAAATGAAAGATGTTATCAGATCTAAATTATCACATGGCATAAATTATTTATAATAGGATTTTGTTTTACTTAATATTCCAATTGTTAAAAATGAAAAAGGACTCTAGGGATTGTGAATGAGTACATCTTTCTAAGTTATTTGATTAGTACAAACATATATGTACCTAGGCTGCAAGGCAAAAGAAGTGAAAAATCAACAAAAGTACAATAAACGAGGATATCTTCATAATGAAAAAAATTACAATAATAAAGACTATATATTCCTATCATAAATAATTATTGTGTATGGAAATTAAGATATGATGAAACTAGTTTGCAAAATTCAGGTGCATAGAAGATGTCAAGTTGAATCTGAAAATAATAGAGACAAAAGATAAAGAAGTTATAGATTTTGCTTCCTAAAAGTTAAAAGTATCCAAAGAGAAGCACAATCAATCTGCCAAAAAAGAGCAGCGTGAATTGAACACAATGAGTCGACAATGAAATCCAACTCGAAAAGGTATTGATAAGATTCTTAAACAAAGGTATCAATAGGTTGTGTCAACAAATATGAATGGAGAGCAGCAAAAAATAGTGTACTTATATAGAGTCCTCATAGAAGTAAACATAATGAGAACAAAAATCGCTAGTGCAATCACCATTGAATTGCTCCCACAATTCCTTCTAGCAATGCCTTGTTCACACTTGACCAACTTCTCCCTCTATGAGGTTCGCATCTCTAGCATTGATCACTGAGGCAAGTGGCATCCTTCTCTATTTCTCACATATGTGAACACCATTGTAAGCCATCTCTATTCTCCAATGACAACTACATTTGTGCCTTTTTTTCCTTACTAAATTGACCTCACCTTTGATGCTCTTTATCAATAACCTTAATCAACATTATTTGTTAATACCTCCAATGATGCCCACTATCAACGCCTCTATTTAAGGACCTTCATCGTGCCTCATCCAACACGAGTCACATCAAGAATTGTTTACTCTCCATTTACAGGACTCTCTCTTACCAGAATCAGTCGTTCTCTTCTTATGACACCCGCAACTTCTGACAACAAATTCTTCGACAACTTCACTTCTAATCAATAATGTTGCCAATATTTAATAGGCATATTTTATATCAACTTGTGTTTATAGATAATTATTCACCTCACCTAAATTATTTATAGAAGAAAACTACATCAATTTTATTAGAATATTTTTTATTATTAAGAATGTTCTTATTTATCATATTTTATTATTCTCTCATCTTACATGTATATATGCATATGCACATGTGGTTGTAATATAAAGACCAATGAGTGAAGATGGATTCTTTTATAATTGTTTCCACTTTCAAATAGAAGAATAAAGAACTCCTAGCCAAAGATCAAAGGATAAGGGAAAATGTGCTCCAAAATAGCAACATGGATATAGACAAACTTATTAAATCAAAAAAAGTATGAAAAATGATGCAAGGTAAAATAAGATCATATTGCCAAAATGAAACAAGCCTAAAATTGTAGGTCTAAATGAAAAACAAAGTCTTTCTGGTAGGATTGAACTTAAAGAAGTGTAGATGCTCTCACAAATGCTCACCGTCTTCATGATCAAGCTAAAAGTAGAATGTCAAAATCAGATAAAAGAAATATAACAAAAAGAATATCATTTTATGAGTTTGGAAATTAATTATGTTGTAAAAGATTTGAAATGGAAAGCAACGTACACTTAACTATGATTGCATTACAATGGATGGAACCCTTTCAATACCACATGGCCATTAAAAAAAAAGCAAAATTTATTATCTGGATTGCTTAGATTGAAAAGAAATAACGTGTATAATCACTAACAAAATAGAAGAACCACCTTTCAAAATTGAAAGCCATTTCAGTCAAGTAGGTTAATTTCATGTGCTCACATCTCTTTGTATCAATTTTCAAATTTGATTGATCAAGAAAATAATTGTTGCTAAGCCAAACTTTTGCTTAGGCTGATCAATGGGGCTATCAAAAAAACTAGTGATTCACAAAAAGCTCGAATTCAATTTGTTATAAAGCTTGTATTTAATTCATTCATTGAGCAAGCTAATACAAACAAGTATTTTGAGCTTGCTTTTTAAACAAGCTGATAACATACCTTTGTTCAATAATGTTCCACTGGTTAGCTATTCACTTGATATACACACACACATACATCCATACATATGTGTGTGTGAGCATCACGCGTGTATGTTAACTTAACATTTTTAAGATTTACTAATTTGGTTCATTATTATTTATTTTTCATTTTAATATATTTGAAATGGGCTCGTGCTTGGCTCATGTTCAATTCAAATTCTAACGAGCAAAACATGAACAGATTCATGAATAATTTCAAATATGAGTCCATCATAAATACACTAAAACACAAATGAGCCGAATGTGAACCAAGTAACAAACAACCAGCACACTCAAGCTCAACGTGCCTACACCCTTATCTATGAGCAAGGCCAAAGTCTAAACTCGATACACTTGTTAAATCCCAAACTAGTGAACTGCGTCTACCTCCATACATTTAGAATCCATGCGCAATGAGAAAACCAAACAAAAAACAACTTTAGTTTCCGTTTCTTTGTAATGCTTCCTTTTAGAAACAAACATAAACGAATGAAATCCCAATATAATTTCTCTTGTATGAGAAAAGTTAAAAAGGGAGGGGGGAGGCCCAGCAGCATACCCTCAAGCGGTGAAGAAATGCCTAGTCCAAACAATTAAATTCAACTTCCATATTTCTCATCAACATTTTATACATCCTTTTCAAATTTTCATGTAATTAATACCTCTAACGAACTCTTCAACAGAAAGTTTAGCTCTTGCCCTGCATTCCAAGCATTTCCTTTGGTTCTTCTTGTCCCCTGTTTCAGATTCTTCTAAAACATTGTGCCAGAATTCACCTGCTTCATTTAAGCTCACCTTCGTCCAACATTTTCAAAACGCTTCTAGGCTTCTAGCATTTTAACCCAATAAAGTACGAGACCTGAAAAAAAAAATTATAAAGGAAATAAGTTCAGTATTTTTCATCACTCAGACCAATCATGCTATTCAATTGCTTTATCCTACGTTAAAATTACCGTTTTCAAGTTAAAAGAACTGCAATTCCTTAAACACAATCCGCATACTTTTCCAGGTCTTGCCTGCTAAAAGAAAGGAAAAACCCTAAAAGAATCTCCTGAACTAAATATCACCGCTCAGAGACTCTTTCTTCGCAGCTGATGGGAAGGACGGTGGTAATATTACTAATAAAGATAGCAAGGATAAAAAAGAATGGGAGGCAAAACAAGATAATAACAGATTTTGCTCGCCTGGCAGGAGGAACACGAAAAGCATTCACCGCATGAAGAAATGATCGACATGAAAACTCATTAGATCGAGGAATCCACCACCAAGTAGCGTAATTTAAGACAATATATTTGCTCCCACTGCGATCTGCAATTTGCTTTGGAAGAGGAACCGCAACAGAGACAGATGCAAAAGGTCCAGTCGGAGTCGACGGGTATGACTCTTGTTGCCCGACCGTTCGGACACAGAGCAAGTTTAATGCCTCTATAATTATAGAGTTTAAAGGCGAAATTTGACTTCACAGATACTTTGTATTTTTTAAAGAAGATTTAGGTAAATATCAGTTAAAATATATACTTCAATTTTAATATTTATATAAATAATAATTAAACCTTTATAAAATATAATTTAGATATATATCATATGATTTTTATAAATTTATCAATATTTTAATATTTATTTATATAACAGTATTCTCTACATGAATAAATATATTTTACTTTAATAATAATAGTCAGGGTGGAACTAATTATTTATGTCATAGTGAGCAAACTTTTTAAATAATTAAATAATATAATAATTTAAAATTTTAAAAAATATACATAATTAATTGTTAAGAAAAATATAATTATTTATTAAAATAATATCAATTTTTATATGAAAAAAATGAGCAGAAAAGATTATTAAGTTTATAATTTTTTATTTTAATATATTGATTTTCTAGGAAGAGATTTATTATATAAAATGTAATTTGAATCGGGCAAAATATAAAAAAATTAAATTTTTAAGAGAAAAAAAAAATTAGGGTGGGCAATGCCCACCCTCACTATAAGATGGATCTCCCTCTGATAATAATAATAATAATATTTTTATATGATATTAATAATTTATATGTTATTATATTAATATTAAATTTTAGGTGCTGAATAAATATTTGTGTAAGTAAATCTCAAATCTTTAATATCACATTAAAATTATTATAATCACTATTTTTTAAATGTGAATTATACATTTTAAGACATAGATGAGTGTTATCTCTCTCTCTCTCTCTCTCTCTCTCTCTCTCTCTCTCTCTCTCTCTATAATTGAGAAGAATAATAATTCATCCCAAGAGTTAAGGAGTTAAGGACAGGCAAGAGCTTTCTTAAACTTTGAATTTCTAATTTTTATGTTACTAAATAATTCATAGATAGCATTTAAAGAATTTAAATATGTGAGATTTCAAATGAAAAATTAATTATCAATGTATCTAATTTTATGAGGGTAGATCTATGTTTATTAGATGTATCATTAATTTTTCTCCTTACATATTATTCCTTTATACTATTATAATTTAAGGCATTTAAATTATTAGACAATTCTAAAGTATAAAAGTCTTAGGAAGATTTACATGCATACCACACAATTCTTATATATTTACATATTTAATACCTAAAATTAGATATTTACTTATTTGACACATTTTTATACATAAAATGGTGTATTTCACTTTTAAAAAGTGAGAGATGATGTTTTTTTTATGTGATGTAAAAGATTGGGGTGTTATATATGTAAAAAATTGAAGTTTAGGTGTTAGATATGTAAATACATAAGAATTGTGTGGTATGTATGTAAATCCATCAAAAAAGTATTACAAATCTCAAATAATTTAACTATAGTTATTTTCTAAATTTAGTTGTAATATCTAATCATGTAGATATTCTTACCAATAATATGTGATGTGTAAAAGTGATGATACATTTAATAAAATTGTGGCCAATCTTGATTCAAAATATATCATATTGACTTGATATTGTTTTTTCTTGAAATTTAGTGAGTGTTGATCTTCAGTATTTGTGAATATTAAATATAATTTATGAGTAACATTGTCATAATTAACTAAATATAAATTTAAAAAGATAAATTACATAATAAATAATGTATTTTCTTAATATTGTCCACTTAAATCTTATTTGAATTTAATTTTATTAAAAACTTGAAAGTTGTTAGCAATATCAATAACTGAATGTCACCTACATTGTTAACTTCTTAAAACATGTAATTTGAGCAATAAAATATTTCTCAGTGCATTTTATGATGAACCATCCAAAAATTCATATAATCAAACACATTGTTAGATCTTAGAACACTCAATAACTTGAGCTAAAAACATCAAGACTAAAATAAGACTATCTTAACTCTATTTCCCAAAAATTTATAATTTAGATAGTGCAATTCCATATAATTAATCTAATAATACCTATAACAACTTGATCTAAGTACAAAGTGTCAAAAATCAAGCTTTTGTGAGCATAATTGAAAACTTGTTATGGCTTTTTGGGTGGTCTTATGTTCCCTAAATTTTGTGTGCCCATTATTTCATAAGTCCTTAAGAAATAAAGTTGTTGATATATATTATTTATGGCTTTTGAATGAATCTAATTACAAACTCACACACAAAGTTTATGCAAAGCCGTGAACTAAGACCTTCAAATTTTGTTCAAAAATTATATAAAGTGATAAAAGTGAACATTTTCAAACCATTCAATAGAGTATCCAGGTTTTGGTAAAAATTTATAGATTATCTCAATCAAAAAGTTATAAATATGCATTATTTTCACACATATATGAGTGGATTTTTGTTGAAGATAATTTTAAAACTTAAAGAATTTAGAAGCTTAGTTTAACATCATAAGATGTCACTCATTGACAGGCATTGACACCCACCCATTGCCTCACCAAATATTGGTAGTTGACCTGCATTAACATTTCACATCATCAATGTCCAACACTATTTATTGTTCAACATTGATGTTTATTATCACCACCAACTAACAAGGATTGTCAATTGCAATTGGCATCTATCACAACCATCAATCAATAGGTGGAAGCCTTTACACCAATTATCATGCCTCATTCCATCTAAAAAGCAATCAAATTGACCACCCACTACTGTATAACTTCTCACACTTCTTATTAAAGATAAATAGTTGCTTGACCATGATTAGTCATTGGCATTTGATGTTTGGCTTGCTTGGTTCTCTTCTATTAAAAGTGTGACCAAATCAACCACTTATTATCATCTAACTTCCCTTTATATTTTAAGCAATCATCGCATTTCATATTGTAAATGTATGATGATCATCAATATTTGACATAGATCTTCTAGATTGCTCGACCTCCTCTTATATTGAGAGAATGGTTAAGTAATGAAGTCTTCAATCGAGAAATAAAATATATCAAATTATATATCTGCAAAGATTGCAATGAAGTTTATAAATCAAAACTTGAAATTTGTAATCACCAAAATATATTTCAGAAATTTTATTATTAAATATAGAGTAAAAATGATAATAATTGAGTGCTTTTAAACAAAATGTTTATTTTCATAAAATCAATCACATAACAGGAATGACTCATAAATTAGAGTTCAATGGGATACAAAAACATTGGAAAATTTTAAAATTAGTAAGATGAATTGTGAGAAAACAAACACATGCCATCATGATCATATGATGCAAAATCTCATAGAGAAAAGATGTTGAGGGCAAATTGAATAAGCTCCTAGTTGGTTGACGATCAACTAGCCATTTTGACTAACTTTAAATGTTTAATGATTTTATAGAAAGTCAAAACCTATTAGATCTCAAAGGGTTGAGATGATTTACACTTTTGTTAGTCTAAAATATACAAAGTAGCTTATCGTCATTAAAGGGCTGGTCACTCTATCTTAGACTTTCACTTCTTCAACTAATATTATTATGCTAGTTATTCATTACTTTTAACTCCTATTCAACTCAGGCACTTTTTTAAATCCTTATTTTCCTTCTAGTTTCTTAGCCAAACTCTCTTATAGACCTTCAAGATACTTTCATCTTGCATTTATTTAATGAAGAGACTGATTAAGCTATCTTTTAATCTTTTAGTAACCCAACTTGTTGATTTGATAATTTCATAACAATTTTTTCTCTTATTTTGAGATAATATTGAGTCTTAAATTTTTGTGGTCATTGTTTACTTTTTCAACACTAAAAATCTTAATATAATTGTCACTCTTCATAATTATACCCCTATGATATAAGAACTTGTCATCAGAATTATTGTGTGCCAGAAAATCAATTGCGTTAGAATAAAACTTCACGTCTTAGTTTCGTTAAAAAATCCAGCACGCATGCAGATAATTGAAAAGAGAATAAGAAACTCCATAATTTTTATGTGAAAAAACCCTAGAAATATGGGGAAAAAATCACAGGGCCTAGCCGAGTAAAAATGCTCCACTATATATCTGCTTTAGAGTACAGAGTTTAAATCTTCCTGGCAGTGGGATTACAAGATTGTATGTGAGACATCCTAATAATGGGAATTTAATAATCGTTATAGCTTATGCAAGTTGGGTTATATAGCGGTAGTGGTGACGGCATGATAGCTAAAGCGTCGGTACAACGGTGGTGATGATGAACATCGAACTTCTAGCTCTCTCTCAGCTTTCTCTCAAGTTCACTTATAACTTCTCTCTCCCATCATGACAATAATAGAGCCCTATTTATAGGATTCTGAGAGGGGCATTTTTTTCATTATTGCCAAAATCTCAAAACACTCTATCGGACGGTGTATATTGATTCATTTGATCATAGATAATTTTTTGATGATTTGGCCATCAAAACGATCTTCGATATGAGTGATCTTAGGATCTTTGGATTCGTCTCGTCAAGCCGCTTGATTCGACTATAAACATGTCAAATTTGAAAGTCATTTGACCATTTAGTCAGTGTTTTAAAGTTTTCATATGTAATTTTTGGGCTTAATTTGAGCTCATTTGGGCTCAATTTGGTTCGCTTCTATCATTGTTAAACTCGTCTCATTGAGTCATTTAATTTGATTGTACATACTTTAACTTGAGATTCATGCTTCATTTATAAATTTTAGAGGGATATATCAAGAATATCTCTCATTTTAATTGTTTCTATGAAGTCATTACTAAAATATTAGCTAACAATGCTATTTTACCATACATTGTTCGCTACGCCCAGTCTAATATTATCATTCAGAGATATGTTCGCTATGCCCAGTCTAATATTATCATTCAGAGATAAATTTTAAGTAATATTATCTTAATTAGAGAACTATTGGATAAATACTTTTTAAATAATAAAGATGATTTATTTCAAACAACCATAATTCTTATTTTGCATGCAATGTTTATAATTTATATTTAATTTATAGATATAAGATTTTTGTAATAAATAAAAAAAACACAATGGAAGTGTCTCTTGAATTTTAATCCCATTTAAAGAAGAAATTAATAGGTGCATACTATATATGTAGATCGATGTGCGTGATGTATGAGTACATAGATATATGCTCGTCACGCCAATAAGACATTTTTTATCAACAATATTTTTAATAATGGAAAAGAAAATGATTAAAAATGTTATTAAACAATTATCTCTTGACATGATAACTATATATTGTCTTTTAAAAAGTTGCTAATTAAAAGGGAAATTTACTTTTTATCTCTCATAATACACTCATTTGACTACGAATGCTAATATATTTTAATTTAGGAAAATATTATCCAAAAAATATTTCTGACTAAATATCCTAAAAGAGGGATAATTTTGTATATCTATTGATATTCATTAAAATTAAGAGAAATAATATATTCTTTTTATTGGCATGAGTTGTCTTTCTTTAGTAATGTTGGATTTTCTTATTTTATAATTGATGAATAGTTTAAGGAATTGAAATTAATGTGGAGAGAAACATGATCAAATTAGTTTGAACTTAATTTGAATCAAATTCAAACTTAATTTGTTCAAAAATGGTTAGAATGTAATCTAATCTTAGTTTAAGTTGCAATCTAATGAATAATTTTATATCAAAAACTCTCTTGCCATATTTTCTAACAAAACAATCCACCTAATTGATGAGCATAACTATCATCATGCCTTCAAATTTGGTGGAGTGGCTCTATGGTGTTTATTTTTGTGTTGTGTGTGTTTGTGTGAGGAGACACCATGCAGATCCACAGATGTACTCATTAGGATGATTGGGTGCGATATTAAGAAATAATATACTATCTCGAGAGATAGAAATCACTACCCTATAATGGACCTAATCACCTAATGAAGACTCTTAAGGCATGATGGGTCTTCGGATATACCATAGATTTTTTTTCTACTTTACGTTAAAGAGTAAAATAGAGTTTATTTAAACCGGGTTCGTTAAGTTTCCTATGGAGCCAAGCCTCCATGATTAATTACATCCAAAGGGAAATGAATCCATTAAAAATACTCTTGATTAAAGTAGACGATTATTGTTTCTAAAGAATTCAAAGATACGATTATCAATAGATTAGTTGTATTTTTGAAAATCAAGTGGGAGAGATCAAAAGGGAAGAGTTCTTTTTGAAACCAAGGGAGATGGGTAGGGAGTGCTCATGATACTAGGAATCCTAGTGAGCACTCCAATCTATCCTATGGTTGGGCTTTATACATTGGAATTTGAGAAGGTTTATTTATTTGAGTTGAATTTTCATTAGAAATCTAAGACTTATAATTTCACCATACAAAATTGTGAAAATTTCTAAGAGGTGAGGATTTATGCTTGTAGCCCACAAAGAAAAATGACGACCTCAGATCCTAACTCTATGGGGCTTTGGCGAGAACCAAAACTTGACCTAAATTTAAGGCGAAAATGAGTATATGGTTTACCTCAACAAGAGAAGATAAACTACCCGACTGCTGGGCTTACTACCGCCTGGAGTAGCAGTCAGCTAACTCCTCTTACGCTTTATATCCATGTAAGCAAGTCATATGCTTTGCAAGATGGTTTGGTTGTTATTCAGATAAAAAAAAAACTAAATTCTTAAACACACTCCCT
Source organism: Cymbidium sinense (assembly GCA_021442155.1). NCBI lineage: Eukaryota > Viridiplantae > Streptophyta > Magnoliopsida > Asparagales > Orchidaceae > Cymbidium > Cymbidium sinense. The sequence goes on along the minus strand of CM038232.1, from coordinate 28,468,752 downwards.
AAGAGACTAGATCATGAAGTGCATGAGTCATGACTTAAATCTAATGCAAATTTTGTCAAGTTTATTTGATTTTTGGACTTTTATTTTCACACAAGCTATAGGATTTTGTATGCCTAAATGCATGAGAAATTAGTTGTGGGCTAAATCAAGAGAAGAAGATGTGTTTTTCCATCAAATGCTCTTAGGTTAAGCATTTATTCTCTAGCACAGATGGAAGTCCTCTCTTAGCAAGAGTGAAAGAATATGATATGTGTGATATTATACATTCAATCATCCAATTAAGGGGTTGTGGTGTTTATATTTGAGATGTGGGACACCACGCAGATCTTAGGGGGTACTTATTGAAGTAATCAGATACGATATTAAGGAATGATGTATTATCTCAAAAGATAGAAATCATCACCCTATAATGAATCTAATCATCTAATAAGGACTCCTAAGACATGATGGGTCTTCGAATATACCAAAGATCTTTCCCTTACTTTATATGAAAAAGTAAAGTAGGGTTTATTTTAAGCTGGGTTCATTAAGTTCCCTTACCCTATGGAGGCAAACCCTCAAAGTTAATTATATCCTAAGGAATGGAAATTCCTTAAGAATTCTCTCGACAGATTGACTATTTTAGAAAATCAAATGGGATAGATTAAGGAGAAGACTTATTTAAGGAACCTAAAAGGAGAAATTAGAAAATACTCATGATACTAGGAAGCCTAATGAGCATTATAATCTACCATATAATTGGGCTTTATATTTTTGAAATTGAAAAGAGTTAATTATTTGAGTTGATATTTTATCAGATTGCTAGGACTTATAATTTCACAACATAAGATTGGAGAAATGTTTAAAAGGTGGGGATTTATACTTGTAGCCTGAAGAAAATAACTACATTAGATCCTAAATCTAGGGAGCTTTGGCGAGGGCCAAAATACGACCTAAATCTAAAGTAAATATGGGTATATGATTTACCTCCACAAGAGAGAATAAACTACCGTGCTGGACTTATAACCGCATTGAGTGGCAGCCAGCTAACTCATCCTATGCTTTAAATTTATGTATGCAAGTCTGATGCTTACTTTGCAAGATGGTTAGGCTATTATTTTTTTAGAAAGGAGACTAAGTCCTTAAACTTACTCCCTAAGAGACTAAAGCATGAGTGGTATGAAACTATGACTTAATCTAATGCAAATTTTATTAAATTTATTTGATTCTTTTGGGCTCTTTATTTTGACATGGGCTATGAGATTTTGTATGCCTAAATGCATGAGAACTTGATTATGGGCTAAATCAAGAGAGAAAGTGGTGTTCTTTTATAAAGAGCTTTCATAAGTTAAGCCTTCATTCTCTAGCACAGATGGAAGCCCACTCTTAACAAGTGTGAAAGAATATGACATGCATGATATTATACATTCATTCATCCAGCTAAGGGGTTGCTAAAAATTTTATTATATTGATTTAATACCTATTCTTTTATGCGAGGTTATGAGTTATTTTAAAATCTTAGTTATGAGTTGTTTATTATGGTAGAAAAATTAATTTTTATCCTAAGAGCCTACCGCATCCAGGCCACACATTCAAGCATCAATCATAAAAAAACTATGAAAAGCTTATTGTTCTAATGTGCAATCTAAACACAACATCAAATAATTTTTATAGACTATCATAAAAAAATAAAATGCCAGTGCGATCAGGTTCTGCCGTACACCTCGAAAAGAGAAAAAAAAAAGATGGGTAGCCGAGCTTTACCCTTATACAACCCAGATTACAAAAATAATATATGCCATTGGGGTCTTCTTTTCTTCATTTCTTCCTTCTTTTCCTTTTGATTTTAATTTACTCCAAAGGCATCATAGGCACCCTGTGGACTAAACCTTCGTGCTCATCCTAATCCCTCATAACACTAATCCTAATTTCTAATACAAAATTACATTAAAAAAAGGAAATATAAATCTAGCTACACCTGCAAAATAAATATTAGCTAAACATACCATACAACCCATGCAGTTATATGAACAATTTGGACTTAGCACCCCACACATGGGTAACCAAGCCCACCTGTCCTAACATGAGTTACGCTTAGGGGCTAAGCAACCTATACATTAAAAGCAGTTATATTTTTATTACAGCGGCCCTTTAAGCACAACCTCCTATAGAAAATATGATTAGGCTAATATCGGCTTAATATATTATAATATCCAATTAGTTTATTCCTAATTAATTTCATTTTAACTAATTAATCCATCGTTACTGTAGCAACGACCTAAGCGGCATTATGACGGATTAAGCCATTCGGCTGTGATGATCGAAAGGTAATACGTTCATTTTATTTCATTTCATAGCTCTCGCCTTGATTGAAGTTCGCTCTCCTTTCCCTACCCTCCGACGGATTGCCGCTCCATACGTAACGACGAGCCACCGATCGCCGGATTCACCGAACCGCCGCCTCGCTCGCCGGCTGATAATGGCTTCCCGAGATAAGACGCCGAAGCCGAATCCGTCGTTTTCGCCAGATCGCCGATTCGCCGGATTTGCTCGAACCGTGATCCAGTAAGCCTTGCTCGAGTTGGGGAATCCTATGAACCGATAGGCTTGGCTAGGGATTTTCTATTCCTGGCTGATCGGGGAAACCTAGAGAGTTTTGTGAGTTGCTGAATTTCTTTCTCTATTTCTTTTTCCTTTCAGCCGACAGCCATCCTTGGCATTGAAATGCGTGATTATGGAGTTCCAAAATCTTTTTTGGCTGTCAGGTGAGTTGCAGAATTATTGTGTATTAAAATGGGGGTTTATGATTGGCATTTTTTTGTAATTTTAGTTTATTAATTTAATCGATAATTTAATACGTTAGTAGATTACTGGAGTCGTCGATAGAAAGATTATATGAGGAGACATCAATTTCGTGTAAGATTATAGTTTAAGTGGTGATACTACCGTGTTAATTATGAGTTTCATTTATGAGTTTCATGTATTAGAAGTATTTAGAAGAGATTATGGTTGTATACTGAGGAGGAATCGAGAGCACATCAATACAGGTCTGAATCGAGGTGAGACATAATTGCTAATTTAAATTCAATTTCTATAGTCCTATGAATGCCATTATTTCTATTGATTTTTATAAATTGTATGAATGACATACATATAGATATTCCTGTCATATTATATGCCATTACAACTGCTCAATGATTATAAGCCAGTTAGTTCATTTTCTTTATTAGCATATGATTTCGTTGGACATATAAAAATGTTTTAAAATATGTTGTTAAATGCAGTAATGTGATAAACAGGAAAATGTCAGGAAAATTATGATATGAAGGCTATGTTATAGAAATCTACGCAGATAGGCAAAAGTTCTGACGAGATGAGCCGTGAGCAAGGGATCTTAGTATTCCCACTGACATGAGGTTGGAGCTGAAGTCGTCAACCGGTGTTGGCTATTAGGTAAGTAGTATGGACCCCGCCTTTACCTTGCCTTTAGCCGACGGTGGTGATGACCCTTTGTTATGAAGTCAAAACCTATGCAATTATAAATGACATTTCTAGAAAAATGATTTGATATAAAGCAAATGACTTTCATTAAATAGCTCTATGACATGACATTGATACAGACTAATCTACAAAGATATTATTTTTACATCATTTCCAAAGATTGTTTACCAGTTTTACTCTTCTGCAAATTTAAATGTACATGAACGATTGTTCTACGTCTTGTTCGAGCTTACTTTAGCATTCTTGTCTCACGTTTTAGCTTATGATGCTACCGTTGATAATTTTAGGAAAAGATGAGGTGGGTGTAGTTCGCTTTTGTTGATTTGTACAATTTTGGGGTGTATAGTTTTAGGAAGATTAAAGGCTTTTTAATGCATAAAATTTTAACACGATGCCTTTTTCTCAGATTTATTTACAAACTTAAAGATTTCATGCTTCTAATTTTGTGATATGAATTAAGTAGTATATGAATTTTTAAATTTTGTGATGATTTGATTAGATACAAATTTCTCTTGCTGCTCCGCAGATCATTTGGAACTTTGAATATGTCTAATCTATCCTATTCTGTTACACTTGATGACCCTAGAATAAATGTGACATAAAGTGGTATCGAGCAATAAGGAGAAACGAGCAAAAAAGAAAGCAATAGTAATGGAAGCATGATTTGGATTTAGAATAAGTGAATCGATCAATGCGATTATAGGACAATTAATTTTGGGTTAGGAATTCATATGTTCTTAACTTCATGCATGTGCATGATATTTTAATAAATATGTATCAAATAAATAATTCTTATAATTACGATTAATTTGAAGAAATGCCAAAAGGTTAGATGGTCCCATCTGACTTATTGCACTCGAACTACATGCCGGAGATAATTCTAACATGAGTGAAATACAATGCAGAGCAAGTGGTGAAGGTAAATCCAATGAATTGCAAGGGTAGTTGTTGATTTCGTGTTATTGATAAGCAAGATCTATGGAAAAATCTGACGCAAGATGAGTTTTGAAGTGGATCAACATTTGAGAATATTTCAAACGCTCAAACCACCAAAGATTCAAGGAGCCGATCCTATGGGCGGAAGATTGGGTCGCTTAAAATTGGAAAAATTTTGATGTGATGATTTGCGAAAAGAGTAGATTTCTACTTTTGTATTAGGGGAGGCGAAAGGTGGTGGCGTGCTCAACACAGAAAAGATTTGAAATGATACCTATTACTCATCAAATGGGATGAGTTTGTCAAAGTATTCAAAGATTAGTTTATTCCTCCATCGTGACTTGCTTTACAAGACAAATTTTTCAATCTAACGGATCAAAACTATAATGTAGTATGAAGCCGAAGTTCACTTCTTTCTAGATATGCTTCATATTATATTAGTACACAGGAAGAGAAATGTTATAGATTTCTGCGAGATCAATTAAGATTGGCACTTAGACCGCTTGATATCAGTTCTCGTTAGTTGAAAGGGCTGAGAATTGAAAATGAGTTGAATTTTTCAAGCAACATGGGATTTACTAGCAAAATGTAAAGCTTTGAATTAGATTTCTCTAGCAAGAAATTTAAGTTTGATGATAGACAAAAATAAATTCAGTTGGAGAAACCTATTTGTGATAAGTGTGGAAAGTGACATTTTGGTCAATGTCTGGCTGGATTAGGAAAATATTATAGATGTGGTCAGATTGGACATCGATAAAGATTGCCCAAGAAGAAGACACATAAAATCATACAATTATCGGGAGTGGTCAACAAAGAAAATTTTGGAAGCCGTGTAACACATAATTTTGAGAAAACCTTCAATTCAAGAAAAGGAGAAACTTGAACTAAAACCAACCATCCGAAAAGCCGAGTTTTATCACCCGCGAAGGGATCAAATGAAGTGGTGTCGTATGCTTAAAATTTCGATCATTTGGGTTCGCTTTTGTTTGATTCTGAAGCAGATTCGCTCATTTCGATTTCTTTTCCACCGTAGATACTATTTATTTCACACCAGAATGGTAATGCCTTGGTGATAGTTTGAATACAAATAGGAAATGTGTTGTTGACATTAACATTCAAGATAAATAAGTTCTAACCAATTACTTACCAATCGACATTTTGGCGTTATCTTGATAATATGGATTGGTTGATCAAATATTTTGCAACAATTGGGAAGAGGAGAGTGAAATTTTGCTGAAAAATCATTTTATTTTTCTTGTGATAAGAATGTCTTCTTTGATTAGTGTAGTGAAGTTGAGTAAATATTTAAGAAGGAAATTGTATTTCAAATAAATGGTTGAATAAGGAGGTGTTTGAAAAAACATTCCGCTTTATTTTGGAATTTTTGATGTGTTCGAGGAATTACTGTGGTTACCACCAACACGAGAAGTGGAGTTTGGATTGATGTTGGTACAACTTCATACATAAATCTCCTGAATGGCTCAAAGGAGTGAATTGAATGGAGAATTGATGACAGGATTTATTCCAAAGAACTCATGGAGTGCACGATATTTGGAAAAGGATCTATGCGATTGTGTATTGATTACAAGGAGTTAAATAAAATGACAATCAAGAACAAGTATCACCACCATTGATGATTTATTTGAAGGAGCTACAGATTTTCCTAAATCGAGATGATATCATCGTTAGAGTTAAAGATGCGATATTTTAAAACAACTTTGGAACGGTATATTATGAATTTCTTGTTATTTGGTTTAACTAATACTCCTACAATCTTTATGGACCGAATGAATCGTGTTTTCAAGCCCTTGGTGGACCAGTTTGTTATCATCTTTATTGATGATGTTCAGATTTATTCTAAAATTGACGAAGAGCATGCAAATCATCTGAGTATTGTTTTAGAATTGTTAAGACAAAATCAATTATATGCCATATTTTCAAAATGTGAATTTTGGATGCATACGATTTCTAGGTCACATTATCGCCAAGGAGTTTCTATTGATCCTCAAAAAGTAAAAGCAATTCTAGAATGGTCCGCACCAAAGAATGTTAAGTTCGCAGCTTTTTTAGGGTTATTACATGAAGTTTGTCAAGAGATTTTCTCATATTGCAATGCCTCTATCTAATTTATTGAAAGAATATCGATTTCAATAATTGTGAGCAAAGTTTTCAAGAATTGAAAAAGTATTTGACGCTTTTAGCTATTCCATCGAAGAGGATTCCAAATATTTAGTGATGCATCTTTAAAAGGTTTGGGTTACGTTTTAATGCAAAATAGAAAAGTAATTGCTTATGCTAATTAAAAAAAAGAAATTATCCCGTGCATGATCTAGAGTTAAGAATGTGATTTTGCTCTTAAAATTTGGAGACATTACTTATATGGAGTGAAATGCAAAATTTTACGATCATTAAGTCTTAAATATATCTTTACACAAAAGAAGATCTAAGACAAAGAAGGTGGCTTGAGTTTATTAAAGATTATGATTTAAATATTCAAGATTGTCGCAAAGCTAATGTGGTGGTGATGCATTAAGCCAATCCATGAAAATGTCGGTAATTGTTACTCAAAAGCTAGAGTTAATCAGAGAATTAGAGGCTACTAAAAGAAGATTCAAGATACTGGGCATTTATATAAATTAACAGTGCAATCAACTTTATTTGATAGAATCAAAATTGCAAAGAAACTGGATCATGGATATCAAAAATTTATTGAAGAACCAGATCCAAAAGCGTAATTTATGCATATGGTATTATTCTAAGAATTCACAATTAGTAGGATGAATTGAGACACAGGCTCATCGGATATACTATTCATCCGTAGTTCAAAAATGTATAAAGATTTAAAAGCATTTTGGTGATGTATGAAGAAAACATAGAATATGTCTGTCGATTGTTAAAGAGCATCAAAGACCGGATTACTGCCATTACCTATACCGAGTGGAAATGAAAGAGATTAATGGATTTTGTTATGTGATTTCTAGATCTAGGCAAGGTTATGAGAGTATTTGTGTGGATAGATTGACAAGTTTCATTTCTTACCTAGAAATGCATTGATTTGATAAATTGTGATTATATGTTAAAGAAATTGTAAGACTACATGGTATTCCAAAAGTGATCGTCTCTGACATAGATGATAGATTTACTTCCAGATTATGGAAAGAAATTCAGAGGGGCTTGGGCACGCAGTTACACTTAAGTACAGCTTTTCATCCTCAAATTGATGGACAATCAGAAATAACAATTCAAGTCCTAGAAGATTTGTTGAGACTATGTTTTAGATTTTGAAGGTAGGGAAGATCATATTCTATGATCGAGTTTGCTTACACAATAAATAGATTGAGCTCTGTATGAAGCATTATTTAAAGTGTGTAACTATAGTTGGGTGGGAGAAATGTAGGTCGAGTTTTGCTACAAACAGAAAATCGATTAATGAGATAGATTGAAAGTCGCCAGATCGCCGCCAGTATACGATTTAAAGCGTAGAATTTCAAGTTGGAGAATTTGTATTCTTGAAAGTTAAACATATGAAAGAATTAGTAGATTTGGTCACGAGGTAAATTGAGGTACATAGGACCTTTTGAAATCATTGAAAGGATTGACAATATGGCTTACAAGCTTGCCTTACCCATTGAACTGGCAGATATTCACAACGTCTTTCACATTTCAATGTTGAGAAAATAGATCAATGTTGAGAAAATGGATCACAGATGCAGAGCAGAAGATTCCATATACAAAGTTTGAAATACAACCAGATTTGACTTATGCGGAGCCAAAAAAAGATTTTAGAATTTGATGTGAAGAGATTAAATGACAAATTTCATATGTTAAAATTAAATAAAGCAATGCACCAATCAAAGAAGCTACTGGGAGGTTGAACAAGAGATGAGCGTAAGTTCTCTTCTGTTTGAATGATTCAAAAGAAATTTAGGGACGAAAATTTTTGTTTAAGAGGGAAAATTGTAATATTCAATTAGTTTATTCTAATTAATTTTGTTTTAATTAATTATCGCTATCAAGCAATGACCTAAGTAAGCATGTACGTGGATTAAAGCCATTCGACGCGTATGGTGGATCGATCGAAAGGTAATACTTGATCATTTTATTTCATTTTCTTTCATACGGCCCTCGCCTTTGAGAAGTTCGCTCTCCTCGCCTCTGGCCGACTCGACGATTGCCACGCGAACGAACGACGAGCCATCGCGCCGGATTCACCAGAACCGCCTTCAGCTACCGACAATACACCGTAAGACGCCGCGGTGAATCTCAGATCGTCGCCGACGGATCTCGCCTTCTGATGGGAATCGCCACATCAGTAAGCCTTGCTTTGGGAAATCCTGAATGACGGTGGCTAGGGATTTCCTGCTCGGTCGAGGGAAAACTGGGAGTTTTGTGAGTTATTGAATTTCTTTCCTATTTCTTTTCTTTCAAAGGCCTTTCCTCATTGAAATGTGATTATGGAGTTCAAATCTATTTTGGTCGGTGTGAGTTAAAAATTATTGTATTAAAATGGGAGTTTAGATTGGCATTTTTTTATAATTTTAGTTTAATTTAATCGATAATTAATATTAACGCGTAGATTACTTTGAGTCGTCAAAGATTAAAAGATTATATGATGAGACATCAATTTTAGGGAAGATTGCAGTTTAAGGTTGTGATACTACCGTGTTAATTATGAGTTTCATTTATGAGTTTCATGTATTAGAAGTATTTAGAAGAGATTTCATTATAGGTACTGAGAATCGAGCACATCACGAATTAGTCTGTGAGGTGAGAAATGCTAATTTAAATTCGCTTATATAGTCTATGAATGCCATTTTTTACCGATTTTTACAAAATGAATATACATATAGATATTCTTGTCATATATGGCATTATAACTCTCAATGATTATAAGCGCTAGTTCATTTTCTTTATTAGATATGATTTCGTGGGCATATAGAAATATTTTAAAACATGTTGTTAAATGCTAATGTAACAAAAGGAAAATGTTAGGAAAATTGTGATAGAAGGCTATGTTAGAAATCTAGATAGGCAAAAGTTCGAATGAGATGAGTAGGGGGATCTTAGTATTCGACTTTGACATTGAGGTTGGAGCCGTAGTCCAATCGTTTAGGTAAGTAGTATGGGACCCTACCTTACCTTAAATTTTAGTTAGTGGACGACTCTTTGTTATGAAGTCAAAACCTATGCAATTATAAATGACATTTCTAAAAAATGATTTGAAATAGAACTGAAATGACTTTCATTAAATAAGTTCTATGACATGACATTGATACAAGATCAATCTACAAGATATTGTTTAGTTACATTACATTTCTGCAAAGATTATTTACCGCTTTACTCTTTCCTAGAATTTAAATGTACATACGTTCTCTCTTGTCTTGAGCTTTTAGCATTCTTGTCTCACAAAGCTTTAGTTTATGATCTACCGCTGATAATTTTAAGAAAGACAAGATGGGTAGAAGCTAGTCCGTTTTGTTGATTTGTATAATTTTGGGGTGTATAGTTTGGGAAGATTAAAGGCTTTACGCATATAAAAATTTTAATACAATGACTTTAGTACTCAGATTATTTACAAACTTAAAGATTTCATGCTTCCAATTTTATGATATGAATTAAGTAGTATATGAATTTTTAAATTTTGTGATGATTTAATTAGATACAAATTTCTCTTGCTGCTCAAGATCACGTTGAGCGTTATGGAATCGGTCTAATCTCATCATATTGTTACACCCTAGAATAAGGAGGTCATCCTGCATATAATCTAAACATATATCTTAACAACTATTCTAAAAATAGTACATCACAAAATAAAACACAACATCATACTAATGTGTGTGCTTAAGGCTTGTGTGGCAAGACTTTAGTAGGCTTCTTTAGTTTAAGTATCAATTTGGAATTTGAATTCTTTTAAATTTTATCTTTGGGTGATTTCAATTTAAATGATTTAATGATTTATTTTTCATTTTTATTTCACTTTTATTTGGTTAAAATGATGTTTAGGTTTTCAAGAATGAAGAGTAGAATGAATTCCATTTGTAGACAGAACTCACCATATTCTACATCCTAACACCAAAATAATCTAACTAAGGTCCTTAAGTATCTTAATTAGCTCATTTGAATTTGTATAATTCATTTGATCTGATTTATTTAATTTTATTTATAATTTAGAATTTGAGTTTGTTTAAGTATTTGATTGATTGATTTTTCATTTAAGTGTTTTGGTTTAATTACATCTTAATAATTCAATATCCTTAATATCTAATGAAGTTTAAGTTTGTTTAAATTCATGTGCTTTTGATTGATTAATTTTAGATTAGATTTTTTGGTTTAATTAGATCTTGATAATTCAATATCCTTTTAAATTAATATTTAATTCTTTTCTTTGATTATAGTTACGTGACTTAACTTTATGTTTATTTGATTTGATTATGATTCGTTTATTTGTAGTTTGATCAATTGAGATTTTATTTTGATTTTAATTGAGTTTGATTCTTTATAATTAGGAATTTATTCTTAATCTCATCCATTTGTCAGGCTTATTAAAGTTTGGTTTGTATTTTGATTTCATACATTAGATAGCTAATCAGTTTATCTTGTTTAAGTAGGTTGAATTTGATTTGATTACATATTAAATTGGTGAGAGTCTTTCATAATTTTATTTGATTATCTTTATTAGTCTATGGGTTTATTTGGGTTCAATGTGATTATTAGTTTAATTAAGAAGTATTTTTAAGTTTATTATTAAATGAAATAAGGGTTTGTTTAATTTTTAATTTAATTTCATATTTATTTAGTTTGATGATATAATTGATGACTTATTTAGGATTTGATTGACATTTAATTTCATTTTAATTATGTTGAAATTTATGTTTAATTAAGCTTAAGTTTAATATAATTAATTTGATTAACTTAATTAGCTTGTTTAAGAGGTGTGATCAATTATTAAATTAAGTAAAAATTTGTTTAATTTGTTAATTTCATTTCATATTTATTTAGGTTAATGATGTAATTAATCACTTAATGATTTAAGTTTAAATTAAGAATTGATTGGTATTTAATTGCATTTTGAATAAGTTTAAATTTAATATGATTAATTTGATTGACTTAATTAATTTACTTAAGATGTGTGATCAAACTAATTAGTAGATTAATTAAGTGTTTGATTTAAATTAATTTTAATATGATTTATAAAGTTAATTTGGTTTATTAGGATGGTAGAATAATTTATTAAGTTTGCATTAATTAGGTGTTTATTCAATTGGATTACCTTAAGAGTTATTAGTTTAATTAAAGAGTGTGTTTAAGTTAATTATTAAATTTAATAAAGATTTATTTAATTCTTAATGATGTAATTAATTAAATGATTTAAGTTTAATTTAGGTTTTGATTAGCATTTAATTGCATTTTGATTATGTTTGATTAAGCTTAGGTTTAATATGATTAATTTGATTAACTTAATTAGCTTTACTGGGTGTTGATTATTAAATTTCATTGGGGTTTGATTTAAGCTTAATTTTAGAGTTAGCTTTAATGTAACTTATTTAAATAAATTTGATTAATTAATATGGTAGATTAATTCATTAAGTTTGCATTAATTATATATTTGATTAATTAAGTTTGATTAAGGGTAATTAAATTTTTAAATCATTGAATTAATTAAGGGTTTGTCCAATTAGAGATTAATGACTTAATTTTCCACATATGAGTGATTTGATTTAGTTAAGTGTTTTACTTAAGTTTGATTTGAAAGAATTATTGTTATTACCACCATTGTTATTTGAATTAATTATTTATTTTATTTCAATTAAGTTTGATTATTTATGAGAGTTTTATTTGATTTGATTCATTTATAATGTTTGTTTGATTTCATTAACATGTTGATTTAGTTATTAGGTTGAAAATTTTAATGGTTAATTAATTATCTTATTCTAAATGGATGTTATTTAATCAAATCTTAATTAAGTTTACTTTAACTTTATTTAGTTTAATTTGATTAATATTAAATGATTATTTTGAATTAGTTTATTAATCAATTTAATTTTTTAGTTTATTTAATGATTAATTAGTTTCAATTTATTTATATTCATTAAGGAGTTTCATATGATTAAGACTCCATGCATAGTGTAGGTTTAGTTATACTAGTTTGACTCATGTTAAAGTTTCTTAGATTTGTTTAATTTTAAGTTTGATTTAAGATTCAATCATTTAATTGAGTTTTATTAACTTAAATAGGTCTAATCATATTTAATTTAATTTCCTCTAATGATAATATTTTTCTGATTTGAAGTTTGATTAATGATTGCTTAAGTGCTATTTCATTTATAATTTTGATTTGATATTTAAATTATTTTTAGATAATATTTTAATTAACTCCTTAATTGATTAAACTTTAATCTTATGTGTTTTTTGGAGTTCATTGGAATTCAGAAAATCACATTATTTTTTTCAAAGTCCTAGATGTTAATTGAAGTGATTTAAGCTATTTTAAAGATTTTTTTTTGTAAATTTTTGAATTTTTATTTGATTTATTTTATTAAAATAGACAATCTGAACATCAAAATTTAATTTCACTCAATCCAGAAGTTCCTTCACATACAATTTTCATAGTAGATGTGTTTTAACTTTAATTTCAATCTCTGAAAATTTCAACTTAATCTGATACATATTTTTGATTTAATTAACAAAGTTTGATTTTTACTAAAACTCAAATTAAGCTCAAAATACTCAATGAAATTTGAGGATTTTGGATTTGTTAGATTTCTCTCGGAAGGAAGAATCCAACGAGCTCTTGTTTGCAATTTTTGGTGAAGTATTTTATTTTTGAAATTTGGTGATTTAAATTAATTTTTTAAATCGAAAATTCATCCCGTGTATAACGCTGGCGCGCGTGGCATCGCCACGATTGATAGCGCGATAACGCATCTGCGCCGCGCCAGATGCGTCGGTCAGCGGTTTGGCGAGAAGGCGTTAACCACGAGAAGCGACCGGCGGCTCGGCCGTCCGATCGGTGACCGGATGTCGAACGGTCGTGATCACATGTTCCGCCGATCGAGTCGATAGCGCGAACCACGATCGGATGGTCAAATGGCATCGAGCGTCGAAGGCTGAATCGCGATCAGCCATCAATCCCACAAACCTCGGATCGAATGGTGGATGTAGCCCCGTCGGCGATGAAGAGTGTTTTCAGGCTTTTTTAAAGGAAAAAATAGGATTTTTAAGTGAAAACTTGTCCAAATGGACCCATTTTTGCGTCGATTCGCACCGAAAAAATTATATATATATTTTAATTGGGATGATTTAAAATAAAAATGAGGGATTATTTAGGGAAAATTCCTAAAATCGTAAGAAAATTAACATAAAATGCGAGAAATCCTAAAATTGGCTAACATTTGGCAAAATTTATCTTGTCGGGAATGGTTTTTCGATGGCGGTGAAGATCGGAGCGAACTCCTAGGTATGTGAGGAAGCTTTAAAATGATTTTTATGCCTTGCCTCCCTTTGGAATGTCGTATTCTCCGATGTTTACCGTCGCTTCATCAGAAAAGCAACTATTTGTGTTTTTGAGCCCAAAAATGGCTCAAAGAGGTGGGGGACGGGTTCTTTTTTGCTCTGAGGAGCTTTTGGGAGTTGAATGATGGTGGGAGGAAGAGGAGTGAAGTCTCATTTTCCTATTCTTTTATAATGACTAAAAATCCATTTTTTTTTAATTTTTTGGCTCCAAATTGATTATCATATTGCTTGGGGTGGTTGAGATGGATGATGAATTGATTGAGGAATTTGAATTTTTGCTCTAAAGTCCTCTCTTGTTGGCATATGATCAGCTCAATTGAATGCAAATGTTGGGGAGGAGTTAAGTGCATGTGATGGGGGAGAATTAAATGAGATTGTGTGGAATCCTATATGGGGGAGGATCCATGAGAGATTTAAATGGGTTGGGTTAATTTTGGGCTGATCTCAAATGGGTTTGGGTCGGGTTTAATCAGCTCCTTATGGATCATGGCTTGGTTTGAAGGGATTTGACCCAATTTGGGTCATATGGGTCATATTGAGTCAAATTGAACAATTTGACCAAACTTGATCAAATTATCTTGGGTCATGGGTTGATTCATATTTAATTGAAGATGAATGTGATCTTTGGTTTAAATTGAAGATGAATGTGATCTTTGGTTTAAATTAATTTGGATTTAATTTAGATTTAGGCCATATTTACCCTTTAGGCCTGTTTGGGCTTAATGGCTCAACTAGACTCGATTGATCAAATTGAGTTATATTATGGCTTTGATCAAGTTTAATAATCAAATTAGAATGAACTTGAGTCATTGGTTGCAATCAATTTGTACTAGATCATGATTTGACCCATTTGATCTTTCAGGCCAATTTGGGTCAACTTGGATCAAATGGCCAGTTGGGCTTGGTTTGGCCCAATTGATTGCAATTGATCATCCTAGGGTGATCAACAATCATGGTGGAAGGTTTTGTTGAGCTTGGTTCAATCCAATTTAGGTTGAATTAGAAGTTGGCTCAAATGAGTCATTTAGGTCACTTTGGGTCAAGTGGACCTAAGTGGGTCAATTGGTTTGGTTTTGATTTGATTCAAGTTTAGTTGAACTTATATATGAGCCATGGATTAAAATATAAATTCAATTACAATCAATTTGGAGTCCAATAGGTTTTGGCTCAATTGAAAGTTTTAAGAGTAAGTTGACTTGACTTGAATTTGGTTTGATGATTATATTTTATTTATATTTGGATAAATGATCGAATGAATGATTGATTCAAGAGAAAATCTATTAGTTTTGACTTGATTTGGATAGAATTTCGCTAAGTCCAAATAATTAGTTTAAAGGGCTTATGTTGAGTTTGGATTTGATTTTCGATATAGTTTTGATAATTTGAATTTAGATTTCATTTATATTTGTAAATATGAATAAAAGAATAATTGATTTATAAAGAAATCAATTGAGTTTGATTTGATCTAAAGGGAGTTTTGGCTGAGCTTATGAATATGATTCATATGGCTTAGGAAGGGTCTTAGGATTTGAATTTGATTTTGGGTTTCAATCATTTGGAGTCAAATTTAAAATTGGATTTGTAATTTGAATTTGAATGAGATTTGGTTTGAGAATTGAATCTGGGTTTGATTTGAGAAAGTGTATCTAGATTGGGTTTATGCTATAGGATAGGTAATTTTCTTAATCCCTAAGGCATAGTCTAATCTTATGATTAATACTTCTAAGTCTCTAGCTTAGGTTAAGTGTTCACCTAGTCACTAGATGGGTCTTATGACTAAAGAGTTCTTACTGTCCAGAAGAGTCCTAAGTCTAAGAAGAGGAGGTTAAGAGCTCACTCCAAAAGTGAGGTCAACAGGGGTTGCTAAAAATTTTATTATCTTCATTTAATTCTTAAGCTTTAATGTGAGGTTATGAATTATTTTAAAATTTTTGTTATGAGTTGTTAATGGATAGATAATTTATTTTTATCCTATGAGCCTAATCACATCTAGGTCACACAACAATTACCAATCATAAAGAAACTATGAAAAGGCATACTATTTTTAATGCACACGCTAAATAAAATATCAAATAATTTTATAAAGCAATCGCAAAAGAATAAAAAAGGCCGGTATGGTCGGGTACCGCCCTACAACCCGAAAAAGGAATGTGGGTAGCCGAGCTCTACTCTTATATATCCCAATATAATGAAAGAATAATTACAATTATGAAATGATAAGTGTTATGGGGGTCTTCATTCTTTATCCTCTATTCTTCACCTTTCATCTTTCATTTCTTCCTTTTTTTTGATTCACACCATTTCTTTCTTTCTTTTGGCTTGAGTAGGATGTAGTTTGCTCTGAAAGCATCACATGGTACATAAGACATGGTCTTATAACCAATGCTTATCCTTATTCTAATCCTAATGCAAAAATTACATTAAAAGGAAGGAGAGTAAATCTAGTTACATATGCAAAATAAATGTTAGCTAAACACATCATACAATCCAAGCAGTTATAAGAATAATTTAGACTTAGCATCCCACTCATGGGTAACCAAGTCCACCTGTCCTAACTTGGGCTATGCTTAGGGGATAAGCAACCTGCATAGCGAAAAACATTCATACGTTTATTACAATGGCCTCTTGAGCACATCCCCTGCATAAAACATGATTAGGCTAATATCAGCCTAACATTCAGGCTACGCATATATACCCTAACATCCAGTCTAAAATAATATATCACAAAATTAAACATTCATTAAACCATGCACTGCCCTAATATAAAGCTAGAGATAGTGATTTTAGCCTAATGTGCATGTGTTAAAGCTTATGTAGTATGTCCTAACTAGGCTTTAGAGTTATGATTTGCTAAGTGTGAGAGATTAAATTTATAAAGGGTTGATTTCTCTTTAAGTGGTTTAGTTGGTTTGGGGATTTTTACTTAATATTTTCTTTTATTTCATATATCCTACACTTAGCAACTAAGTGTTATAAAGAGAAGAAAGAGATGTAGAGTCTCTCTTTTATACCTACCTTAAGTAATTTCTAAGATAAATTGATTAATTAATTTTTTTTAGTGAATGGTTTATTATGTGTTTTAGTTAGCCCTAAGTTTAGATTCGTTCTAAATAGCTCTATTCAATAAGAATGGCATCTTAGGATTAATTAAGATGGATTACTATCACATAACACATACTCATTCATTTCTTTTCATCGTGTATACCATGCATATGAATAGCTCTAAGCATACATATACATGTAATGTCAATTTTAGCACACTTTGATGATGAATGCAAAAAAATGTATCTTATAACTCAAATATTTCATTTGTTAATTGAATCATGGAAGCATGTTTTTGTTATGTAGAAAAGAGAGATTTTTCATCCATTAGCGTACACATTCATATGTATAAAAGCTATAAGTGAGTATGACATCATTATTTTCTACACTATGAGCGTAAGGTATAAGACCTACTTAGGGCTACTTAAAGCCTCGTAGCCCCGGGATGTCCAGACTAATATACAACTTTGGTTAGATATATGTAAATGTATGAATAACTATAAGGATAGAAAAATCCATGCAAAAGGTTATACTTGATTTTGATTCTTTATTCATTGGTCACATCACACATGCATATGTATAAAAGCTTTAAGTGAGCACGATGTCATTATTTTATACACCAGGGGCGTAGAGTATAAGACCTACTTAGGGCTACTTAAAGCCTCACAGCCCCGGGATGTCCAAATTAATATACCACTTTTTTCAAATACATATGAATGTACAAAATGAACCAAATGGATAAGGAATCATGCAAGAAATTATGTTTGATTTGGTTGTATGATTTACATGTGTAATATGAAAACCCTTCCTAAGTCTTAACATAGAGATGCATATGAATAGATTTAAGCAACTGTTGTGTTCTTTTCAAAGGAACTATATACTTGCAAATCCTATGTGAACCCATGTTAAGAGAAGGGACGAGGAGTTCATAACGCACATATTATACTATCATCACATGCACGCTTATAAGTATTTTGTGGTGGAAATTTAGCATTCCCAATATGTCCTCTCATCTATTCCTCTTTCCTTTCTGAGGTGGAAAGAAGATAAATGAGAACACAGGGAATATAAATCGCCTTGGTTGGATGCCACGTAGATCCGTAGATGTACTTATTAGGGTGATCGGGTATAACATTGAGGAGAGGTGTACTATCTCGAAAGATATAAATCACCACCCTACAATGAACCTAATCACCAAAGTAAGGACTCATAAGGACGATGCGTCTTCGAGGTGTACTAGAGATTCTTCCCCTACTTTACATGAAAAAGTTGTGGTGACAAATTTATATATTGTTGCCTTTCAAATCTGTTTGTGGAAAGAAAGGCAAGACTATAAAAATTCATCTTTTTAGGATGCTACGCAGATCTGCAGATGTGCTTATTGAGGTGATCAGGTACGACATTGAGGGGAGGTGTACTATCTCAAAATATAGAAGTCACCACCCTACAATGGACCTAATCACCAAAATAAGGACTCCTAAGGGTTGTTGTCAAAGTGTACCAGAGATTCTTCCCCTACTTTACATGAAAAAGTAAAGCAGGAATTATTTTAAACTGGGTTCGTTAAGTTCCCTACAGAAGTAAGCCCCCATAGTTAATTACATCCTGAGGAATGGGGATTCCTTAGGAAAACTCTTGATTAAGGTAAATGATCATTATCTCTAAAGATTCCAATAGGAAAGGACTATCAATCGACTGATTTTTTTTTAAAGATTAAATGGGATTGATCAAAGAGAGATTTATTATCGAAGCTAAATGAAGATAAGTAGGAGATGCTCACGATGCTAGGAAACCTATTGAGCATCTCAAACTATCCTATAGTTGGGCTTTATATATTTGTAATTGATTTAATTTTTTTTAGTTAAATTTTTCATTGGAATGCTAGATTATAATTCCATAATACAAGATTATGAAAATGCCATTGAGGTGAGGATTTATGCTTAGGGCCCACAAAGGGGAGAAGCTACCTTAGAACCTAAATCTATGGAGTTTTGGTGAGAGCCGAAAGCACAAACTAAATCTAAGGCGAAAAGTGGGTATTTGATTTTCCTCCACAATAGAGGATAAATCACTCGACTGCTTAGACTTACAACCGCTTAGGGGTGGTCGACAACTAACTCCTCCTGTGATTTTAAATACATATAGGCAAGTCATATGCTTTATGCAAGATAGCTAGGTTATTATTTATTTAAAAAGAGACTAAGTCATTGAACTCACTCCCTAAAGAGGCTAGATCATGTAAAGGGCGTGCTTCAAATGACCTAAATTTAATGCAATTTAGATTTCATTTTATTTTCATTTTTAAACAATCATTTTGACTCAAATTAATAGGATTCATATGCCTAATGTATGAGAAATAAGGTTATTGGCCAAAATCAGGGAGAAGGGAGGAGGTGTGTTTTCATTATGGCTCTCACAGGTCAAGCCAAGTTTCTCTGAAAAAGGTGAAAGCCCTTTAATCAAGAGTGAAACAAGATATATTTATGCATGATATTATAAAAGAAATACTCATCCAACTAAGTGGTTGCTAATTCTTTTATCTTGATTTTAAGTCTAAGATTTAGATGAGGTTATGAGTTCTTTATTTTTAGTTTTGAATTGTTAAGTTTGGTAAAAGATTTATTTTTTCCTAAGAGCCTAATCCACATTGAGGTCATACATAATTCAAGGAATAAATTAAGAAAAGGATGCCACTTAATGCACAAGCTAAATAAACCATCAATCAATTTATAAAGCTAAGTACAAAAGAATAAGAGGCTAAATATGGTCAAGCACCACCGCACAAACTCGAAAAATAAATTGGATAGTCGAGCTCTACCGATCTTATGGCCAATATTCATCATAATCCCTATAATAATCATTTCAAAATCCTAATTACAAAATTTATATGAAAAGAAAAGAATGAAAATCTAACTAACACTTGTAAAATAGAAATTAGCTAAAATAATCCATACAAATCCCAAGCATGTATATTGGACTTATCACCCCATATATGGATTACTAAGTCCACCTGGCCTATTGAATTATGCTTAGGGGTATAAGCACTACAAAGCAAAAGTATTTATATTTTTATTTATAATAGCGCCCCTTAAGCACAATCCTTTGTAGAAAATAATGATTAGACTAAGATAGTCCTACCATTCATTCTACAGCATACACCCTAACATTCAATCTAAAATATATATGACAAAATAAAAGTAAGTATCAAAAATCATGTAACCTAAAAAAGAAGTGGTGACTTTAATGTGTGCTTTAAAGGTTTGTGTGGTATGCTTAACTATGACTTTAAGTTAGGATTTTCTGAGTGTGAAGGATGTTCAACTTAGAGGAGGATTTCATTTAAGTGATTTAATTATTTTGGGTTGATTTTATTTTATATTTTGATTAGGGTCAAATGAATCCTACAATTAATTATTAAGTTATGAAAAGAGTGAAAGAGAAGATGACTTCTCTTTCCTTCCCTAACTTGAGTAATTTCTAAAGTAGATTCACATTTTAATTTTGTTTAATGAATGTTTTTATTAAGTCTTTTAATTAATCATAAGTTTAGATGAACTCTAAACAAACTCATTTAAAAAGAAATGTATTTTAATATTAAATAAAATGAATTAAATTCACAAAATATACATCATTTCATTTATTTTCCAACATGTATAACATGCATATGAATGAGTCCTAAATATATCTATACACACAAATGAGAATATTTAACACACTTTATGATGCATGCTAAGTGATTTAGTTAAGGAATTTTGGAAGTTTATGATTCATGATTTTTCTTAAGTTAGAAAGAAATTTCTTATCCAATTTTCACATGCATACATGAAGACATAAGTGAGTACATTGTTAACCAGAGGTGTAAAGTATAAAACCTACTTAGGGCTACTTAAAGCCTTGCAACCTCGAGGTTGTCCAGACTAATATACCACTTTTCTTAAATACAAACATGTGTACAAAAGAAATGAATGAAAAAGAAAGAATGCAAAAATTTATATTAATTGAATTATTTTTGTTTATGCAATTTATATGTGCAAGCATAGGTATTCTTCTTGAGTGATAGCATAGGGATTAATAGGATATGTGATTAGGCAAGTGTTGGGTCCTTTTTAAATGAACCATACATCTTACCAAATCCTATTCAAAGATATACTAAAAGAAAAGAGAAGGAGAACCTATACTAAGCACATCCTTATATCTTACTCACATGCAAGCTTATAATTAAAATATAAGTAGCACACTTTCAGTTTTAGGCATTTGGTTTATATATTTTGAAAATAAATTTGAATTTAATAGTAATAATTGCCACTCATATTCTTACATTAGCCAACACATGTAAATTTGACATAAAGTAAACATTTTCATTTTAAATTTGAATTTTGAAAAGTATGGATGCATGAAATCACATGACATAGATATAACATGTTGGGAAAGAATTAAAGCAACAAAAGTATGTAAACACATTCACTTTAATTAAATACTAAAGACAATCATAAGAAATAAGAAAGCGTAAAGTAAACTAGAGTTTATTTAATGTGATTTTTTTTGAGTTTGAGTTTGATTTAATTTTGAAAATGTGGATTGAGTTTGCTGTTCCTAACCCATTTTCACATGTGTTTAATATTTTTGTTTAATTTTTAGATGATTAGATTCATTTTAAATTTGGATTAGGCTAAGGCATGAATTAAGTAAATTAATTAACCCTTACCTACACCACCTTAGCATAATTAACCAAGTAATTATGAGCCAATGAGATGACATAAAATCTCACAAGAAATTTAAATTTGCAATGCACATAAGAAGAAAAGGGTCTAATGTAATTTGACTCATGATTAATGGTTAATTAAGCTAAGGGGTTTAATTTGGCTCATGACTAATAATCTTGGCGTCCATCCAAAATGCGCGGACGGACGACCATGATCTCCTCAGTTCTTCCCTTAGGCTTAACAGAGACTGTCCATGATCTAAGGGAAGGTCTGAGCTCGATTGATAGATTGGAATGAGATTGCTCCCACACCATCTAAAGATAATGAGAAGCCTATCCAACGGTGGATTTCTCATGACATGAAAATTGCTTTCACAAAAGACCAACACCTCCTAAGCCAAGTGGTCAAAAAATTTCATACCTCGCTGAAGGTGATCACCGACGCTTGAGCTCGATGAGGTAGCTTCGTTTAGTGGAGACGAAGACCTGTTGAAAGTTTCAAGCCTTAGGGTTGAGTAGATCTCCCTATGGACCAACACCACTTCACCTTGCTTGAGGCTTTGATCCAATTCCACCTCTCCTTGCTTTGGGAACTCAAATGAGAGCTTTGGTGCACTCGACTTGATTCCTTAAAGAGTGTGCAAGAGGAATTGGAGTAGTTTTGAGTGAAGAGCAAGTTGAGGATTAAAGTGAGCCCCCTATTTTTCAATGAAGAAAATCAAGAAATGCCCTTTTCAAATCCATCTTAGAAAGCTTAGGATGGCTCTCTGAAGTTTCCTAACACTCACTAGGACTCAATCGAATGTGGCAATCTTGAATTCAAATTGAATTAGGGGGATTATATCTCCCCCTATGGCAATCGGATGGCCGAGCCTTAGCTTGCCATTTTGATCCAATTGACCACAATGGAAGGGCTATTTAGGCTATTTAAAGTTGGCACATGGTCGGTTTGAGCCGAGGAGTAGATTGACAACCTCCCATGTGCTTCAAATTGAGTGGAAGGAGGATTTTGAATTAGCCAATTTGATCATGGGGTCGGGTTTGGCCTTAAGTCCATTTGGGCTGACCCAAACAAATTGGGTTGGGTGCACCACTCTCCATTAGGTTCACTTGAGCTATTAGGAAGGCATCAAGCTGATTTGAAGAGGGCTTGACCAAATTACCCATGGATTAGACCAAATTTTGTTCAATGGCCTAGGGGTAGAATGGTCATTTTGTTAATTTTTCAATTTGGATATGTTGGGTATGTGGAGAAACCATATTTGGTCAAGTTTCATTGGATTTGGAATCCATTTGATAAGATTTGGCTCATGTTGACCCATTTAGGCCAAAATGGGTCAACTTGGCCAATTGGTCAATTTGGGTCAAACCAAGGGTTGAGTCAAGTTCATATGATCATTTGAAATATTTTGGTGGCTTTGGTTTGATTCAATTTGGTTTAGTTTTGAATTTAGTTCATATGACTTCATTTAGGTCAAATGGGCCAAGTTGACCAATTTGACCCATTTGGTCTATTTGAGTTAGGTCAAGGGTAGGTTTAGGTTTGGTTAGTCATATGGAGTGGATTGGTATCTTTGCTTCCAATCAATTTTGGTTAAGTTTGAATTTCAACATGACCCTTTAGTCAAGTTGGGTTCAAGGTCAATTGGGCTAGGTTTAGTTGGCCAATTGAGGCTTTGGTCAAGTTCAACAAGTGATTTGGAATGAACTTGACCCATTGGTTACAATCAATTTGGCTTAGATCAAGTTTTGACACAGTTTGACTTTTAGGTCAAGTTGGGTCAACTTGGGTCAAGTGGCCAATTCGGCTAGGTTAGGCTCAAATGTTGACTTGGTCAAATTCAAACATAGTTCATGAATGAACTTAAATCAATTGTTTCAATCAATTTGGCCTATGGTGGATTTTGGCTATGTTGGGTTCCATGTTTGATTAAGTGCTGACTTGGTCAACCCTTAGGTTTGACTTAGTTTGACCCAATTTGGTTGATTGATCATCTCATAATGATTGTTGATCATGATGAGAGGCAAAGATGGGCTTAGTTCAATCCAATTTGGTTAGGATTAGAATTTGGCTCATAAAGGGTACTTTAGGTGTCTTTTGGTAAAGTGAGTCTAAGTGGGTCAAATGGCTTGGTCAAAGCTTGATTTGAGTTTAATTGAACTTATATATGAACTTATTATTGAAATATAAATCCATTTGTAAGTGGTTTGAAGTCAAATGATTTTTGATTCATTTGATAATTTCATATTCAAAGGAATAACACGAATGGATTTGGGGTTTGATTATTTGAATTGAGTTTTGATTAAGTGGTTGAAATTTGTATTTATATTTGGATCCATGATTGAATGATTGATTGAATCATGAAAGAAAATCAAAAGTTTGGCTTGATTTGAAGTTAATTTGGCTAAGTTTAAGATTTTGACTTGAAAGGCTTGGGTTGAATTTGAATGGATTGAGTTTGATTTTTTTGAAGTGATTTTGATTGTTTGAATTTATATTTCATTTATGTATGTGAATAGAAATGAATTATAAGAAAATTTCATGGGTTTGAAGTGATTTGATCATGATCTAGGCTAAGTCCTTAAGAGAAATTAAAGAATTAGTAAAGATTTTGGAATTTGAGTTTTGGATTTGATTTGATTGATTTGAATTTATATTTCATTCATATATGTGAACATAAATGAGAATATAAAAGGGTTATGAGAAAATTTCAAGAGTTTGAATTGATTTGAATATGATTTATGCTAAGTCCTTAAGATGGAATTAAGGGCTTAGGAAAAATTTTTGAACTTGGAATTTGAATTATGGGTTTCAATCATGAATTTCAATCATGTGATATTGATTTGAGTTTGGAGAAAATCAAATAAGATTGATTCAGAGTTTGAGAAAATCAATTAGGATTGATTTAGAATTTGACTTGAAGGAAGGAAGGTGAGGAATGATTCAAGCCAAGGGTAGACAAATTTTCCTAACACTCCTAAGGCGTGACCTATTCATATGGTTAACCCTTCTAAGTCTCTAGGGCTAGGTTGAGTATCCACCTAATCACTATATGTGTCTTAAGACTAAGAATCTCTTAGTGTCTAAGAGAAATCCTATGTCTAAGATGGAGGGGTTGAGGGCTTATTCTAAAAATGAGGTCAACATATTTATAATTAGCATTACTTCATTTATAATAATTGGTTTATAGGTTTTGAAAATAACTTTTGATTTAGTAGTGATAATAGCCACTCATATTTAATTTAAGTCAACACATGCAATTTGACATAAAAAAATATTTCATTTGATTAATTTTTAAAATAAATGAATGCATGATTTCATATGACAAGCACTATTTAGCATGATTAGAAAGAAATAAAAGAATATAAGCACATGATTTCATTCATCCCAGTTAATTCTTAAGGACCATCAAATTAAATAAGGCTATTTAAAATGAACCAAAATTCCTTAAAGATATTTTTAAATTTGAGCTTGATTTGAAGTAAGAAATATGAGAAGGGTTTGCTGATCCTAACCCATGTGTGAATTAGTTTGGATTAATGAAGAAAATTTAAGTTGATTTTATGTTTTGATTAGGTTAATATATGAATTAAATGAGTTAATTATCTTTTACCTACATCACCTTAAGTTAGTTAACTAATTAATAATAAGCCAATATGATATGCAATCACATAAAAAGTAAATTTGTAATGCTTCTAAGAAATGAAAGGGGTCTCATGCAATTGGCTTATGATTAATAGTTAATTAAGCTTAAGGGATCTCACTTAATTATTTTTATGATTTTCTCACATATGTGAGCTAATCATAATTTCATTATCTCTCACTTTGGGTTATTAAACACCCAAAGTGCTACCCAAAAGTTAATTAGGGTTGTTTAGATGTGAAGGAAATTCTAATTAATTAATTAGGTTCATTAATCCATTTCTGATTAAGCATAAACATCTCTAATGAAGAAAATGAAATGGACTAAAGGAAAGAGATCAAGGAAGAGGCTTTGATCTCAATCCCTAAGCCCTACTTAATAACTTAGGCTATGATATTTATATTTAAGCTTAATTAATTAATTAGGCTACTAATTACCTCATTAATCCTTAATTAGATTAATTCCATAGAAGTGAAGATAACTTAGGAAGTGAATTAAAAAAATATCTCAATCACGTTCTCTAAGTTCCCTTACTATTCAACAGTGGTAATTAAACTTAAAAAACTATTCATTTACTAATCATCACTAATTAAATTAGAAGAGTGATTAAAGTTTAATCAAGTGATTTCTCTAATTAAGCCACCAATAAAATCTCAAAAATTTAGGGGAGGCAAAGGTCATCTCCCTAGATACCCATAAAAAGTTTGAGATCAATTGGATGATTAATTAAAGAGTAATTGAGCTAATTAAGTTTTTAATAAAATCCTAATTAAGTAAAAATCACTATTCAAAATTAACTAATAATAATTTTCATAGATTCTATAGTGAAATACCTTTAAAATGAGCCTAAGTTTATATTTTTAGATTTTTCTACAATTAGTTATAATTTTAGGAAGGTATTAAAAATAGAATTAATTAGCCCTAATTATATCCCTAATCCCGTTAAGACGTGGTGGTGGTGATCTTTCCACTGGCGATGGGATTGGGTATTAAAGTTGTCACATTCGTGCGCTGAGTCAGCCGGCGGAGGAAGTACTTTCTCTGCGGACCGTATGATCTATGATCAGACGGCTGAGATTAAACTCGTGATTTTGGCTAGGTATTACAATGGATCTAGCGTGACATAATCATCCTTTCCAATCATGCGGAAGGGACGATGCATGATCCTTCTCCTTCGCAAGCGATGAAAGCGAACACCATTGTCTTTCCCCGTTCAATCCGAGCTCACCCGAGCTCAGATTGGGATCAAAATGATCCCACACCTTTGGATGGAGGGGGGATGCATATCCAACAGTCAAAATTTTCAATTGGTCTTTTTCAGTTGGCCTTTTTCGAAGGAGGGGGGATGCATGATTCCTTCGAAAATGACCAACTGAAAATCGCCTATAGCTATAATTTTGAACAATTACCTCGCTGGAGGCTATCACTGGTGCTTCCAACGATAGAGGTAGCTTCGTCTAGTAGAGACAAAGCCTTATTGAAGAAATCTGGTCTTGATTGGAAGTGGATTGCTAGATCGACCAAACTCCTCTTCAATGATGATTGGTCTTGATCAAAGTTGCACTTCCCGTGGCTTGAACGCTTGGGAAATGATTCGATTGAGCTCGACTAGGTGTGGTGAGGGTGTGGATAGAAGAAATTTAAGTTTGGTGAAGTGAGGAGGGAGTATTGCTTGGAATGGGGATGCCCTATTTCGGCTTTGCACGTAGAGGAGAAATGTCGATTGAGGAAGCTCGGGGAGGCCTTAGGAAAGCTCAGTTAGGATTCAAAATTACTCTAGGGAGTCTCGCGAAGCTCTCTAATGTGTTTTTCGTTCGAATTGAGGGTGTATGCCCCTCAATTGAGTGTGATGGACGAATGGGATTGGTCGTCCATTTTTGACCTGTGCACCTCCGTCGGCCTACCAGAGTTGTCACCTTCGACTCCACATGGCACACCATGATTGAGGACTGTGTGACGGGAGGCTCAAGGCTTGATTTGGGGAGTTGGGGTTGCCATTTTCCCCCCAAGCACCCTTGGGTTCGACCATGGAGGTGAGGTGCTTGGGTTGGTTCCTTTGGTCCATGATAGGTTTTAGAGTGGCTTAGGTTTGGTTAGGAATGTTAAGGAGGCTCTATTTGAGGAATTTGATGGCTGCCATGGGGAGACAAGGGTGGACTTTGCCATTTTAGGTAAGAACCAAGGTAAAAGAGATTTGCACCTTGGTTTATCCCCTTGGGTGGGGTTCAACAGGCTTTGAGCTGATTTGGGAATTGGTTAAGTCTGGTTTGGGTCGGGTCTAGCCAGCTCCTACTATGACTTAGTTTGAAGTGATTTGGTTTCATTTGGTCAAATTCATTTGGGTTAGGTTGGGTTGGGTTGACCAATTGGTTAAATTTGATCAAACCAAGGCTTGGATTAGATTCATATGATGATTTGGTATATTTTGGTTCACTTAATTTGGATTGGTTTGGCTTAGATTTGAATTTGACTCGTTTGGATTCAAAAAGGTCAAATTGGTCAAGTTGACCAATTTCAGCAATTTGATTAATTTGGGTTGGGTTAGGTGTTGAGTTAAGTTCAATTGGTTGATTGAAAATGATTGTAAGCTTTGGTTTAGTTTAATTTGGAATTAATTTGTATTTTGATCAATGTGATCTTTTAGGTCAATTTGGGCTGGTTGGGTCAAGTTGACCAAGTGGACTTGACCAATTGGTAAACTTGGGCTCAACCATGACTTTGGTCAAGTTTAATAAGTAATTTGAGATGAACTTGAGCCATTGGTTGCAATCAATTTGGGTTGAATCATGATTTGACCCATTTTAGCTTTTTAGGTCAATTTGGGTCAACTTAGATCCAGTGGCCAATTAGGCTTAGTTTGGCTCAATTGGTGACTTGGTCATGTTTGATTGTTGATTATGAATGGGTTTGGATTAATAGTTTGAATTAATTTAGTATTTGATGGATTTTGGCTAGTTTGGGTTTCATTTGGGCTTAGTGTTGACTTGGTCAAAGGCTAGGTTTGACTTGGTTTGACCCAGTTCAAGGTGGTTGATCACCCCATGATGATTGTTGATCATGATTGAGGTTTAAATGGGCTTAGTTCAATCTAATTTGGGTTGGATTAGAACTTGGCTCAAAAAGGTCCTTTAGGTAATTTTGGGTCAAGTGAGCCTAAATGAGTCAATTGGCTTGATCAAAACTTGATTTAAGTTTAATTGAGCTTATGTATGGACTTAGGATTGAAATATAAATCCAATTGTAATTAGTTTGGGGCCAAATGAGTTTTGGTTCATATGATAATTTTAAGTCATAAGGGTTGACTTGAGCTTGACTTGGGTTGACTTAGTTTTGGCTTGATAATAGTGATTTATGTTTATATTTTGGATCCATGATTGAAGGAATGATTAAATCATGAAGAAATCCATGAGTTTTGAGTTGATTTAGTTTTCATTCAGCCAAGTTCAAAAATTTGGCTAAAAGGGGTAAAATTGAAAATTTGGTTTGATTTCAGTTTGATTTTGGTCATTTGCATTTATATTTCATTTATATTTATGAATAAAAATAAATATATAAATGGGTCATGAGAAAATCACTTGAGTTTGGAGTGATTTGAAAGCAAATTTAATGATGCTTAGGGATATAGGTTGAAAGGACTAATTTGGGTTTTGATTTGGTTTGATTTATTTTTGGTCATTGGAGGGTGAGTTTCATTTATATCTATGGATATAAATGAAGGGATGATTGATTTATAAGGAAATCAATCAAATTTGAGTTGATTTGAAGGAATTTTGGCTATGCACATGGAGGTGACTCATATGGCTTACGAAAAGATTTTTAGAATTTAAAATTTAGTTGATCATGGATTTCAATCATTTGAAATCTAGAATTGACTTGTGATTTGTAATTTGATTTAAGGTTGGATTTGATAATTGAGAAAATCAATTGGGTTGGGGTTGATTTGGATTTAGTTAATGCTAAGTCAATAAGATAAAATGAAAAGGGCTTAGGAAGGGATTGGAGTTTGAATTTGGTGATGAATTTCAATCATTGGATAGTTGGATTTGAATTTGGAATTTGAATTTGAGTTTGAGATTGATTTTGAAAGAAGAAGCAAGGATTGGGTTTAGGTTATAGGATAGACAAATCTTCTTAAATCCCTAAGGCATCTATTCCTATGGCTAACTCTTCTAAGTCTCTAAGGTTAGGTTAAGTGTTCACCTAATCACTAGAAGTGTCTTAAGACTAAGGAACTCTTGGTATCTATAAGAGTCCTAGACATATGATGAGGAAGTTGAAAGCTCACTCCAAAAGTGAGGCCAGGCTCTATTACACTCAACCCCAAAATCTTTCATTTGCTTATTCCTCATAGGTCAAAAACTAATAGAGTTTAGTCATGTGTTCAAGGGTTTCAATACTCGCATAAAATATCATTGTTGGTAAGCTCTAGGAGACGACATAAAATGGTCATTATTTTCATGGAGGAAATCACGTTAGCCTAAACGAAGTCAAATGAGTTGTTTATATATAAGGAGGATGATGAGTTGTAAATGCATTACTAAGTTATATTGATTTTCAGTGTTTAAGGACCACACAAAGGCGAAGAGTTGACACATTTAGGTGTGATATAGCCACTCCCTTTACCAAATTTGAATGTGCAGCGGGAGTCATGGTGTCGAGTGGGGCCGGGGAGTGGAGGGGATATTGTCTTATTAAAAAAGATGCTAGGCCACTTAAAATGAGGCCATTGTAAATAGGCTAGAACGAGGATGATGTTTGAATCAAGTTGTAATTCAAACCACATTTAAACTAAGTTTGAATTTAGTTCAAACTATGTTAAGGCCAATTTAAGCATATTCCACTTCATAATAAAATAAGTTCCTCGAATAATTCATTTACTACAAGTACTCACATCTTAATCATCAAATTAGGTTTTTTAAGTTTATCATAAAAAACTTCAATGTTTACAAAGAAAACTAAGGGTGAGTTCTCGACAACTTTTTGACAATTTTGCTTTTCAGAAAGCAACTAGAAAGTATGCACAATTATGTTTGATTACTAATTTTTGGCTACTTTTAGAAAGTTTTCTCGTAAAAATATGCTTTTGAGAACGAGACCAGTTAGAGCGTAACAACTATTGTTTGATTTTTTCAAAAAAGAAATATTCGTAATACCCATAATAAATTTTCAAATTTTTTTTTCCCCATAGTAATTTTACAACTAGATTTTCAAAAAACTATAGCTGTCCCAAACATGCCTTAAGTCATATTGATAAAAAAAGATATTATTTATCTAGAATGTTAATGAATGTATGCAAATATATAGGATTACCCTTTATTTGAGATATTTTGGTGAAAATATATTGTAATTTATTTGCACGAATAAAAATATAATAAGGATACTAATTTAAAATATGCAATATGAGATATAAAAAAGTTAAATTACATGAATTATTCACCCATTTTTTAAATAAATACAATAGCAATTATGTGAAAAATTCAAAATTTAAATCCATAGTAACAATTAGAAAAAATAAATCAAAATATAATTTATTTTTCAAAATTTGTTTTGATGATACATGCTAGTTTAATTTCACATGCACCAAGTACACGTGAATCTTGATTATGCTTTAAAATATCAATAACATCATTAAAAAAAAAAAAAAGACCATGTTAGATTTCAAGATTTGGAATTGAATGACTAGCATAATTGATCTACTATTGATGATTATTAAAAAGAAAAAAAAATTGAACTTTAATTACCTTTAATTGAATCCACAAACATCATCAATAACTATAAGTAAACCATTGGATCTCCCTTCAACATTATGATAAGATTATTTTTCTTTATCTTAAGTTTGGCAATTTCAAATATTTTTTTCAACAATTTTCAAGGTATCATCCCTCACTTCTTGAAAATAAATAATAATAATAATAAGATGCAAAATAAATCATAAATGCTTATCTTCATAGATCAAAATACTTCATAATAAGCTTAAAATTGATAAAAAACGATTGCACAACAAAGTTACACTCATTGAATTAAAGATGCAAAGCATTATCCCACCAAATTATTAATGAATTAATCATAATTGCAAATCATATATAAAAACTATTGCTAATAAAAGAAATCATAATTAATTATCAGTACCCCTATCGTTAATGGATTATATATTGTTATGTTTACTTTATAATATATTATATTATAGTTATTGTGATTTCATCTATAACTTATTAAAATTTCATGCAAAACCTATTAAGGGGTTGCTTGGTTACCTGCATTTAGAGTGTAAAATACCAAATCGGAATTTAATTTTGAGTGTTTGGTATGATGCAAAGTAAAATTTAATCGTTAGTATTTGAAATACATCAGAATGATCATTTAGAGTGTATTTGGAATTCACCCGATTTGGGTGAATTCAAATCTCGATCGATGTAAAGTGTTCACCCGCCGCCGCCGCGCCCCATCGCGCCGCCGCCATGCAGACCCGCCGGCCCGGTAACCCGCTTATAACCATTGGTCGGCACCGCCAGACCACCGCCACATGGTCACGCCGCCGTCATTGGATGCGGTCGACGATAATCTCAAAATCTTTACATTATTTATTTTGCCAACAAAAAAAAAGAAATTCATGTATTTGTAGAGTTTTCAATAAATAAGTTAAAATCAAATCATTTTAGTTTATTTTACACTCTAAATACACAGCCCCTAAAAGAGGTTTGAAGAAAATTAAACTTTTTATTGAGTATGACTCTAAACTTAATGGAACTAATGTCATTTGTTACAAGATTTAAATAAGTACGCAAAAAAAGAGAGAGTATTTTGATGTATAAATAATTTTGGATTATTTATGAAAATAAACATAAGTCATATTCATCATATGACGTTTAAAATTAAAATTTTTAAATAATTTAAATTTAAAGTTGAAAAATTAATTTGAGATGAACCAAAGAGAACGACAAACTCTTTTTATAATATATATACATATATAAAACTAATACTTTGG
Source organism: Cymbidium sinense (assembly GCA_021442155.1). NCBI lineage: Eukaryota > Viridiplantae > Streptophyta > Magnoliopsida > Asparagales > Orchidaceae > Cymbidium > Cymbidium sinense. The sequence goes on along the minus strand of CM038232.1, from coordinate 28,436,450 downwards.
AATAGTCTATAGTTAATTAATTATACGTAAATAGAATTGAAACTTAAAATTAATAAATTTTATCTCTTCTGTAATTTAATTTGAGGGGAAAAAAAATAAGAGAGTCTCAGTGTGATAGGAGTGTGCATTATTTAGTTTTAATCAAAAAATTAAATCAAATCAAAATTTTTGAATGATTTGATTCGATTTTGAACATAGTAATTTAGATTTTAGTTTTAATTAATAAAAATTTTAATTTTTTGAAATGATTTATTAAATAAAATTTTAGATGAAATTAAATAAATCAAAATAATTATATAATATATAATATTATTAATTTATATATTATAAGTTTATAATAAAAATTATAAATATAAATTATTATTATTGATTCATTATATAATAAAATATTATATAAATAATTTTTAAATGTAACAAATTTTAATTTATTTAAAATTAAATTAAAATAATTAAACTAAATTATTATTTGATTTATTTGATCGATTTAATTCAATAATTTTAAAAATTTAAAATCAATTGATTTTAAAATTTATCATTTAATTCATTCAAATCAATGAAACGCACACTCCTACTCTCGGTCTGCTATCTTGCATCCCGCCAGGTGAAACACAGAAAGTCCACTCTTTTGCGCCAAAAATAAAGCAAAGAAATTCAACCTTTTAATTCTCTGGGTTTCATGCTCTTGCAGAGAATACCGATTCTTCATTCCCTTAGATGCTCTTCGCTTCTCAAAAACCCCAATAAAATCCCACTCACTCTCCTCTCCACTTCCTCGCAGCGTTGTACAATGACGTCCGGCCGCACGGTCGCGGATGTTCTCATGGGAGCCTCCCGCGCCGCCGCAGCCAAGAAGAACCGTCAGGGTTCATCATCCCAAACCCAAAACCCTTCTCCCCCTGCCAAGAAACCCAAAACCCTAGAACCCCCACCTCCAACGGACGAGCCAAAGAAGTTGGAAACCACCGATCTCCTCATCGAACTCAGGAAGAAGGGCTCCGATTTCGACCCCAAAGCTGCTGCTTCATGGAAAGATGGCGACCCGGTGCCGTTCATTTTCCTCGCTCGCGCGCTAGACCTCATCTCGAACGAGTCGGGTAGGATCGCGATCACGGACATCATCTGCAACGTCTTCCGGACTGTTATGGCTACCACTCCTAATGATCTTCTTCCAACGGTTTATCTGTCGGCTAATAGGATTGCTCCTCCACACGAGGGCATCGAGCTTGGAATAGGAGATGCGTCGCTCGTCAAGGCGCTTGCCGAAGCTTATGGGAGGAAGGAAGAACATGTCAACAAGCAGCTACAGGTAGGCAGAGTGTATGAGTTGTCCAAAGCATTTTTTTTTTGTGTGGTTTCCCTGGCTTGATTGGAAAGATTGTGTGTTGATGGTAGGAATTAGGTGACTTGGGCCTTGTTGCCAAAGCTAGTAGGTCGTCACAGAGAGTTTTGTACAAGCCTCAGCGTTTGACCATCGCCAAAGTTTTTGATACATTTCGTGCCATCGCAAAGGTTGCATAGTCTCAAACATCGTAAATGCTGAAAGTACTTTGACATCCGATATATTTACATGTTATTAACTTTATCTATATCTGCGTGCTTTGCTATATTGTTTGAATCTTAACTGCAATTTAGGAATCTGGAAAAGACAGTCAAGACAAGAAAAGAAATTACATTAAAGGTCTTCTTGTTGCTGCTACAGATTGTGAACCATTATACATAATTCGCCTTCTTCAGGTTTACAATCCTTCAACGTTGTTGTTTCTATTAACAATTCTCACTCTCATTCTGGTTAGTGAGTTTTGTAACTCCAAACGTTTTCTGCAGTCCAAAATGAGAATAGGCTTGGCAGAGAAAACAGTGCTTGTGGCTCTTGGGCAAGCATCTGTATATTCGGAAACACTTCGGGGTGCAACTTTTAAAAATTATTCTCAAGCATTGGAAGAGGTTTGGAATTTTTATTTCATTTTAGTAATAATATAGATCATGACTTTTTTACATGTAAATTATTTTGTGCTGGAAGTTGGTGTCCTTATTTAAACTTGCCAACTTCAAGTGACGTGCTCAGTTGCTTTGTTCAGGTTCCTTTGCCAGAATTTTTCTTTTAGTCATTCGAGGCTTTTTTTTTTTACTTTTGAGAAATTATATTGAATGATTGCTAAACAACTCTCAGCTATGCTTTATGTTTAACCAGGCAAATTTAAGAGGCAGCATCATGAAATAAATATTTTTCCTAGCCTTCTTAATGGATGCTTTTGATCTAGTTGAAAATTAAGGTTGTGAATCAGACAATGGTTTGGCAGGCATTTATTCATTTTGTATCACTTAGCATTATATGCCACAAAATTCCTGATTCTCTGGTAAATAAAAATGAACAAAGGATGCATGCCTTCTCTTTGCATATTTTTGTCACTTTATGCCCAATACTCTGACCTTACAGTTTTATATCGACATCGGGTTAGGTTGGATCAAATTGAGCTTATATTTTAAAACAATTGGTTTTGGCATTCCATAACCTGTACAAAAAAAAAATAAAAAAAAAATAAAAAACCTAGTAAAAATGACATTAAATGGTATTGCATGATCATTATTTTTCTTGCTACATTATATTCACGGGGTTGAGTTATGATCATGGTATAGTCATCACATTGTCATAGTGGATTGGGAAGTAGTACCTAAACATCCATTTTTTCAGGAAAAAGGGGGCACTTTCAATAGTGGATGCTAGTTACTAAAAATTAAGTCTATGTAATTCCATTTGAATCAAAGAAAAATTTCATTAGAAATTATTTTGAGATATGATGCATGAAGGGCTGTTGAGCGTTGCTTAAATTTGATTATAGGATATGTACCTCTATATGCCCACAAGTTGATAGTTAATCATGTAGGAATAAAAAAAAAAATTTAATGTTGTTAGGTGAATTTAAGCTTGACGTAAAATTTGCTAACACATATTAGATAAGATTTTTGTCATCCTCTAGAAAAAACTGAAGATGTTGGCATAGCTGTAAATCAACCATTCATTAGATTGGTGCATTTTCTTAGTTTATATTGTGGAATGCGATAACATAATTTTTTCATTACTATGTGACTGTACCAAAGATTTTTGATGTGTAGATTCTCTTCCATGATATTGACCTTTTTCTTCTGTTGGACATCAGTGGCTGCACCTAATCTTATTTCGTTGCAAAAGTAACTAAACAATGGTGAAATTCTTGCATTGTATAGACAACAACAACAATCAATGACAACATCTTATATAATAACAGTTGGAGATCAACAATGCATTAGGGATAAAACAATAGGAGCAACAAGAGATCAGCTGTGATAGACACCAACACCAATAACCCCTCCAGGCAACAAGGCTAAAATTATTATTATTGGGAAATAGCGAAAAAACCCTCAAGAGAGTCACACATAGAGGGTTCTCAGCTTTTGTGCATATTGACATTCTAGATTCAATAGATTTTTGGCTATGAATTTCAATAGAGATAAATGAGTTCCAATTTAAGAGACAATTTCTATATGTATTATTGTAAACTCAATTAAAATTAAAATATAGGCTTTTCCAAACAAGATAAAAAATTGAAATTACCACTTGCTATACTTCAAACTTGGATCCAATGGTCCAACTTTCAGAATAGATCTTTCTCATTTGTTCTTTGATTGGCAATTTGATTGCAACTATGGACCTACAAAGACATCCTTTCCATCTCAATGGTATAATAAGTGAATCACTATGGTTGTAAATTATCATATAGAAATTAGATCATTAAAATTTTAATTTAATCTTTTTATGATTCAATGCCTAAGTCATGAGGAAAGATTCTTCTTTTGAATTTCTTTGAAGTGTATGATTAGATTCATTAGCTTGCAGGTTGGGAATTTCATTACTTGCTTTCACAGTCATCCACTGCATTATATTTGAAATACTTTCCAAGCAACTAAATATCACATTATTATGGCTAAATTTATTCTAAATTAGTTAAAATGATTAATTTAAAGATAATCCCACTATTTATATGTGACAATTACTTCTAAAATATTATGTTTCTCCCATTTAGTCCATCCACTATACAAAATTGTTCTAAATTGATCCATTAGGGACTAAATTGGGATCAAATTTGTGTAGTTGAGGGATTGAATTTTGATAAATTTTGTATCACAGTTTTTGTGGGAGGGATCATTTTAGTTTAAGTTTATATTGTTGAAAGTCAAAATTGGAGAATGTGATACTCTGTGACTAATTTGTTATATACGAATAGTTAGGGGGACTATTTTGGGCTTTAATTTTAGTTAAAACATAAGAGTTTCTGATCTATGAAGTTTAATTTTGACAACAAATCAGTTACAAATATTGCCATAACCTAGTTCAATGTTCAAAATATATTGAGATTGAAATACACTTAAGCAAAAATTGGTAGAAGGCTATTTGCGTGCCTTATGTATCTTATGGAAGTCAACTAGCATATACTTTTGCTAAAGGGCTAAGTGGAGAAATATTTCATGAAGTCATCTCCAAGCTGTGTGTGAAAGATGCTTATTCTCTAGCTTGGGGGAGGGTGTTGGAACCATGTGTTTGTGTTAAGGAAGAAAATCAGAATCCCATGGATTCATGCTAAGGAGGAAAATTAGCGTCCCATGAATCCACACCAATGAAGAAACCAGAATGCAGCAAATATAAAATATATTTGTATGTAAGAAGATTATTATTTGTATAACTACAGTTTTTTATTTCTATTTTGTTTTTTATTTTTTCTTTGATCAATATGTATATTTGTTTGTATCAAATACTTCAAGTGTATAAGAAGGCTTTTTCATTCTCTGAAATCATAATGGGTGATTCATAAAGTGAATTGCTAATTTGAATAGCTCTGTTCTCAAACAACTCTATAACATGCTTTTTAATTTTTTCATTTTTGGTGATTGAGTTCTTGAACATCAGAAGGTTTCATAGCAGTGCAATTGAGATCAAGTAATATCATGTTCTATGAGTTTTCATTATGGCAATCCCTATACTTATCAATAATTATAATTATACATCTTTAGCCTTAATGCAGATAAAGCAAAACACTTTTCTTCCTTCACAATAGGCTTGATAAGTAGAAGTAAAATTTTTTATGTAGAATCAATAATTTTATCAATCTCATCATCATGACATTCGTTGTTTGTGTATTATAGTCCTTCAGCAATTACTTCCCATCCTTAGTCATCTGACCTTGAGAGGGATGGTGATACAACACTTCAAATCTATCATGTAGGTAAAGACTACCAAAGATAAATTGATAAATGTGAAATGGAACCACCTTGCACAACATCTTGTCGATACAATTTTTAGTAATTGCAAACTTCATCCAACATTGATGGTTAATCCTCATCTCAAACCCCTTTTGGATCCTACCCAAAGGATAATGGCTTGGATGAGGTATGATGTTCATCCCTACTTTTTGTACCAGAGTAGTAGAAGGTTCTTCTAGTTGTTGATATTAATGATTGCTCTAATCACCTTTGCTTTGCTTGGATTCTTAGATCAAATAATAATAATTATTTGTATAAATTAATTGATGACCACCATCACTTCAGTCTTTGACATGGGCATGAAAGATAGGGTTGAGTTTGCCTTTTCTATTAGACTAAGTATGATGTTGTCCATGATAGCTGCATTTGTCTTTCCTTTTCATAAATTCTTTGCAACATTTGGCTTATAGTTGAAGTAGGTTTTGAAGCATTTCATAGCAATTTACCTTTTCTATTTTTTGATAAGTTGAATCTCTTTTTGGATAGTTGTGGTGCCTTTTATTTTCTACTTTATTCTTGTGTTTTGCGTGCATATACTGCCCTTGGTGCTATCTTAAACTGTCCTATTGACCATTCATCTTTAGATGGACATTCCACCACACCGAGGCATGATGACCTTGCATCAATTGGGTGAAAGCAACTTTATTATGGGTGTTATACCCAATACATAGTGAAATAAGTCATCAACTAGTCCATGCATGATATGGTTTTAAATTGAGAATTAGAGACATGCCTCAAGGTGCACTTTGACAATTAACATAAGTAAAAAAAGGGCAATGAGGGATATGCCTCAATGTGGTTGAGGGACACCTCATCGCAATTTTGATGAGGCGTAAGCCTCAAAATTTAGTTTAGGCAATTAAAATTTTTTTTTTGTACCTAAATCAAATCAAACTTGCGAAGAATCACATTGGCTCAAACTTGTAGCCCTATGTTGTAGGATCCTCACCCTTGCACCTGATCCTACTATTTTCCCTCCTTTGCTCCACCTTTTCTTCTTTTCCAACATAATTCTTCTGTTGCTAGTAATTCGTCTTCTTGATTTTACTAAAAGGAAGGAGGGAAAGTAATTATCTATAATGATATTCTAATGAAGTTCCTTTATGTAATTAGAGTGGTACAAACTCTCGAATTTATGAAGTGTGACCTCAGAATACTTGTTTATATTGAATTAAGAGTTGGAGAGATTTTTTATTTAGTGTTGCTTGTATTCTGACTTTTAATAGTCTAACTTTGATTTTGTACGATCTTACTTTGATATCTTATTTTGATGTTAATATGTTTCTTATAATTTCATTTTTTTATATTAATTTAATAGTTTAATTTTGAGGCTTATGCCTCGTCTCTTGAAAAAACTCCCTTAAAACTTGATGCATGCATTGAGCTTATTGTATCGACCATCCCATTTTATATGTGAATCTTTATTTTGGCTTCTTCTTTGAATATCCACATTTTCCCTTCATAAGTGGTAGCTATAACGTTATCTTAATTCGCTATAACAATTTTTGTATCTCTCATGGGAAGAGGATTATGATTTAGCTATTAGTTGTAGTGGCAATTGTTGCATCCTTATTCACTCCATCATTGTTGGTTCTAAATCTGTCCATGGCTAAAGTAGTACCTTGGGAGATATCTGAGATGTAGGGTTGATGAGCTATCCAAATTCAGCGGTGAATCCCAAAAACCCCACAACCCCTTGTTTGGGGCTAGTACAGGAAATGAATACTAAAATGATCCGTCGAGTATATACAAGAGACTTGCCCGGTCCAGAGGCGAGTGTTTATTGGCAAGTGACCAGCCTTGCCGAGTACACGATGACTTGATCTTCTGGGCGACTGCTCTCCCTGTCGCTGGAGGGTGCTGTGCTTGAGTTGCTTCAAGATGGACGTTCTTTGCTAAGCGCTCACCTTCTGAGGGCGACTCTACATTTGAGTACTCGATGGCTATGAACTTATGGTGCTCATCAGGCATGCAATGAGTCTTTGGTATTTGGGTTATTTGCTTGCTTTGGGTATACATTTAGCTCCCCGATTCTCTTATTGCTTTGTAGAGGCAACTCACAAAAAGGACAAAAGAATAAAATATCAATTGAACTTATAATTAATGTTAAAGAAGAAAAGATAATCTTTCATTAAATGTTACATCACCTTATGACTGGATTTAGCCTTTTTTGGCATACCCCAGCCCGCTTTTGGGCTATAAAAAGGGCATTGACCTTTAAGAATATTTATTGAGTTTTTCGTTCTTGATTGGAGATATGCCTTTTTTTTCCCTGTGAATTTATTTTTTGCGAGCAGACTATACAGATTCATCATGGACTCCAAGAGACCGTGAGGTGATATCGACTCCTTGGAGCTGTGGGTTGGCCTTCGGAAAAAAAATTGAAATCCAAGAAGCCAGTAAAGGTTGTCGTTGTTCCGTGATGGAGATAAGTTCTTGACACCCACCCCCCAAGATCATGGCTCTAGGCGGTAGTCTTTGAGTTCGGCAAGTGTTTAGTGCGGGTAAAGAGTGTACTGGAGGGCCGCCTTTGTTCATCACAAAAGGCGAGTAGTGGTCCGTTTCTACCGTTTATCGTCATAGAAAGAGTCGTCGGTAGGATTAAATTGTTTTGTTTTGCTTTCGCATTTTCTTGTGGCACTTGATTAATAATGGCGAGTGTGCAGGAGATAGAGGGCGATAGCTAGAGCTGTCAAAAAAGCTCGTTGTTTGCGAACTGCTCGTGTTCGGCTCGTTCGTTAACTAAGCGAGCCGAACACTAACAAACATTTCAAGCTCGATTATAAACGAGCCGAACATGGACAATCCTTTTTTCGATCATGTTCGACTGGATTTAGCTAGAAATAAAAAAATATATACAAACACACACACACACACACACACACACACACATATATATATCGCAGCGGAAATCATGGCTTATTAGTTAAACCTTTTGTTATGCAAAAGATTGGCGTTGTCAATCCTCCATCTTACGATTTTCGATTATTACATTTGAGCCATTTTGAACAATTCAGTTGAGCAGCGTGAAATTCGAGCCATTTTGAACGGCGAACAAAGCAATTTTTTTCGAGCCAAAGCCACGGGTTCGACTCACTCAAGCTCGTCTTGTTTACACCCCTAGCTATAGTGGGTGCCCTGCATCTCCTCATATTGTCCACTCGGACGATCCGAGTAGCTCTAAAAAAGTGATTCATATTTTGTGGGCGAGCTGTTAGGTTATCGTTCGACTGAAGAAGAAATCCACTTATTCGAACAGTGGCTTCCTTCTCCAAGGATCCTGCCTGTAACAGATTGCATTATTGAAATTCCTTTTCCAATTTTTAATGAGTTTGCTTCTCATTGTTCAGGGGAGACTCTTGACTCGTTGCGAGTCAAAGCGGCGGCGCCAAGCTTCGCCCTGATGGAGGGACTGACTCCTCAAGGGGTGCCGGTAGAGACGCTTGCCTTATCTACTGGGCAGCTCTCAACTTCAACTCCGCCGATATCCAGGAGATGTTGGTGAGTTTTCCTCCTCATAACGCAAGTTTGGGAGGAACTAGTATGCTCTTGCATATTTGATTGAGCTCACAAATCTACAGGGAAGGGTCGACATTCTAGAGAAGGATTTGAGCTTGTCATGGCAAGAAGTGGGCGAGCTTAATTACTTGGAGGCTGAGTTGCAACGGATGCAAGTTGTTGAGGTCGAGTTTCAGAAGGACTTTGCTATTATGAGGGTCGAGTTGGTTTCCGTATAACACGGTGAAGTCGATGGGGTCCTCACTCATCATCATCGATGCCAATTTCATGTTCGACTATATGCGGGAGAAAGAAAACCTCGTCGAGGAGTGACGCTCGGGTCCCATTGTAAAACAGTTCAAAAAATAATAGAGGTCATATCAAATGCATTTGTAAAAGTTTTTTCACATTTTGAAATAAATAAATGTTTATAGAAAATTCTATCTTGTACTTGCCTTTATATTAATTGAGTGTTGTTCTATCATTGGCAGTGATAAGTAGGTGCTCATTTATTATTTTTGTCTTTATATGTGCCGTTTGAGATTTTTGCGGGATTTTATAATTACTTTCTTATTAAATATCCGACGTGATTAATGTGTTGTTGAGCCATGCTTATCACGTCTATAAATATAATTTTACTATGGGTAGTTGAGATTTTATTGCAATTCTCTACCGAGTGAGCGACTCTTCGATTCTAGTGAATACGCTTTGGATTTTTCCTTTCTCAAAAGCGAGGGAGTTTAATGGATGCTCTGAAGAAAACAACGAGCTCATTTATGCTGTCCAAGATCAAGGAGGTTTCCGACCTTGATTGGACAACAACTTTCATCTTCCATGATTGTTATCATGGCTACCCCGACTACATCGTGAGAGTGGCCAACCTTAATGAGAGGCTCAACTCAATCAGGATGGATGAGTTATGCACATTCACCACCACAGAGCATGGCTTCGCCCATTGTCTAGCGGGTGGGAGATCAATTACCGAGGTTATACTTTGATCTTACCAAACTCTGTGGTGAGTATAACAATATTTCTGATAATGTTGAGAGAGGAGCGGCTGCTGTGGAATATGGCTTTCTTCCGCCATGAAGGGGAACAATGACGGGATTGTTAGTCTTGCTGAATATTTATTGTCTGTCGAATAAGGTCAAGAAGTGGCAATCCAAACTCCTATTCGTCAAGATCTCATTGCCCTAGCTTGTGCTGAAAGTGCCTAACACCTTCCCGGTAGGTAGGTTGGCCGCTTTGGAGACAAATCTTCTGGTGGAGGCGACCTTAAAGAAAGTGATTGATAGGATTTTGAATGTCAGTCACCATCTCTTATATGGTCGAGTTTTCAACGTCCTCAATAAGTATTTTGTACTCATGCTTCTTTTTTGAATGTTTGTAGTTTTTTTTTATTTGCCAATTCTAATATTCTTACCCACTTTATAGGTGAGGAGGGCGCTGTAGCTCCCCCACTCGATCCCTCGGTTGTTAGGTTCCTCGAGGAGGATGTGGTCGAGGATGGCAAGTTTGCCTTTGTTGAAGTCGATGAGGCGGATCTGAGCAATATCCCAAATAGTCCAAAAAGAGAGCTGCGAGCTCGACTCCTAGTGGTTGCTCTAAGAAGTGGAGAGACCTGCGAAGGAGAAATGGAAAGAGGTAGAGGAAGAGGTGGAGTATGCCGAGGACAACCTCACCCCTGATCTCGTCTAGTCGACCAACGAAGCCTTCGTCCTCTGGGATATTTACTCAGAGGAACTTGATGTTGCCCTAGAGAACCTGCCAAATAGTTGGCTATCATTCACCATGATGACTGTACAGGTGATGGCTTGGCAGTCGACTTCAAACATTTGCGACAAGTTCTTCGTTAAGAGGAAGAATCTCTGTTGAGTCCAAAGCGTTGATCTCGAGGAGGAGGTGAAGCGATAGGAGTAGGAGGCGTGAGTTGTTCTGGAGCTCACCGCTTCACTGAGGAGAAGAGGGAGTTGTAGAAAGAGCTTTCACATCGTACAGAGTCCCAGAAGAAAGATGTCAAGTTTGAAGACTTTCTGGACTCGACCGAGTATAAGGGACTATTGGAGAAGAATTCAAGGCGGGTGCCGACTTTGTAGTCACCATGCTCGTGGAGCATGGTCAGTTGGATCCTAAGATTTTGGATTTCTCCAACATAGTGTCTCTCTCGGACTCCGACGACGATGAGAGTAGGACAAGCTGACTCGCCTCTTCTTTTTTCTTTTTGTACACTTGTTCTCCCTCTTCTTTTTTTATTGAAAGTTAGGGAGGAGAAGTGCTTCGTGTAACTCCATAATCTTCTTCGTGTAGATGTTGTTTTGATAAATTAGAAAAAGATGTATCTTTTTTGGAAGTACTCTTGTTATGTTTGGATGGTTATGTTGCTTCATACTCGCCAGTGCTTTGGCTGTCTTTGATTCATAGGTAAAATCCAAGTGTTGCTTTGTGGGGTGGGTCTATTATCTTTTAATTGGCGACACAGTGACTTCTCAGGTGTGGGAGAGTAGGTTCTTTTAGAGCAAATGAACCAGGCGTCAAATTTACTACCGATTCGATTAGAGCTTGTTTATGTTCGTTCATTTAACTAATCGAACGAGCTTGAACACTTTAAATTGATTGCTAAATGAACAAGCTAAAGTTGTTCAGTTCATTTATGTTCATGATTATTTAAATCTCGAGCAAACTTCGTTAAGGAGCTTCGATAATGGCTCGATTAAGGCTTTCATAAACGATATCAGAGGCTAAGGCTTGATAATGAACGATTAAGGCTGTGATTAAAGCCGCTTTAATGACTTTAGCTTAATATGGACCGAGCTCGCGAACAAGCTCGAGCCGAGCTCGAACATGATTTTTTTAAACGAGCTCGAGCTTGAACACCATCCTAAAAGCTCGAATCGAGCTCGAGCTCAATAATGACAAACGAGCTTGAACTCAAACAAGCTTCTGCTCGGCTTGGCTCGATTCGTTTGCAGCCCTACTTTTAGCTTGCCAACTAGGCAAGTTAATCTTTCATTAAGTTGTCACGTGGTGTCGGCAATATAGTCACCAACTAGGAGAGTTGATTTTTCATTAGGTTGTCGACCTTATGGGGTATTGATCTTACACCACAGTTTTCAACTGGAAGAGTTGGTCTTACATTAGGTTGTCGACCTCAAGGGGTGTTGGTCTTACACCATAGTCGCATATTAGGCGAGTTAGTCTTTCATTATGTTGCCAATTTCATGGGATGTTAGTCTTACACCACAATCACCAACTAAGAGAGTTGGTCTTTCATTAGATTGCCTACCTCACAGGGTGTCAGTCTTACACCACAATCGCCAAATGGGAGAGTTGGTCTTTAAGTAGGTTGCCGATCTCATGGTGTGTTGGTCTTACACTATGGTCGCCAACTAGGAGAGTTGATTTTTTAGTTTTATGGAATAAGCTTAGGCGAGTATTAACAAAGTTAACTTGTGGATTGCCTTCCTGATTAGTATCCTTGGGTCAATAATGACACACCAAGTACTTGGACCTCTACTCGGGCCGTTGTGGCTTGCCGATGGAGACCCTTTCCTTGGGCAAAAATGACTCGCCAAGTATCCCCACCATCACACAGCTTCTAGAGTATTCATCCTAGAATTGCTTAGCTCAATGTCAGTATTCTTGGGCCAAGAATTGCGCCGAGTATTCAAATTCCTTACGTTCCGTTATGGCTTGTCGAGTGGGATATTTTCCTTGGGCTAAAAATGACACGCCAAGAATCTATCTAGCTCCTGTGAGTGTTTTCCTCATACTTGCTTGTGCCCATACTCATCGAGTATTTTTTGTACATATATGCACCCCATATATATGTATACTTGCCAAGTATTTTTAGCCATCAAACTAGAATTATGTAAGAAATTCTAGTCTTGTTAAGTGAATCGGGAAAGAACATGAGGATCATAGTTTACATTGAGCAAGAGATACTGATCACCTTAAGGAAAAACTTTTTTAGGTCCTTAGCATTCCAAATATGCGGTAGGTCATACCCTTCATGGGTCCGGAGTTGGTAAGCTTCGAGGAAGACTTATTTTTTGATAATGTATGGGCCATCCTATGTGTGGGCGAGTTTACCGAAGACATTTTGCTGAGTTGTCACACCCATTTTCTTGAGAACTAAGTTGTCACTCTTGAAGTGCTTCTCTTTATATGTGGCGATCATAATACCTTGCTATTCGCCTCTTTATTTCTTCCTGTTGTAGTGAAGCCTCATTCCTTAATTTCTCGAGCACGTCGAGTGTGTCTTTAATGGCTTTTGAGTTTGTCTTGGACGATGTTCTCCCCGAGTTCTGTAGTCGCCAACATTCTTTGGTTGTGGATCTCATACTGACCCATCCGCTCACCCCATGAGAGTGAGAAGGGTGGATGCCATGTAGCAGTAGTGGGAGTCTTTTTGAGGGCTTACAGTTCGGTCGGTAGTGCGGCAACCCATTTAGCTTTAGCTCTTACTTTCTTCTTCAATAAATTAAGGATCTTTTTGTTTGCAGCTTCCACTTGGTCGTTCCAGGTGGTGTATTGAATTGAACTTCAACTTTATTCTTTGAGACTTCCTGAAGTCTCTTAGCCTACGATCATCGAATTGTTTCCTATTGTCAATGATAGTCATAGATAGATTGTACTTGCAAATAACGTCAGTCTAGATAATGTTTTTGACTACCTGAGCGGTTACTTTGACGAGTGGCTTAGCTTCGATCCATTTGCTAAAATAGTTAATCATGACCAAGATGAATCTTTGTCCACTGACTATTGGTAATGGGCCAATTAAATCTATCCTCCAAATGACAAAGGGCCAAGGGCTTGTAAGGGGTTGTGGAGGTAGTGACGGTTGTTGAAGAGGGGCGAATTTCTGGCATTGCTTGCATTTTCTCATGAATACTTTTGAATCTTTCCTTAGCGTGGGCCAGAAATATCCTTGTCTCAAGATTTTGTGGGTGAGTGTTCTCCTCCGGAGTGGCTACTGCACTCGCCATAGTGTATCTCTTCTTATACTTTTCTTTGTTTCGATTCTCGCACACACCTCATATTCAATGAAGTCACTGACCTTCTAACTAGGTCGCCTCCAATCGGAGTATGCTGTGCGGCTTTTATTGTAAGTCTCACGTCCTTTGTGTTTTCATCTATTTTACCTGTCTATAGGTATTTTTTGATATGGTCCATCCAGTTCGTAGTTTATTTGCATCGAATTTTCTTCCTCGATAATAGGTTGGACAAGCCGAATAGTGGAGTGTCCCTCAGGCCCACTTGCTCAGGAGAGTAGGTTGGTGAGTTGGTTTTGTTCTTTAGGAATCTGTTTAATTTTAAAGTACTTCAGTTGCCCGATGTTAGTTTTGACTTTGAGCAGATATTTTTGAAAGAGCTTGTCTCTGACCTCGTAGTTCCCATTGACTTGTTTGAGTGAATCTGAGTCCGGGGAGTAAAAGTTCATATTCGAATTAGTTGTTTATTGATTTGAAGTTAAACTTGACAGATTGCATTATGGTAATTCCTGCCGAAGCTTTTTAACACTATGTTTGCACCAATGCCACATTCACTTGAGGATTTGTCCTCGTATAGCTGCCATAATGGTTCTTGGTTGATCGAGTTTTCCTTTGAGATGCAAAAATCAATGAGGAAGTCGGCGAGTGTCTGAGCCTCGATTGTCGTGCGAGGTGAGTACGATATATTGAATTCATTCAGTTCTATTAACCATTTAACAACCTTTCTGAATGATCAAGCTTGACGAGCACTGATTTGAGCTGGTTATCAGTGACGACTTGAATCAAGTGGGCTTAAAAATATGATTGTAGTCTTCTTGCCGAAACAATGAGGGCGAACGTGAGTTTCTCCATTATGAGGTAGTTTAACTTGGCTACTCTCAAGGATTTACTGATGTAATAAATAGGTCATTGCTTTTGCCCTCTTCTCTGATGAGAATGGGGTTGACCGAGTCTTCTCTGACTCCTAAATATAATAATAGGTTTCCCTTTCGTTCAAGCTCTACAACAAGGGTGGTGAGGCGAGTAAGATCTTAATTGCACAAAAGCTTTCTCCCATTCTAGGGTCCATGTGAACTTCTTGGCTCTCCTAAGGACAATGAATAATAGCGAGCAATGTTCTCCATGTTTTGAAATGAATTGGTTTAGGCTTGTGATTCGTCCCGTGAGTCATTGCACTTCTTTTGTTATTTTTGGTGAATGTATGTCAATTATGGCTTTCACCTCATATGGCTTGACTTTTATGCCTTTAAGCGTGATTAGGAACCCAAAAAAATTGCCCGATTCGACACCAAAAGTGCATTTCAGTGGATTCAAGTGCATGTTGTATTTCCTCATGGTAGCGAAAGTCTCTTTGAAATCTGAATATGCTGCTTGTGCGACTTGCTTTTGACCAACAAATTATTGATGTAGATTTCAACATTTCTTCCCTTTTGGTCCTTGAACATTCGGTCCACTATTCTTTGATAAGTCGCTCTCGCATTCTTGAGGCTGAATGACATTTCTCGGTAGTAATACAATCATTCCCCATGATAAATGATGTTTTTTCAGAGTAAGCTAGATGCATCTAGATTTGATGGTACCATGAGAATGCAACAAGGAAGTTAATCATCAAGTACCTTGCCGCTGAGTCAACAAACATATCTATTTGTGGAAAGGGATATCCGTCCTTTGGGCACATCGAGTTTAGGTTTGTGAAGTCGATGCACATTCCTACTTCCCATTGGATTTCTGCATCATGACTACGTTCGATACCCATTTAAGGTACTGGACTTCTCTGATGAAGTCAACTTTTAGTAATTTGGTGACTTCTTTTTTGATAGGCCCGACGACCAAGACAACAACCTTTCTTATTTTCTGTTTGATGGGGCGAGTGTCCTTGTGGATGTTAAGGCAGTGGCAAGCAACGTTGATGTAAATTGCCAGCATCTCGGCCTCCGTTCAGGCAAATACATATATATCTTCTTGGAGGGTTCGAATGAGGTCTTCTTTGTGCTCGGAGCTGAAAGTTGAGCTGATCTTGAGGACTCAACGCTATGGGAGAAAGTTGACACTTTCTCTACCTCATCGAGTACTTCAATCTCTGTATGCACAATGTCCAACTATAGGATTTCTTCCTTTTTTCCTGACTCGCTCACTCCCCTGAGATAACAAGTTCTAGATTGGTTCAGGTTGCCCTTGATAGCAGGGAACTTAACAGTTATATGATAAGTGGATACTACTGCCCTAAATATGTTGAGCAGTGGTTGGTCAAAAATGACATTGTATAGATGGCGCCACCGTGATGACAAAGTTGACCATGGCGGTGTATTGCTTCTCCTTCTCCCCCCAAGTTACAGGAAAGGTGATTATTGCTTCAGTTTCTCTTCTTTCGTCAGAAAATTCGAATATAGCTCCTTTGTGGGGGCTAGTTTGGAACTTGTCAAGCTCATTTTGTTGAAAACTGACTTAAAGATGATGTTGACCAAGCTCCCCTTGTCAATCAATATGCTTTTGACTTGGTAGCGATTAACGTTGTGATGACGACCGCATTGTTGTAGGGGTTGCCTTTGGACAGTCTATCCATCTCCGAAAAGGTTACTAGTACAATAAGAGAGTGTAGTGCTCGCCCCATGGTCATTGAGTTGACCTCCCTAGATTTTAGTCGCTTTAGACTCTCTTTGTGAAGACTTTCCGTTCCCGAAGATGGCAGATACGGCTCTTGCAATGTGAATTGTGCGTGCCAGAGCGGGTTCACAACTCCTGCAATGTGAATGACGCGTGCCAGAGCGGGTTCATTATCTGTTTCAACGACCTCCTTATCATTCCTTCTTATGAACTCTTTGTATTTCTCGGCTTTTATCAATTCTTCAACTAAGCTTTTCAAGTGGAGGTATTCTTTCCTTTTCATTTTGTGATCCCTGTGGTAGGCGCAATACCTGGAGCGATCCCTCACACCTTTAGGTCTCAACTGTGGTAGCCTCTTGAAGAAATCTTGTTTTGAATGGCTTCGACCAACTCGACCATTGATACTCTTAGTTGAGTCACGGTAGATTGAGGATATTCGTTTCCCAAGTAATGAGTCGCAGGGATGTCAACCTATCAAATCACTCACACAGATGCCCCCAAGAATGTGCTGAATGAAATTGAGAGAGTCAGCTGCAATTTCTTGTGGAATAGAAGCCCAAACCAAGCTAGCATGCATTATGTTGATTGGAACTCAATCTGTCAACAAGCGTGGCTCGGAGGTTTGGGCTTCCATGCTGCTGCTAAGTGGGTGAGCCCCTTGTGGGAAAGGCTCACCTGGGAGTTCTTGAATCAGTCGAGCTCTCTCCTCAATAGGTGCTTACAAGAGAAGTATGGCTGCAATATTTGGAGCAGAAAACCAAAGCGTGGAGATTCCAAAAGCTGGGCAATAATTGTTAGTGGTGCTTGTAGTCTTGCAAACATAATTAAATGGAAGATTGCTAATGGTAGCATCATTGATGCATTAAAGCACAGCTGGATTTCAGAGTTACCTATGTCTAAATGACCAACCACTATCAACATGGACTGCATTGAAAACCTACAGCTTTCTTTGCTGAATAAACATGGGATTTAGAGCAGTTGTGAACATACTTTGGGTATGACATGGTGCAAAGAATCTTGGATATCCGAATATATGTTGATCTTTCTTCCGATCAAGCTGAAGTCTTCAAACTTAATTGGAAAAACTGTCACTGCCTGGACATATGATTCTGAGTTTCCAAACAGCAACGATCACCTGAAATGGTTGAGGAACCTCAAGTTGCACCGAAGGGAAAGACTTTTGGTGGAGATTGTGCAAAGGAGCTTTGTCTACCAATACTTGGTTTCACGTTAAAGGGCTAAAGGAAGCTGTCAATTGCCTGTGGGAGTGTAATAGGGTGGAGAACGTCGAACATGTTGCTGTGCACTGTTCCCTTGTCACCATCATTGTCAAGATTTTGTCCTGATGTGGCTTCACCATGCCACATTTCACAATTTGGAGAATCTAATACAAGCTCTATCTATGGTGAAGAGAACTTATATGGCTTATGCTCAGACCTATTGTTGTGTTGTTCATCAATCTTGGAGAGCTAGAAATGCTAATGTGCATGGTCGATCTCATTGCACCCCAAAATCATTGTTGCTACTATTCTGAAAGTTTTCACCCAGGTTACTTCCTACCTTTTCAAGAGCAATGGGACATTACCCAGCCTCATGGGCTATTTTTTCCAAATTCACGGTGTTCTCCACTTTCTGGTTGGCTCAAGGCTAATGCGGATGGATCGTTGCTTCCTTCTGGAGATGCTAGTATTGGGTTTGTTATTAGAAATAAGAGTGTCAACTTTGTTAATGCTATGGGTCATCACTCTAAACATTGGGACATCACTATGTTGAACTCTAAGTCATGCCATACATCAAGCAAATTGTTGATCCTTGGATGTATGAGTATAAGAGGATTGTTATTGAAGGAGACAATAGCAGCATTATTGACTACCCCAAGCAGAACCTGCACAATGAAACATGGAAGACTTGGCCCCAACAGAGACTTAGACCTCAGCTTCCTTCAAAGTTTTCACCAGGTCATCTTCTCCTACATAGACAAAGATAACAACAAGCTAGTAAATTTTTGTGCCTCAACTACAACACATTTTGACTTTTTTTTGGCATGATAGCAATTGGGATACTATTCATCCTTAGTTTTTTGTCATCTTGGAGTACCTCCCATTGCCTTTTTTTGTCCGGCCTTGAAACTTGTCTCCAGGTGACCACCCTAAATGTGGTCTGTTTAACGAGTCATTAGTGCGAGTCATCGGAGTCTGATGAGCGACTTCGTTATATTTTTCAGCGTTAATGTGATTGTTCGACATTTCTAGTAGTTTGATGAGTGTCTTGGATTGTTAGCCCGGGGGCATACCTGAATAGCCCTTCCTTCAATCCTTGGGTGAGTGCGATCTGTGCCACTACAGGTTCTAGATCTTTGACCTTCAGCTTCTCGCATTGAAAGCAAGTAATGAATCTCCTTAGGGACTCACAGGCTCTTGTCTCATTTGGAGAAGAGCCAATGAGCTCTTCAATGGCTACGACAAGCAGCAACCGGGTGGTTATATTTTTTGAAATTCGAGAAAGAGGTGATGATACCTTGTGGGAGGTGCGAGAATCACCTCAAGGCCGATTTTTTGAAAATAGTGAAGAGAAGTTGACACTTTATCACGTTATCTAGGTCCAATAGTGACATCATCGATTCAAAATAGGCTACATGGTCTGCCGGGTTAGTTTGACCTCTGTAGGACTCCAAATGGGGGATTTTGAACTTTTGCGGGGGACGAGCTTGAGCTTGAGAGAGTAATGAATCTCCTTAGGGACTCACAGGCTCTTGTCTCATTTGGAGAAGAGCCTATGAGCTCTTCAATGGCTACTGAGCGCTGGCCAATCTGGGCGGCGAACATTTTTTTGAAATTCGAGAAAGAGGTGATGATACCTCGTGGGAGGTGCGAGAATCACCTCAAAGCTGATTTTTTGAAAGTAGTGAAGAGAAGTTGACACTTTATCGCGTTGTCCAGGTCCAATAGCGACATCATTGATTCAAAATAGGCTACATGGTCTGCCGGGTTAGTTTGACCTCTGTAGGACTCCAAATGGGGGATTTTGAACTTTTGCGGGGGACGAGCTTGAGCGATCTTCACGAAGAAAGCATTGGTAGGGGTCGTCCGCTCTCTTAGTGCGTCTCCTTCCTCCTCGCTAGAGTGATGGGACTCATTATCTGAGCTATGTGTCTTAGACAACTTTCTCACTTTATGAGTTCTGTGCATCATCGACCCCAATGATCCTTCATGCTCCATTGTCCTTGGCTTGTGATTAGTCTCCGGGGCTTGTACTAGGCAAGTAATTCTGTCTTCCATATCCTTCAAATTTCGTTGGGTAGCAAATTGTTGGGCGTTTGGCTCCATTTCTACTAAGGGATCTTGAATTGAATATCTTGCTTCGTTAATCGTTGTGTATTTAACTTCTAGTTTTTGGCCTCATACACATTTACCGTACCTAAAAGGATGTTGGATTCAAATATGTCTGTGGCTGAAGCAGAATCTCAAAAGATATTTGGGAAGTATGGTTGTTGAAGAGGGGAACAACATATAATAGAAAAAAATGAGAAAAAAGAGGTTTGATCTTATTTATCTTTCAAGTAATCTTAATACAATGGAAAAGAGAAGGAATTCCCTTGTTAGAGAGAGAGAGAGAGAGAGTTAAGGTTTCCTTTGATTTAGGCTAGCCAAAATAAGCTATTAAAATTCACAAGCCAAACTCCCAAAAAGAGGCCCCTCACCCCCTTTTTATAATGTAGGGGTGAGAGATAGTACAAGAAAGGACTCGCTTGGGCCGGGGTCGAGTGGTTATTGATAAGTGACCAACTTTGTTGAGTAAGTGATGACGTGATCTCTTGGGCGACTACTCTTCCTTGTCGTTGGAGGGTGCTGTGCTTGAGTCGCTTTGAGATGGACATCCTTTATTAAGTGCTCGTTTTTTGAGGGTGAGTTTGCATCCAAGTAGTCAAAGCTTATAAACTTATGGTGCTCGTTAGGCATGCGCTTTTTTAGTATTTGGCTTGTCTGCTTACTTTAGGCATACAATCATGATGACCATATACTCTATTAGTCTATTACGTTGATTGATTATAATTATTGTTGTCAATTGATTAACTTTCTTTCACTTATCCATTTTTTTGCTTTCGATCTGTATAACACAAGAAGCACTTTTCATTTTTTTGTAGAGAAGAAGCAAAATAAGGTTAATAAATGATCAATAATAATTCTAGTCAATCAAGTTACTGTACTAATAGAGTATATGACCATCATGATGGAGTAAAGGAGTATGCAAACAATTGCCACTACTACTAGCAGCCAAAATTTTGTATCATGCACTAAGGATTGGTGCATTGATGTCAACTTAATCTATATATGCTTTTATTAATTTAGTTTTGTTATTGTATACTTATTTTCTTTTATGTTTTTGAATTCTTTTTCTCTGTGGGAGAGCAATTAGTATTTTATCCATTGCTATTTTAGTTTTAAAACAACAAACCAATGATAAGAAAAAGTCTAGCGGCAATGACAATAGGGAAACAATGACAATGGGCAACAACAACATGAGAGTAGCAATGCAAATGGGTTTAACAGTAGGATCAAAAAGAGATAAGCAATAAAAGTAGGCTACCATTAGCCACAGGAAATGATTCTTGCTACAGGGAAACATCAATAAAACCCACACAAAAGAGATAAGCATAGAGGGCTCTTGACAATAAGTGATCAACAATGCAAGGAAGCCACTGACACCTATGACCCCTCACAAATGATTGTCGCTAAGCAATTGCAAAATTCACACAAAAGTGTTGAGTAGACTTTTAGTAGAGACGAAAAGGAAGGTAAAAGATTTAGTTTGGATAATTTTTTTGCTGGAAATTGAACCCCTTAAGAGTCAAATACAACCTGGATGATATCTAATCCTTTCATATACAAACTCTACAAAAAAAGGAAACTATATTAACAAAACTTATGAGTTCTAATTTAAAAGATAATTTGAGCATACAACAACAATAACAACAAGAAGCTTTTATCTACTATGTGGGGTCGGCTACATGAATCCTTCTTATCCATTGTATTCTATTATATGTCAAATTCCCATTTAATTCTAATAAATTATGGTTATTTTTTATACATCTTAACTAAGTTTTTTAAAGTCTACCTCTATTTTTTTTAATATAAGGCAAATCTAATATATTTACTCTCCTAATCGGGTCATCGGACGACTTTATGTGGCCAAACCATCTAAGGCGACTCTCTCTAATCTTATCTGCCATTGGAGCTACTCTAACCTTTTTCCAAACATATTCATTTTCGTATTTTATCTTCAGGAGTAATGCCACTCATCCACCTGAGCATCCTCATCTCTTCAACACTTTTTATGCTTCTCTTTTACCGACCAACATTCTGCACTATAAATCATTGCAGGTCTTACCACCATCTTATAAAATTTTCATTTAAGTTTAAGCAGTACTTTCATATTGCACAACAGGCCAGATGCATTCCTATATTTCAACCATCCAACTTGAATTCTATTAATAACATCCCCATCTATTTTACCGTCATTTTGAACAATAGAGCCAAGATATCTGAAATGCTCACTCTTTTTAATAACTTGATCATCGAATGTCACAACACCACCACTAGAATTTCTACAACTAAAATTACACTCTATATATTCAGTTTTAGATATACTCAAACAAAAACCTTCAGACTCTAAGGTTGACCTCCATAATTTAGGATTCTCTTGGACTCCATCTCTAGTCTATTAAGGAGAAGAATGTCATCAGCAAAAAATATACACCAAGGTACTTCCTTCTATAAACATCTAGTAAGAACATCCATAACTAAAGCAAAATGATACGAGCTTAAAGCTGATCTTTGATGTAATTCAATTATAATAGGAAAATATTTTGTCAATCCTCCTTGTGTTTGGACACAAGTAACAGCTCTAGTATACATATCCTTAATGACTTGAATATAATAAATATTGACTTCTTTCTTTTCTAGAACTCTCTAAAGGACTTATCTTGAAACTTTATCATATGGTTTCTCTAAATCAACAAATATCATATATAGATCCTCCTTACTTTCTCTATATTTCTCCATCAAACCTCTCAACAAATGTATAAAATCCATAGTAGATCTACCCAGTATGAAATTAATTTGATTTTGAGAAACTTTTGTATAACGTCGTAACCTATGCTTAATTAGTCTCCCATAAATTTAATGTATGACACATTAACTTGATTCCTCTATAATTTGCACACTCTTGTTCATCACTTTTATTCTTAAATATCGGAATGAACAAACTCTTCATCCACTCATCCGACATCTTTTATCTTTAAAATGAAAGTAAAAAGTTTCGCAAGCCAATAAATTCCTTGATCTTCTAAGTATTTCCACACTTCTATTGGAATATCATCGGGTTCTATTATTTTCACACTTCATTTTTTTTAAAGCTTCTTCAACTTTAAATTTACTAATACGACGATGAAAATAAAATTCTCTATTTTTGTTTAGAGTACTAATATTGCTAAAATCAATCGTATTCTCAAATCATTCATTAAAAAGTTTATCAAAATCACTCATCCACCTATTTTCAATATCATTTTCTAAGAAAAGGTACTTTATAATTTTCTTTCTTAATACACCTCATTTGAACTAGATTTTTACTTCTATTATCTCGTTGGTTGGCTAACTTATACATACATATTTCTTTTTATTCTTTAAAATGAAATTAAAAAGATTCGCAAGTCAAGAAATTCCTTGTCTTCTAAGTATTTTCACATTTCTATTGGAATATCATTAGGTTCTATTGTTTTTTCACACTTCATTTTTATTAAAGCTTCTTTAACTTTAAATTTATTAATACTACGATGAAAATAAAATTCTCTATTTTTGTTTAGTACTAATATTATTAAAATCAACCGTATTCTCAAATCCTTCATTAAAAAGTTTATCAAAATAACCCATCCTCTTATTTTCAATATCATTTTCTAAGAAAAGTACTTTATGGTTTTCTTTCTTAATACACCTCATTTGAACTAGATCCTTACTTCTATTATCTCGTTGGTTGGCTAACTTATACATACATCTTTCATCTACATCGGTATCCAATCTATTGTATAAATCATTAAAAACTAAATTTTTTGTATAATATATTGCTTTCTTAGAATTTCCACAGTCCACTTTATATCTTTCCTAATTTTTCATTTTTACATCTAAACCAAATTTTATAACAATGCTTCTTATTTTTATATTTTCTTATATATTTTAACTCTACCATCAATTATTTTTATTACAATCTTTATAATATAAACGATATATTTTTTTTATCAGAAAATAATTGATTTGTGTTTTACTAGATCTGTTCTTATAAGTAGTAATATGCTCATCTTTTTTTTTTTTTACATAAAACATTAACAACTACAAAATCATAAGCTAAAATATAATTTAATATAATTATATTTTCATTAGTCACTCCAAATTTATAACTGCCATGAATATTTTTAAAATCTTTTACGACTATATCAACATGTCCATTTAAATCTCCTCAAAAAAATATTGTTTCTTCAAGAGATATTTTTTATATTAATCTTTCTAAGTCATTTCAAAAATTTTCTTTTGAGCATACATCCAAACTTACTTAAAGAGCATAAATATTTATAACATTGATAATCTTAGCATCAACAATTATCTTTAAAGTTATAATTCTATCTCCATTCCTATTAATATTTAATAATATCCTTTAAATTTTTATTTATAATCACACCTATATCATTTCTAATTTGACTCTTACCTGAATACTAAAGTTTAAAATCTAAACTATCAATCTCTTTGGCTTTCTCTCCAACCAATTTAGTTTCTTGAATACATAAAATATTTATTTTTCTATAAACTATAATATCTATTAATTTCATTAATTTTCCTGTAAGAGTATCTATATTCCAATTTTCTAACCTAATTCTAGTTTCATGGACTAACCTTTTTAGCTGCATCTGTCCGTAATGTGAGAACCCTTGCTTATTTAACACTGCACATTATGCAGCCTGCACTTTTCTTTTCATTGTATTCAGGCCATATAGCGCATTACTTCCAGGGGGCGCCCTAGCATTAATACAATGTTTTAAAGGATTCTTGTAATAATTATTTCGATAAGTTTTACATTGGCTGTCAACTGCCTAACACAACCCTCCATCTAGTCGAGCATGAATTATTCTAATTTGGATTAAAATTCAAATACCAACTAATCCAAATAAGCTTAAAAATTTAGATGCATCATAATCTAAAAATAGAATAGCGATCTAGCTTATGGATCTTTGATTTTTTTCATATGTTTTCTTATTGATTATCCAATCGTGCTTATAGGCTTCTAGTGAGATCCTCTTTGAGAATCATCCCATTGCTTTTTTTATAGAGATATTGTATAGTAAAACTGCAATAAACATGATTTCTTTAGTCTTTGTATGATTTTTATGCTCAAATCATGAGGAAAGCTTTTTCTCTTATGCTTCTTTCAAGTGTGCAGCCAAATTGATTATTCAGTTCTTTTTCTCATCCCCAGATCAATTTTAGTAAACATATATCCAGGAACCTTTTTGGCATTGTGCATGATTGTTTAATGTCTAAAAAGATGGATCACATTACTCTAAGGTTTAAAAAGATGAATATTCATTATGTTTTACTCTACTTAAATGGCATAGTATTATCTCAACAGTACTAGATTGCTAAAATGAATTTATCTCTTTAACTAAATTATAATCCTGGAATTGAATCTATGTGCTTGTAGCTCTCTACACTTTTCATTACTAGTATGCTTTAAATACTTAACCGAAGAGTATAATCACAGTCATGCTTACGATTTTATGAATATTTAATTAGAATTTGATCGTAGTGAAGCATAATTTTTACCTATCAGTCTAATTTGTGATCACTATTGATTTTCATGCACTTTAGGCTGCAAAGATCATTAAACAAGTATATTCTGTTCTTCCGGACTATGGTAAAATTGTGCCTGCTCTTCTTCATGTTGGGGTTCTGAAACTTCCAGAGGCATGCAATTTCTCTTTGGGTGTGCCAGTGGGACCTATGTTGGCTAAACCTACAAAATCAGTCTCTGAGATCTTAGATAAGTTTCAAGGAACTGAGTTTACATGTGAATATAAGTATGATGGTGAGCGGGCTCAGGTATTTCTGTAAACTCTTTAATTGCCTTCCATGATTTGCAAATTATGAAACTTGTTTTATTATTTTTTAGAGGCTTTATTGCTTGTATCATCAATGTTTGGATGTTGCTTTATAGAATTTTCTAAATTTGTGGTAATACTTGAAGTTGCTTTCTGGTTTTTTTTTTTTGAATTGCAGATACATTACATGGAAGATGGTTCAATAGAGATATACAGCCGTAATGCTGAACGAAATACTGGAAAGTACCCTGATGTGGTCAGTGTTGTATCAAGGTTGAACTATAACATCATCGTTTTGTGACTATCTTTAAATACTTAATGTTTTACCGAGGATTGAGTCATTATATACGTATCATTGTTTTAGTGTGAATGGAGTTATGGAACTTATTTTGCAATTTCATTTTATTTCCTTTTTTTTCACATGTACATATGTGTTATCTATTCTTTTTTTTAAGCTTTCTTCTTTCAATATATTGCCAACTGCTTTTGGTTTCAATCAGTTGCCTGCAAGCGTTTTACTTTGATGCGTTATACTTGCCCATGACAATGATTGATCAGAACTTTACCCTTTTGGTCACGATTAAAGTTTGACTTTTTGTATAACTGAAATTTTTTTTCTTTGCACAATTCTTTAGTATGTTTACAGTAGTGCACTTGTTCAGTGCGTTTGTAAGCGCGTAATTGGTTTAGCATGGCATTATATGTTTCATATTTTTAATGAGTCTAATTATGCATGATCATCTTATTTGTGTGCAGATTCAAGAAGCCTGAAGTAAAATCTTTTGTGTTAGATTGTGAAATTGTTGCTTTTGATCGTGAGAAGCAGAAAATCTTACCTTTCCAGGTGACAACTGTATTTCTCGGGTTTAGCGTAGTGTAATTAATATAAAGAAAAAGAAATCCATTGTTTTCACTGAAACATCACAGCTCTGAAATTTTAAGAGTTAAACTTTAGAATTTTCTGTTACTACTTGGGAGAATTCGTGGAAAAACTGATGACATTATTTGTTACTTATAATTCAATAAAACTCATGTGTATGCTTTTCACCTACACTATAATCAAGAGGCCATGAATTGCGGTCATTGAAACAACCCTTTGTAGCGACCCCTTTGCAATACAGGGGTAAGGTTTTATACAATAACTCCTTTACATATCTTGCAGCAATAGAATCTCCATGCATTTGGTGCGCCTTTTTCTGATTTCATTATTAATTTATCTTCAAAATTGAAGAAATTATTACATGTCGATTATGGACATAATTCTTTGTAATAAGGGCTGCATATTTTCTGTGTGCTTTAATCAAATAAAATACACAACTTGTATACAATAATACATAGTTTTTGACTTCCAATTAAAAATATACAAGTGCATGCTCTCATTATTTACATGCATTAATTTCTTTCAAAACTGATTTCCAATGTTTCATACTATCAGTAGAATACCTCTAAATCGAGTGATTGATCAATTTTTTAATCACTTATTTAACGCTATCCCGTGAAATTAGTGTATTGGTTTTATTGTACTTAATGTTATAATGTGAACAATGATGTCCATTGCACTATTAAAACCTATGCTTTAAGTCTACATAGGATGCATAAAGAATAAACAATGTCACGCATCAAGCTTGTTTCTCATCATGTAGAAAATCTTTATTTTCATGTTATATAACTGTTTCTGGCCTGAAAGGAAGTATATGCTGGTTTATTTTAAGCAGCTATGATTTACAGTTGCTTTGAGTTAATAAATTAAGATTTCATGCTGTAGAATTTATTCTTGTAGGTCTTGAGCACTCGTGCTCGCAAAGGTGTGATCTTGAGTGACATAAAAGTTGCTGTATGCACTTTTGCTTTTGATATTCTCTACCTTAATGGACAGCCTCTTCTCCATGAGCAACTTAAAGTTCGCAAGGAGGTATTGGAGTTATTTTATGTTTATAATTAAAGTCATTCTATATGAGCAATTGATTGTTTGCAATTTTCACGCATTACACTCAGATATGTTACCAAAATCTCTTGGATGATAAACTACCCTGCTGAAGCAAGCAACTTTTTCCCTTGGGCATCATAGGATAAGAAAGAATAAATACGAGAAAAATCCAAGGATATTAATGAAGATTGTAAGTTTCTGTATGGTGAAAAAGTTAATAATATGAATTTGATTTGGCTAGTAATAGATTAAGAATTTAAAGATAAAATTATTGAGGTTAATATGTCTAGTGATGAGTTAATTGCTATAATGATAATTATTATTGAAGAAATTATGAATGTAGTCAATTTTTATGCTCTCCAGGTTGGACTAGAAGATAATTAAAAAATTTGAGAAGAAATAAATGAGCTATTATAACATATATTTGCTGATAAAAGGATAATTATTGAACGTGATTTAAAGTGAGAGAATTGTAGTTATGGAATAGGAGATAGAAATGCAGTGAGTGAAGTTTTACTTAATTTTTGAGTAGCCTATGATCTTACAATAATGAACACATTTAAAAAAAATGAGAACAACACTTGGTTAATTGTAAAATTGAAGCCATTAAATCACAAATAAATCCTCTTAGATTGAAAGGAACTTCTCTTGCATATATTGTTAGGTGTTTCCGCCAAAAAGGTCAACTACACCATACAGGATAGTACGTATAAGATATACTCTAAGAGTATAAGGATACAACTCAAAAGAATTATGGCTTAAGATATACGGTGGTGAAATTAGAAAGTTGAAAAATTGTTATTTTTTCAAGATGTGTGTTGACCTCCATATAAGTTATACAAATTAGATCGAACAAATACAGCAAAATCGACCGATTATGGATATGTCGCTGCACAAATTGAAGTTGAAGTTCCCCAATCGTTAGCGAAATGCTACCTCAGATCGCAAAAAAAAGTTCATTAATGCATCCATGACATCAGAACTGATAAAATATTCATTTTGCACATTTCGATGATCGATTGATGAAGAAGACGAGTCATTGATGCATGCATATCGTAGAGTTGAACGATGCTCAAACGACTTATTCTTGAAAGACCGACGCCACCAAACATCAAACGCTATCAAATGAGACGTTTCATCAATTAGGATGCGTCTGTGCGAGTGTCGATAAGATCGATGCAATATTGTGAGATTCGAGCTGAAATTTTTTGTTTCGATGTTGAAATCATCTAAATGACATCCAATTGCAAAATGCACTACGCCGTTGCAACTGG
This sequence comes from Cymbidium sinense, assembly GCA_021442155.1. Lineage (NCBI taxonomy): Eukaryota > Viridiplantae > Streptophyta > Magnoliopsida > Asparagales > Orchidaceae > Cymbidium > Cymbidium sinense. Next base: position 28,407,719 of record CM038232.1, on the reverse strand, counting down.
AACGTCGAAATTTTCTAGAATTGACACTCATATTTCATGGGTACGTCACATGCGAAATTTTGATGAAATTGATGCGAATTTTGGGGAAAATACTTAATTAACTTGCATAATCCTCACTTAATTCTCCTTGTAACCACCCATCTCGATCCATGTGATGCCCATACCGCGCCTTACCTCTTGCATGTTGCCCCATTCCCGCGTTATTTCTTTTCCCATATTCCTATCACTTTCCATTCACGCGTTGCCAACTCTCTCTCTCTCTCTCTCTCTCTCTCTCTTCCATTCTCTCGTCTCTCTTGCTCTCTTTAGTTTCTTCTGGTACAGTCGAAACTCCCACTCTCTCGTCTCGAGTCTAGCTACTAGGGAATCATCTCATCGTTTGTTCTTGTCTCCTAGAATGTGGAACAACAACCACCTAGGACCTCTTTTTCTAACCAATCAGAGCGACAACCCAAGCAGCTCATCTTCTTCAACCTAGTGTTCTCCTCTCCTAGTTTATCTCGCTCACCTCCGACCCACACCCTTGGACCCTCCAAAGCTAACTCCTGCTCCTTGCTTGAACAACAGAGCCAAGTGGCTCTATGCCAAACCCCCCTTTCAAAAATCCCGTCCCATTACATGCTTCCACCTGATCTCCCTGCTCCGCTTCCTAATTCTTCCTGCAATTCTGTACAACCTAGCAGTCACTCCTACCAAGTAGTCGCATATCACCCCTCAACATACTCGAACCTAGCATGACCTTGCTTACCTGTCCCTCATCCTCACAACAACCCTGACAACCTCTCATTCTAACTTCCTCTCTTTTTCTCCTTTCTAGCCATCTCACTCCCACCTTCTCTCTAGAAATCAAACAACCCAAAAAAAGAGGCAAAGAGGGAAAATTCTTGCCCATCCCTACCTGACTTTGCCTTGAAATTTGTGTCGATGTCACTTCCTGTTTTGTGCTAAATGTAAAAAATGTTAAAATTAATCAAGTACTTGGGCATGTTGTTCCAGCATGATAGGAAAAATGTCTAAAAACTTCTTAAGTATCTATGCCCCCGTTATTCCAATGTGGTGGGGAAACTTAGAAAATAGTGTTCATATGCATTGTTTCCAATGCTGCGAGGAAAATTGTGCGACTTGCTTGTATAGGTATTTGAAGGTCTATGTGTTGCGCGATGGGTACGAAGATCTCCTGGCCGTGGTATTGTAGGATACCGACCTTACACACTTCTTATAAGTGTGGTGAGCAGGCCTAGAATATTTTTTGATTTTGCAATTTTTTGAATTTTTCATATGTTATAGGGGTTTAAGCCTAGAATGACTTACATTATAAATGTGGGGTGCATTTTGATGGTAAAGATTCACTTAAATTTTGATTTTCTCTCAACATGATCATCATCGGATCGCTGGTTATAATATACGAAAAATATCCCCATCATAGGGCTGTTCTGAATATAATATATTTAAACTTGGTTGCTTGAATATTGCCAACTTTGTCTGTTTGCTTATAGAGGTTTGGGTTCATAATTTGCATTAAGGATCTGTCAACTTTACTTTGCATGTAGAGGATCAGATTTACGAGGCTATAGGCATGATTACTGAGAGTTTGCATTTTGGAGATGAAATTTTTTTGTAAAAGGCCTTGAAGGCCCAATGTAAATGGAAAATTAAATATTTTCAATAAATTTTGTGTTTGAATATCAAATTCTCAATTCAAGATGATGAGTAGATTATATTAAAACATGAGAGGAGAATTTAAAATATTTTTTTAATACAAATGTTGACTCTAACACTCATGATTTGGAGGATTAGATTTACAAAGTTGGACTTATGATCCTACCCTCTAGGTAGGGCGTCCTTCTTAAGACTAGTGTACAACTTGTCATGATTGTCATCTTAGGTGTGCGTAGTATGGAGTGGACAGGACTAGGTGTGCGTGTGTATATGGAGGAGAGGGAGAAATTGACAAAAGTGATTCATATATATATATCGACATACATTTGTGTGCGTGTGTAATGTGTATGTATATTTATTGCACCAAAGATAATAATTTTATTAAAGTTAAATGTATTAAAAGTGAAGATAAATAAGATTTTCTTTAAAGATGAAAATTTCAAGGAATGATGCAAATCCTATTTTGAGAAATTACTAAAAAAGAAATTTAATGAAGAATTGTTTTGAGATAGTATAACAAATAATGTAATAAAGTATATTATAATTTGTAAAAAGTTTAAAGTTGACACTGAAAAATATGCATAAAGACAAGGCTTTTCATGCAAATGAGATATCTATTGAGATTTGGAGAGTTATAAAGTTAAGTCTTAGTGATTTGGTTAATAAATCTTTTTTATAGAATTTTGAAGTCTAAGAGGATGCCAAATGATTGAAAAAGAAATATTTAGGTAACATATTTATGAACAAAGATGATGTTCAAGATTATATTAATTATAAAAAAATTAAACTTTTGAGTCATTTATTGAAACTGCTAGAGAAAGATTGGAGTAGGATCTTAAAAATATTACATCAACTTGGAAGAACAAATTTGTTTTCATAGCGAGAAGATATGCTATGGAGGCAAGTTTTATGGAATTAGTAGATAAGCTAGAGAACAAAGAAAAAATCTTCATATGTTTTTTATTGATACTATAAAAGCATATGAATAAGCCTGTTATAAATTGATTTGGTGAGGTATGTGTTTATGTTAACATTATTAAAGATATATATGATGGAACATTAATTAGTAGGAAAAGTAGTTGCATGATGACATAATAGTTTTCATTTATTATAGGTTTAGATCAACAATCAACATTGATTCTATATTTGTATCAGTTATGGATATAGTTACAAAGGATATTCAAAATGAGATACTTTGGTGTATAGTTTTTGCTAGTCGCTAATTGCTGTTAATGTATAGTGGTTGCATTCAGAACCAAGAAAAAAAAATATATGGAAAATTTTGACGTGCTAGCATGGTACATAGCTAAATAATTTGTTGATAATTTCTGCTTAATTAACTTAGAGAGTCTTTGTCATGATTTTGAAGGGTACTTCTCTTTGAAGGCTTTATATGCATTCTGTTGGTATAATTTCAATATGAAATCTTTTATTTACTGCTGTAGTGGTTAAGTAAAGCTCCTTTCCTCTTGTATGAAGAGCATAACCAAAAATTTCATATGGAAATTTTCCACCTGGATACATGGTGCATTTAGTTAAGGCTTTTAGTTTTGATTTCTGCTTAGTTAACTAAAAGTGTTTGCCATTATGTATATTTTGAAGGCTGCCTTTTCAAGGCTTTATATGAAAGTTGTTATTTATTGCTATTTCATTTATGACCATATCTGTTATTTTAAAAGTTGAACATGGAATCTGCTGTTTACTATGTTATTGCATTGTTATTATTTAAAAATTTGAGATGTGGTGGATGCGTGGAATAGTTTCTATTACTTGCTGAGAAGTTGCCAAGTGCCAATTTTTTTGTCATTTTACACAAGCCTTATATTATATAATAGACAATAGATTCATATTTTCTAGACATTCAGTTTAACTCAGAAGTTACCAATGCTCTGGGTTTCTATTTGAACATTATTTTAAATACTCTTTCTATGGGAGGTCGACCTTGCAGTATAGTTGGAAGGTCGCAATCTATGATGTCATTGACTGACTTTTAAGTAGTAAAAATCAGGCCATTCTGATGAAGTGGTTCAATGACGTAGTTCATAGCAAGTCATGTTGATTGGGTGGAATAATTGCGATATGATTCTCATGATAAAACAAATTCAAAGCAGATCATAGCCATGATAAGAAATTGTAACATACCTAATTGATATTTTGGAAATTGTGCCCGACACCATTGACCCTGCATTCAGTGGTCCTTTTCCTAGTGAAGCCAGTCCTTCCCATCATTTGACACTAGTGATGGGCTTGGGGGTGTTGCTGATAGTTGTGGTGGGCAGCTCCTATTCGCTGGGATGGTGATGAAGCGGCAATGCCTAGCCTTTTTTTAGCGGGAACACACTGTCGGTAGTGCAGGCATCATTGGCGGTTCATGAAGTGTCTTTGGTGGAAGTGGTGTTGGTGGAGGATGGGATGTTAACTTTGATGTAGTGTCATAGGCACAGTTGAACCCTTTCAATGATGTCTGTAGAAGGTCTTGGATGGAAGACTAATGCCATGGAAGAGGAATCCAAAAAGCAGCAATGTAATCTTTGATTTAATGTTGCAGCGGTCAAATGAATGTTTCTCTCTATATGAAGAGCAGAACCAAAATTTTTATATGTAAAATTTCCGCCTAGATATAAGGTATCTAAGTAAAGCTTTTAATTGTACGACCTGCTTGGTTTACTGCAGCATCATTATAGGATTTTGAAGGGCATGCTATTTCATTTGTAAGGTATTTATTATTTTAAATTGAATATTGAATATGCTGTTTACTATTTATTACTTTGTTAAGTTGCCAAGCGTCAATTTTCTTGTGTTTTTGCACACTACTTTAGACAAATAATTGATAGTTTGTGAAATTTAGCTTTTCTAGATGTTTTATTTATCTTTGGTAGGATCCAGAGATTTTGGTGAATTTTATTACGTTTTTGGATATTTTGTGGTCTTATTTTATTACTCTAGGTGTTGTTGGTGCAAATGATAATAACTAATGCTTTAAACTGTTTAATTTTGTTAAATTAGAATTTAACTATTTCTATTTATTGACAGTTGCACATTGTGTACTATAACTGAAGTTTTTTCTTAACTTGACAAATCTTTGTCAAGATTAAGATTGATATCATTTTCCTGACATTCAGCTTTATTGGTACTACGGGCTGCTAGTCATATACCTCTAAACACATACCATATCACCTTTGTTACATACTCTCAAATTGTACCTGTTCACGAACCTTTTTGAAGCAATCTCCTTGTTTAGTACTTTTTAAGGTTTTCAGAATGTTCAGCTAATTTTAAATCTGTGACCACATTGTATACGCTTTGTAGTGCTACTGAGGCTGTGGCATCCCTTTGCAGCGACTTTAGAGGGCTCTCATTGTTGCTTGGCTGCTTTGATGTATTAACTGCAGTTGCTTTGCCCCAAGGCTGGTGGAGGCTTAGCTGTTGCTTGACAATGCCACTTGAGACCTGTCCAACTCCAAGGAAGGCCTTTCTAATTTTGAGCGGTGCCAGTGTGGTTGTTGTTCCATTGGCAGATGGTCATGAGTGGCCTTATTGGTGCTGCCTTGCTTTAGTGAAGCCTCAGCAGTATGACACAGAAGCTTGGGGTGGCAAAGGCCTTCCTACAGCTTACGGTCAAAGTTACACCTTTTACCACCATGGCCCAGAGGCCTCATCATTGATGCTACTATTTTGTTGTGGAGTGCCAGGGAATCTTTGCTGCTGCAGAGCAATGGTGAGGCCATTGGAGATGGATGGGCCACTGTCTCTAGTAGCCATGCTGGAGGCCTCATCAATGTAGTAATTAGAGATAAGGGGGATGGACGCTTCAAGTATTTTGTTTTCTTAGGTGGTTAAGTGAATTTCAAGTCTTCCAGCAATATTAGTGTACGATTAGGAGCCCCTTTGTTATACTCATTTTTGGTTCTCAATGTGTTTAAATTAATGGTTAATGATTTATGCTTGTAAATTTTGAGCTGATAATTATTTTGATTTATGTTCTTTCTAGCTAAATGAGACCTCTTTAAACCCCAGAATTTAAAAATGTTGAGTATCGGTCTCTAGAACTTTTAATTTTGTGGAAGTTATTAGAATGTTATATTAAATACTTTCTTAGAATACAGAATTAAATGTACTGGTGTAAGGAAAAAACTTGCAAGGAAATTCATTAAGTTGTAAGCAAGTCTTTGTACTTATATTTTCAAAGATATTGCACGAATATATATAGGCACATAATGCATATATAGTGATCTCTTACATTAAATGCATCCTTACTGATACAATTCCACGTGCGATTTTATTTGGATAGATGCTTTAGAATCAGCGCCGAATGATTAATATGTGATTTTATTAATTGTTATTGTCTCTTCCCCTGCTAACAATTGCCTTCAATATATATGAAGCTGTGAAGGGCTGATTATTAAGACTTTGGACAAAGATGCTACATATGAGCCTTCGAAAAGGTCAAACAACTGGTTGAAATTGAAAAAGGATTATATGGATAGGTGATGTGGCTTCTATGTAATATATTTTGATTTACTTTATGGCATCCAAATTCAATAGTTTCTTTTCAACTTTTGAAGTTTTGCCTTGGAGTAGAATCACCATGTATATTTGTCCTAAACCAATTTTGTTCATGTGATTTATCTTTGTTTTTTTCCATGAATGTCATTTCTTTTTTCCTAGCTATTATAGTTCACTAACTTTTTGTATATTTATATTTCAAATCTTATAGTGCAAATTTGTATAAGTGCATGGCATCTTAATAGCATTTTTTTTCATCTCAAACTGGATTAGGAATAAGGCTTGAGACACTTGATTTGGGTTGTTGTTGGGAACCAATAGTTTTATATTAACTAAATGAAATCAACGTAGAAGAATATTTTTAGCGTCACCATATTATGATTTTTTTTCTGATTAGCAAATAAGATGATGCTGCCGCACGTTACCATGGAGCTTTGATGCCACTTGATAGCTTGATGTTGCAGTGGAGTTCTGATACCTCCTCAGGCAGTGTTGTGCTAATAAGTAAATTGAAATAGTTGTCAAGATACATTTGAGATGATGTTCACCTTGATATTCTGTGTGTATAACATAAGAAAGATTTGGAATTGCAATTGGTTCAAGTAATTCAGTAATATAACTAACATGTAAGATTTAAAATAATGGAAGAATAGTTTATGCTATTTTGCGATTAGATGGCTGATTTTTGCATGAAATACATTGTGATGCCTTGTAATGGGCATGGACTTTAATATAGACATGAGAAAGTTGACTCTAAGCAAAGTAACAATCGAAGTAAAGAAACATGGACAGGAAAATTGTTAATTGTTTGCCTAATTAACATACATGAAATCTTAATGAAGATTTTATCAATTAGAAGAGTTGTTAGACATGGTTTGACTATGACTGGATATCCTTATAGGCTTCAAAAATTCACACTCGTCTCTTTTGATAGAATTTTATATTGATTCAGGTCTAGTTTTTAGAAGGCATATTAGTTTTGCAGATTAGATATTTAGATATTTCGTCCTCATATTGTGAGGGCTTTATATGGGCTCCAAAATTTAGCCTCTCATTGAGAGGCTTGTTTTGTTCTAGGTTAAAATTTCGAAAGAAAGATTAGTTTATAAATAGTTCATTACTCATTGATTTTGTCCTTATTTTGCAAAAACTTTAGATATGGTTCTAAATAACTTGTTAGCATAAGCACCTATAATTAATTATCCCTCTCAACGGTAAGTGAGAACTTTCAATTAAAGCTAGCCCTTTACCGCTAATTACTTAGTGCATAGTAGCAATATTAAGGTTTATAAATTATAAAATTCATAACCCTTTACTTAAAGCGGATGATGGGATAAATGATGACAAATTCGATCAAGATCCCGTGGTCCCGTCATATTAAGTTGTCATGGTTCGTGGTTTACTAGTCAAAGGAGGTAATTGACCAAGCCTGATTGAAGGATCTTTGTTGGCAATCATGGATTAGTTCGTCCATAAGAAATTTATAAATTTGAGCGGTTGTTTAAGGGGATAATAAATTGACCTTGGTTAACATGGGGCTTTTTGCTCTATCAATTGCACCACCCAATAATTTACAACTGAATATGGGTCAAATCACTCTGTCAGAGGGCTTTAGGCGTGGCTGTAATATAATGGTGACATTGAGTGGCTAGACCACTCAATTATTGTCCTAATCATAATTTAGTAAGACCATTGAAAAGGCCAAACCATCTAATTAGAGGACAAGATGTCACATCCTTCTTAACTTAAGATTGCTTGAGAGTGATCATAATAATGCATTTGATGTGACAGTTTCTCTTTTGTGAGCTAAAATTTCATTAAATTTATCATTCGTGACAAGCAAGTGTGGAGGGTGGATAGTTTTTTTGATTTAAGCCTTTAAATGATGGATTTTATTTAGTTGTTTTTTTTTGTAAGCTCACAAATTTGTGGATATTTTTATATTTTATCGAGTTTTAAACTCGAGATGATTTATATTAAGTCTTTAAAATGTTTTAACAATAATATCCCCTCCAGCTGAGTTCATCTGACATCATGGCCATCATCAGGGTAAAAATTATTTGATTATTCATTACTTGCAATTTGAGCATTTTATTTTGGGATTGAATCCTTCTTGTTGAGATCGTTCTTTAATACGACCATCATTATGATAGTAATTGGATGCATTACTTGCCTTTACAATTTGAGAGCTTTACTTGCTGTGATCTTCCTTCAATACAATCATTATTGGGGTAAAATCACTTGTATCATTTATATTTGCAATTTAGCATCATTTGAATATTATCTCAAGACATCATTCTTGTCAACTCTTGTCCTAATAAGGAGCATTAGACTGGCCAAGTGGATCCCATTTTTGTGAACTCTAATCCTTGTGAGGGAAGGGGATTAGATTTCCATGTAAGACTTATGACCATACCTTAAAATCAAGGCTATTTGTTTAAGAATGTGCACATACGACAACTTTAAAATTTAGATTAAAAATTTGTATATATTCAAAATAAATATTGCCTTATCAAAATATTTGTACTCTTTTCAATGTAAGAAATTTGATTCAATTTCATTTTAATTCACATATCATCTTCAAATACTGAGTTTAGGCATTCAACATATGTCAGGGCACATGCAGGTTTTTTCTTGCTTGAATCTCATTGTGCTTGCATTATTCACGTGTAAATTTCATTATAATTATGCAATGCATTAACACATTTTTTGATGTACTTTTGTGATAATTTGCATGAGTTTTGATTCAATTGTATTATGTATTTGCGTGTATTTCAAAACACTTGCATGAATTTTGAGGCATTATAATTGAACTTGAAAATTGCTTCGTAAGACATGCAAGTCTTTAAATTACTTGAAGCTTTGAAAATTTGTGTGAATGTTTATCATTAAATAGTGCGCAAAGTTTTATTTTGAATTCTCAAATGGCATTTTTTGTCCAATTGTAAATGTAGATTGCGGATTTAGTAGCATTTATTATAAATTGAAATCTTTTAGGTGAATCAGAATATTTTAAGTACTTTCAAGTGTGATATTTTCATCCTTATATGTTTGAAAATTAATGTCATGGGTCCCACAAAGATTTCTTTTTCATTTATATTTTAATGGGCAATGGTTGCCCAAATCTATCATTCCAGTTCTTCTTGTAAGGTTTATGGTTCTAAGTTGTCGGAGTTTTCAAGAGGGTAGATTATGTTAGTGTTCCAAGCGAATTTTTAAGTTTTCTGAGTTCCCTAGAAGTTTTTATTTTATGTTTGTTTTTTTTGTTCATTCTTGCTCTTATCATATGAATTAATCTTGATTTCATAATTTTTTTAGTTTAGCTTATTGTTCATTTTTATTGTATATTTATATTAAATTTCTCTTTTTGTACCTTTTAAGTCCCTATATTTGTCCTAAGTTTGGCATTATTTCAACATCATTCTGATATCTTCGCAAGTGATGGTTTACCTCGGGAATGCTAAGCCTACTTGTTACGCTCTTCTAAGTGTAGTGGTTAATGTCTTGCGACACCACTATCTAAAATCTTGAAACTTATCATGCTCTTTTGAGTGTTGCAGGGTTTTCAAACATGTCACTCTTTTGAGCGGACTGTGGAGTATTTGCATAAGAGAGAGCACAAATTTTCTCGCTAAAAAAGATGTGTACGATCATTTAAAATTTATATCTTTTAGTTTATTAATCTTGTTTATATTTATTGTAATTTTTAAATTTTGGTAACCTTTTGGCATTTTTTCCATTTAAGGGGTTGATTTGGGAATGTTAAACCAAGCCTGCCACATTTTTTTGATCATGGTCTTCAAACTTGTGACACTCTTTTGAGTGTGGCTGAGTCTTCAAAGCCATGCTCTTTTGAGAGAAGCATGGTGGGGTCTTGAAGTATCTGCATGAAAGAAAATATGACTTTCCCCACACACATGCATGCGACAATGTTCAGATTTTAATGTTATACCTTTGTGATGAGCGACTTCGTTGAGATGACATAATGGTGATTTTCTCTTGGTAGGATTAAATATGATTTTTTTGGTTTTTTATTTCTAGAGAGAAAGAGAAAGAGAGCAAAAAAGGACGTTGATTGTCTTGTGTTCTTTGTTTAAAGTGTGATTTTAGAGGGAGAAAGTAGGTTTTCTCTCTCTACTTTAGAGAGAGAAAGAGCGAGAGAAGGTGAAAACTGTTGGCGAGCTTTTGAGAGAATTAGGGGGAGGGAAAATGGGTAGAAGGAGAGGGAAAGGGGGGGTTTTCGGAGGCACTTATCGGTGATGTGGGTGTTAGTGGTCTAGATTGCTATGAGTTGTAGTGAATAGAGCATTTGCAATAATAACAGGGAGAGGGGAAGGGGAAGGAAAGGTGGAAATAGCTAAGAGGTCGCTAGCCTTCTTTATAGTGAGGGAGGAGATGAGGCGTGGCTGTGTGCAGAGAGCATGCAAGCAAGGAAAACACCGTACGCGTGATCGCCCATCGTGTGGGAAAGGGGGCTGGGTACCGAGGGAGCAGGGGATGGTCCGCCTGTTGTAGTGGGTCCTGGGAGTCTCAACCATTGCCGTGGTGGAGAAAACGTATGGGAGGTTGTGGGATCGAGGAGAGGCAGGTGTCGGATCAAGATGAGTGGTTGATCGACAAGTGAGAGGGAGATTAATAGGGTTGCTAGTGAGTTGTTGTGAGAGAGCAAGTTTGGGGGCTTTGGTCAGGTCTTGTGAGGTGAGAGCCATCTGAAAAAAGAGCTTGGGTTGGTGGTGTTGAAGTAGAGGAGTGAGTGGTTTGCATGAGAAGAAGAGCAGTGAGATTCGATGTTGGCACAGGGAGATGAAGGATTGCAGGAGTAGAGGACACAAAGGAGCTTGGTCTGAGAGGAGTGAGGAGAGGAAGGAGATGTGCAAGAGGGTTAGTATTATGGTTTTTTTATAATTTTTTTGTTTTTTTGATGTATAGGACCCGTAAATGGAGAGTGTAAGGTACGACAATTGCAGTGAGATCTAACCAAGTACATGATTGATGTGGTTAGGGAAAATAAATAAAATTTTAATTCATTAATTTTTGAATATTTTTTGAATTTTTTTATGATAATAAGGTTTGTTTGAAAAATGATGATGATAATAATAACATTTATATAAATTTAATTAATTAAAAATCTAATTAATTTTGATTATATTTGTAATTATCAATTTTATCTTAATTTGGGAGGATTCGGCCTTTGGTTATGATTATAATATAATTGTACTATTGAGGGGAAAATCTTTGATCAAAAGGGCCCTTCATTTTCGGATCAAAAGGGCCCTTTATTTTAACCATTTTTATTTGAGATGCCATTAAGGGTCAGATCTGCTCGGTCAGAGGACCTTTGTCATAAGTTTTTTTTTAATGGTGCCATTGAGGGACAAAGCCACATGATCATATGACATATGCTATGTAATTACTAGTGTGAGATATTTTGAGTGACTATAGACTTATGGTTGATATGACATTGATTCTTTGAGTTTGGCTAATTTTAAATTTAATACTCGATAAACTATTGTAGAGGATGGATGGTTTTTTTTTTTTAATCTTTAGATGGTGAATTCACTTAAATAATTTTATATTTTGTATTTTTTGAAATTAATATATTTTATTAAACTTTAAGTTTAGGAGCATTAGGGCTTAGGACATTTTAGTTATAGAATCCTCTTCGGTTGAGATGTTTAATCAACACTATCATTATCAAGGTGTTTGGATTGTTTTTATTGTCATTTGTAACCTTATTATCTGGTGTTTGCTTGTAGATGGTTTGGTCTGTAAGTTGCATATGGTTTGATTTCATTTAAAAATTTGTTGTGGTGCAAACTTTGTTGACTCAATTTCAAATATAAAGCCCGCTCAATGCGCTATTTGACAGAAGAAGTTTCGCTGGGCTGTCTATCTCACTGATAATAAAGTAGGCTCTTTCATTTACGTATGATTTAAGTTTAGCTTGAAAATTAGTTGTGTTATAGAACTTGTTGACTAACTCTTGTAAGTAGAGGATCAAATTTGTTAGTTAGGGCTTATGATTGTTCTTTATAATCTTGAAATCAAGCATTTGCCTTTTAATTTTTTTGTTTTTTTGCTTAAGGCTATTGAAGATTGTATGCAAATAGAAGAGAAAAATTGACTTGATGAGATTCATGATTGTGTGATTTACAATTTGTAATGATATGATATCAGTTCATTTAATCACATTAAGAGCGTGGATTTAAATCATTTTTAATTTGTAATTTGGTTAAAATGTATCATTTAAATATTACCACAAGCATCTGCCTTTTAATTTTTTTTGTTTTTTTGGTTAAGGCTATTGAAGATTGTATGCAAATAGAAGAGAAAAATTGACTTGATGAGATTCATGATTGTGTGATTTATAATTTGTAATGATATGATATCAGTTCATTTAATCACATTGAGAGCGAGAATTTAAATCATTTTTAATTTGTAATTTGGTTAAAATTTATCATTTAAATATTACCACAAGCATTAGTCTTGTCAACTATGGTCTCTGTAGTTAGGATGGTTGAACTGGCTAATTAAGGATTACTACCCTACCTTGTAGTTAAGGTTGTCTGCATGAGAATGTGAATGACTTAACAAGTATGAGTTTAATTTCTTTAGGAGTTTGGGATTTTTCAAAATGATGCAAATATTTCAAAATGCTTGGAAGCTTTTCGAAGCAAGATAAGCTTAAAATTATTTCATTCACGCAACATTCTCAGATGTTAAAGTTCATCTTCATGTATTTAGCTTATTTGTCGGAGCACATGCGAACAATTTTGACCCAAATGAAGTTTCAAGAAATTGCATGCTTTACGAAGAGTGATAGTTTGAGTTCAATTAGTATTAGTTTGCACATTATTCTCACATATTAAGTTTATGTGTTTAGCACATGCAAAGGTTTTTAATTTAATAGACTTGAATATTGTTTAAAGGCTTTGTATACTTTTCAAAATTGACCAGTTTTAGTTCATTTTTATATTATTCTACACAACATTCTTGGATGTTATGTTTATGCATTTGGCACATTCATTAGAGGACATGCAAACATGTACAATTTGATAGACTTGAGCATTGTTTAAGGGGTTGCACATTTTTTGGAGCCAGATTATTTGAGTTCATTTACATTAGTTCACACAATGTTCTCAGACGTTGAGTTTGAATGTTTAACTCAATTGTTGGAGCACTAACATCTTTGATTTAAAAGATCCGAGTACAATTAGAAAACTTGCATGCCTCTCAAGGCAACTTGCATGACCTTTGAGGCATGATATTTAAGTTGAAAATTGTTTCATAAAGCATGTGCAAGTTTTATTATCATATGCATTGTAGATCCAGTGGCGTGTACCAATTAAAAAACTTGCAGGCAACTTGCATGACCTTTGAGGCATGATATTTAAGTTGAAAATTGCTTAATAAAGCATGTGCAAGTCCTGAAATTATCTGGATTTTATTATTTTTTGAATTTTTAAAGAATGCCTTTTGTTTGTTTGCATGTGTATGTTGTGGATCTAGTGGCGTGTAGCATTTTATTCTTCCTTTGATTTAAAACTATACTTCATTGCTTACATGTTTCTTATTTTGTTGACTTTTGAATTTTGGACGAGGCCTTTTTGTGTTCATCGATAAACTTTCAAATTCACTGTAGGTCTCATTGAGGCCCTTTTTGGCTCTTTTCAATTCATTCAATATGAGTTGTAACACAATCCGATTGTTAATTTAGAGGTACTCTTTAAGCTTGTTCGCAAGCTTGTTCATTGGTCGTAGGCGAGTTGTCAAGTCTCCTATAGGTTCTTGTATGTGTTTAATTGCTGTTCATTCAATTCAACATGCATTGCATTTAAATTTCTTATTTTTTTGTTACGTGGTTCTATGAAAGTGCTAGGCCTTTTCGTATGCCTAAAAAGCGTGCATAGTCAGTTTCATGAGACATGACAACTATGGATCTTTAGACTCACTGTGCTTGAAAAAATGCTCTTCAACCACCTTTATGACAAAAGAAACAAAGCAGATGATTTCCTTAGAGTGTTAGAACAGGACGTATGAGTACTTATTTTGTATTTTTCTTGCCACATCGGAATAGCAGTCACAAGTTTTAATTTTTTTTTTTTTTGTGATTTTTATTGCATTTTAGCATCAAAGCTGTGGACAAAAAAGAACACGATATATTTTATGAATAATTTATTTGTTCTCTTTTTTATCTTTAGCTTAACTTTTTTACCTTTTTGAGTTTTCTTACTATTTTGATTTTTTTACTCTTCTCAGAGACAGAAATCGTAGTGAGGTAGAGATAGAAAAAGAGAGTTTTTTAGCTCTTTGTTTAGATGGACAAAGTGAGAGAAAGAGAGGCAGGGGAAGAAGGCTGAGGAAGAGAGAGCTCTTTTTTATAAGTTCTCTCAATTTAGAGAGAGAAAGGAGGACATTTTCTCTTTGTTTAGATAGAGAAAATAGAGAGAAATTTTTATCTTTGTTTATAGAGGGAAAAATCGTGGGATAAAGGCTTGTTGTTTAGAGAGAAAGAAAAAAGAAGGGTTAGAGAAGAAAAGCAGATAGTAAGGAGGGTGGTTGGTTGAGTGTGTTGAGTGAATGAAGGTGGTTGGCTTTTTGAGGCATATTGATGAGGAAGATGAGCTGGAGATTGAAAAGACAGAGGGGACCTAACAAAATTGAGAGGATGAAGTACAACTCATGTGAGCTCAATGAGAGATAAGACAAGATACAGTCATACCCAGTGAGCAAAGAGACGCAAGCGCAATGGAGTGAATTGAGGGAGGAGGTTGAGGTAGTGGCAAGCTCAACAAGCTATGGTGTGCAGGTTGGTTGCATTAGCTGAGCCATCTGACAGAGATAGACGATAGAGATACGTGAGAGAGGATGAGTTTGAATGAGAGATAAGGAGCGGGGGATGAGCTTATGAGAAGGGAAGGGATGAGTAGGTTGTGGATTGTGTGCTTTGGTTGGAGGATAGACGGGATGGAGAGTGTGAGATGAGGGTTTGTGAGAGCTAGTGAGGGAGAGAGAGATGAGGGTTTGGCCATAGGGAGGAGTTCTTGTGTTCGGTTAGTTGCTATGTTGAGATTGGCGAAGTGATGAGGGTGAAGGAGGAGGTGAGATGAGAGAATCTAGTGAAGGGTCAAGAATTAGAGGCGAGAATCAACGGGGTAGGTTTTAAGATTTTATTTTATTTTTTGAACAAATAGATGGGATGGGATTTTACGGGGATTTTGGGCATTGAATGTTCATGGATAAGGATACAAAGATTTGATGGGATTTTGTTAAAATAAATTTAAAATATATATATATATATATATATATATATATATAGGTAATAAAAGTAATTCTTTTATTTTGGCTGCTTTCATGTTCTTTGTAGGCAATTCCAATCTTTGTAGGAAATTCCAATTTTTTAGATGTGTTGACGCAGTTCTTTTGCGAATGAGCAATATTTGAGTGATTTCTTATGCGATCGAGCATTTTGGACTGGATCCACATGACATCATTTTTGTAATCCATTGATCTTATCATATTTGAGTGAATTGATCTTGAGAGATCTCTTTCCTGATAATTTCATTTCTTAAGCTCATTGCTAGAATTTGTTTTGAAAATGGGTGACGATTTTAAGCAATTTTCATTGTGTGCAATGCATTTCGAGTCGGCTTTGCTGGACAATGTATCTGCTGTTTGTCACTCTTTTTGCGTTTGATCATATTGAGTTTTGGAATAGATGTAGAGGTCAACACTCCTTGATACCCTTTCTATCCTATGACCTCATAACAAGGCAAGCTAATTGTACATTATACTGATGCTCTAATGTCTACCTTGAAAGTCTTGAAGGTTATTTCATAGTCACCTAGTTAAATTTCCCATGATGACCTGTAATCGTGATCTTTTCAGTTTCTTAAATATCTCAGGCTGCCTGATTTCTTGTTGTGGGTAAAGATTAACTTGGTTGTTAAGTTTTTGTATGTTTCCAGATTATCTATTTTGTTGCAAACCATAGTCATGAATTTAAATTTCATTTTCTTTAGAAGTTCTATTTGTTTATTCCACTTGTGAAGTCATTCATTGATGCAGTGTTGGAGACACTTTAGATCTAGTGCCCATTGCTGCCTTCCACGGTCGCGGAAAGCGTACAGGTACTTACTGCAGAATATTTTATTTGTCATTCCATTGAATGAATAATCCAATTTAGTACTTACTTCGGCAAGATTGATATATCAGTTTCTCTGGGTCCAGCTTTGTATTTCTGAACAAAATAATTTTGTTTTGGTACCAGTTAAATTTTTTCACTTGATGTCATGCAGCACAGGTCTACTTATTCCCTTGCTAAACCCGGCCTTCTCTTTCACTTATTTTTTTTACTTGCAATTGAGCAGGTGTTTATGGTTCTTTTCTTCTTGCTTGCTATGATGAACAAAATGATGAATATCAAAGCATATGTAACATCGGTAAGATGATTGTTCCTCATACAAGGCTAATTGTTCATTCCTTTCTTTCTTCTTGATCTTGGCAAATCTATCATTTATATATTCTCCAGGTACTGGGTTTTCTGAATTACAGCTTGAAGAGAGGTCCAAAAGTCTTGGAAGTAATGTTATACCAAAGCCAAAAGTAATCCTTTTATATCTGATTGTAGTACGCCAGACTGTTTTTTTTTTAAATGTATGGTATCTGACCTACACCTTATTTCAGCCATACTACAGAGTTGCTGATTCAATGAATCCTGATGTCTGGTTCGAGCCAGCAGAGGTATTGTGATATGCTATTAGATGGTTTTGTTTTAAATTTTTTCATCAACATAATTTAGTTGCTTTATTGTTTTCCAATTTCGGTATAAATTTCAGGAATTATTGCTGAAAATAGTGTCGTACAGCATGCCTTTTTCATGTTTTTTAAATTGTTGAACTTCCATTATTGTTAGTTTTAATTCTTACTAATTATTCTCTTTGTATCACACCTATGATTACCATGATTAGTAGCTGTTTTTATCTTTAATCATGTTTCTTTGCTGACACAAATATTCAAACGTGTAATGAAGAACTGATCATTGAAGAGAATATTACAAATCAAAGTTCATCTTGGCACGTTGATTATTGGTGTTTTAGATTTTAGAAGTTAAATAGAACATCTCTTCGTTCTTGCAATATTAATTAAGGGTTTGTTTGGGATTATATTTTATTTTTATTTCTTTTTTTATGTTATTTTTAATATATTAAAATAAATTTTGAGTGTTTTTAAAAATAACTATCAACACCAAATATATTTTATTTCAAAATAAAACATAAATAAAATAAAATAAAAATAAAAAATGAAAAATTTAAGTGATCCCAAACGGCCCCTAAGTTATTGGGGACAAGGGATAATTAAAATCTCCCACATACTATCCTTATGAACTTTGGAGATGTGGTTAAGGGAATGAGCAATCAATCTCTCATTTGATACCATCTCTCCACGAACTTCTCTCCAGCTCCTCTCTTCAATGCAAGTGCAAACAGGGGGACTGGCACCATTGCACTGAACACACTACTGGAGAGACATGGGATGATTGGCCTGATTGGGATTATTATAGGTAAACATAAGAATCAATGCTTACTAATATTCTTGTTGGTACCATAAAATTGACCCAATGTGAGAGATGACTTGCATTATTGCTCTACTTGGGACTCTGAGCTATATTTCAACAAACTTGATAATGCAGCCAGGTTTTACACCTTAGTAATAATTTAATTTTGCCTGCATAGTAACTTCTATCATGATGCAATCTTTTATTTGAATTTTTTTGAGCCCAAAGAATAAGAGGAGTTTTTCATGAAGTGAGGTATGCAAGCTGGTGTTTTGAAAATGCATTGCGCTTTTATGGGACTGAGGTATATATCTGTTTTATGTCAAGTTTAGGCCTTTGTGGTATATAGAATAACTATTATCAATGTTTGAGAAAGTGGGATTGCAAAACAAAACACTTGAAAGTCGATGCAAAGCGAAGCGTAATTTCTAAAGCATAATGTGTAAGCTTCTTATAATTATATTTAGTTATTGTTTATTGTGTAACACAAGTGTTGGAGGATTAGGTATTAAATAAGTAAATTATTTGAAAATCTGGACTTTGATTGATTGTATATTAACTGTACGTCAAAGTTCATCTCCAAAGTATGATTCTATGACCTCTACAGAAAAAAGAGAATAACATGAAGTGAATTAAACAAGTCATTGGCTGTAGTTGTTAAGCGACTTCACATATTGCAGTAGTCAAAGTAAAGAACCAAAAAAAGAAAAAAAAACATACAAAATATTCTTTTTAAATGAGTGCTTAAGAGTTACATATTTATTTTTATAAGAAATGCATATTCTTTTTAATGTAAGTACACGTAAAGAGTTGAGAATCTGTATCTATGACTACAAGATGTAAACATGCACTTCAAGAAATTCATTGCAAAATGGAGTATAGCAATTAAATGGGTGAAACATACCTAACTTTCGCTAGGAATGTGATGCTTTGTTTATCTGCAGTCATGATGAAGTGTAAGTTATTAATGCTTCAATGGAAAGAGAGAAGCATAAGCTAGGCATCAATGAAGTTGACCTCAAGCAAGTTGTGGGCCCCAAAAAAGTTACATCCTGCTCTCGTGAAAGTTTTTTTTTAAAATTGTTTTGTGTTAAACTCTTGAGAGACAAATTAAATTGATAAGATTTGCCATTTGACATTAAAAGCTTAGCGTACAGTAGTAGCAGTTTAGCAATTAGATTTGAAAATTTACTATATTTAGCTTAAAATAGATCTTGGAGGAAATGATGACAAACATGCTTAAGATCTCATAGTTTCATTATCTTGAGTTGTTGTAGTCTCTAGTTTACTCGGTAGAGAAGGTTGTTAATGGTTGCTGATCAACTTGATTGAAGGATCCTTATCGACTACATGGGTTGCTTCTTTCAATGGGACCTTGTAGATCTAGGGTGATTGTTTGTTTAATGAGACAATTTCAATTCATCCTTAAATAACATGAGACTTTATGTCCTATCAAATATTCCTTATTATTCACAACTCAAGATGGTTGAGCCTTCGAGAACATACGGATGCAGCTTTGATCAGAATATAATGATGTTATTTTGCGGCAAATCACCTGGTCAGCTGTTTGTAACTACTATTTTTATGGTGTTATTTTGCAACAAAATCACAAAGACAACTGACTTGATCTACATCCTTGCTAGTGTGAGATCATTTGAGAGTGATCATAAAAGTATACTTGATATGATACGAGCTGCATTCTTATTAGCGTGAGATCATTTGAGAGCAACTAGATGAGATAAGATCAATCATTGTAGTTATTTATGTGGAGATCTCAACATTAAGCATGATGCCAACTCAAATAAATATAAAAAATAACTCATCTTGCAAGGAGATTTTAGGTGCAACACTCATTATTTAACTGGTTATGTGTAATATTTTTTCAAGTGTCGATCATTAATTGGTAGCATCAGTCATTTATCATTTAGTTTAATTAATTGATATACTCTTCTTGTTAGCTTTGATTCTGTGATTCCTTCCTTTTAAATACATTTCCTTTAAATTGCATTGATTATTACAATGATTATAATAGATTGATGAACTAGAAATTTTACCCTTTTCTGTTGGTAAATAGGTTCATCACAATTGTGTGGATGATTGCAAAGACCTTGATTTGTATATGAACAGCAGGCTTCGCCCTTTCTTACAAGTCATTCAGTCCTAATTCTGTAAATACAAATATTGGATACCTTATTATTGCTGCACCCTGTGAAACTTGTTCTGCTACAAGTTCTGTAGAAACCATTTAGAGCTATGAGTTGCAGACTTGCTGATGAATATGCTATTCCACTTGTGCATATATTATTTATTATGGTGGATGTAAGACAATTATTTTAATTCTTTTTTGTTGTTGTTTTGATACTTATTTTTATTTGCAACTGAATTTCACTACTGATATTTTAATTTTTGTTCCAGGTCTGGGAAGTCAAGGCAGCTGATTTGAGCATTAGTCCTGTTCATCGTGCAGCTTCTGGCATTGTGGATCCAAATAAGGTTCTGGAAAAGCTCTTTTTTTTTTTGTCGCCAGGGAGCATGCATTACTTTGTTAAAATGCAATCAAAATGCCACAATATAGTTTCTAATTGAAAAATATCTTCAGGGTATTTCTCTTCGATTTCCTCGTCTACAACACGTCCGAGATGACAAAAGCCCAGAACAAGCCACAACATCGGAGCAGGTATGTGTCTGATGTTATGTAAGCTGGATAACTTTTTTGGTTGTGCACCTTCCCCAAGCAGACTGCAAAATTTTACTCTGCTAGGTTGCTGAGATGTATCGTGCACAGAAGATCAATCATATGAACAATCAAGAGGAAGAGGAAGATGAATGACATGGTTTTCTGCTAGCAATCAAGTTATTTCATTCCTTTGAGGTCAGCATAATGGTTTACTTACTAAAGTTCAGAACACATTTTCTGTATTAACTATCAACTTATCCTACCTTCTTGTGACAACTACTTTATCTATTTAATGTAAATCTGGAACATTCTATACCTATGACCTTATTTTTGTTTGAGATTCTGTGGATCTTTTAGTTCAATTAGCATGCTTTATAGTTTATATCTTCTATAGTAATGGTCCTATACTAGTTCTTTGAATTGCAGTGTCTTAGAATCACAAGATTCAAATGATTGATGAGAATCGATACTATTACAATCTGCACTTTGTTATTAATCTTGAGGTTTCAAGAATCTCAGTTTTTCTCACTATCTATTCACAGAGTGTTGCCTATATTTGTAGGCTACTTATTCTTGCTGCAGATGAAAGGGTCAAAGGTGGTACTGTCTTTTCCCAAAAATAGAACAAAATTTTAAGTTGGTGTCCTAAAAGAGAACTACCCTCATGAGTGGGGTTTTGAGTTATATTTGTCCACAACGATAAACTTCCTACAGCTATTTCATCTGCCTAGAAGTTATAGACTGTTGTCCTGGGCATGAGATGATTAAATGGAGCCTTTCAGAACACCAGAGCGGTTGTTGAAGGAGTTTTGGGGTGGGGGTAGAATCAATATGCAGTGTAGCAGCTTCAAGTATAATGTGAATATGCAAAAAAATATTTCTTGTAATTTAAAAGAGCAGAGAACACTGCATGGTTCAAAGGAAGTTCGAACATTGCAAAGTAGCGGATTTGATGTCACGCAGATTTTCTAAAACAACTAATATGGTGTGGTTGTTCTTATCTAGTTGATAGGGGATGGGCATAGAAATATATGGTTGCGGATATGGCACACGTTGATGATAGGAACTTGAGTTAATAGAGATTATAGTGGTTTTTTTTTTTTTTTTTTTGTGGAATCACTCTTAGGAACACTACCATTGCCGGTCCCAAGTCCGGATGTGAAAAGTGGAGGTTGCGTTAGGTAGTCGACAGCCAGCGTAAAACTTGTCGAAATAATCATGACATGAATCCTTTAAATCATTGTATTAATGCTAGGCGTCCCAGAGCGGCCGTATGGATTGAATACTGAAAAATGTGCTAGAGCATTGCATGGCCGTGCGGTGTTAAATAGCAAGGGTTCCCACATTATGGATGGATGCGGGCAAAGAAGTTAGTCCATGAAACTAGAATTATGTTAGGATCTTGGAATATAGATACTCTTAGTAAATTAATGGAATTAATAGATATTATGGTTCATAGAAAGATAAATATTTTATGTGTTCAAGAAATTAAATGGGTTGGGAGAAAGCGAAAGAGATTGATAGTTTAGGTTTTAAACTTTGATATTGGATAAAGTCGAACTAGAAATGGTGTAGGTTTGATTATAGATAAAAGTTTGAAAGATAATGTTATAAATATTAATAGATATGGAGATAGAATTGCTTTAAAGATTATTGTTGATAAGATTATCAATGTTATAAGTGTCTATGCTCCTCAGTAGGTTTGGAGGTAAGCATGAAAAGAAAATTTTTGGAATAAATTAGAGATTAATACAAAAGATATCTCTTGAAAGAAAAATTATTTATTGGAGGAGATTTAAATGGGCATGTTGGTAGAGTGGTAGAAGATTTTAAAGTATTCATGGTGGTTATGAATTTGGGTGACTAATGAAGAAGGTAGGGTATATTAGATTTTCTTTACTTATGATTTTGTAGTTCTTAACACTTTATTTAAGAAAGAGATATATTATTACTTATAAAATGGATCTAGTAAAAATCTGATTATTTTGATAAGAAAATTAGATCGCTTAGATTGTAAAGATTATAAAAGGTGTTTATTCCAAGTGAAAATCTAAGTACACGATTGTTAGTTTTAGATTTTAAGATTAAAGGTTGTAGAGAAAAAATAAACCAAATTATTGTCCTAGAATTAGATCACTTAAAGAACACAAATAAAAATATTTTAAAGCTACAAGAGATTATGAGATGTTAATGAGGAAGTTAACATTATGTGGGAAAAAAAAGCAGTGAAATTAAGCAATTCTTAAGATGTGCTTGGAGAATCAAAAGGAAAAACTTTTAATAAGAATAGTTGGTGGTGGAGTCGAGTGTAGAAAAGATAAAAAATAAGAATATTATTATAAAATTTGATTTAGATGTAAAACTTCGGAGAATTGGGAAAGATATAAAATTGGCGTAGAGATTCTAAGAAAGATATATGATGAAAAATTTAGCTTTTAGTGATTTATACAATTTATTAGATACCAAAAAAGGTGAAAGATGTATGTATAAGTTAGCCAACCAAAGAGATATGAGAAGTAAAGAAGGTGTATTAAGGATTAAAATAATAAAATGCTTTTTTTAGAAAAGGATATTGAAAATAGGTGGATGAGGTATTTTGATAAACTTTCAATGAAGGATCTGAAAGTCGATTGATTTTAACAACCTTAATACTAAACAAAATAGAGAATTTCATTTTATTGTCAGATTAGTAAATCTAAAGTTAGTGAAGCTTTAAAAAAAAAAAATGAAATGGAAAAGCATAGGGCAGGATAATATTCCAATAGAAGTGTGGAAATGTTTAGGAGATCAAGGAATTTCTTGCTTACAAATCTTTTAATGTCATTTTAAAACTAAAAGATGCCAAATGAGTGGAGAAAGAGTTTGTTGGTTCTATATTTAAGAATAAAGGTGATGCACAAGAGTGTGCAAATTATAGAGGAATTAAGTTAATGTGTCATACATTAAAATTATGGGAGAGAGTAATTGAGCATAGATTATGATGATCTGAAGTTTCTCACTGTCAGTTTGGTTTCATGCCGTAGATCTATTATGCATGCTATACATTTGTTAAGGGGTTTGATGGAGAAGCATAGAAAGTAAGGAGGATCTACATATGATATTTTTATTGATTTAGAAAGCTTATGATAAAGTTTGAGATGTTCTTTGGAGAGTTCTAGACGAGAAAGGAGTTAATATTGGTTATATTCAAGTCATTAAGGATATGTATACTAGAGCATTACTTGTGTCCAAACACAAGGAGGATTGACAAGATATTTTCCTATTTCGGTTGGATTACATCAAGGATCAACTTTAAGCCCTTATCTTTTACTTTAGTTATGGATGTTCTTATTAGGCATTTCAAGAAGATGTACCTTGGTGTATGCTTTTTGTTGATGACATTTTTCTTGTTGATAAGACTAGAGGAGTCCAGAAACTTGAATTATGGAGGTCAACTCTAGAGTCTAAAGGTTTTCGTTTAAGTAGATCTAAACCGAATATATGGAGCGTAATTTTAGTCGTAGAAGTTTTAGTGGTAGTGTGACATTAGGTGATCAAGTCATTAATAAGAGTGAGCGTTTCAAATATTTAGGCTCTATTGTTCAAAATGATGGTGAAATAGATGGAGATGTTATTAGTAGAATTCAAGTTGGATGGTTGAAGTGGAGGAATGCATCGGCTATTATGTGATAGTAAGTTCCACTTAAACTTAATGGAAAAATTTATAAGATAGTGGTAAGACCGCAATGACTTATGATGCAAAATGTTGGCCAATAAAAGAAGATAAAGAGTTAAGTTACTGAGATGAGGATGCTTAGGTGGATGAGTGGCTTTACTCTTAGAGATAGAATGCAAAATATGAGTATATTCGGGAAAAAGTTGGAGTAGCTCAGGTGGTAGATAAGATTAGGGAGAGTCGTAGATGGTTTGGCCACATAAAGCGTCGACGTCATGACGATTAGGAGAGTAGATGCATTAGATTTGTCTTATGTTAAGAAAGATAGAGGTAGACCTAAAAAAACCTGGTTAAGATGTATAAAAAATTATCTTAGTATACTTGATTTAAATGAGAATTTGACACATAATAGGACACAATGGAGACGAAGGATTCATGTAGCCGACCCCACCTAGTGGGATTAAGGCTTGTTTGTTGTTGTTGGAATCACTCTTAGGATACTAATAACTCTAATGAAGATGAAAGATTTCTACTTTTTTTGTTTTTTTTAAAGATGTTTGGAACTTTAGACTTGCTATGCATTTATCTATTCCAATTTAGAAGGTGATTGCTATCGTACACTCTAGAGAAGGAATTTCTCAGCTTAGTAGAGTTCTATTTTTTAATTGGGGGCAATTACATACATAACCCCCAATCTTATATTTTTACAATTTTGTTCTTTGGACCTTTTTTAATCTTCTAGCTAGGTGCAATCGATTTGCTAGAAGAAATTACTCGGCAGTATTGGTCCTTTTGGCATAAGCGAACCTTCTCTGCATCTAGTAAACTATGTAGAATCCACTCCGCAAACTCTCAGCTGAGACTATCTGCACCGTCAGATCTCCTGATGTAACAATGGAGCTCTAAAATGAGCTCAATGTTAATATAAACATCTTGCTAAATGCTTTTTTTGATTAAGCATAGGCAGTCGTAAGCTCCACATTTTTGAAAAACAGACTTGTCCCTGAATTGAGTCAGATATTGTGATTCTCATTCATTTCATGAGTCTTGAGATTTAGTTTTTATGACCATTAAAGGTTGCCAAAAAGCTAGGGGATAAGAATTGAAGATGAAGCAGATACCAACATATCTATCCTTGGTGTATGCTTTTTGCCGATGACATTCTTCTTGTTGATAAAACTAGAGAGGGAGTCCAAGTGAAACTTGAATTATGGAGGTCAACATTAGAGTCTAAAGGTTTTTAGAGTAGATCTAAAACTGAATATATGGAGTGTAATTTTTGTAGAAGTTCTAATGATAGTGTTGTGAACAAGTCATTAATAAGAGTGAGTGATATTTAGACTCTATTGTTCAAAATGATGGTGAAATAGATGGAGATGCTATTAGTAGAATTCAAGTTGGAAAGTGGAGGAATAATCACATGTGATATAAAGTTCTACTTAAACTTAAAAAATTTTATAAGATGGTGGTAAGACCCAATGACGACATGATGAATGTTGCCCATAAAAAAGAGACAAGAGTTGTGAGATGAGGATGAGTGGATGATTTTGGTTTACTCTTAGAGATAAAATGCAAAATAAGTATGTTCGGGAAAAAGTTGGAGTAGCTCAGATATAAGATTAGAGAGGCCTTAGATGGTTCTAAACATGACTGTCCCATGACCGGTTAGAGAGTAGATACATTAGATTTACCTTATATTAAGAAAGGTAGAACTAAAAGACTTGGTTAAGATAAAAAATGACCTTAGTATACTTGAATTAAATGAAAATTTGACACAATGGCGAAAAGATTCATAAATGACCCAATGGGATAAAGGCTTGTTGTTGTTGTTGCTTATAGATATGTTAGAAGTTAACAAATGTATATTAAATATCTAGAGAATGGATGCTGAACTTGGCATTTTTCTTAGATGCTTGCTTGATATTGACTTTTGACTCGAGGGTTTTTGAGATTCATTTGATACGGAGCTACCAAGTAAGCAATTTGAAGTTATGTTTGTGAGTGGATTTAGAGGTGATTTTTGGTTGAATAATATTAAATGGGGATTAAGAGCTCAGCTTCATCTTCTTCTTCTCATTAGTAGTTCTAACTGGAGAGCCTAAATGTATAGTGTATATGGATGGAAGTCTTTATCAACATCCTCAGGACTAAAATATTTTTTAAGTTTTTTTTTTTCTCATTTACAAATTTAAGTTTCTCTTGACAAATTTTCTTTTTCAAGCAGCTATCAAGATGGTATCAAGCAGTTGTTGAAGGCAGCTTGTAGCATTGTGGTTTTGTATCAATTTAAACTAATTTATGGAAAGGGCCTACTTGGGTTCTCTTTTAAATGTTGTCATTTTACATCTTTGCCTAGTATTATTCAAAACTAATGCTATTTTCAAGGATTGTACATTAATTTTATATCCACAGTAGTTGTCTTCAATCATTTATGATAATGTATGATATGTGAGGTGAAGGTTTTAGTAATTTCTGCTTTAATTTAATTTTGTAATGCGAGATGGCATGAATGTATTGATAGTAGATCATCAATCATAAGCATCAATTTTGTTTCAATGAGTGTTTCTGATTAAAGATGATATATTTGAGATTTTTAAATTATTTGAAAATAAGTTTATAGGTTTTTTGATATTTAGATTGTATTTGATGATATCAATTAATTAAATATAGTGTTCAATATTAACACTATCGGTCCCAAGTCCCGGATGTGAAAAGTGGAGGGTTAAGATGGCGATGAAACCAAAGATAAAACTTGTCGAAATAATCATAAAATGAATCTTTAAAATATTTTAGGGCATCCCTTGGACGACCGTATGACTTGAATATAGTGAAAAGTGTGCAAGGGTTGTTGTATTGGAGCTCAGGTGCTGTGTTAAATAAGCAAGGATTTCAACATTATGGATGGATGCGAGCAAATAAGTTAGTCCATGAAACTAGAATTAAGTTAGAAACTTGGAATATGAGTACTCTTACAAATAAATTAATAGAATTAATAGATATTATTCATAGGAAGATAAATATTTTATATATTCAAGAAATTAAATGAGAAGGAGAGAGATAGGTTAGGTTTTAAATTTTAGTATTTAGGTAGAAGTTGAATTAGAAATAATATAGGTGTGATTATAGATAAAAATTTAAAGGATAATATTAGAAATATTAATAGGATTGGAGATAGACTTATAGCTTTAAAGATTATTATTGATACTAAGATTATTAATATTATAAGTATTTATGCTCATAAAGTAGGTTTGAATGTAGATTCAAAAGAAATTTTTTTGAATAACTTGGAGGGATTAATATAAAAGATATCTCTTGAAGAAAATATATTTATTGGAGGAGATTTAAATGGATATGTTGGTAGAGTGATAGAAGATTTTAAAAGTATTCATGCTGATTAAAAAAAGATAGGATTATATTAGATTTTGTTTTAATGATTTTATTTATTTTATTTAAGAAAAGAAATATATTATTACTTATAAAAAAATGGATCTAAGAAAACACAAATTGATTATTTTTAATAAGAAAAATAGATCGTTTAGATTGTAAAGATTGAAAACATTTAGTGAAAGTCAAAGATTCAAGATCGATTATTAGTTTTAGATTTTAAGATGAAGGATTGAAAGATGAAAAATAAATCAAATTATTATCCTAAGATTAGATGGATGCATTTAAAGAACATTAATAAAAATATTTTTAAGAGCAAGTTATAATAGCTTAAAATTTGGGATGTTCATAAATAAGTAAATGTTATATGAAAAAAAATATCAAGTGAATATAAACAAGTTATAAAAAATATACTTGGAGAATTAAAAATAGTTGGTGGTGGAGTCAAAATGTGCAAGAAAAGATAATAAATATTGTGTTATAAATTTTGATTTAGATGTAAAAATTTGAAAAATTAAGAAAGATATAAAATGATCCATAGAGATTCTAAGAAAGCAATATATGATGCAAAAAATTTAGCTTATAGTGATTTATACAATACATTGTATATCGAAGAAGGTGAAAGATATATGTATAAGTTAGTCAACCAAATAGATATGAGATGTAAAGATCTATTTCAAGTGAAAGATGAAAATCATAAAGTATTTTTCTTAAAAAAAGATATTGAAAATAGGTGGATGAGGTATTTTGATAAACATTTCAATGAACGATGTGAAAATATGATTTATTTTAGCAACCTTAATACCCTAAACATAAATAGAGAATTTTGTTTTTATCGTTGCATTAGTAAATTTGAAGTTAGAGAAGTTTTACAGAAAATGAAGTGTGGAAAAATAATAAGACCTAATGATATTCTAATAGAAGTGAAAATGTTTAGAAGATCAATAAATTTCTTGGCTTATAAATCTTTTTAATGTTATTTAAAGACTAAAAATATGTTAGATGAGTGGAGAAAGAGTTTGTTGATTTTGATAGTTTAGAATAAATGTGATGCACAAGTGTGCAAATTATAGAGGAATTAAGTTAATGTGTCATATATTAAAATTATGTGAGAGAGTAATTGAACATAGGTTATGATGCGATACAAAGGTTTTTCAAAATCAATTTGGTTTCATGCCTGGTAGATCTATTATGTATACTATACATTTGTTGAGAGATTTGATGGAGAAGTATAAAGAAAAAAGTAAGGAGGATTTATATGATATTTGTTGATTTAGAGAAAACTTATGATAAAGTTTCAAGAGATTTTCTTTGGAAAGTTAGAAAGGAAAGGAGTTAATATTAGTTATATTCAAGTCAATTAAGGATATGTATACTAGAGCTATTATTTGTGTCCAAAAGCAAGAAGGATTGACAAAATATTTTTCTATTGGATTACATCAAGGATTGGCTTTTAAGCCTATCTTTTTTTGCTTTAGTTATGATATTCTTACTAGGTATTTAAGAAGATATACCTTGGTGTATGCTTTTTGTTGATGACATTCTTCTTGTTGATAAGATTAGAGAGGGAGTCCAAGAGAAACTTCAATTATGGAGGTCAACCTTAGAGTCTAAAGGTTTTCATTTGAGTAGATCTAAAATTGAATATATGGAGTACAATTTTAATTGTAGAAGCTCTAGTGATGATGTTGTGACATTGGGTGACCAAGTCATTAAAAAGAAAGTGATTCAGATATCTACTCTATTGTTCAAAATGATGATGAAATAGATGGAGATGTTATTAGTAGAATTTAAGTTGGATGGTTGAAGTGGGGGAATGTATCTGGCTTGTTGTGTGATAGAAAAGTACTGCGTAGGCTTAGAAAATTTTGTAAGATGGTGGTAAGACTTGCAATGATTTATAGTGCATAATGTTGACCAATAAAAGAGAATCATAAGACTAAGTTAAACATTGCAGAGATGATGATTCTCAGGTGGATGTGTGACTTTACTCTTTGAGATAAAATGCAAAATGAGTATGAAAAAAAAAAGATGAGATAAGATTAGAGAGTCATCTTAGATGGTTTGACTACAAAGTAGTGGGGTGATTGGTAGAGAGTAGATGTATTAGATTTGCCTTATGTTAAGAAAGATAGAGGTAGACCTAAAAAGACTTGAGTTAAAATATATAAAAATTGACCTTAGTTAACTAGATTTAAATGAGAATTTGACAGATAATAGAACACAATGGAGAAGGACTCATGTGGTCGATTTCACATAGTGGGATAAATGATTGTTGTTGTTGTTGTAGTGTTTAATATAATCTTTAAATGGGTTATATGCTTTTCAATCATCCTTATTTTTTAATGTTTGATGGATTTTAAATTATTATGAAAATCTGTGAAGTTTGATGTGTAAGTGATTTTTATGTTGTAAATTACAGTAATTAGAAGATTATATATATTGTATTGTTGATTATGATTGCTAGAGAATGATGAAGACTTAGGGTGTGTTTGAGGCACCTATAAAAAATGCATCACAATGCCCTTTGTAAATTGTGTTATGACAATATTTTGGATAATTTATGATGAAAAAATTATATATTTTAATTTGACTTGTTAGAGTGCAATATTTAGAAGTTATAATTTGATTTTTTTTAAAAAAATAAAAAATTGTAATAAACTCCATAGCTTTTTAAACATAAGTTTTTTTTTTATAGTTGCTCCATTATTTATTCAGGTAATTGTGGTAGCTCTGGACACATCTTTAGATATGATCATTTATCTAAATACATCAAGAGATTCTATTCATAACAATATTTTATGATTATATGATAGTTATCCTAATAGATTGGTCTTTAAGGCTACATGAAATATGGAAATTTGTATTTATAAATAACACTACAAGCTTTTATCCCAATATGTGGGTGGGTTATATGAATTCTTTTTCTTCAATGTGTTCATCATATTTTTATTTAATCGTAATAAATTTAAATCATATTTTATATTTTTTAATCAAGTTTTTTTTAAAATTTATTTTTAAATTTTTTAATATAAGTTGAATCTATATCTATTCTTCTATTAGATGATTGATGTTTTATGTGATCAAATTATCTAAAATGATTGCGAAGTTGTGTCAAAAACTTATGCCATTGTTGATTGGTGATCAAAGAAATGTTAAATAAAAAACTGGTTGAGGATTTAATAAATGCGTATGGTTGTTCCCAGCAAGTAATAATAGCTAAAGTAACAGGAAATCTTAACAAAATTTGGCTTTGTACGCCTCATAATAATAAAAATAAAAAATAATATTTATTATTATTATTATTTTAAAAGTTCCAAAGTTCTCTTTGGAATGAAATATCTCTGTTTTTGTATAAATAAAATAGGAAACTTCACAAAGTAGTTGGTCTTATGGCAAAATAGTTATATGATTTTTGATCATAAGAGCTGCTCAAATTTTAGGCTCATCATCTTCTCTATTTTAAGCTGTTGTAAAGTGTGTGTTTGGATTGTGATGATATTTGAATGTTAACAATGTTATTAATTGGTTATTTGTGCATTAAAACTTATAACATCAATAGTCATCACATTAATGGTTAGTGCTTATTAGAATTATCTTTGAATCATTATTGAATTATAATTGAGCAATCCTTGAACAAGGATTGAACACTCTTAAAGCATTATTTTTAATATGATTGAATTATTTTTAAAATATTATTGTTCATGTCGAGTAATCTTGAAATCATGATTAAATCAAGAATGAATAATCTTGTAATAATGATCTTATAATTTTTAATGTTTAGAGTCAAATCATCTTTTTTTTGTGATTTGATTAATCTTAAAATAACCTTTTGAGTCATAAAAATAAATAATTGAAATAATCTCTAAAATCTTAATTGATCATGATTTGATCTTTTGAGGCATGGCTCAAAAGTAGTTCAAAGAGTGTTCCAAGGATGAAAATAGGATTCAATCATAATAAAATCATTGCTAAAAGATTATTTGATATTTATTTAATTGTGATCTTAGTTGTGAATTATGGAAACTACTAAACTTTTATGACTTTATTATGCTCATTTAAATTAGTTTGTTGTATATACAAATAATTATTTTGATATTATTGAGAAGAGGATTACAGTGTTTAGGTCACATATAGATGTGAGTATGCCATTAGAAAATTGGATAGGACTAGGGCTGCAAAAGAATGAGCCAAACCTAGCAGAGGCTTGTTGCAGCTCATTTGTCATTTTGAGCTGATTCGAGCTTTTAGGATGGTGTTCAAGTTGAGCTCGCTTAAAAATCGAGCTCGAAATTTGTTCACAGCTCGACCAGATTGTTTGTCGAAATATAATGTTAAACTGTTTAAATAAAAATAAACGAATATAAATGTTATAAACAAGCTTTAATCGAAAGCCATGAAATGAATGAGTTTGTTTAATGAAATAAATGAATGTAAAACAATTTCGTTTCATTTAGCAATAAAGTATTTATAAAAGTGTTCGTTATTAAATGAATAAAACATAATGAAGCCACGAAGCATGAGGTTGAATGCTTGTTCATGCTCTAGATAAGATTTGAAGCTTATGACATCATTGGTAAGGTTAAGAGATTCCTTTTTTGGTTAGTTCTTTAGAGCTCTTCAAATGCAAGTTCTTTGAAGCTCTAATTTATCTACTAGTATTAAGGATGTTAATGAGAAGAATGATGATGGTCAGTCCACCATGTTCAAGATCAAAGAAAAGTGAACCACATTTAACATTGCTAAATTTAGTTTAATCTCTAGGTTTGACTTTAGAGCAACCTCACTTGAGTTTCAAGAAATATGCAGTAATAGGTTGAATGAAAATAACTTGTATGGGGAAAAGAGAACCACATTTAACTTATTAATTCCTTCTTACACTCGATTGTTCTTTCTATGCCAAAGTATAAAGATGATGAGGACTTCTATAAGTTTATTTTATATACTTAAACTCTACAAATCCTAATTAGAGTTTGAAAGAAGAAATGAATAAATTTTACACTCCGCTTTAAATTAGGATGAAATTGTTTATAATTTTATACATAAAAAGAAGATAGATGGTAATATGGAGAGCAAGGTGATACCTTCTATTGCCTTTGGCATTCTCTCAAATGAGATTAAGGTTTATGAACAAGAGATGCAAGAGGAGGTGAAGGACAAATAGGACAGACCCTTTGTCATTATGCCTACATAATAAGAGGTTAAGATGACAAGGGATGTCACTCCATCTTTTGTCTTCATACTTATAAAATAGGTGATTGAAAAGGCACATAATATTTATCAATCTCTTATAATTTTATACAAAAGAGTGATGTTTAGTTAATAGGGTTTGAAAGAAAGGACAAAAAGAATAAGAATCATTTAACTAAAAATTTTATGTTTTCATAATGGAAAGGGCACAAGGTTGTTAATCCGAGCATCATTCATCCTCTCCCCTCGATTGATGAGAAGCATTTATCCTCCATAAAACCTTGGATGTCATAATTAGTTGATAAGTGAGAGATGGTACATACAATATGAACCAAAAATATGATTTATTAAATAAGATTTTACATCATTAATTTAATGAAAAAATCATTCCAAAATTTGAATACTCTTTATCTAAATTTTTATTTATATTTTTATAGCATATTTGATTTCCTATTTGCTTAATAAAAGAATAAATCCAACTCTATTCAAAGATCTATAAATCTCATAATTATTTTAGATGATTCAATTGAGCATTATTTTAGAACAATTTGAAACCTTGACAAAAAATAATATGATACTCATATACATCATTGGAGAGAAGTTCATGAATTTAGATTGATGAATTCAATTTTTTTTAATGAACCTGAATAAAATTTATTAGAAGGCATGTTAAATCTCACTTTATATTCAAAGATGTACTTAGTATATGACTCTAACCCCTCCTATACCTCAATATATATAATTTTCCTTATACATGGAAGGCCTCCAAAGAAAAGATCCACATGTTTAAAATAAAATTATTCATTTAAGAGTTTAAGAAAATTTTAAATCAACTTATTTGCAATTATAATTATGTAGCATACATATAATACAACACATCATATACCTAGTTGACAAGAAGAATCTTCTAAAAAATACATCTAATTTCATACAGAATTTCAAAATCATTTCTATGCACATTTATTCTATAATAATACCAAACCATAAATTAAGTTATTATTCCTAGGCAAACATTATATAAATGCATAGTTTTAGTTCTTTCATTAAGGTGATTTTAGTTTATGTATTTATATATCCTAAATTTAAATTTTTATATTTACTTATATAATACTTTAGTGTCTTAATCACATCAAGATGCATACATGAAAGGATGTATTTTATTTTAGAAAAAAAAACAAATATCAGTGATATCCTTAATTTAATTTAAAGATTTGAAATATTATATAATATAAATATTTAGATATAAGATATATAAATATGCAAAATTTCAATGATTGACAAGTAAATCCACTAATTTAAAAGTAACAAGACTAGAAACGAATATTAGACAGAATCACAAACAATTTAAAAAATAGGGGCACTTAACATACATATTATATAGCATATAATTCTAATATATTTACGTATCTAACATCCTAAATTTCAACATTTACATTAAAAAACACTCAAATTTAAATATTACATCAAAAATAACACAATACATGGAAAAGTGATACAATTGTAAATATTAAATTTTAGATATTAAATATGTAAATGCATAAAAATTATGTGCTATATATATCTAAATCTTCCTCAAAAAAAAATAAAACAAAGAGTAAAAACATGATACAATACATTGAATCAATAGTATGCTTGTGCATGAAAACATAAACTCTATAGAATATACTCCTGATCAGATTCAGAAGACTCCTATGGCGTCGGATGATTCAGAACTAGGGTTTTCAAACTACCACCGTAACCTAAACTATTTACAGACAATGGGACACACAATGCCCACTAGAATCAAGCAAACAATAATAACTGGAATAAATTGTCAACAACTAAAGTGGAAACTAAAGCAGAGAAAAGCATGAGATACTCGTCTACCTGAGGTTAGCAAAGTTCCTGAGTTTATCACTCCGCTTCTACCAAATCACCTGTAGTAAAAATAGTTCCAGAATGCAAAATTAGTTGCATTTATTTATAATTTTTTTTAAAATTTTAAAACTACGATTTTGAAGAGATTTCTCTTACCTGAAAAAGCTTGAATTAATGAAAATCGAAATTGGAAAAAAAAAAATTTTTATATCCAGAACATTCCGATCACCTCATCACGGTTTCTTTAACAAAAGAACGGCCTCCTGAGCTGCTATAGTGAAATAATAAAAAAGTTGTAAGAATTAAAAAAAAAAAGAAGAAGAAGCCATGTTTAAAATGAATGATGCTTCTGACCTATACTCCAAGCGAATGTTTAAGAATCTGGCATTCTCTTTGCTCTGAGATAGAGTGATTGAGCCTTGTATGATTTGGTCTTGTTTTACATCTATTGGATCATAAAAATAAATAATGGTCTGCAAAAAATTATATCCACCAATTATATAAAATTGAGAAGGGTATATAATCAAAATGCACAGTTAAATGAAAAGCAAATGGAATTTTGTAGATCCATTCATTTGGTTGGAGATGAAGTTAGGAATCAACTTTGATTTCAAACTCTAACAAATCCATCAAATAAAATGATTTTATTATTACAAAAAAAAAAAAAAAAAAAAAATCAAAATTTTATAATGTGTTTTCTAACTACAAGTGTTCAAATAATTGGGGTATTTATGCTACTGCTGAAGAATAAATACCTGCTGCCAGTGGGTGGGATCATCCTCTGGTGCAGTTGATAGAACAATAGCCTCATTGGATTTGACCCGCTTCTTACTTTTGTTATTGGGATGTAAAATCATCTCTGAAGAAGCTCCAAGGGTATGAAGATGTTCATTGGAGGAACGTTTTGGGGGCCATCAAATTCAACATCAAACCAGAAGGCAAAGCCATGTAGTGGGGCTGCCGTTAATCACAAGAACATTATAATTGTCAGTTACTTATGTACTGAAGAATATATTCATACTTGCAACAAGGCTTTTTATTAGAAAAAATGAATATAAAAAAATCATGGATGAACTTAAGACACTAAATCAACTGAAAAATCATATGTGAGGTTGTTCGCATGAATGATAACATAAGACAGACTAAATTCAAAAGATTACTATAAATTTTATTTAAATATAATTTTTGTTCTTAAATACTAGCACCACAATACTTATTCAAGCATTTAATATCTTCCTATGTATCTCGTGTAGATCTAATATTTTTATTTTTATGCATTTTTTTAATGTTCAACTGATGTTTTGAAAGTTAGGTTTAAGGTAAGACATTTGATCTGTCAACGGGTAGGGACTAAGTCCATTGAATTATTTAATTTAAATGTTTCATAAGAAGAAAGTATGATTAAAAATAAAGATAAATCTAAAAACATTAAAGGATCAAAATTGGTCCCAAACTATTTATGGAGGACCAAAATATCCTAGACTAAATAAAAGGACCAATTTAGTCTCTTAACTATTTAAAAAGGGGCCAATTTGATCCTACCATTTGAATATGAATGAAATGAGTAGACATGCAATCAGCAAGTGGGGAAATATCAAATTACCAAATAAGGTAACATTACAATGACATTAATATTGTAAAAATACATAAAATTTATGCCAACAAAATATTTGCCCAAAAATCTACATGATATTAATCCAATCTCCTTGAATGTGATTGTACTTGTTGAACACAAGAAAGAAAAATTAATTAAAAAAATGAGATATTTTTATAACTTAGAAAAAAATTATAATTCCAAAAATGCCTCTATTTTTAACACCTTAAATTATTAGTTTGGATAGTACGATCAAATTAGTCCATTTTCAAATATTCAAGAGAGACTAAATTGATTTTTTTTATTTAGTCTAGAACTATTTTGATCGTCTATAAATAATTGAGGGACTAATTTAATCCTTAACTCAATTTAAAAATAATAGGGGAGGGAGCAAGAGAATGACCAACATCACACCGCATGAGTGTCAAGTGCAAAGCAGCCAACACGAGCATGTGAAGAGCGCAAAAACATCACATGACATTGTGCAGAGAATATCAAGCGAAGGAAGCCCGTGACCTAGCAGTAACACCTCCTAGGGCATATCAACTTCTGGTGAAGGCATAGAAATATAATCCTAGGACATATTAAATATCATCTCATTAAAACACCTCCTAGGACATATTAACTTCTGGTGCAGTCATAGAAATATAATCCTAGGACATATTAAATATCATCTCATTAACAATATCACGCCATCGATATCCTATATATCCATGAACAATCTTATTACATAGAAACCTTGCATTGAATACCTTGCAACATTGACATAAACTTGTATTTTGCAGTGATTGATTCTAGCTCTTCTGCTAAGACGGCGTAGCAATCCACATGCATCACCTATTTAGTAAAGGCACATAAATATGTTTACAAAGGTCGCATAAACTTTATGAACAATAAAACAGGAGTAACAAGTTTAAAAAAAAATACAAAATCAGCTCAAATTTACCTCAATGCAAACTTCATTTTAACTGTAAATCACAACTTCCTGGGAAGGTTAGTGCACATATGTGTGAATTTCATGAGCAGGGTGGAAAGCTTTATGCTTGCTTTATTTTCAATAAGTTGCGCACAGAAACATAAACCAAATGTTGAAATATTAATACATTTTAACTGGAGATTTACAAAGAAGAATCGCAATCACTTGAGAAAAATTGTCCTAACTTTCTGTTCTTAAAATTTTCCTTTATTATAAAAGGATAAAACATCTCAATTCTCAATAATAGGTATTTGACCACAAGAAAATTTTAAACTATCAATAACGAAATTTTAGTGAAAGACTAAGCAGTTATAATATATTTTATTCTTTCTAGAATAACAACAAAATTAGCACCAAAATGTTAGAAGGCCAACTTAAGCGTGCAGATCTAAGAATATTGAATTAACATTAATGCATGACAAATACCCTTCATGCACTGGTCACTTGACCACAAGAAAATTTTAAACTATCAATAACGAAATTTTAGTGAAAGACTAAGCAGTTATAATATATTTTATTCTTTCTAGAATAACAACAAAATCCTTAGCACCAAATTTGGGTGTTAGAAGGCCAACTTACGCGTGCAGATCTAAGAATATTGAATTAACATTAATGCATGACAAATACCCTTCATGCACTGGTCACTTGCAATTGCATTTAGCATTCAATGGTCAAAATGTAGGACATGCCACCCTATGGCTGTTTTCACCATCACAAGTGGTGTCGCGGCAGCCATGTCCTCAAGAAGGAAAGGTAGCCTTGGAAGTTGCTCCGACTCCTTTTTGACTTTAAAAAGGCGGTAATCAGATCTTATTGCTACAGTCACTATCATTGTAATCATGCCCAAATTTCACTTCTCTAACATAAGAATATAACATGGCCTAGTCAGCTCTCTATTTAGTCCAATCAAACTAATTTGGCCAGAATTTGACCCTTATCTGCTTTACATTAACCTTCTTGATCATTGCAACAATGGCAAATCAACTGACTGAGTTGATGGACCTATCAAATAAGGTACACAACATAGGCTTTATCATAGTGATAAGCTTGTTCCAGTCAAGTTGTATTTCCTCAAAACAATTGACTTGAAGGCTACATTGATAATAAAGAGTATAATAGAGTTGACTTCCAAAAGGCGCCTGTTGGCTAAGCTTTAAGGTAGGATAACTTCAACTTTATAAAAGAGCTCTGTATGGTGTTTCTGTTCCAGTTAGATAGCAGTGAGCCAATATGGAGTACAGGGGCTTGAACTTTCCTTTAAAAATGCACCTGGAAGACATCTTTTACTAGTAAATGACATTAAATGGCGGTCTCATGATTGATAATTGATGTCACTGCCACACAAAAAAAAAAAAAAAGTAAATAAAAAAAAGATTTAAGTGGCAGACCAATAAGTTGATGCAACATTCGCAACCATGAATTAAAATAAGGTTGGTTAGTTGTCAGAGGTAATTCCTTAAGTTTCACGACAGAGTAGAATGTATTTTACCTCAACAGGGTGGTTTTTGAGACTATGCGCAGGCCCTGAATTGGCTGGAACTTATTGTTCGTGAGGCTGAGATTAATGAAGGTCAAGTTGAACTGAATCCCAATTGCAGAGATTGTTGGTGAGCATCTGTAAGGCCACAAAATAGGTGGGTATTTATTTAATTATATACCACATGTAATATTTATTACTTAATAATTAATAACTATTAACTTTTCAAATTTAATTATAATTTAATAAATCCATGATTCTGATTAGCCACTTAATTCCGCAACTTACACTGTAGCAAGAATGGAATACCCACACTTACCTCGACATGTAGTGGTTAAGAAAATTTAATCGCTTAATTTAAATATATAACCGATTGTTTCACATTTCCTTCTCTATGTCCCTTGGTTCATCCGTGTCATGCCAGAGACGAGAGGCGTGGGAGAGAGAGAGGTCGGCGAGAGGTTCCCGGCACGCCTGCATTGCCGTCGAGCAACGCGGGTTGTGAATCTGCGAGATGCCGATCGCACGGCTTTCGGGAAAGAGTAGGGTTCGATCAATTGGAAGGGATAGCAAGTAAATAAGATTGTTTTATTATTTATTTTTAGTATAGTTATATATATAAATGTATATAGTATAATCTAATGAATTAATTAGTTAATAATAGAGTGTAAATGTTTTTATTATTATTTATAGTTGTTATTTGTAAAATTGAAATTGATGGATATTAATATTTAGTTGGGTAAAAATAATCTAAGTATAATGGGTAGTACATTTAAAATGATATAAAATCTAGAAGTTTATTAATTTATAAAATAAAATAGCATATATTAATAATTAGATGTATGTATTTTATTTATAGATTTGATTAAAAATTGAGAATTTATGGTGTCACAAGTTTAATATATGCAATTTAATGTTTTTAAGATAATTTTATTTTGTAAATAATTAAAGTCAATATTTATATATATTAATATTGAATTATGACTGAAATATGATTTAGCATTAGTAATTTAACTTGATTTATTCAAATGAATTTAAATGAACTAATGATTATTATGAATAATATAAAATTAAAAGAAATTTATTATAAGTAATTTTGAATATTCTAATTTATATTCTAATCATATTATTTTATAATTAAAAAAAAGAAAGCGTAGATAAGAAGGTTTTGAAGAAGGAAGTGTGGGTGACAACTATTAACCTATAAGTTTAAATAATTAATAAAATATAATATTTAAATTCTTTTAATGAATTATTGTAATTTGCTAAATGATTAATTAGTCATATGAAATTTCAATATTTAAAGCATAAGAATTTGAATAGCTTAAAATAAGTATTCTTATGAGGAAAAGTCCTGTTAATACTGTTTACATGCGAAAGAGATTTCAGATATCCCATTTTCTGAGAGAAGTTCGTCACTTATGTAAGATTTGCAAATCCTAATATAGAAAGTATGTTTATTATTCTCTGTATTTTCGTTAAATATAATATTAACTGTCTACATTATATATTCTCATTTTGCGATAATCTTTGTTACAAGTTTATTTGAAATCAAGTCATGTATAGTTTCATGTTTATGCCATTTAGCAATTAATTTCATATTGCTCCTTGTTGCATATCCATAATTAGTATATTATTCCGATTCATTTCTGGTTATTTGCATACTATTTTTTATATTGTTGAATACGTTGGACATGGAACAAACTTAGCTTATAAATGTCATGTGATAGTAATCAGGAATTGATCAAATGTTATGATGTTACTTGCGCAGGAATTGGAACAAAAAGGTCCTCAAATGATGTAATATGGAGCAAAAGGGTTTCTTATAGAAATAAAAGAAATTCCACATAGCTTTTAAGTTAAGATATGTTCGGCAATAACTTTGATAACTGCACATGACATAATTCAAAGTTACCTTTAAAATATATGTATTATATGATATTGTGTATATTATGTTTCCTGCAAAGAAAATTGCTAATAAGTTACAGTGCTACTATACAAACCAAATTGATCATGTACGTAACATTTATTCTAATTGTTTAGTTTCACATGCATATTAATGTTCTACTCTTTCATATTTCAAATTTGTATTAGATTACTTATTTTGCTAAGTTGTATAACTTATTAATTGAGTATAACTGTTTTTCAGGGAAGGGTAAGAAGAGATTGGAGTAAGTTTTGCCCGTTTTTAGAAGTTTTGCGGGGAAATGTTATAAATAAATTTTGAAGTTAAGTAAATTTAAGTATTGTTTCGATATTCAGTGTTTTAGATGCTCTGTAGTTAGTATTAAAAGTTTCAATTGGATTGATTCTGTCTGCTATGAATGTGGTAGATATTATTATATAAATGTTCTTGTGTAATTTTTTTTAGGGTAAATTTAGATGACTATGCAGATCTTTTACACTATTTTGTGGTAAGTAAAGTTTTTAGAATAATTATTTAAGAAATATTCAATCAGCTAAATTTACTCTCTCTGTTACGTCTTGCTTTGATGAGTCTTAGAAGAGCATTCGGGACATGGCAACATCCTTTTCACCCTTTAGCAGGGATTCTTGAGAGGGGCAAATTCATTGATCGTTCAAAGCGGTGAAGCAATTTATATACAACCCGAACTTTCCTCTTGGAGGTTTTCCAATAAAGTTGAAAGGACTCTCCATCATATAGATGGAGAATGTGTTACTGATTTAACAACCAGAATATCTTTGCAGTGATTGTCCAAGTTTTGTGGCTTAAAGGAGAACTCATGATTGCGAAGGTAACACTCCAAGCAGCCTTGGCAAAGTAACAGATTTATCTCTTCCCTTGAGTGCCGACAATTTGCAGTGGAGTGATAAGGATGCAATGGAAAAAGCATTGAGACACCAACAACCCTTTTGAGTACTTTGGGGGTCAAGCCAATAACTTTAGTCTTCCTTATGGATAGCAAAGATGATGTTCAGAAATAATTGAGCAAAGTGTACTCCCGAAGTCATCATGTGAGCCATCATTGGCTCAATTGTTGATGCTACCACCAAAGGCAAGGTGAGCTTGATGATTTCTGTCATCTTTGGTTAGGGTATTACAACAA
Organism: Cymbidium sinense; assembly: GCA_021442155.1. Classification (NCBI taxonomy): domain Eukaryota; kingdom Viridiplantae; phylum Streptophyta; class Magnoliopsida; order Asparagales; family Orchidaceae; genus Cymbidium; species Cymbidium sinense. The sequence continues at coordinate 28,366,119 of CM038232.1, read as the reverse complement.
CAACAACAACAACAACAACAAGCGTTAATCCCACTAGGTGAGGTCGGCTACATGAATCCTTCGTCTCCATTGTGTCCTATTTTGTGTCAAATTCTCACTTAAATCAAGTATACTAAGGTCATTTTTTATACATCTTAACCAAGTCTTTTAGGTCTACCTCTATTTTCTTAACATAAGAAAAATCTACTCTCTACTCAGGTCATCGGACGACCACGCTTTATGTGGCCAAAACCATCTAAGCTCTCTTATCTTATCTACCACTGGAGCTACTCCAACTTTTTCCGAATATACTCATTTTGCATTCCATCTCTAAGAGTAAAGCGACTCATCCACTTAAGCATCCTCATCTCAAACACTTAACTTAGTCTTATGCTTCTCTTTATTGGCCAACATTCGCACCATAAGTCATGGTCTTACCACAATCTTATAAAATTTTTCCTTAAGTTTAAGTGGAACTTTTCTATCACATAATAGGCCAGATGCATTTCTCTACTTCAACCATCCAACTTGAATTCTACTAATAACATCTCCATCTATTTCATCATCATTTTGAACAATAGAGCCTAAATATCTGAAACACTCACTTTTATTAATGACTTGTTCACCTAATGTCACAACACTACCACTAGAACTTCTACGACTAAAATTACACTAAATATATTCGGTTTAGATCTACATAAGCGAAAACCTTTAGACTTAGAGTTGACCTCCATAATTCAAGTTTCTTGGACTTCCTCTCTTATCAACAAGAAGAATGTCATCGAAAAAAAGTATACACCAAGGTACATCTTCTTGTAAATGCCTAGTAAGAACATCCATAACTAAAGTAAAAAGATATGGGCTTAAAGCTGATCCTTGATGTAATCCAACTGAAATAGAAAAATATTTTGTCAATCCTCCTTGTATTTGGACACAAGTAACAACTCTAGTATACATATCCTTAATGACTTCAATATAACCAATATTAACTTCTTTCTGTTCTAGGACTCTCCAAAGAGCATCTCTTGAAACTTTATCATAAGCTTTCTCTAAATCAATAAATATCATATGTAGATCCTCCTTACTTTCTCTATGCTTTTCCATCAAACCCTTAACAAATGTATAGCATCCATAGTAGATCTACGGCATGAAACCAAACTCAGAGAAACTTCAGTCACATCGTAACCTATGCTCAATTACTCTCCCATAATTTTAATGTATGACATATTAACTTAATTCTATAATTTGCACTCTTGTGCATCACCTTTACTCTTAAATATAAGAACCAACAAACTCTTTCTCCACTCATCGACATCTTTTAGTCTTTAAAATGACAAAAAGAGATTTGTAAGAGAAATTCCTTGATCTCCTAAACATTTCCACACTTGGAATATTATCCATCCTACATTTCATTTTCTTTAAATTAACTTACTAATCGACGATAAAATGAAATTCTCTATTTTTGTTTAGGTAAAATCAATCGATCGATCCTTCATTTATCAAAATACCTCATCCATCTATTTTCAATATCCTTTTCTAAAAAAAGCATTTTATTATTTTCATCCTTAATACCTCACTTAAACTATATTTTTACTTCTCCTATCTCTTTTTGGCTAACTTATACATACATCTTTTTTTTGATCTAATCTATTGATAAATCACTAAAAGCAAATTTTTCATCATATATCGCTTAGAATCTCCTTTATTCCCCCTCCAGTTTTATATCTAAACCAAGTTTTATAACAATACTTTATTTTTTATCTTTTCTTACACACTCGACGCCCAAACTATTCTTATTAAGTTCCTTTGATTCTCCAAGACATCTTTAAGAACTCTGACTTTATTTTTCATAATTTTTCACATCCCAAATTCTAATCTCTTGTAGAATTTCTTAAAATATTTTATTTGTGTTCTTTAAGATCCCCATCTAATTCTACAATAATTTAGTTTATTTTTCTCTTACAACCTTTCATCATAAAATCTAAACTAATAACGCCGATGGGTCTTAGATTTTCATTTGGAATGGCCTACAATCTTTACAATCTAAGCGATCTATTTTTCTATAAAATAATCAATCGTATTTTACTAGATCTATTTTTATAAGTAATAATATGTTCATTTCTTCTTAAATATATTTAATCTAAAATAATAAAGAAAATCTAATATACCCTACCTCTTTCATTATTCTAAATCCATAACCACCGTGAATACTTTTTATAATCTTATCACTCTACCAACATGTCGATTTAAATCTCCAATAAATACTTTTCTTTGAGGTATCTTTTGTATTAATCCCTCTAATTCATTCCAAAATTTTCATGCTACCTCCAAACCTACTTGAAGAGCATAGATACTTTATAACATTGATAATCTTAGATCAATAATCTTTAAAGTATAATTCTATCTCCACATCTATTAATATTTATAACATTATCCTTCAAACTTTTATCTATAATCACACCTTCATTTTAGACTTTTGAATACCAAAGTTTAAAACCTAAACTATCAATCTCCTGGCTTTCTCCCAACCCATTTAGTTTCTTGAACACATAAAATATTTATCTTTCTATAAACCATAATATCTATTAATTCCATTAATTTACCTGTAAGAGTACCTATATTCCAAGATTCTAACCTAATTCTAGTTTCATGGACTAATTCTGATTAGGGTATTAATATCCATAATTTTGTGTTTTTTGCAGGCCTTGATGAAGCTTGTTAATGAGCTTGCATGGTCTCATAGTAGCAATCTTGTGCTTGAGACACAATGATCAGTTCTTGCAATGTCAATCATGAGTGAACCAAAGAAAGATTTCAGATGAAGGCCATTCAGAAACAGTTGAAATTGTTGTGAAATCAGAATTTTGGTACGCTGTAATCAGGAACTGTCAAAAATGCCTAACGAGATGTCTACTCCTGGAAGATTGCCCAATAGATTACATAGATAATTGGAGATTTGATGGTTCAACATACAGTAGCGAACAAACCAAGTGAGTTCATTCAAGTACCAAATAATAATGCTAAGATTGTGTTAAACAAGTTAATGTTGACCCTTCAAAGAAATAAGAAAGGCCTGGAAAAGAGTGGAATTAATAACTCTTTGATCCTTGTGATTGCAGGAAAAATGGTTTGCATTCCCATATGGATTGACAAGTGTCCGTTTCTCACCAAATTTCACGTGAATCAGGGATTATCCTGCCACATTTGCAAGTATTATTATTCCACAAATTACCAAAGCTCTCTACAGGGTACCCTCCAAATGGAGTAGTACAGCAAAGGGAGAAGGAGATTGTCATTCTGAGAGACTCAATCAAGTTGTGGATCAGGGAAGCTCTCATCACCATTACAAGAGTAATAGAGTGGTGCGGTGACTTTGAAGGAAGAGAGGGGAACAGCAGCTTTGAGGAGAGGGAGATGGAAAATGGAGAAATTACTGATTAAGCTGAACCAGGTTATCACACACTGCTCTGGATTCATCAAGGAAAAAGAAGCATCGCACAACCAAAGGGGCCAATATATATGATGCCCGAAGCACGCAAAGAAGAAGAAACAATTCATTAAGTCATAGAAGAGAAGGGTATTTAAATGAGACTAGTGTGGCCTCAATAAGGACATAATACCCCTCACAGATAAGAAAATAAAACAAAGTAAAAATAAAAAAGATAATAATCAAAAACTTGATCACGTTGGAAACTTCATTATGGTTGTCTTAGAGTATAAACAAGAGGCATCATGGATTTTTTTAGTGAATAAGAAACATAAAAGTCCTCGTTCAGGAAGCTACTACCTTCCTAGCCTGAATAAAAATGGTGTCCATTTAAACAAGGTGTGTAGCACAAAGTATTGGGATATTGTGTCCATTGCATGTATGACTTGCTTCAATATGTTTAGTATTCCTTAATAGTGTAAATTTAAGAGGGTTCAAACAATTATAAAGAATGATCTAGGCAAACACTCTACAATTGAAGTTGTGGGCGTGGAAACAGGTGACTAGGGATCCACTAGTTGGCATACCTTTTTTTTTTTTTTTTGAGATATTTGAACAAATTTAATTATAAACTCATACACACCGTATATACAAAATCTTGTTCCCAAGACCTCTCGATTAAAAACCTAAGCCCACAACCAATGGGCTAAAGTGACTTGCATGATATACATTTGTTATGTTTGTGCACTTGAATATTGCAGTTGATGTAAAAGAATTTTCACAACTGATTTCTGGAGAGGAGTTGACACTTAATATTAGTTGTTGATACTGAGAGGACCAATGATCGTAATTAAATAGGAATTGGAGCTAAGAAATTGGTGCACAGATAGAGAAGTTATCATTCAAAAAGTCGTTACGTACATTTGCAGAGGAGAAACAATTCCTTGTATTCCTACAAGTGGAGTAAACTGTCATTGATGATAAGTCTTATATGATGGGGGTATATTAGAAACTCCAATAGCAAATAGAAAATTATAGGTTCCCCATAAATGGCTGTTATTGCATGTCCTATAAGTTCAAGTGCTAGAAGATTTGGTGGTACAGGTCCTGACAACATCTCTCAATTAGGAGTGTCAAAAATTGACTCAACACGATAACTCGGTATGAACCCGACCCGAAAAATCTGGGTTCGGGTTGACCCGAATAATTTTGATTGATTAGAAGAAAATTGACCCAATGACTCGGTTGATCAAAGTCATAATAGTGGCTAGTACAACTTAGTTGACTGAATTTATCACTAACAATCATTCTAAATTTTACCCTTTAGAATAAAATGAATGATAAAGACATTCAACTATCTAATAAAAATAATGCAACATAAGCTTCCAAGTCACTTAAATCTAATTTTTAACACCAATAAATTATGGGGAAGCATTTAAAAAATTCATTCATTCAACTAAAGAGCTTCTAGTAAATATTAGAATTCATTCAAATTGAAAACTTTCATCATATAAATAAAAAGTAATTGATCAAAACCTGATTCTCCACTTAAGTTAAAATTTATCTTTTCCTACACCCGAAAATATTAAAAAAAAATATCTGATGAGCTTTGACGAAGCTCATCAAAATAAACAATTCTAAAATAGAATGCAAACATTTAAGAATTAAAATATACACAAGAATAAGTCTACTGACTTACTTAAAATCATAAAATAAAATTTCTTAAATGATAACTTGCTTAACAATGAGACATTTACTAATAGTACTTTAATAGAGCATAATAAATAAAACAATATAAACACTATTTTAACTACATATATAGGTATCAACACACTAGACTAAACTTTTCATGATCAATAAGAAAAAAGAAACTTGAGAAAAGAGGAAGATATGAAGCATAAATTTTCTCACTTATTTAATAAATATCTTACTATTATCATTCAAGAAATTAGGAAAAGTTTAGTCTAATGTGACGATACATATAAATGGTTAAAATGGTGTTTATAATATTTTAATTCTAATATTCTGATAAGATCTTTGTTAATGAATATCTCACTTACTGTTAAGTTAGTAAACATACAGAAAATTTTATCTTATAATTTCAAGTAATTCACTAGACTAATTCTTGAACATATTTGAATTCTTAAATACTTGCATTATATTTTAGAATTATTTATCTTGTTGAACTTCTAAGCTCATTAAATATTACTTCAAATAATTTCAGGTAAATGAAAAGATAATGTTAAGCTTGAGTGAAAATCAAATTTTAATCAAGTACTTTTTATTTGAATGTAGAGTTTTGATATAAGATAAAGTGTGATCAAGTATATATATGATGGAAATTTTTGTTGTTATATAAATAAAATATGATATTTATTAGAAGCTCTATAGTTGTGCATGAAAATTTTGAAATATTTTCGCACAATTTATTGGTGTTAAAAAATAGATTTAAGTGATTTGAAAGTTTATGTTGTATTATTATATTGATTAGCTCAGTTAAATATCTTTATCAATCATTTTATTCTGAAGGATAAAATTCATAATGATTTTTAGTGATAATTCAATAAACTAGTTAAAATCTGCCACTGTTACGCCTTTGATCGATTAAGAAAGGTTGTCAAGAATTATAATTGGAAGTGATATCAAAGCTGGGGATTTAAATATAGAAGCTTGATCGGACTTAGTGTCCTTAGAAAAAAAAAAGATTAAATATAAAATGATTATTACAGAGCATAGGTAGATGTATCCCTCTGAGCGAGTGACAAGACAGACCCTTAACCTTATATATTGGAGATAAAATGTATGAATTTGAATATAGCTATAAGAATGTGCATCAAACAAAAAATTAATGAGTTGCAAAATTATGGCTAAGTGCATGAGAAGATAATGAATAAATGACCAGTCACCTCAACCATGATGTCAAGAAATCTAATGCAAATGATAAAAAAGATATAATTTTTAGTGGTGCCTGATGCACCTAAAGTTTTAATTGCACTGGCAAATGCAAGTTTCAAGGCAGCTACACATGCAGTACCAAGTATTAGTGCAAGTACCAATGCTAGTTGGGAGATTGATAAATACTTGAAATTATTTCGGAGTTTAAAGCCTCCAATGTTTAAGAGAAGAGTGGATGCAACACTGCAGAAGTCTATATAATTAGAATAGAAAAGATTCCGAATGGCATGAAATGTCCTACAAATAGACTAGTGTCTCTGGTTATTATTATGCTAGAAGAAGTAAAACGTTGGTAGAAAGATCAATATTTGGAAAAGTTTGAAGCTAGAACTAAGGAGTAGATTTCTTGAGATGAATTCAAGCAAGTGTTCAGAGAGTGATTATCCTTCCTTCAATGTAACAAGCAATACAAGAAAGTAGTGTAAACTGACTTAAGGAGCAAAATCAATAATTAAATAATGTAGATTTTATCTAATTGTCAAAGATATGCTCTAGAGTTAATTAGCATCCCAAATGAGAAATAATATGATTTTTAAGAGGACTAAAGGATCAGTTGTGCGAGCCTTTGATTTCTTTTCCTATCAAGGATTTTGCTAAATTAGTAGAGAAGACTCTTAGAGCAAGATACGAACATATTGAGACAAAAATGGGAGAAAAATAAAAATGAAGACTAACCGACAATAACAGAGGTAATCAGTTCACAAAGAAATAAAAGTTTACCAATGCAAAATAGCACTAGAAGCAACAAGGACGTCAATGCACCACTATAATGTCTGTTATATGTAAAAAGCCAGATTCAGGGAAAAGCTGAATTATGAGAAATGCTTTCTATCTGGAATGCAAGATCATATAAAAGAAATTGTTCAAGGATTGTCCAGGGTGATAGAGTACAAAGAAAAGTTCAAAAGATAGAGAAACCTAAAAGTGGAAGACCTATTTTCAACGAACTATTATTAAAAGAATAATGCTAATTATTCAGAGGCATTACAAGAATAGTACTAGCCCAAGTTTTTTGCTTTGACATCATATGAAGCAAGAAAGTCTTTAGAAACTGTGACAAAAATGATTAGCATTTTAGATGTTACTACTAGAATACTTTTTTTATTTTAGAGCATCTCATTCTTTCTTGTTTGACGTATATTTTGCTAAAATGCATCTAGAACTTGTTCATTTAGTTTGTGCAATATATTACTAGTTGGCAACAATATATTTGCTAGTACTTCATGCTTTGTGAATTTTGTGCATCTGGTGGAAACATTTATATCTGAATTAATTTTGTTACCACTAATTAGTTTGACGTGATTTCAAGAATGGATTGGTTGATTATATTCTATGCTACAATCGAGTGCTGAAGAAGAGAGTTGGACTTGCTTTGCTCAATGGCAAGATATTCAATTTTCAATGTGAAAAAGGGGACATTTCTTAAGAGGTGTTGGACAACTGCACTAGTATTAACAATTCCATAAAAATTGAGGGATTTCAGATATTCAGTAATACATTATTAAAACATTTGTGATACATTTTAATGTGGAACAAGAAGGTGATTGCATATACTTCTAAGTAATTAAAATCACATAAAAAGAATTATTTAACATTAAACTTGGAATACGTTTGCAAAAATTTCTTGCATTAAAAATGGAGGAATTACTTTATATAGAGTAAGATATAAAATCCACATAGTGGGATAAAGGCTTGTTGTTGTTGTTGTTGAGTAAGATATAAAATATTCATTGATTATAAATTTTAAAATATATTTTCACTAAAAAAAAATTAAATTTTGAGGTAGAGAGGTGATTAAAATTAATTAAGGATTATGACCTTAACATACAATATTGTCTTTAAAAGGCAATGTGATAGTAGATGATTAGAAAGTCTGGTGGACATGAAAATTGAATGTTGACCCAATAAGCAAAGTTGATCAAAGATGTGGAAGCTTTACAACTAGAAGCCAAAATGCAAGTGATCATATTATAAGAAGATTACATCAAATGGTTGTATGCCATACTTGGAAGGGAAGAATTCAAGATACAGAAAAGGCCAATAAAGAATATCAGAAGCGGGCTTATCAGATAGATAGGAGGAAAGATTTTAACATTGATGAACAAGAAGTGATCAAATGTAATTTACATTTTTTTATATTACAAAATATTTAGAGTGATTCAGGAGATTCTTCTTGAAGCTCGTTATTCCATTTATTCAATTCATCCAAGCAGTATCAAAATATATAAATATTTGAAATAATTATTTTAATGGCCAAGAATAAAGAAGAATTCACCTAAATATATGGCAAGATGTGAATCTTGTCGAGTGATAAAAGTCAAACATCGGAAGCACATGTAATATCCCATTTAATTAATTCATAATTAAGTTTTGTTTAAGCTAATTAACTATTTACTGTAGCTTCCGTAGTAATCCATTTTACTGCATGCAACGGGATAAAACCACTCGTGGACGGTTAGATTTCTCCGCTTTCCTATTTCACTTCCTTCCCTTCCGCGGCCTCATTTCCTTCACGCTGCGAGATCGAGACCGCTCCCGTTCCTTCGGCATCGACGGAATTCCTTTTTCATTCCCTCGACTTCGGTATCGACAGCTTTCCGCTGCTCCTCGGCGCCGACGGCCGCTTCAGGAGCCAGTCATTGTCCCTTCCCTCGATCGGCGTCGACAGGCGTCGCCTCCTTAGCCGACTACGCTGCGTTCGAGGAAATCGCCGGCCTCGTCATTCGTCCGCTACCACGCCATCATTGGAACGCCATACGGTATGTTCAGTAAGACGACGGGTTGGGAAAGTCAGAACGCTTCGGTTTTGAAATCCGTGAACCGTCGGTTGGCTCCTGAACCGATCGGCTCGCTGAGAATTCTGCTCGGCCGATCGGGGAAACTTAGAAGTTTTGTAAGTCTTAATTTCTTTCCTCTCCTTTCTTTCCTTCCTTGGCGTTGAAATGCGTTTGAAGGGTTCAACCGTTTGCTAGTGAGTGAATTATTGAGGGATTTGGATTGAGTGCTAATTTTAGTTTATTGAAGGTAATTAATAGTGCGTTAGGAGATTTCTTTGGAGATTACTGGAGTGTGTTCCAAAGTTTAATTGGGTAAGATTGTTAATTATGTTTCATTTATGAGTTGTATGTCATGGCTTAGAAGAGTGATTTTTATGTGTACTGAGGAGGAATCGAGGATCATTAATCGACTGATTAATCGAGGGTACATACCGCTAATGTAAATTCGCTTTCTTATGTATTTGTTTCTACGACTTCTATAAATTGTATGATTGTTTACGACTTCTATAAATTGTATGAATGCATATAAAATGTAGATATTTCCATGTTGAATGCATATATAAATGTTGATTACCGCCGATGATTTATGATTTACAACGACAGTTAGTTTATAGAAGATATGATTTCATCGAAGATATAAATGTTTTACACGTTAAATGCGAATGAAATGCGGAAATGCGAAAATTGTGATAGGAAGGCTATATCTGACGATCTGCAGAAAAAAAAATGAGCCGTGATTAGGGATCTTAGTATCACCCGCATTGAGGTTGGTGTCGTCGTTAACCTGTTGTTAGGTATGTAGAGTATGGTTCGAGCCTACTGTTTTTAGTCGACGGGTGGTGACGACTTATGAATGAAAGTCAAAACCCAAGCCATTGTAAATGACATTTCTGAAAATGATTTGATATAACTGGCGAAATGAAAATTACCGTTTCTTTGACATTGATTGATACGATTTAACTTACAAAGATATTGTTATATTTCACAAAGATCGCATTTCTACAAAGACCTACAAAGATATTGTTCGTTATAATGTTACATTCATCATGCATGCTTTACTACGCTTTACTTTTATAGATTTACATGTACATGCACGATTGTTTCTTGTCTCGAGCTTGTTTTAAGATTCTTGTCTCAACTTTTAACTTATGATGCTAGTTGAAAATTCGGAAAAGACGAGGGGTGGTTAGTTTTGTCAATTGTAGGCTTTTTAAAGGCTTTACGCACAAATTAAATGTCTTTAGCTTCTGTATTTATTTAAAGATTTACGTCTTAGATTTGTGTTATGAATTAAGTTAAGTAGTATATGAATTGTAAATAGTTTAGTGATGATTTGATTAGATACACCTTTCACTGCCGCCCGCGAAGACAGGTTGGAGCGTGTTGGTAGAATTGTGTCCAATCGAGTCATCCTATTCTCGTTACACTCAGCGACTAAGGGGGTCATCGGGGTGTGACAAAGACAATGACATTATTATCAATAGCAAAGTAAAAATTGCGAAGAGATAGCTATGATTTTTGTCATGGGTTCTTCTGGATCTAAGCAAAGGTATGACTGCATTTGGTTGTGATTGATAGATTAAAAAAGTCAATATACTTTTTATATTTTTGTCAAACTAATTTAGTTGAGAAATTGACAAAGACATTTATAAAAGAAATTATCAAATTACATGAAATTCTTAAGATTATTATATCTGATAGAGACGACAAAATTATATCGATATTATGAAAGAATATCTATATGAAGGTTTGAGCACTGAGTTATAATTCAGTACAACATTTCATCCACAAAAAGAAGGTCAATCATAAGAGTTGTTCAAGTGTAGAGGATTTATTGAGGCTATGTGTTTTAAATAGGGGTGTGAATCAAGTCGACTCGAGCTTGACTTGATAAATGGCTTGTAAGCTGAGCTCAATAAACTAACAAGCCAAGCTTAAGTTAGCCCCGACTCAACTCGTTAACTGGCTCATTTAATAAATATTAATATGAAATATATTTAGAATATATTAAAATTTAATAGTTTATGAATACAATTGTTAAAAAAAATTAAAAGATAACTCATTTTTATATCATGTAATTTCTTATTATTTTTCTTCAAATTTTTTTTATTTTTTTAATCAATTTTATCTTAAAGTTTGTTTGAATAAAAATTATTTTATCTCTTTCATATGAAAAGAACCGGCTATAACTCACATAATAAGCTCGAGCTCGAGCTCAAACTCGATTAATTAATTAAACTCAAGCCAAGGGTGACTCGAGCTCAGCTCAACTTGTTTACACCATTAGTTATAAATTCTAAAGGTAGCTAAGAGGATCACATTCCATTGATAGTTTGATTATAAAAACAATTATAAATCTAATATTAAGGTGGCACCCTTTGAAGTATTATATAACAAAAAAATGTTTAACTTCTTTAAGTTAGGCATAGGTTGGAAAGAGATAATTGATGGGTCCACAGCTAGTTGAGCAAGATACTGAGAAGGTTAAGATTATGAGATAGATTAAAAATTGCCCAAGATTATTAAGTAAATATTATAACCCAAAACATAAAATGGTTAAACTTCGGGCTGGTGAATTTGTATTCATGAAGGCTAGGCTCATGAAAGGCATACTTAGATTTACCCATGAAGAAAAGTTAAGTCTCAAATATATGAGGTTATTTGAAATTATGGAATGTTGGAAATGTTGTGTTAGCACTACCTACAAACATGTCAGATGTAAACAATATTTTTCATGTATAAAAGCTTAGGAAATGAATTACAGATGCAAATTAGAAGGTACCATATAAACATTTTAAGTACAAAAAATTGATTTATCTGAAAGAATCAGAAATGATATTAGAATTTGATATTAAGCAGTTGAAAAACAAATAAATTCATTTTGTGAAAGTGGAGTGAACACAGAGATTAGTAAAAGAAACAAGACACAAAAATTCCCTCTTGTTTGACGAATTATGAAGGAGATAAATTTTGGAGACGAAATTTTAATAATAAGAGAAGAATTTTAATGCTCAAATTTTGATAAGATACAAATGCAAAATAATCAAATTAAATTATAAATTTATTATTTCAATTAATTTTATTAAATAAAATAATTTAATCACATTATAATAATATAATATTAATAATTATGTTTACTTCAATCATTCATATCACCGTCACAATATCTTTTAACAAACTATAACGCAAATAATAGTAAAAAAAAAAAAAAAAAACTTACCCACTTATACCATGAAGCACTAACATGACACTTAACAAGCAGAGCATTATTCCATTGTAAGAAGCTAATATAAAGCTGATGAGAAGCTCTTCAAATTTATGCACACTATAATTACGATGAATGAATCTTTTGGATGATTATGAAAGTGTAGAAAATGTTTTGTGACAATCCAAAATAATTGATTTCTACTTTTCAATCTTGAAAAGTGAAGTCAACATAGGTGCTGGTAAAGAATATGTTTGATAAATTTGTTCACCTCTGTTACATCTCATATTTAACTAAGAGGGGTCAAAATGGAGTGTGATAGTTCAATATTTCTATTTTTGCTCCATCATCTTCTTACTACGTCCTTGTTTCTCAACATTTTAACTTCTTTATGTTCGGCTAAATATTTAAAGGTTTGAGCTGAACAAGATTGGTTTGATTCAAATACCTCAATTTTGTTCACTTGATTAACATCTCTCCTGACTTTTGGTATTTTTGAAATTATGATTTTACTAGTACTTGAAACTAGGATTGTAAAAAAAGCTCATTATTCACAACAACGGTTTACACATGTAGCATTCAAATCGAAGCAAGTTAAACGAGCCAAAATACGAACAAATATTTTTAGCTCGATTTATAAATGAGTCAAACACAAACAATCCTCCGTTCGATCATGTTAGACTCAATTTAACTTGAAATAAATAAATATTTATAAATAATTATATAAATATTATATAAAAATGTATTTTATATCATTAAATATTAATTATTTAATTTATATTTATTTAAATAATTTAATTAGTTAATAAAATTTTAAATTAAATAAGATATATTATAAGAAATTATAAGTAATTATATGGCTATGATAAAATCACAACAATCAGATTTGATGGCTTTTAAATCTAAGACTCAAATTTTATAACTCGAAACCCTACCCTATATAATCCCTCACTACTCATCACTCACTGATTCTCGATTCAACTTCGTTACCCTAATTCCTCATTCAGTCCTCTACGAGTTGTGACGTTGCTATCCATGGGAAGAGCCAAATATCCAATCACTATTTCTGGTTCTCTAGGGTTCGATATCAATCACCTCTTTCTCCTTCAAGCCTAACTTCTTGTGTTGCCTCTTCAGACTCAATCGCCTCTGTCTATAACATTGTTCTCTTCACCCTTCTCGCTCATATTCTCTGGATTTTTGTTTAATGTGCAATTTCTCTTTTAAATCTATGAAATGATTAAGATACAAAGCTTATCACAGGTTCCTTATGAAGCAAAAATGCTCTCAAAACTTCTAGGGTTTGCGGATTTTGGTATTTGATTTGTAGTTGGGAATGTGCATTCAAAAATTGATGTGTTTATACTCTGTTTGATTTGTGATGTCGTATCTATTTTGGTGTTTACTATTTGCATCTAGCTGTTCATCGTCTGATTTATGAAAGCTAAATAATTAGTCTCAGGGAGGCTTTTCGAAATATTTGTTCTATGTAAATGCTTGTGAAATCTCCAGGTAAACTTTTTGAAATTTCATTTAAAAATATCAAAATGAGTCATTTCGAGCCGAACACAGGCTGTAAACTAACACAAATACTTTTTTGAGCCAAACATGAACAACCATTTTTCAAGCCATTTCGAACACAAGTCGATTTCGAACAAAAAAAAATGTAAACAAGCCGAACATGATCAAATGTTTTCTTCGCTCAAGTTTGGTTCATTTACACCCCCTACTTGAAACATTGATCCTCATATTATTAATAAATGTGATCCATCTACAAGCGTATTCTACAAGAAATTGTAAGAATCAAATGATAGAATCTCTTGTAGTTTCACCATGCAAAGGGCTTGTTTGGTTGACCTTTCCCTTACCAAGGAGGTTAGCAAGTTGTCAAATAGCTGCATCAATAAGCAATTTTAAAATTATGTTCAACAAGTGGTTTTTCGAAACCAACTTCTAGAAAAAGCTGTTAAGCTCATTTTACCCAATCAAAACGCATCTCCTTTGCAGCACTTTGTTGTCACAAAAAAAGGTAAAATGCCCCATCTAAGGAGCCCTAAAGCTAGGGCGTCCATCACAAACCAAACATACAACAACAACAAGCCTTTATCTCACTAAGTGGGGTTGGCTACATGAATCCTTCGTCACCATTGTGTCCTATTATGTGTCAAATTCTCATTTAATTCAAGTATAGTAAAGTCATTTTTTATACATCTTAACCATGTCTTTTTAGGTCTCCCTCTACCTTTCTTAACATAAGGCAAATCTAACGCATCTACTCTCCTAACCGGGTCATTGGATAGCCGACGTTTTATGTGGCCAAACCATCTGAAGCGACTCCCTCTAATCTTATCTGCCACTGAAGCTACTCCAACTTTTTCCCGAACACATTCATTTCGCATTTTATCTCTAAGAGTAAAGCCACTCATCCACCTGAGCATCCTCATCTCTGCAACACTTAACTTAGTCTCATGCTTCTCTTTTATTGACGAACATCATGCACCATAAATCATTGCAAGTCTTATCACCATCTTATAAAATTTTCCCTTAAGTTTAAGAGGTACTTTTCTATCACACAACAACCCAGATGCATTCCTCCACTTCAACCATCCAACTTGAATTCTACTAATAGCATCTACATCTATTTCACCATCATTTTGAACAATAAAGCTTAAATATCTGAATTGATCACTTTTTTTAATGACTTGTTCACCTAATGTCACAACATTACCACTATAACTTCTACAACTAAAATTACACTCCATATATTCAGTTTTAGATCTACTTAACCAAAAACCTTTAGACTCTAAGGTTGACCTCCATAATTGAAGTTTCTCTTGGACTCCCTCTCTAGTCTTATCAACAAGAAGAATATCATCAGCAAAAAACATGCACCAAGGTACATCTTCCTGTAAATGCTTAGTAAGAACATCCATAACTAAAGCAAAAAGATAAGGGCTTAAAGCTGATCCTTGATTTAATCCAGCTGAAATAGAAAAATATTTTGTCAATCCTCCTTGTGTTTAGACACAAGTAATAGCTCTAAGTATACATATCCTTAATGACTTGGATATAACCAATATTAACTCCTTTCTTTTCTAGAACTCTCCAAAGAACATCTCTTGAAACTTTATCATAAGCTTTCTCTAAATCAATAAATATGATATGTAGATCCTCCTTGCTTTCTCTATACTTCTCCATCAAACCTCTTAACAAATGTATGACATCCATAGTAGATCTACGGCATGAAACCAAAGAAGAGAAACATCTATATCACATCATAACCTATGCTCAATTACTCTCTCCCATAATTTTAATGTATGACACATTAACTTAATTCCTCTATAATTTGCACACTCTTGTGCATCACCTTTATTCTTAAATATAGAACCAACAAACTCTTTCTCCACTCATCGTCATCTTTTGTCTTTAAAATAACATTAAAAGATTTGTAAGCCAAGAAATTCCTTGATCTCTAAACATTTCTACACTATTGGAATATCATCAGGTCCTACTGTTTTTCCATATTTCATTTTCTTTAAAGCTTTTCTAACTTCAGATTTACTAATACGACAATAAAAATAAAATTCTCTATTTTTGTTTAGGATATTAAGGTTACTAAAATCAATCGTATTTTTATTGAAAAATTTATCAAAATACCTCATCCACCTATTTTCAATATCCTTTTCTAAGAAAAGCAGTTTATGATTTTCATCCTTAATACACCTCACATGAGCTAAATCTTTACTTCTCCTATCTCTTTGGTTAGCTAACTTATACATACATCTTTCACCTTCTTTGGTATCTAATATATTGTAAAAATCACAAAAAACTAAATTTTTTGCATCATATATTGCTTTCTTAGAATCTCTACATGCCACTTAATATTTTTCCCAATTCGCCAAGTTTTTATATCTAAACCAAATTTTATAATACTTTTTTTTTAATCTTTTCTTGCACATTCTGACTCCACCACCAACTATTTTTATTAAAAAAAGTTTTTCCTTTTGATTCTCCAAACACATTTTTAACAACTTGCTTAATTTCACTTGCAAATTTTTCCCACATAACATTAGCTTTTTTATAAACATCCCAAATTCTAAGCTCTTGTAGCTTGCTCTTAAAAATATTTTGATTAGTGTTCTTTTAAGTGAACCCACCTAGTACTAAGATAATAATTTAATTTATTTTTCATCTTCCAATCTTTCATCTTAAAATCTAAGACTAATAATCGTTGTTAGGTATTTAAACTTTCACTTGGAATGACCTTACAATTTTTATAATCTAAATGATCTATTTTTCTTATCAAAAAATAATCAAACATAGACCCAAAGTAATTTCTATTTCAGTCCAAGCAGACATTATAGTTCTTTCCGATTGTTTGATGAAGAACTAAAACTTATACATGCATCATCCTTAGACTCCTTATGCGTTTCCTTATTCTGCATTAGGTTTATTCATAATTTTTGTCCTTAAATTCTAGAAAGATTGCTTTAGCAAGTGTCTACATTTGACTTACAGCGTGCATATATATTGTGGAGGAACAGCAAAGTTATACATGTGTCTCATCCCACGATTTGTATCGTATATTAAAAGTCACCTAGATTCTGTGTTCATATCAATCAAATCTCAATATCATTTTGCATCAGGTTATGTTAAAAAAACTATAGCCTTTTGCAACGGAATAAGGCTCCGCTTGCTAAATGTCATGTTAGTGTCTCATGGTAGATGAGGACAGCTTCTTTTTAAAGATTACCATCTAAAGTATTATCAGCATTATAGTTTAATAAAAACTATTGTGACAGCGATATGAATGATTGAATACAATTATTATATTTATTTTATTATAATATGATAAAATAATTTTAAATAATCTAAAATTAATTAAAATAATACATGTATTTATTTATTAAATTAAATAACTAAGACTCATATAAGCATTTTTTAGCAATCTGAATCACAGTTCTAAGAAAATTGCTTTTGAATTTTCATACAACTGAACTCTTCTCACAACAGTTAAACCAAAATAAATTGGAACTACTTACTGCAGATAAAATAAAAAAAAATAAAAAAATAAAAAAATAAGCATCTGAAGCTTTACCAAATGAACCATCAATAACAATCATATAGTTGATACTTAATAGAGCTGTAATGAATGAGAGGTTACCGCAGATGGCCAAGTCATAACATTTTCGCCCGTAATTGTCTCCACACATGGCTCCTCAAACGCACACTGTTTCGCAAGGGACAACATGGCAGTCACTGCAATCATAAGATAGTCATTTACCAAAATTCCAAACGTATAAAGTGAAACAAAGCATTTCAATTTACGGAAAAAAATTGAGAAGATATCAAACCACTTTTCATTACATCAATTTCAAGCTTCCACATTTCTGCTCTAGCTTTGCTTTTAAGTTTTAACTTTGTTTGAAGATTGAAAAAAAAGTGGGATTTACAAATGAACCACACAATGTTATGTACTTCCATATCCAACGACTAAACTTTCATATTTACATATATAACACCTAAATCTTTAATATCACATCAAAAATAATACCATCATCAACTTTTTGAAGTAAAGCACACCGTTTCATGCATAAGCTGGGATATATGCAAATATTCAATTTTAGGTGTTAGAAATTAAAATGCATAATAATTGTGTGGTGTTTATGTAAATGTTCCAAAAAAATACAGTACTTCTTGACCAGACAAAAGAATATTATATTGAGTAAAAAAGATTGTCTAATGTATTCATATTGACCAGCTACATAAGACAATATAAATAAATTTGGGTAACTTACTATCAATCCCGTAAACATTACGCCAAAAATCAATGCTTTCACTGTATCTAACACTATGTGTAACTGGTGCCATATAGAGCTGAAAAGGCAAGCAAAAGAAACTAGTTAAAACTTGCCTTCATTCAATATAACGAAAAAAACATTTATGCATGCGTTATTAAGAAGCCATAGAGGATCGCTTCCTTAATTACAAAATATTTCAAGAGGACAATCACCTCATTCTTATAGATGCATTCTAATCATAAAAGCGAATCAAATTCTGAATTTGACAACTCTGACAACTTAAGGAATACACCACAGAAGGTGATAATATAGGTTTTTAAATTTGGTTTCGGTTTCAGTCATATAGTGAAAATTAAAATTTCATTAGTTCTGATGTTTTTTGGTCAGGCAATTAATTTCAGTTGAGTTCCACCAATTTTCAATTTTCAGTGCCAACTTTCTTCATTTGTCAATGCTATAATCCAGTAACATTTTCATAAATTATAGTATTTAACACAAGAAACAACATTGCCGACGTATACGATATTTGTCATAATTTAAAATATATGTCTGAACCACTCATGTCGAGTTCAAATACAGTATGCCTTTCTTGTCAGTGTTTTAACTTATGTATTTCTCAACTAACAGATTACATAAATCTCAGATAATATCTTATAATACACACAAAAAAGGATGATTGATATTCTGTTGATGCAGTACAAACCATCAAACATGCCAAAACCATCCACAAAAATCTAAGTGGTTATAAGCCAATAACCAAAACTCAAACAAAACTAAAACAAAAATGATCCGGATCAATTTTCAACCCTTTTTAGACCCAATTAATTTGATTTATTTTATTAGGAATTATATTCGCTAGGATTATAATAGATTTAAATTTAAAGTTAGCTGATTTTGATGGGATTAGATTTGTATTTACAAATATGAACTTATTTTGTAACCATATTTTATATAAATAGATAAAATTTCATCATCGATTTTTGATTGAATGAACGAAATTATTTATCACCAATTAAGTGCTAGATCCAATTTATGTACATGGATTGTTTTAAACTGCATGCTAGAGTATTTCTTCCTCTCTCCATCAAATCTTGTTATAGGGAAAACACTCAATTTGGTCACTGACCAATCAAGTTGACCTTCACAACTACTAACAATTATAGGGAAATTCTATTAACATAGACATGATAAATTTCCAATATATATATATTTAATGGCTTGAATATATATAATATTAACTCATTTCTTTTCTAGAACTCTCTAAAACACTTCTCTTGGAACTTTATCATATGGTTTCTCTAAATTAACAAATATCATACGTAGATCCTCCTTTCTCTATACTTCTCCATCAAACCTCTCAACAAATGTATTAACATCCATAGTAGACCTACCCGACATAAATCCAAATTGGTTTTGAAAAACTTTTGTATTACGTTGTAACTTATATGCAATTACTCTCTCCCATAATTTTAATGTAGATAAATTAACTAATTTATATATACTTTTCACACTATTGTGCATCAAGGAACAAACTAACTCATTCTTACTCATCTAACATCTTTTTAATTTTTATAATGATATTAAAAAGGTTAGTAAGGCAAGAATTTCTTAATCTCTTAAGCATTTTCACACTTCTATTGGAATATTATGTAATATCCAATTAGCTTATTTTCTAATTTCCTAATTAATTTTATTATTAATCTGTCGTTACTGTAGCAAACCCACTTTACTTTGCATGCAGTGGCCGGATTAAAGATTTAACGCATGTACGGTTGGATCTCTCCCACAGCTTCCTTATTTCATTTCCTCGAGTTAATTCCTCCTTTCTTTTTTCCTCTGTTCACTGTCTTCGCCCTGTAGCCTTCGGCCAGTGCGTCTCCGAGTGGCGGCTGCTTTCAGTTCTGAAACCGGCGTCGACTTGGACGGACGTCGATCTGCTAGGTTTTGCACGGAACCACCGCCGTCGACTTCATCGGGAACCCTCACATCGGTTTTGGAATCGCCGCGTCGTGGCGCAAATCGCGAGGGAGTTCCGTGAATCGATCATCGAGAGGAGGCGTGATTTAAAAGGAAATTGGGTAAGTTATGCAATCCATTTACTTTAAGTAATTGACTTGGGTTGCGAAAATAAAAGGGTAATGTGGGTTAACCGATTAATGACCGGTGAAAGGGTTTTGGGGGAAAATCTGAAAATGTTTGGGGAAAATATAATATGTATGTGTGCAGTAGTATGAATGCGTTAATTTTGTAAACAAGGAATCTTATTAACTTTATATTAATCTAATCAAGTATTTAGTATTGGCGTTAGTAGATTACGTTGGAGAGTGCTCACCGTGTTTGACGAGATGATATGAGAGACATCAATTTTGGGTAAGATTGCGGTTTAAGGATACCACCTGTTAAATGTATTTATGAGTTTAAATGTATTTAGAAGTATTTAGAAGAGTTATTTATTTATAGGTTGTGTACTGAGGGGCGAATCGAGGAGCATGACACTTTAACAAGAGGTGAGACGTAATTCTTAATTTAAATTTAGTTTACATAGTATGTATCTTTGTTTCGATTTTTATAAATGATATGAATGACATAAATATTTCTGTCATATTATATGCAATGATTATAAACCAGTTAGTTCATTTTCTTTAATAGCATATGATTTTATTGAGCATATGGAAATGGGTTAAAACATGTATTATTAATTGTTAACATGCATTATTAATTGTTAAATCGGAATGTGATAGCAGAAATGTCGAGAAAAATTATGATAGGAAGTATGTTATAGATATCTCGGATAGCAAAATTCGGCGAGATGCCTTTAACGATCTTAGTATTCCGAGGCATTGAGGTTGGTTGTCACCGTGTCGGTATAGATAAGTAGTATGGTTACGGCCTTACCTTCAAACTTTAGGCGGGTAGGGTGGCTTTATGTATGAAAGTTAAAACCTATCTGATTATAAATAACATTTAGGAAAATGATTTGATATAGGCGAAATTGCTTTAAATAAGCGGAATAAATAAGCGGCGACTCATGAAATGACAATTTATTGATCTGATATTAATACAACGTATTGTTGATTCATTTCTGCATAGTTCCACTTTTACCTTTATGCAAATTTTAAATGTCATACCGCGATTGTTTAATGTCTTTATTACGGCTCTTTAGCATTATTGATCTCTTCTTTAGCTTCTTATCGATTGATAATTTTAGGAAAAGGCGAGGTGGGTAGAAGTCAGTTTGTTGATTTATACGGTTTTAGTGTATAGTTTTGGAGAACTTTTTGAGTGCAAAACTTTATCTTGATCTTTAGTTCTTTCAGTATATATGTCCAAACTTAAAGATTTTCATGCTTTCAATTTTGTGATATGAATTAATTAGTATATGAATTTTAAAATTTTTTGGGGATGATTTGATTAGATATACATTTCATTTTGCGTTCGCTGAGAGTTGAGCATGTCTATCCATCAGTCATCTGTTATACACTTGAGAATGACCAGAATAAAGGTAGGGGATCATCGTGTGACGAAGATGTATCGAGCAATAAAGTCGTGAGCAAGAAAGATTGATGAGCAATAGTAATGGAAGCATGATTCAGATTGAGAATAAGTGTTGAATTGATCAATACAGAGCTATAGGACGATTAATTTTGGATTAAGCATCAATATACACTTACCGCATGATATTTAATAAATATGCATCAAATAAATAATTCTTATAATTACAGATTAATTTGCCTGAAGAAATGCCAGAAAGGTTAGATGGTGATTATGCAGACTACGAACTACTGACTATGGAGATCAGGAGATAGTTAACATGAGTGAAATACAACAAACAGTGGTGAAGGTAGATGAAGTAATTGCAGGGTAGTTCGGTTGATTTCTCGTTGTTGATAAGTTAGCATCATGAAAAATCTGCGAATAGTACGATATGAGTTTGGTTGAAGTGGATCAACATTTGAGGATATTTCGCGTTCAAACCAGCATTCAAGTCGGTGATCTATAATGGCGGAAGATTGGCTTAAAATTGAAAAAATTTTGGATGGGATGATTTGCGAAAATAGAAAGTAGTAACTTTGTATTAGAAGGGGAGCGAGAAAAGGTGGTGGCAGGCTCAACACAGGGAAAGAATTGAAATGATACCTATTACTCGGATCAAATGGGATGACTTTGTTAAAGCGTTCAAGAATTGGTTTATTCAATACTGCTTTTCTGATCAATCAATTGAGGATCAAAACTATAATGCGATATGAAGCGAGTTCACTTCTCTTTCATCGATCCACATTATATCGACACGGAAGAGAAATGTCATAAATTTCTTGAGCCTCGAGATCAATTAAGGTTGACACCATTTGATATCAGTGAGTTCTGATGTTAGTTGAAAGAGGAAGAAAAAATGAGTTGAATTTTCCAAGTAACGATGGAATTCTGGTAAGCGCAAAAAACTTTGAAATAAGGGATTTCTAGAAATTTAAGTTTGATGTGACGAAACAAATTCAATTAGAAACCTTTGTGATAAGATGCGACATTTTGGTCAATGTACATTTGGATCGAAATCTGCCACAGATGTGGTCAGTGACATCGTCTGCAGATTACTGGAGAAGAAGAAAGGATATAAATCATACAATTATCGGGGATAAGAATTGACAAAGAAAGTTTTGGAAGCAAGGGAAAATGAGGCTTGATTGAAAAGAAACTTGAGCGTAAAACAACCTCAGTAAAAGCGAGTTTTGCCATCACTCCATGAAAGCGAAGGAATCAAATGAAGTGGTGTCGGTATCTTAAAATTTGGATCATTTGGGTTGATTTGTTTGATTACGCTTAGATTCGTTCATTTCGATTCCTTTTTAGCGGTTTACGTTGATATTATTTATTTCACATTGAATGTGGTAATGCCCGGTGATAGTTTGAATACAAATAGGAAATGTGTTGTTGACATTAACATTCAAGATAAATAATTTC
Organism: Cymbidium sinense; assembly: GCA_021442155.1. NCBI lineage: Eukaryota > Viridiplantae > Streptophyta > Magnoliopsida > Asparagales > Orchidaceae > Cymbidium > Cymbidium sinense. The sequence goes on along the minus strand of CM038232.1, from coordinate 28,343,019 downwards.
TGGAACTAATTATCTTACCGTCAGACATTTTGACATTATCTTTGGTATGGATTGGTTGATCAAATATTTTTACAATTGAATCTTTGGAAAGAGGAGAATAAAATTTTGCATGGTGAAAATCATTTTATTTTCTTGTGATAAGAATGTTGTCTTCTTTGATTAGTGCGTGAAGTTGAGTAAATATTTAGAAGCGGTGAAATTATATTTACGGCAAATTAGATGTGTTGAATAAGGAGGTGTTTGGTGAAAAACATTAGGTTGTTTGAATTTCACGATGTGTTTAGGAGGAATTACAGGGTTCTTCACGAGAAGTGGAGTTTAGGATTGATGTACAACCTCTGACTTACACATAAATCTCGCTACGATGGCTCAAGAATTGCAAGGTGAAGTGTTAGTTGCGAGGGAATTGATGACAAAGGATTTATTAGACAATCAGTGGAGTGCACGATTATTTGTTAAGAAAAAAGATGATGATTACATCGATTGTGTATTGATTACAGGGAGTTAAATAAAATGACAATCAAGAACAAGTATTCACTACCAAGGATTGATGATTTATTTGATCAGTTGGAGGGAGCTACGGTATTTTCCAAAATTGATCTGAGATCTGGATATTATCAGGTTAGAGTTAAAGATGCCGATATTTTTAAAACAACTTTTGAAACCAGGTATGGACATTATGAATTTCTTGTTATGTCATTTGGTTTTAATGATCTGCGATCTTTATGGACTTAATGAATATTTTCAAGCGGTGGGCCATTTGTTATCATCTTTATTGATGATATTGATTTATTCTAAAGCGGAAGTCTGTCATTTGAGTATTGTTTTAGAGTTGTTAAGACAAAATCGATTATATCTTTAAATTTTCAAAATATGAATTTTGGATGCGTAATATCTAAGTCATATCAATGGCGAAGGAGTTTGTTGATCCTCGAGTAAAAGCAATTTTAGAATGGTGCACAAGAATGTTATGAAAGTTGATTCACGGGCTTAGCGGTTATTACAGGAAGTTTGTCGAGATTTTCTCATTATCATATCCCAATTTATTGAGAAATGATGTCAATTTGATGGACGGAATGTGGCGAGTTTTCAAGAATTGAAAAAGTATTTGACCATTTGAGTTTAGCTATTCCATCGGGGTGAGCACTTTAAAATATTTGGGTTGTGTTTTAATGCGAAGAAGAGTAATTGCTTATCTTGACAATTAAAACCGAAAGAAATCCGTGCATGATCTAGAGTTAGCGGTAGTTTTGCTCTTAAAATTTGGAGAAATTATTTGTATGGAGTGAAATGCGAAATTTTTATCATTGAGTCTTAAATATATCTTTACAAAAAAATTGAATAAAAGAAGATGGCGAGTTCATTAAAGATTATGATTTAAATATTGATTGTCGAAAAAAATGTGGTGGCGATGCATTAAGTAAGTGAGAAATCGGTTATTATTACTCAAAAGTCGAGTTGATCGAATTAAGCTACGGTTGAAAGTTAGAAGATTAATCTTGGGCATTTATATCAATTGGTCTGTCAACGTTATTTGTAGAATCAAAGTTTGCTTGGCGGATCGTGGATATCAGAAATTTGAACAAAGCCAAGCGAATTTTCTTGTAGATGCAGAGTGTTATTGAAGAATTCATAATTATGATTACCAGGTGATGCGGAATTGAGACAAGAAATTTTACAGGAGGCTCATCAGGCGGGATATATTATTCATCCAGGTAGTTCGAAAATGTATAAAAATTTAAAAGCAGCATTTTAGTGGTCAGGTATGAAGAAAGACATAGCTGAATATGTCTCTAAATGTCAAGCTTGTCAGATTGTTAAAGCGAATCAAACAGTGGATTATTCTGATTACATATCGAGTGGAAGTGGGAAGAAATTGCAATGGATTTTGTTATGGGATTTCTAGAGGCGTCAGTGATAGTAAGTGGATAGATTGTCGTCGGCTCATTTTTACTAAACGAGGATTGATTGATAAATTGTCCACATTATATGTTAAAGAAATTGTAAAACATGGTGTTAAAAGTGATTGTCTACGTGAAGATGGTAGATTTACTTAGATTATGGTATGAGGGAGAAGCTTGAAACACTTACAAAACTTTTTTAAATCAAATTGATGGACAATCGAAAAAACAATTCAAGTCAGAGGATTTGTTGAGATTATGTGTTTTAGATTTTGGAGGTGGGAAGATCATATTCTATGATCGAGTTTCCAATAATCTTATCAGTATTGAGATGGTCTGAAGCTATGTGGTGAAAGTGTAGAACTCCATTGAGTTGGTGAAGTGGGAGAAAAGGCATTAGGTCGAGTTGGTTGATCAAGCGAGAAAATCAGTTAATCGGATAGATTTGAAAGGCTGCTTTCGGATATTCGACTTAAAAGTATTCGACTTAAAGCTGAATTTCAAGTTGGAGAATTTGTATTCTTGAAAGTCAAACTATGAAAGGAATTAGTAGATTTGGTCATGGAGGTAAATTAGCCAAGTACATGGGCCTTTTGAAATCGAAAGGATGCAATATGGCTTACAGTTTTACTTGCAGTTAGTGAAGCAGATATTCATGCGACTTTCACATTTCAATGTTGAGAAAATGGATCACAGTCACGAGCGAAGATTCCATATACAAAGTTTGAAATACAACCATTTGACTTATGCATTGGGAGGAAAAATTTTGGAATTTGATGTGAAGAGATTACGAAATAGACAAATTTCCTATGTTAAAATTAAATGGAAGCACAAACCAATCAAAGAAGCTACTTGGGAGGTTGAACAAGAGATGAGGCAGAAGTTTCCCTTCCTGTTCGAATGATTGAGAAGAAATTTCGAGGACGGAATTTCTTTTAAGGGGAAATTGTAATATCCAATTAGCTTATTTCCTAATTTCCTAATTAATTTTGTTATTAATCGTTCTTGTAGCAAAGCTTTACTTTGCATCGTGGTAAAGATTTAACGTATGTGTTGGATCTCTCCGCGACTTCCTTATTTCATTTCCTCGAGCAGCGGTGGTAATTCCTCCTTTCTTTTCCTCTGTGGCTTCACTTGAGCCGCTTTCCCCGTGCGACGAGTCTTTGCCTCAGTGGCGCATGACTGGCGTCTCGAGTTCGCGAAAACCGGCGTCGCTTCATTTGGACTGTCGATCTAGCCGCTAGAACCAGCCTTGCCATCGACTTCATCGAGCCGTAACCTCTCAGCCGGCCCGGAATCGCGTCAGGTGCGATTACCTGCGGGGAGTTCTGTGAATCGATCGCACGAGGAGGCGATTTAAAAGGAAATTGGGTAAGTTATGCAATCCATTTACTTTAAATGACTTGGGTTGAAGAAAATAAAAGGGTAATGTGGGTTAGCAGATTAGGCTAACAGTGAAAGGGTTTTGGGAAATCAAAAATGTTTGGGGAAAAGATAATATGTATGTGTGTAGTAGTATGAATCGTTAATTTTGCTAAGAATCTATTAACTTTATATTAATCTAATCAAGTATTTAGTATCAGCTGATAGATTACGCCAAGCCGCTACCCTCGCTGTTTCACTGCATGATACGAGAGACATCAATTGAGAAGATTGCAAGTTCTGATACCACCGCTAAATGATGAATGAGTTTTACATGTATTTAAGAGCTATTTAACTATAAGAATACCGGTTAATCGGCGAAGACATCACGACACGCCTGATTAATCGGCGAGACATAATTAATTTAAATTCGCTTATACCCCATGTGATGCCAATCGTTTACCGATTTTATAACTGCATTTACATAAATATTTCGCCATATCAGACGAACGATTATTACCGCCATTCCATTTTCTTTAATAAAGATACGATAAAGATTTAAAAGAAAACATGCATTATTAATCGTTAACATTATTATTAATTTAACGCAATAATGTGAAAATCGCGAAAATCATGATGTAAGATATATGATATCCGCAGATAAAAGAAAAGTTCACGACGAAAGCCTAATACGATCAGATTCCGACTCGACATTATCAGGCCCGCTGGCCGCCTAACTCCTGCCGTACGCAGTAGATTTGCTCGCACCGCCTTTACCTTCAGTCGACGTCGTGACTACCCTGTGAAAAGTCAAAACCTACGCAATTATAAATGATATTTTGTGAAAATGATTTGATATATTCAAATCGCTTTAAATTAAATAACCGAATAAATAAACGACGACTATGAAATGACAATTTATCGATACAAGATAATCTACAAAGATATTGTTCGCTTACATTTTCACGATACTACTTTTACCTTTACGCAAATTTTAAACGAGCGCATTTTTAATGCCTTATTTCGAAATTTTTACTTTAAGATTATTAATCTCACGTTTTTATGATGTTACTGATAATTTCAAGAAAAGAGGTGGTTTGTTTTGTTGATTGATAGCTGTATAGTTTGGAAGATAACAAGTTTTGACAAAACTTTAATACGCCTTTAGTTCCTATATGTCCAAACTTAAAGATTTTCATGCTTCCAATTTTGTGATATGAATTAATTAGTATATGAATTTTAAAATTTTTTGGGGATGATTTGATTAGATACACATTTCACTTGTTCCGCAAGTACGCGTTAACGCTGATAATCTATGTAATCAGTCATCCTATTCTCTACACTTAATTAATAAGCAGGGTCATCCGGGTGACATATTATCAAGTCATTGCTTTTATACAATTTATTTTCTTTAAAATCTCTCCAACTTCGATTTTACTAATACGACAATAAAAATAAAATTTTTTATTTTCTTTAAAGTACTAAAATCGCTAAAGTCAATCGTCTTCTCACAACCTTAATTAAAAAGTTTATCAAAATATCTCATCCACTTTTGTTGAATATCCTTTTCTAAAAAAATAGTTTATGATCTTCAACCTTAATGCACTTCGCTTGAACTAAATCTTTACTTCTATTATTTTTTTGCTTAGCTAACTCATGCACACATCTTTTGCCAACTTTAGCATACAATATATTACATAAATCACTAAAATTGAATTCTTTCAATCACATTTTACTTACTTGGAATCCCTACAAGCCATTCTATATCTTTCAAAATTCTTGGAGCTTTTATATTTAAACCAATTTTTATAACAAAACTTTTTATTTTTTATTTCTTGTTACACATCTTAACTCCGTCATCAACTATTTTAAGTAATAAGAGTTTTTTCTTTTGATTCTTTGAGCATAATTTTTGCAATTGCTTAATATTATTTGTTACTATTTCTCACATAACATTAGCTTCCTCGTGAACATTCCAAATCTGAGGATCTTATAGCTTCTTCTTAAAAATACTTTTATTGATGTTCTTTAAATACCCTCATCTAATCCTAGAACAATGTTTCGATTTATTTTTCATCTTCAAACCCTCTATCTTAAAATTCAAAACCGATAGCCTAGAATGCTAAAAATTGCATCTTTAAAAATTAATTTTAGATGAAGCACAAATATACTAAAAACTATGTGTCCATCATGATACAAAAGATGGAAACCTATTTGTACAAATAATATCCAATAAATGGCATCTATTAATAAACCACTTGCTATACAACAAAATCCTCTACCTATAATTATAATTGATTCAAGAAATTTTTATTATTTATTTATCTATACATGCCCACACAATCCACTTACCATACAACAACAAGAAGCCTTTATCCCAATATGACTAAATGAATAATTTCTCCATTGTGTCCTATTATGTGTCAAATTCAATTTAATTCTAATAAACTAAGGTCATTTTTTATGCATCATAACCAAGTCTTTTTGGATCTACCTCTATCTTTCTTAACATAAGGCGCATCTAATACATCTACTCTCCTAACTAGCTCATCAGACGGCCGACGTTCCATATGGCCAAACCTTCTAGGGCAACTCTCTCTAATCTTATCTGTCACTGGAGCTACTACACCCTTATCACATATATATCCATTTTGCATTTCATCTGTAAGAGTAAAGCCACTCATCCACCTGAGCATCCTCATCTCTGCAACACCTAACTTAATTTTATGCTTCTCTTTTACTAGCCAACATTTTGCGTCATAAATCATTGCAAGTCTTACCATCTTATAAAATTTTTCCTTAAGACTAAGCAGTACTTCTCTATCACACAACAGGCTTGATGCACAATCCACATGCCATGCGAAGTCCAAACAAACTATCTTATCTTGTCAATGTCATAGTCAAAATAATATTGTAGCTCAAAACATGCCACCCAAGAGAACCATTATAAACACACCACTTTAAAAGTGATTGTCAACAATTATGATCATACCATTGATGATCATGATCTACCTGAAAGGAATAAAGGTTGATGGATTTCATTAGCCTCATGATTTATTTCACAATTTAGACCAGCTTGCACAACCCACAAATCTTGCATACGCAAGAGGGCATATCCTGACTAATCAATGTCTGTACTCATTACAATAATCTAGCTCAAATCATTTCACCAAAGGATAAGACTAATATAGAGTAGCCCCTTTTTATCATCAAACGTAACTATACCATTGACAATCATCATGATCCTACCCCAAAGGATCAAGATCAATAGACGCCATTCAACGGTCTTCATATCTCAAATGCTTATATAAATGCAAAAATTAATATATATGACCTATTTTCTTGTCATCAGATGAAATAATAAGTTGATAAAAATAGGCCTTTAAGCATGCCAAAATAGTTCATTAAATCAAAAATAGTATAAATCAATAACCAAGACAAAACAAATATAAATTGATCTTATTTTCAAACCTTTATAATCAAAGGTATGTTTATAGCAAAATATCTATTAATTTTTTTTTTAATTTAAATATTTTATTAGGTGTATCTTCCTTGAAATTAGAATAACCTTAAATTTAAAGTTTTTGAGATTAGATAAAAGTTATATTGCACTTAAAAATTTATCCATATGCATGCAACCTATTTCATTAAGTATGGATTAATGGCATAAAACTTTCATTATTATTGCTTGAATGAATGAAATTTATTTATGATCAATTGAGTATTCCTTAGATTCAAGCATACACAAGATCTAAATTGTGCATGAAGTTTCTTCTTTCCTCTCCATTAAATTTTGGTAACAGAGCTTGATTGTAAATCTCTAACTCAAGATATTGCTTGCACCAAATTCCTATAACAGTTCATCCTAAGTCTTAAGCACTATGTTGCATCTCTGCCTAACTTCCCACCTAACCTACACAAGTCCTGCCAACACCTAGTTCATGCTTCATGCATCTCTACTTATAGCCCTTGCCCACTATACATCCAAACCCAAGTCTTGTCCTTTAGCTCATCTGTGCTATGCATCAAAACAACAAAAACTTAATATCACATGCAAATTGCACCACAATCTAATTGTCCTTGACACTAGTAATGCAAGTCGCATCACACGTAACACACGCATGCTTTTAATACGCATCTAGCATATGCTGTGACCTATGCCTCTTGTGCATACAAAACTGCATGCAAACACTCCACACTAGCTATGCCACACATGCTACTGACGTTGTTGTTCCATCTCTCACCTATGGAAATCCATTCACTAAGATCCCTGAAGAGGCACATGTGGTCACTACAAGCCAAAATCCCCTACATATAATCTAATTTTCAACTCCCTTTCTATGCATAAACTATTTATTCCTTGAAAATCACAACATCCGCTTATCCATGTACACAAATCTTCTAATTGCAACATTAATTGGATCATGATTATAGTCAACTCATCATTGGCCACTCACAGTCAACATTGCAACCACAAACATATACATATCTTCTACCAATGCAAAGATCACAATTTTTTGATGTTTAACTCATCTACTATAATGCATAATCTTTGATGATGTTAAGATAAATCGCATAGCTGTGCTAAATCTTGTAACTCGCAAAAAAAAAAAAAATTAATCAGTGAACAGTTAAAATTAGCTTAACCTATAGTCTTGCAACATTCTCCAAACAGTGAAAATTGCATTAAAGAGGATTGAGTGCTCCCTAAAATATTATAACACTTATTGTTATATGACCTCGATCTAAATTATTTTATGCATACTTACCAACATAGAACTTCATTTTTACAATTGAAAAAAATTGATTATTTTGCACTGATATTTATTAATAACTACTTCAACAACAATAAAAAGTCTTTATCCTAGTACACGGGGTCGGCCACATGAATCCTTTTTCTCCATTGTATCCTATTAACTTTCATATTCTCATTTAAATCTAATAAAATAAGATCATTTTTTATACTTCCTAACCAAGTTTTTTTAGGTCTACCTCTACCTTTTTAACATGCCCAAATCTAATACAACTATTCATCTAATTGGGTCATCGGACGGCTAACGTTTTATTTGACCAAATCATCTAAGGAGACTCTCTAATCTTATCTGTCATTGGAGCTATCCCAATCTTTTCACATATATATATTTGTTTTGCATTTTGTCTCTAAGAGTAAAGCCACTCATCTCCTTGAGCATCCCCATCTCTACAACACTTATCATAATTTTATGCTTTTATTTTATTGGCCAACATTCAACACCATAAAGCAGGGAAAGTCTCACCAACATCTTACACAAATTTTCCTTAAATTTAAGCAACTTTTCCATCACACATCAAGCCAGAAGCATTCCTCCACTTCAACAATCCAACTTGAATTCTACTAATAACATCCCCATCTATCTCATCATTACTTTGAACAATAAGCTCGAGATATCTAAATGTTTACTCTTCTTTATGACTTGATCACCCATTGTCACAACCTCTACAACTACAATTAGACTCCATGTATTTGGTTTTAGATCTACTCAAATGAAAGCCTTTAGATTCTAAGGTTGACCTCCATAATTAAGGTTTTTCTTGAATTCTCTCTCTAGTCTTATCAACGAGAAGAATATCATCAACAAAAAACCATAAACCAATGCACATCCTTTTGTAAATGTCTAGCAAGAACACCCATAACTAAGGCAAAAGGATATGAGCTTAAAGCCAATCCTTAAATGTAATCCAAGTAAACAGGAAAATACTTGGTCAATCTTCCTTGGGTTTGAACACAAGTAACAACTCTAATATGCATATCCTTAATAACTTGAATATAATCAATATTAACTCCTTTCTTTTCTAGAACTCTCCAAAGCACTTCTCTTAGAACTTCATCATATGCTTTCTCTAAATCAACAAGCATCATACCTCCTTTCTCTGTACTTCTCCATCAAACCACCTAACTACTTCAAGCAAATTAAATTGTGACTTTTATGATTTATATATACTGCTAGATCTCACTTGGATACTATGTCATTATTGGTTGCAATTATCTCACTCCATAACATGTCTAAAACAATTCTGATGAATATGTAAACCAATATAATCAATTTTAGCAAAAGCTCACTATAACCTAATTCGTAATGATAAGAGTCATATATTAAAAAATGGAACAATGTTGGAAAGGTCTTCAAAATTCCAATCCACGGCACAATTTTGAAATTAAGTAGATTGAGAATCAATAACCATTTAAACTAACTAGATTGAATACCATTGGACCTTCAAATTTTTAATCCCTATATTTGTGTGTGATGGAGTTGTTGAAAGAGAAGTGACTGAAAATTCTATATGTATTTGCACACAAGGAAGTCATAAAGCATGAGGCCACAAAGTATTTGGTGTGAGAGGGTTGTGTCGCTTAGAGGAATAAGCTCAGACACCAGTATTTTAGAAGAGAACCATGAGCTACAATTAGATGGGGTGTTGACCACTCAGGAGAGATATCAAAATAAGTGGTTGGGAGATCATGAAATCATAAATCAAGAAGCAAGAATGGTAAAGCATGGGAGAGACATCATGAAAGAGAGATAGTGAGTGTTGGAGGAGACAGATGCAAAAGAAGCCAACAACGGGCGTGTCGTACAAGGAGATAGAGGACAATGAGAAAAAGAGTAGGCATGGAGGTTTGAGGGAGAAGCCAAGGACTATAAGTCACATGAGTTATGGGTGTCATAAAGAGAGCAATGAAAAGAAAGTAAACCCAAGGAGCATGGAGATGCATGAGAAAAAAATAGCCATGAGGGGAGTGGTGTCATTGATCAAGAAAACTAGAAAGATTATGTGAAGAGAAATTTTAAGGGAGTTAATGATCAAGCACTATGGACATCCCAAAGAGAGGAAGTTGTGCATTGTGTGCTAAAGAGACAAGTCACAAAGATGTCATATCCAGGGACATAGGTATGCCATTATTTTATATTATTTATTTATATTATATAGATACACTTTTTATAAACACCCCACAAATTGTTGGTATAAGATAAATAGTAATGATAATATAGAATGAAGAACATTTTTTTTTCTATGAAAGTTCAAGGAATACTCTTGTGAGGATTAAAAAAAATAAAAAAAGGAAAGAAACTTTGAGAGAAGCATATCACTAGTAACCAAAGCCATCATTAGATTGTTGATCCTACCATCTAAGAGCTTGATAGTAGAAAAATTAGAAGCATCTATTGCTAATATTCATCAACATTATGTAGAAAGCCAAGAGTTGGGGCCATTTGGGGAGGTAAAATCTGACATTCAAAATTGTACTAGGAAGAAATTTATTGGCTTATGTCACGACATGATCATGAACAAAAAAAGTAAAAAGGGGTCAAAGTAATAATAAAAGATAAGTTCAAGCATAGTTGCCCTAATTCTTTTGTGATCTCTTTGGATCTTTGAGAAAAATAAGACACACCAATGATGTTTTTAAGAAAAATTATCCAATCAACCTTGTGCACTTCCAGAACATTACTTTTTTTTCCCCTACTACCACCCCCTGGTGCATGCAAGTAGATAATGATGTCTTTATTCAAAAAATTAAAAAAAAAAACATGAGTCAACCTAGATTTTAGTAATTTTTCTAGATAGATCAGATGATATATGGTAAAATTTAAAAATAAGGAAATCAGTGTCTAAACTATTAGTTACAACAAGAATGTAAACATAAGTCAGGAGAAATTTTACCGTGGCATGAGAGGGCATAATAAGCCCACCCGGCTTAAGCCATTTGTCCCTAGCAAAGATCACACTGGGTAGCATGGTCTGCAACATAAACAATAAAAACAAAGATTTAAAAAAAAAAAAACACTTGGGGAATGAGTAAAAGAATATATTATTGCTTAAATAAACATTTCATGCAACCATTTAATCTACAAATAACCAAAACAAATTAAAAAAATTTGAGAACACTAAAGCTAGACATGCCAATGCACCTCATATAGAAGCAAATAGCCCATCCACTCGGATATTATGACATCAACCATCTCTTCAATATTGACATCCTGTCATCATCAAGTTCAAAAAAAGTAACCAATTAATATGTTCCAGAAAACAACAAGACGTTCGTATTGCGATAATTTTTGGATTGCGATAATAACAAGACGTTTGTATTGCGATACTTTTTGAAATTTTAAGTCAATTGAGTCAGTTAGAGTTTGTAATTAGATTTTGTTATTACTTAACATGCATGCCAATGCTGAAACGCATGCGCAAGGTTAACTAGGTTGTTTACCCTGCAATTTCTTATGCACAGGAATATTACCCTGCAACTTCTACCTTTTCAAACCATAGCTTATTTGTGGCTTCTCATTATTTGTGTAATATTCTACAAAGCATATCCAGGATTATAGCTATCAGGCAACTTTTACTAATCCAAACTGTAACAAGGTTTAAATTATTCTACAACACTAGCATCAGCTGTATGATTTTTTATTTCTGAACTGTAGCATTTACAGGATTGATTCTTATCAGGACTATTACAGCTTATGATTTAGCTAGATTTATAAAAATTCTTCCTATATACTACAAGTGCAAGAATCCATAAATAACGGTGTTCTGAGGCATGTTACAAAAAATTGGCTTGAAATTTTTTTTTCAATTTTAAGGAAATGAAGTTTTCTTCATCTTTCATGGATTTTAATCCTTGATCAAGGTGAGAATTGAAGTATTTAAGAAAGTAAGTGGGATGTCTGTTTATTCTTTTCCTTGCCAGTATCTTATTCTAATAATTAGTTATTCATTTAGTCTATTTAGATTTGCTACATATTTGGCTTCATTTAAATGCATGACATGTTAATTATCGAGAAAAAATTGGAGTAGCTTTAGTGACAGATAAGATTAGAGAGAGTCGCCTTAGATGGTTTGGCCACATAAAGCGTCAGCCGTCCAATGACCTGGTTAGAAGAGTAGATGTATTAGATTTGTCTTATTTTAATAAAGGTAGAGGTAGACCTAAAAAAATTTGGTTAAAATGTAAAATACATGTCCTTAGTTTACTTGAATTAAATGAAAATTTGACACATAATAGGACACAATAGAGAAGAAGGATTCATGTAACCGGCCCCACATAATGGGATAAAAGCTTATTGTTGTTGTTGTTGTTGTATATGTTAACTATTGTGACTTTAATGATTTTTTATTTATATGATTAATTCATTTAGAGATCAAAATTGTTTGCTTAAATTGAATTAGAATTTGTATCCATTCATCATCTTAAATAGTAATTTATCATTTGTATTAAATAATTCTCTCCCCATGTGATTTGTATAGCCTTAGTTGCAAAAATTGAGTGCAGCTCAAATATACAATTTATTAAAGTAAGCTTCAACTATTTTTCATCTAATCAAGCACTATTTTGTATATTAGAGCTTCATCAAAAACCTAACACCAAGAACATCCTTCATAACATATGATGTTTCAATTGATTAAAATTGATGCCAATATTACCTCAAGCATTCAAGAGGCCAAAAAAAAATCTGTTAAAAGATATATAGGACAAATAATAATAAATAAAAATAATTTGTTGACCTCTAAACATGTTTCATTAATAAAATCAAGCATATATGACAAAATAGACATATATCAAGCGCAATGTTGCATGAATTGAAGTTAAAACCCTTCAATCGCGATCAAAAACGATCAAAAATCATCTCAATTTGAAAATTTGATTTCATAAGTGTGTTTAAAATTTTATAATTAATTAAATAAAATGTATTGAATCAATTAATAATCATTCGAATGATCAAAATCAATATTGGAAGTAATTATGCGCATATCGAAGTCGAGAAGCCCTAACGACGACATCTGAACGACCTCGTTCGTGAAATTGACTACACAGTTAACGCCAAAATGTCAAAATCTATCTAACGACACTTTTTGCGACTAATTCGGCAAAGTCTATGTGAATGTTGAGCGATTCAAATACAAAGTTGAGCAATTTAAGCTTAATTTTGCTTCAACCGTCGCCGATGTCATCCAACCGATCGTGAAATGGATATTGTCATTGCGTTCGACACAAGAAAATCACCTAAAATTGATACCCATATTGTTAAGGCTTGCTACACGGGATAATTCATCAAAAAATTTATGCTAAATTATTAATAATAATAATATTATTATGCCAAATTATAATTAAAACAACTAATGGCTACTTAAACTCCCTTTATATCTGATCTAATCTAACCACCCAAGTTTCCAATTAAAATCGATCACCCAATCCTCCAATTAGGTTAGCCATTTAGCCTTCCAATTGAATTAGCCGCCCAATGCTTCTTATTGGTTGCCACATGAGCAGACAATCAAAGGGATTCGACCAACCCTAAGTCCCCAAAAGCTGAGATCGGCTCCCCTATTCGCCCGACTCCTCTTCCCCGTCCTTCACGCTCTCTGGCGTGCGATTCCCTAAGCTCTCGTCCCTCTCTTACATGCGTTCGTCTCTCACAGCCGAATGAGACTCCTCTCCACCTCTCTCTCGATCCGTCCGTCTCGGGAAGCACATGAGAGCCGAGAGCTCCAGTCCATCTCCTCCCCTATAACAGCTGGCCAAGCTCTCCACCCCTCTCCTCTTTCCAACCGGATTCCCAGGTTGTCTTTATTCAACCCTAAGTTGCATTTTGTTATTTGGGTTTTTCTTAGAGGGAATGATTTTGGCAAATCCCTCTTACATTTATGTTCTATGGTTGGATTATGTTTCTTCCTATGGATTTACAATGAGATGAAGATATGTTGTTGGATTTGTGGTATAACGTGAGTTGCTTGCAAGTTGCTTGACTTCTTCTCTTTTTGCTATCAAAGGCTCATACATGCTCCGCCATAACACATATATTTTATTTATTGAGCAAAATAAAAGAGAAATCAATAGGGATATTACTTGCATAAAGTTGCCCTAACTTTATTTTGATTTCTTTCTATCAATTAAGCGAATGTTATATGCAAAATAGTAGGGATGTTACTATTTTGGTTAAATCTGAAAATTTCAGATTTGTGATGTTGAGCTTAATATTTTCATTCGCTTTACCTTGCACTTACCTCTTTTTGTCATTTGGTTACTTATAATCATGCAAATGAGTGTTTAGCTAAAGTAAAATTTCAGATTTTTTTACTTTTATCAAAACGTAACATGGTTGTTTGTCCTATGTGGGTTGAAGCTCGTTTGAGTATCTTGCAAACAATTATTTTAGCTCAATCTGAAATTTTAGATTTATGCATGTGAGCTTAGCATGATGTTTACTTCCTTGCACTAGTTGCTAATGATGGGCTTTGTTCTCATTTGATTTTATTGACATGCAAGTATTTTTCTTAGTCAAATCTAAAATTTCAGATTCCTACTCTATTAGATTTGATGTGATTATATGCTTCATGTGAGTAGGATTATGTAAAGAAAAAAAAAAAAGACTAAGTGAAGTAGGCCTTTGGCCTTGCTTTTCCTTCCCTAACTATGATTAGCTTTAAGCATTGAGTTCATCTCTATGTTAATATGAAATTGGAAAGCTCTCTATGGCTTGATGCAATCATCTCTAGTGTTTCATATATTGAGATTTGATTTCAACACAAATTTTTCTATCTTTATACATTAATTTGAATGTGCTCTTTATAGCAAGTCGGATAATCAAGTAGCGTCTTTCAGAAGAAAACTATCTTACTGCCCATAATATGTTTTATGTTAAAAATCATTAGAATATAAATGTTTTTAATGCCTATTCTCATCTTTAAATGAATTTGAAATGGGATTTGGTGAGATTTTCAGATTTCTGGACTTTCACATTGTCATTTCTTAAAGTCTATTTTGGCTATTAACGTGATTGTCTTACTTACTCGGTTTGGGGAGGATAAAAAGAAACCTAAAGGGTTGAGGGTGATCCCTTTGTCTTCATTTCACATCTTTATCATTTGACAAGGATTTGACTTGGATCTTACTTGAATTTTATTATTATGTAAACAAATGTCTAGCTGAATATAAGATTTCAGATTTGTACTTTGCTAAATTTAATTTGAAATGGTTGCTTGCTCCCTTGCACTATTTGTTCATATTGGATTTGATTCTCATTTGGATCTTATTGACAATGCAAGTCTTTTCTTAGTTAAATTTGAAATTTCAAATCTCTAATTTGTTAGATTTAATGTGATTATGTGTTACATGCAAGTAGAGTTATAAAAAAAAAGTGAAATAGGGTAGGCCTTGAGCTTTGCTTTTCTTTTGCCTAACTATGGTTGGCCTTAAATGTTGAATTTGTCTCTATGTTAACATGCAATTGGAGAACTCTTTGTGGATTGATGTGATCATTTCTAGTGCTCCCATATGGAATTCAGCTTGTTGTCCATAATGTGATTCATGCTACAAATCATTGAAACTTAAATATTTAATATTCATTCTTGTCTTTAAATGAATATGGAGCGAAATATGATGAGATTTTTCAAATTTCAAGCGTCATATCGTCATTTTCTAAAAATTAGTTTGGCTATTAGCTTGTCATTCCACTTGCTCACATTTGGAGAAAATGGATTGAAGTTCTAGCATTGTTTCTACATTCTTTTCTATGCTTACTACCAAATCAATAAGCTTTTAAAATAAAAAGTAAAAAAAAACTTCATTTGCATGCAACCTAAAATGATCCTTCTTTAGTTGTTTAAAAAGAGTAGTATGACATACTTCTTGATTGTTATAAGTTTATTCACTTGAACAAGTCTTGCTGAAACTTTTCATTGTCTATGCAAAATTAAAGTAAAGTAAAGAGTATATGTAAGTTTGGCATCAATTCAAAACTATCCTTATATTGCTTGGGTTCTATTGTCTTATGTTGTAACTTATTTGAGTAAACTACTCTCACATATTGTGATAAGATTGCCAAGCCATCACTTTATTATGAAATTGATATGAAATGGAGAAGTGAATTTTAATGCATTGCTTAGTTTCAAAATTTCATTATTGTTTGTGAAGTTAAATTCAACTTTGATCACTAAAACACCTTTTGGTTGATTGAACTAAAATGAGGATGAAAGAAAGGGATTGTATAAACATTCATGCTTATTAAAATCTATGTTTGTTGTCCATGAATGAATGAAGGCTAGAATCATTCAAGTTTTATTATTTTATGCTTTTTCTTACTCTTGAATTATCAAAGACATATTATGACAATGAAACTTTAGCTTCATTAGCTTCACTATTGTCATCTTTGAATGCTTCATTTGGCCACTAGCATGTGATGCTATTCTCTTGATTTGAAGAAAGATGGAAATAGAGCAAGTGTTTATTCATATGATTATTCAATCTTATGTTGATGTTTAGCATTAAATGATAAGATGAAATTGTGACTTGCATATGTCATTTTCATTTCTACCTTACCTTTCTCCACCATTTGGCAATGTCTTATTTTGCAAGTGGCTATCTATTTAAATATGAAATTTCAGATTTGTTTATCTTTAAATTAGATAAGCTGTTTTGCCTTTTGATGATTGAATCTTATTCAATCATCATATTGAAATAAAGAGTGATGCAAGATATAGATAGATTTGCCTAACTTTATTTTTATCTCCCTCACTAATTGGCATCAAATATTAAATTCACCTCTATATTAACATGAATTTAGAGAGATTTCTATGGCTAAATTTTGTTGTCATCACAAAATTGGAGTGAAGAAAGAGACACATTGGTTTAACATTGATTCAAAACCTCAACTTGTATTTGAACCTCTTGTTCATTATATTGGTTAATTAGCTAAACAATGTATACATGTAGCCATCTTGTTGCTTCATATGACATGATTTGGGATGTCATTCTACATCTATATATCAAGTTGAATGTTTCTTATTGTTAATGATAAATGAAGGCTACATGAAAATTATAAAGTCCTCTTTTAATTGCAATACATGCTTATACTTTAACATCTAATTGCTATCTCTCATTTGTTGAATTTAAGAAAAAAAATACTTCATCTAGCATGCTCAAAAGGAGAATCATGTAATGGTGCTCATATGTGATTGAAAGCTCATGCAAAGCTTGCTACTTAAGACTTTTCAAAGAGAGAATCCAATTGACATGATCATGAAAATTATATTCATTTGTGTTGAAAGCTTATGCAATAGCTTACTATTTGGGATATTTCAAAAGTAAAATTCAATTAAAATAATGATGGACATCATATATAATGCACATATGAATGTAAATTTGTAAAAATGCTTTGAAAGAAATGCCAATGCACATTATTCTAATGTCGTGGAAAAACTTACTTTGAAATAAATACTCGTGTATGTTGTTCTAACGTGGTGAGAAAATTTGCTATGAAATAAGTACATGTGCAAGTTATTCCAACAAGGAAGAGATAAAGAGATAATCGCTTATTCCATCATCATGAGAAATATGTTCTAAAATAAATACTTGTGTGCATTGTTCCAATGCATGCTTCTACACATAAAAATTCGAAGACCTATGCACACCTTTCTTAGAGTAGTAGATAAATTATATTTCCACCCTACCACGACCTTTCTTGGCATAGTGGAAGCCAGCCTCCAGGGATGAGAATCAAAGGTCGTCAAGTTTTATGAATTGCAATATTCGAGTTTCTAATTTGACATGATTTGCTCCAAATATTGAAATTTTAAATATCGAATTATGAGATACTTGGTGATATTTTCAAACTACAATTTTATTTTACACTTGTTAGTGGTGAATACAAATATAGCTTTTCCTTTCTCTTTTATAACTCTTTGAAGTACCATGAATGCTTCATTAGAGAAGTAAGAAAAAGAAAGAAAAGGGAAAGAATGAAAGTTTCAAATGACTCATATTATAAAGTTATGTCTAAGTTGAAATTGAAATTGAACTTAGAATATCAAATGAGCATGACGATGGAGTTTGAAACTAGTTCCTATTGTAGATAAGCTCATTTTGAAATCCTTAAGCACACAATGCCTCTTGTAAAAGAGAAAATGGGAGAGAGTGGAAGAAGAAAGAGAGTAAATCCTCATGAAAGTAAGGTGTTCTCATATTTATAATGAGATTTAGTTTAATACTAAGCTTTCTCCTAATTAAGTGTCATTCAAATTTATTTGATAAAGCCAAAAAAGTCTTAAGTTGTAAATGATAGAGTAAGGAAGAGAAATTCCACTAATATTGAATTTTCATGTCATCCCATTAATATGTCAATAGATTTTGCATGATATTAGGGAGGAGAAGAATATTTCATCATCTCCTTTCTCTTTATGATATCGTGTCATGCAAAAAGATAAAAACAAATAAATAAAAAGTGACATAACATGCATAAATAAAAAGAAGAGTAAGGGAGAAAAGTCCACAAATGCTTAAATTATTCTTGTCTTTTATATAAGTATGTTCATAAAAATGGACATGAAATTAGGTGAAAAGAAGAAAAAATGAAGGGAGGCTTCTCCCTCTCTTTATGGAATCATGTCATTACAAAAAAAAAGATAACATATAATAAAGGGTATTATGACAAAATAAAAGATGTAGTGGTATCATGAAGGTTTGAAACCATTTTT
The DNA here is from genome assembly GCA_021442155.1 of Cymbidium sinense. Lineage (NCBI taxonomy): Eukaryota > Viridiplantae > Streptophyta > Magnoliopsida > Asparagales > Orchidaceae > Cymbidium > Cymbidium sinense. Next base: position 28,324,243 of record CM038232.1, on the reverse strand, counting down.
CCTCTTTTATGGCCCATTTTGATTTTCTTACGTGAGCTTATAAAAAAAATGACTTATGCCATGGGATTCTTAAGCCCATTAAGCCCAAGCATATATGTGGGTTTACAAAAAATCTAATTGGGCTAATTTTCATATGCACACCTTCAAATCCTCTTTCTTCTCCATGAGATTCTTAAGCCCATGATATTTGAATTTAGAAAATAATGAAGTTCATTATGCTTGAACATATATGTAGACATTTAAATGTGGCTTTCACATACACATTGTAATATCCCCTTTCTTTCTTAATTCAAATACATGATGTATGTTTATACATTTAAATGGAAGGGTTATATCATGTATGTCTCAAAGTAAATGTTACATGCCATTTTTGTTAGATTGGGATTTATGCAAATTCTTAAGTCAAATGATGCTAAATGAAAATACCTACATGTGTTATGAAAAGTTACATGTTTGGTTTCATTATATTGGAACATATGTGAATGTTTAAATGAAATGAGCTTTGCATTGGACTTATGACATGATGCTTCATTTACATAGATCTACACTTGATCCATGATATATCTTAAAAAAAAAACTAGACTTTCATAAGACAGAAATTACACTTGATTTATAGTATGTGTTTGAAAGAACCAAATTAATGTCTTTCAAAGACAAATACACACTTAACTTATAACAAGTTCAGAAAGAGCCAAACTTCCATCTTTCAAAACATATTTGCACTTGATTTATTACAAATGTTTTGTATCCTTTAGAACAGATACATATTTGATTTATGACAAGTATTTGAGAAAACTAAACTCATATTTCATAGAACAAATTTTCACTTGATTTTTATCAAGTCTTTGGATGAGTCGAAATTCTCATATTTTACATAACAAAACTACATTTGATTTACAATTTTGGGTATCAAAAAAATCATGTTTGCAACTTGACACGTTTGTCATATCAAATATATAATTGCTTCAACTTAAACGTTTCAATGTCCATACAACACCTCAAAAAATAGATACTCGCATGTTTGTTGAAATATTCACTAGCTTGAACGCTTAAACAAATATGTGAAAGCAATCAAATGAAATGAATGTGCAAATATTTTATGAAAGGAATGAACATATACATACAATTATCCCAAAATCAATTGATCGCTTCATCACACATGTATCAAAATTCAAATTTAGTTCAAATGAAATCCTCATTAGATCTTGGGGATCTAATCCGTTAATAAAACCTAAAAATCTAATAAACATTTTCAACTTGATAAAATTTAAGAAGCTAAATCTATCATATAATTGCAGAATCAAACTATCGATATAATTGTTAATATACCTTCTAAAGTCCAAACTCTCAATATGAAAGTCTCAAACCCAATTTTTTATGCTCAAACTAGAATTAACAAGGTTTAAAAGATACTAGATCTTGAAGTAATGAATCTAAACCAGATCCTTTGCTAGCAAGCAGACAAAATTGACAAGTTCTACCCAAATGATAACTGTGTTGATTGAATATTTCAACCGAAGAGATTTCCATAATCAAAATTCATTCAAATTTAAATGTCAAATCATTATAGGTTAAATCTAAATCAATAATAAAATGGTCAAATATTTAAATAAAAAATATAACTTAAATAAATTAATTATTTAAATTTAAAGTTAAATCCATTCACCCATCCAATCGTTATTTGTTTACAAATTTAAAAACTTTGCTCAAAGATTTAATGTCAAATCAAATACATAACTGCTCACACTCAAATAATCTAGAATAAACGCCCCTCTATCGTAGCTTACGCCAAATTACCACATAAATTACAGCAACCAGACTCTCACTGTGGTTACACGAATTGCACTACTAAATTACGGTCACGACCACAACCCGTATGTTCCCCAACAACTTTGCTCTTTGAGCTGTGAATTATAAAATGTATTTGATTGGGCTAAGATTGACTTCTATTTCCTTAAATACAATTTTGACACCTCGACCATAACCCATTGGTTGGTTACAATGATCCTTCGATCACGGGTAACTACCTCTTCTAATTAAGTAAATTAAAATGGCGGATGATGGAACCATGGGATCTTAATCGGGCGCGTCATCATTCTCCCAAATATAAGTTTTATATTGAAATGATAAATATCATAAATTTCAAATTCCACTCACTACTACTATACGCTCATATTTAGCGACTCATCGACTAGCTTTAATCAAAAGTGCTTCTCGATTGATGTGGGTAATTAATTATAGATGCTACTATGGAGACTGAACAGATATATAAGGTCCAAAAATGAGGACGAAATCTTTAGATAGTGTCTTCTGAAAATTTGACTGACATCTAATCCACTCTCTTCATTGAGAGATCGGTGCTGAATTTTCGGAGCCCACACAATTAAATGTCATATATAGTAAAAATTAACAAGCAATGGCCATTTTTTGGTATTCAGAAGAAAATTTTATTTTATTAAAAGCATATTTTAAGAGCAAAGAGAAAATATGCACTGACTTATTATTTGTGAATCACAAGCTCATTAAAAAGTGGGTATGATACATTGCTTTGAAATGTCACATCTAGCATTGCAGATGATGCACAATAATAAGGGTACGTACATTCGTTTATATTCATTAGTTCTCATTGTTGTTAAGTGTTGCCTTCATTTTCTCCCTTTGAAGCTAGTCGTTTCTTGTCGGTTCTCATCTTTATGCTCTCTTCCCTGCTAGTTTTTTTATATGCTTCTCACTAGTTCATATTGTTAGCACTAGCAGCTTCTTCTTGCTAAACCTTCTCCATTATATGGAATCAACCAAATATCAATGAATTTTTGGGTTTTCTTTTTAGTTTTCGATAAAAATTCCATCAATTTTTAATCATATGGTATTCATTTCTTGATGAAAATTCACCTAAAATTTCTATGGCTAACAAATAAAAATATGTTAGCAATTTGATGAAACCTTGAACAAATTCCTTAGCACAAGATCTTCCCCTCATTTTCTCTCAATTTAGTATTTTTGGGAGCTTTGGCTATCTCTCCATGCACTGGCATCCCTTCTTAAACTCTTTTAGTAAATCTTCACTCACCTACCTTAATTCCTATCTAAATTAAAACTCTTTCATAATCTTAATCAGTTTTATTTTTATTGCATGTGATTTTTATAAATTAATGGCTATTCTACATCTGCAAAGCTTCAAAGTTTATCATGAATACTTCTCTTATAATTTCACTTCAAATCTACACTTCTAAAATAAATTTTCTTCTTATTTGTAAGTCTTTTTAAGTTTTAAATTTTTGTGTTATTGTTTTAAAATTTTTAGGGCATGTGGTTGTGTTTTTTTTTCTTTTGGAGATGTGTTGTCAAGTTTTGAGTTTCTATTTTTTCTTACATTTATGATATTATGGTTGATGAATAAAAGTCTAAATAATTAAAGGAAAGTACTACTAAAATAACTTTACTATGAATTTTCTGACAAAAATTTTCCTTAAAAACATTTTTTAGTGAAAAATCTAACAAAAATTAGCAAAAAAAATTTCCCACAAAAAATCCACTAGAAATCTTTAAAAAAACATGTTTTCAAATAAGATTTTGAGTTAGGCATAGGTTTTATCAGCAAGCTATATTTACAATAGAAATGTGGACTTTTAATAAGAAAAAAAAACTCATTTCTAGTAGATTTTTGACAAATAGCATTTTTTTCTTGTGGTGCCAAATGTACTTTCTACATGGTTCTCAATGTCTCATATTCACACACCCTCGCTTTATATTGCCTCTACCTCTCAATCTCCAGTTGTTCATGCTCTCAATCTCGTGAGCATTCTTTTATCATAACAATAACTCAAAATCAATGATGGAATCTCTGGCTTTGAAGAGCTAAGAGGAATGACAAGAACTGATGAAATCTTCATGTTACCATCATTTCCCAAAATTATCAATAGCTATTAGCACAGCAAGAAAGTTGCCCACTCCTTAATAGACAAAATACCAAGCTTTTCACATTTTCCCCAACCAATCAGAATTTGTTGCATAACCTAGGTTTACAAAGCAAAATTTATTAGTCATACCATCTTTTAGCATTAAACTCATACTGCTTCCGCTACAAAACTATGACAGATTGAACACACATTTAGGTTTCCAAATATTAAGAACATCCACACAGCTTGGAGTGAACTAACAATCAAAAACCTTTTCTAATTTGATTACAATAAATAAATACTGTATAATGATTATATATAAGACTGAGAGGACCAACATCTATGTAACTGAGCTAAGTGAATATAGACTTATGTAGTTTAAACAGTACAATAAAGTGTAGAAAATACACTTATCAAAGGACTAGACAAATTTAATTTTATAGGGCTAAAAGAAAAGGAGGTAGGCCTAAAGTTGATGGTTAGAGGTTGTTCAAACTTATTTGCACAGAATAGATTTAATATCTTAGATGAAACCCAAAATGAAAGAATAAAAAATGAGAATTCTTTAAGCTAGTCGCAAATAGTTGGGATAAAACTATTGTTGGTGAAGATGATAAAGATAACATGGTTGTATTAAAGTCACAAAATTTTGAAACATAAAAAGTTTTTTAAAAAGGATTGCATTCCCTCTCTCAGATAATGTTTTTTTTTTTTTTCTGAGATGCCTCGTTGCTTTTCATTCCACATGAAAATGAATGTCTCTCCATGACTTCAAGGAACATTTTCTTATTATTAAGATCAACAAAACAACGAAAAATTTTAAGTTTTTTATTTTCTTGTAAGAATATAACACCAATGAAACCTAAAGATATAACTATTAGCAATCCTAAAAGAGAAAATCCACAACCATAAACCTAGGGCTATAAATGAATCAAGTTGAGTACTACCTTGTTCAAGGTTGTTCATTTATTTTCTTATTGAACTTGAGTTTCAGCTGATTATAAACATGAATTGAGTCTTCAAAATCATATTCAAGCTTACTTATTAAGCCATAATTTAGCTTTAATTAACCTAATTAATTATATAATTAATAGTTGTTTAAACATATTGCCTAATTACTATTCTAATTGGATTTATAGATTTGAATCAAAATTGAAATAATTCATTAAATATTATTTAAATTATTTGGTAAAATTTAAAAATTAATTAGAAAATATTTAGATCTATATATCTAGCTATGTATTTGATATTTTTCATTATACATAAATCTTTAATACTATACACAATTTTTAAATTTTATAAGATATAAGAAAATCGATAAAATAACAAAGAATAAATCGACAAATAAAAAATTTCGTTTCACTAAATAAGCATTTTATTGAGTTTTTTTATGTACTACTTACCACAAACAAGCATGTTCACAAATACAAATAAGCAAGTCATTGTTCAAACTTGTTTATTTATATATCAAACTTTTAAATTTTGGTTCAAACTTGTTCGATTGTTTAAATAAGCAAACATAAATGAGCCTTGTCATACAAATTATTCATCAAATGCACTAATTCACTTAAAGCCCTTCATAAACTATAGGTATCCCCTAAGCAACAAAATTCTATTGCTAATTGTTACTTGAAAAACCAGACGAAAACCATGAAATTGCTTACACGCCTACGCATCCAATTGAGTTATCTGTTTCCCTGTTTTCCTTCTAGGATATGAAATTCTGTTTCTTACATAACTATGTGATCGAACCTTTCAGTTTCTGAAATGATTGACAACAAAAAAACATAGGAATATGCTCCCTGGTGAAAACATTTTTTGGTAAAAATATGTCTGCTGATATTTTTATTTACACAAATGCATGATAATGGGCCCACTGGATAAATGAATCATAAAGAAAAAAAATAAATTTTTAGTTGGTGATCATATTTATAATTACATAAAGGTTTAAGGTTATATTGACAACAAACTTGTTGGTTGCCCTTTACTAATGATGCAAACTACAATGATCACAATGAGTTACCAAAAATTAAATCAAAGATTAACAATTCAAAAATGTTCCATCTTTAAAAGATAGTGGCAGTGCATTATAATAATTCTTTTGGAATAGCAACACTGCAGTATATTGTAATACACATTTTTCTAAGAAAACAATAACCTAACCCTTCCTACATTGTCACATCTGTCGTATCCACCGTGCGCCAACAAACACATGCACACAAAATGAATTCTTTCCCCCACCCACACAAACACACAGTGATTCTAATGATATTTCAATCTCAAAAGATTTTCAAACAAAAGCTCACTGGAAAGTACTGAGGAAATGCTGAAACTAAAGGTAAGCACCAATCTTCTACCAAACAATCACCACGTGGCATAGATATAAATCAAAAGTTAAGGAAATGAAAAGAAATTCAGGTAAAGGATTGATTATATCTACAACAATTTGCTTGAAATTTTCAACCATTTTTATGCACAGCTTTCAAGAAGTAGAATCTGAATGTTGCTAAGAAACCTAAGACATAGATTTTCTTATTTAAACACAGATGCAGGGAGATACTCAACAGATCAGTTAACAAGCACATCACATTTACAAAATAACAGCACAATAAGTAATCAATGTGTTTACTGAATCTATGGTTAATGAAACTTACCTCAACTCGATCATGCAACACAATAATCTTGTCTGAAAGATTATTGGATTTCACAATCTCACTGGCCTGGAAATTATTCAAGAAAAAATACTGAATTAAATAAATATTTATAAGGCCGTCCATCAAATGTGAATTTGCAAAATCTTTTTATCATAACAGGCATAATCAACTAAATATGCGAAATCAAAATTTGCTTATATGCATTAAGAAAAACAAAATTGAAAAAAAAAATATGAAGAAAAAATACGCTTTGAAAAATCAGAAAGAAGAATATTGCCACATCAAAAACTAAAAACAACCAGCATAGATTCCAGGAAACCATGTCATCTCTTCTTTTGGATGCATTCTCTCCCCTACTTTTGTCTATTCTCTAGAAAAACTCCTCAAGCAGTTGGTCATAATTCTTCACAGTACACTGAAACACTAGCATCAGTTACACGTATACATGTCATAATAGTTTGATTTTTAAAATTATGCAAGGGAGGGTACTTCAATCTGTATTACTTGGTAAACAAAGTATGGACGCCGTACTATAGCTGGCAAACTAGACCACAATTTTCATGAATTTTCATACTTTAAGAAAAGGATTCAAGCTCATCCAAATAAGCCATATATCAGCTACAATGGAAACAAGTAGAACTAGCTGATTACCATCCAACCAAGACACAAATTCAACAATAATGGCAAAAATTATTACTATTTTCCTACTTAATTAGTTGATGAACTAAAAGATAGTTTGATTTTAAAATTATTAAAATCCTATGAATTATTAAGTCTGAGGGACTTGAATTATAAAATTATCCTCAGTAGTAGTCATCTCAACATCACCCATTGATTTTTAGGTTGAAAATTTCTTGTTGAATGAAAGAAAATGTTATTAAATAATAAGGTTAACTAATATCAACTAACATAAATTTAATAATAAAAGTTGTTAAATAATTAACATGATAAAATTTACTTATTTTATTAGAAATTGAAAGTTAAAGTGAGACAATATATATAATAGATAATGATTAATATTATTCTTGGTAACAATTAGAATAAATTTATTAACTAAAATAAATAAGAAAACATTAAAATAAAATTTAATTCAAATTTTATGTCTTTTCATTATTAAAAGAAATTATAGAAATATTACAATTGTAGTATAAATTAGAATGTTAAATAGCAAAGTAATAGAAACATGAATGTTAGGATGTATGAATTTAAGCTATAATGTTAAATTTGGGTTTTAAAGATTAAAGATAATATAGACAAAAAGATCAATTAAGTATAAAAAATTAATTAATATAAATATTTTATACATTATTATTAACATCAAATCAAATGAGGTGAATTCTAAAGAGTAAAAAGACCAAAAATCAAATTATCTAAGGCTCAGATGAGTATTCATATTTCTAACTTATAGTAATAGTGTTGCTTCTTCTTCTAAATCAAATGTATTATTTATTGTTTATATTAATTTAATCCATTGTTACTGTAAAACTTAATTTAATACTTATCTCTTTATAAAAAAGTTTGGGTATGTTGACTATGATGGTTCATTGATTTAGTCAAATAATAAAATATGGAATATTATGAAAGAATACAAAATATATATATATATATATATATCTTTATAGCAATGTTTGAATTACATGTTTATTGATAGTGATCTCTCTTATTTTATCAACTGGGGATGTTAAGATACTCATGCACATAAAATGAAAAAGTATTTGGCAAAAGATATTAATATTGAAGTACTTTAAACAATATATAATTAGACGATTGCTCTTGTGACAAGTGTATAATAATAATATATGATATAATTTTTTTTTTATTTGTGACTGTTCAAACTCTTTTCTATGAATATCATTGACTAACATATATTGAAATAAATTTCACACTGATTTAATTATTTGACAAGCATGCATATCATTTTTCTTAAGGTCCTTTATGTTATTATAACTTAAAGATGCCATTACCCACTGAGTTGTTGATAACTCGTGATTAATTAACATTTTTAGTTTAAGATAACAAGATCGTAATGATTGAAAGAAGAGATGTAATGTATCGAAAAAAAGACCAAATGATAGAACAATAATTATGTTAACAATTGTCCTACTTTAATATTAGTTTCAATTTTATATGTTAGTGTCTCCTTTGATTTACTGAATAGTTATTTTCACAAGTTAATGTAAGTAATTGAAATGTAAATTTTCTATCTAGCAGTCTATTCCGCTTTGGTAATTCAAACTGTCGGATCGGGCCGGATCATGACAAAATATTTATTTCATACTCCTAGATATAATCGTGATAACTCATTACTTTGGCATTCTAGATTTGGCTAATGTCTAAGCTAGCATCATCCGCTTCTTAAAGATGCACTTGCTCTCTTTTTTTAAATTTTAGCTTGATATGAGGTTTTTTTCTTTCTTGGTGGCAATCTTCTGTCATTTATTTAAATTACATCTTTTTCACCAGCGAGTTATATAATTTCATTGCTTAAAAAAAAAATCTAAAAAAGTAGTGAATTACAAACTTGTTTCATATCTTATTGCAACTGTTAACTCTTCCCAACCTCAATACATCAGAAGCAGCTTAATAACATCTGAATGCAATATGTGAATTGATTAGCAATATTTAAAGTTTTAGTTTCCTTCATAAACATTACTACAGGTATTTCGAAACTAAGAATTTTTTCATTTCATATGGAACACTTACAATCAGATGTGTTTGCGCAGTCATATCTTCTATTATTTCCTTTCGAAACTCGAACTTTTTTTATACAAAATTTAACAAAAGATTTTGCTTTCATAATGGGAACTTTGTGAGTTCAATGGATTTTATCTTTCTGTTTAATTCTAAACCTCTCAAATTCAATACTATGTTATTAAATTTGATTGATGCTTTCAAACCACAATTCCTCATCCCTCGGTTACAATTGGTTAAATAGCACTCCATCGCTCACGTTAATTAGAAACAAGCTGTTGTAATTTTCACCTTAACAAGATAATTATAACAAAATATTTGGTATATATTAGACGCTATATACCCTTAAAAAGGCAACATGCAACATTATTTATTAGGTTCTATGTACATGATACCAGAACTTATATTGGCAAACAAAATCTTTCATTTAATCAAAAAATTAAGCAGGAATTGCATGGCCAAATGAATTAGGGCGCAGAAGTGTTGCGATGATGACCATCAACTAATGGACAAAAGGATTCCTAATGAACAAAATTAAGATTGTTGTCTATGAAAATGGGCCACAAATTTAAAAAAGTATAAGCCTGGAGAAAATCAGCTAAAAAATGAAACACAACAAAAAATTTATCGAGTGAAATTGCATGATGACGAAAGCATAACGAATTAAATTGCATGGTATTCATCACAAATAAAGCCAAACAGCATGATAAATTATTGCTCAAGATCACTATTTCTCAGCTAATAGCCTGAATTAGTTAACTCATAAACACAAAGCCTAACATTTCAGACATACTAAACAAAAAATGACCAATCGAAAATACATAAACAAATTGTGCCCTATAATCAGTGGTGGTTCATCTGCAAGAAATGGAATTTCCAAAAACCAATAGTGGCATCTCTAAATGTTTTTAAGTCAAATACATTAGAAACATATATACCCCATGTAACGAGTAAAACTATTTCTTTGTTCCACCACAAGTAATAGCAAAACTTCTTTTTTCTACAATATGTAATAAGTAAGAAGAAATCTTTTACAAGTTAACTGCATATCAACGTGAGAATGTATCACCAATAACAACGATTATGAACAAAGAAAGGACGAACAATTATATAACCTGAAATTAATCAAAGTCAATGAATTTAAAAATCAATGATTAGAACTGAGAATTGGCAAGAAGACCAACTTTTAATCAGAATGAACAAACAAATGACCTACTCCATGCTTAAATCTATCAAGTATTATGCTGGAAAAACATAGAATCGAGTGTAACAAAAGATCAAATTGAAATGTATGTAAATATAAAAGCACAGTCTATGTTGCGACCATGCATATTCTTTTATGTAGGCATTTATGCACAGATATGTAGGAATCTATTGTGACTGAGTTGGATCTACTAATTATCTATTCATTTAAAATAAACCAATTTACAATTAGACAACAAATCTACTAATAACCCATACACATTTCAGGGTATGTATACGAACTTGGAAAAAGTTCTAAAATATCATGATAATAATATTACCATTTAACCAGAAGAAAAAAAAATTGGAACAAAAAATGTTTTCTCCTTTAAATAGGGAAGCAAAAATATATATATATATGGCTGAAATATAATCTGACAGAGAATCAGCTCTGATTTGGTTTTGAGCAAATAAGTAAGCCTGTAACGGTATAACAAGCAAAACTACAAAAGCAAAAAGCCATATGAAGCTATACCAAGGATCACAATAAAAAGCAGAAGTACCTGAACTGCAATGTCACTTGCGTCTATTGCATATACCTATAAAACCAACAGTTTTATGAAAACAAAGCATTCAGAATAAGAATTAAAAATATAGAAAAATAAAGAATTCAAAATGGATCAAAGAATGTTGTCATGGCATGCATAATATATCTAAGGGAACAACCTGGTTTTGTTCAGGAGAAAATAATGAATTTCCAAGTGAAAAAAAAGTAACAAATAAAATGCATTATACAAAGCATTTTGCTAATTGAACAAATATTAAACAATTCACAAAAGTAACTCAACGTATCTCTTGTATGTTTTCCGTTTCCTTAACAAATTAAATAAAGATGAAGCAAATGCCATGGAGATTGCTGTAGTTTAAAGAATGAGTTCAGATGCAAGTTCCTGCAATACCATGCCGAGACCACCTCAAGTGGCATGTCAATAATAACCGTAGTGCAGGTAAATTTTACCAAAGTAAACTTCGCATACAGACATAAGCATACAAACATAAATATCCATCCGATTTTTTAAGCTCCATCAAATACATATATATGCATACAGACGTATCAATATCCATCCGATTTTTTTAAAGCTCCATCGAATACATACATGTGCATACAACAACAACAACAAGCCTTAATCCCACTAGGTGGGGTCGGCTACATGAATCCTTCATCTCCATTGTGTCCTATTATATGTCAAATTCTCATTTAAATCAAATATACTAAGATCATTTTTATACATCTTAACCAAGTCTTTTAGGTCTTTAGCTTTCTTAACATAAAAATCTAATACATCTACTCTGTCCGGACATTGGATGACGCTTTATGTGGCCAAACCATCTAAGGCCACTCTCCCTAATCTTATCTATCTGAGCTACTCCAACTTTTTCCCGAATATACTCATTTTACATTCTATCTCTAAGAGTAAAGCCACTCATCCACCTAAGCATCCTCATCTCATACACTTAACTTAGTCTTATGCTTCTCTTTTGTTACATTACCATAAGTCATTGCGGTCTTACCACTATCTTATAAAATTTTTTCCTAAGTTTAAGTGGAACTTTTCTATCACATAATAAAACAGATGCATTCTTCCACTTCAACCATCCAACTTGAATTCTACTAATAACATCTCCATCTATTTCACCATCATTTTGAACAATAGAGCCTAAATATCTGAAACGCTCACTTATTAATGACTTGTTCACCTAATGTCACAACATACATGTGCATACAAACATATAAATATCTATCCGATTTTTTTAAGCTCCAATTCTTGAAATCTTACAAAGTACTAGAACAGCTAGGCATGGTCATGGAAATTTGAAAGTGCATACTCAATTTGGAACATGAAATGTGAGAATTAAGATGAGTGCATATATATTCTAAGTTGTGAGGACTGAATTAATTGTTCAATTTATGGCTACTATTCTAGTTTATCTATTGGATTTAACATGCCTAAGATGATAATTCTTATGAGAATGAGATGTATTATACAGTTTTTTTATTACCATATCAAATTTGATGTAACGTGTACTTGGTGTCAACTCAACAAGCATCAAGTAATAGTGAACCAATAGGTTGTGACACTCCTTGTGTGTTTTCTTGTCACTAGTTGACTTCAATCGTTGTTTGTCCCCATTGCAGCCATAACTTACACCACAAGATGTGTTGTGAGGAGTTTCATTTGTTCTAATTGTAGTTGGCCTTGTGTGAGTGGCTCTTTCATCCTTTAAATTTTCGTTCTGCAACTCTTTTGTGTGTTTTACTATAGAAATTTCTCGTGTTTGTTTTATGCAGCTCTCTCCTTTTTAGGTTTTCCTTTTTGCGTCCCTCTTGTGATCTTTTACTATGACAGAAAAGCAAAATTGAAACTTGCATTCTTAGGTCATATGTGGATATTGAGAAGTTACTGATTTTGGGTATTATGGGATATAAGTTGGACCCTTGACTCCTATAATTTATAATGAATAACTAAATAAAATTCTTGTTTTCCTATCAATGTGCTTTCCAAGTTGTGAAGAAACCTTTCAAGGGTAGGTGCTTTCCAAGTCGTGAAGAAACCTTTCAAGGGTTGTTGCTTTTTAGACCAACATGAGGTGACTGCATTCCTTGTTCCTCATCTAAACCATTATAAATTGTTTTATGTGCATTATTGAGATAAGGTTATGTTCAGCACATATTTGTTGTGGAATTCTATATTTAATCTCAGATTTCTTGTGAAATCCAATTTGTCATAACTTTTGTATTATTGATTGAAATAAATTTTCTTTTTTGATTTTGCATCAAGATATAAAAAAAAAATGCCTGAGGTAAAATGTAAAACTATAAATAGTGATATTTGGTGTGCATCTCAGCCAAAATTTCCATTAGTGGCATCTCCAACATTACATGGATAGCATAAACCATGAATGGGATAACCAATGAGGGCAGAAGCAGTAACATTTAGATCCTAGCAATGTGCTAAATGGGCACTAAATGATTAGCACGCCAGCTTGACACTTTGAATCTAGCCATGCATCACATGGGGATCAGCATACTGCATACTCTGGCATGTTGTGTACCTCTATACAAGCATAGAACTAAGCTAAAGAAAAAATGCATAGGTTTCCTCTCTTTTCCTGCACAAATAAATGCCAAGACCATTTAAAGAAACTGGTCTCAATTTTAGACACCTCCAAAGTGTCGACTTAAGCAACAGATGTTAAAACAAGAAGCCGATCTTCCAAATTATTATTGATGAACAAATATAGCAGATGTAGAAATTTTTTTAAAAAAAGCATATGGTAAGAAGCATCATTTTTCTGTCGTAAAAAAACATGGAAAAGAAGCTTCTGTTGACAACTGAAAAGGGAAAGTTGAACATCAATGGATTCGAAAATTAAGGTTGGGAGAAGTGATGAGAAATTTCTTACCCGCCTAGCACCAGCTAGGGCACAAAATATAGAAAGAATTCCTGTGCCACACCCAACATCCATTACAACCTGGACATAATGTTATTAAAAGGGTAAGAAATTTATGATCCAGAGAGATTTTTTTCTTTCTTTTTTTTTTTTTTTTGAAGATAGGCCATAGATATTTTCATCTTTCAAATGTATCACAGTAACTATAAAGTGTTTTAATACCTTGCCAGCAATTGAATCTTGGTAGCGCATGATTGCAGCCCTGTATGTGCTGGTCCGCACATGATCCTATAGTACAATCATAGGCTCAAAATATTGATAATGACAAAAAGAATAATATACACAATAAGTAATTTAATCAAAAAAAGCACATTGTAATAAATAAATAAATGGTCAAAATGGTCCCTAGACTTTTAGGTGAATTTATTTAGTCTCTCAACACACCAAATCAAAACCAATTTGGTCCTGGCATCAACTTCATTATTTCCTTGGATGAAAATTGGTGGAGGGAAGCTTTTCAATGAGAGAATTTTAAACTTTTTAGGATCAATTTCATTAGTTTACGTGAGTACTAAGTCTAAAATGTACTCACGAAAAACTTCCTACATCAAATTTTATCCAAAGAAACAATAAAGTTGATGGTAGGAATAATTTGGCTGAAATTTCTTGAGGGACAAAATCAAACATCTAAAAAAATCTGGAACTAAAATTGACACACCTAATAAGTCTAGAAACTATTTTAAGCATTTAGTCATAACAAAAAGGTGGCAAACAGCTTATAGCTACTTATAATAAATGCAATTCAAAAACGTATTTTTATTTTAAGAAAGGAAAATATACCAAAAAGTACTTATGATGAGAAAATATACCTTATTTGTCCAATATTTTCCAAGGGTATAACACCAACGTTTTTCTTCAATTTTACCATTGTATGTTTGAAAAACCAATGTTTTCTAAAAGGAAAAAAGACAACTAATATTGGTAAATGTTAGACTTTTATTTATGTTCAATACATTTTTACATTTACATTTTACTTCAACCACACACCAAAGGAACATTTAAAACATCAACAAATAAAATTGGAAGAACAGATAAAATCTTCACAATTTCCCATTCCAATTCTAACTATTATAATATCAAGAAAGTCATTACTTTTAAATTCACAAATCCTAACCAAAATCTCTGGAAAATGTTTCTCAAAGTACATTGCTAAATTAGATGAGTTTTCAATACAAACTGTATCAGTCTCAAAATGGTAGGAGAATTCCAATTTAGTTCATTAGTCTGATCTGATCAGAAACTTCACCATAGAAGCAACATGGAACGTATCAAACTTCATATAGGCTGCACTACATCAATGTTTTACTAACAAACTGTGAAGCACTTAAGAGAGGTATCGTGTTTGTCTTTAATATGTATTAGATGCTTCCGCTTGAATATTCAGCTGTGCAAAAATAAAAAATTGGACAAACAAAAGCATGGAAGTTTTGAATAGACTTTTGGGCACTTCTCAGAAACTGCTGAAGAACTGCCAGGCGAAAATTTCGGATGCAAAAAGATTTGTCTATCATGATTGCTGCTTATTGTTTTTTTTTTATTTTATTTATTCAACGCATGACACCATTCTTTCTGATGTGATTAATATTTCATATTTGCATCATTTTTCAAGAAATCTGTACACCTTTGTTCTTACAATACTACATTCATGTTACATGGCTAGAAATATGTCAACTGGCCATGGAATCATGTGGGAGCCCCACAGGAAAGCTCATATTCGTCTCTTAATTTTACCAAAAAGCAAAGGAGAAAAACCATATGCCTAAACTCAAAAACTCATCCAATTTTCAAAAATCCCGAAGGTTTAATAACTCGCATACCCTCTTCATTTCTTCATTTTGTCAAACCATCATAAACGGCATAGCAGTTTCCAAATACTCCTTGACCAAGTTTCAAATACCATAGTATCATGGCCCAACCCAAAGGCTCAAAATATTAAAGGGGCACAAATGATCGGAAAGATATTTAAAACATTCTCTTACTGTTAAACAAAAAAAAAAACTAAATTAACATTTTAAAATTTAAACATTTCATTTTATATACATTACTTTAATAATAGTTATAGCTAACTCCCCATGAAATCCTTCTACTATACATGTACTCATGTCTTCCATCCATTTATGTTATTAAAGATTTTCTTAAAAATAAATCATCAAATAAGGAGTTAAATAATTCAGTCAGTAATTATATCTCTAAGTTACAATAATTTAAAATTTAAGAAAAAATATGCCTGCCAAGATCTATCAGTAAATCAATATCACTCTTAATCATGTAAGAATAAGAAAATACAACATAAAATAGTAGATAAACAACTATTTAACTTTTTCTTTTTTTTTTCATATCTTAAATTTTCTTACTTATAATACACTCATCACAGAAATGATTGTTTAAATATGTACCTGAAAGACACATCTTATAACCTTTTTCAAACCAACCTTGGAGGAAAAATAATCTTTTCTAACCTAATCCTGAAAGGTAGACAATATTTTTCATTTTCATCTGTGTACACTAGTACAAATCTCTATCTAGTATCATAAGAAGGTGAACTTTATCAACTAACAAGCATAAACAAACACTCTATAGCATAATCATTTTCATATCCTTTATCATATATTTTAATAGTCTTTTGTTTATCATTAAAAATGTCAATTAAAATTCAATCATAAAATGGTTATCAAATCGATACGAGGATTTCATAAACTGTAAAAAAAATTATTTTTGCAATAACAGTTTAGTGCCTAATAGAAACATGCATAATGTATATACATAAGCATAAAAGCATTTGCAAATCAATTTAGGCAGGCATTTCACACTCGTAAAGCAAGCATAACAATCAATGGATTTTAATTTAGAAGAAAAGAAATAATTACTATACATTTGAAAATGAAATTACCACTTTTAATAAGCCTTGGTTCCTTTCTGTTGAATAAAATTATTCTCATCGTGAAAAACTATAATTGCACACAAATGTTTGTTTAATATGCTCAATATAACCTTTACCATCATTCTTTCATCATTATCATTATTATTATTTTTTATCATACTATTATTTATGATTATTATTATTATTATATTAATAGTATTATACTATTATATTATTACTAATAACATTATTAATAATATTATTTTTGTATTATCATACTTCTATATTATTATTTATATTAACATTAATTAATAATTATTATTATTACTGTTATGTTGCTGTTGTTCTTATTTTCACATTATTATTTGTCTTATAATTATTAATTAATAATTATATTAATATCATTAATATAATTAATATTATGCTATTAATATATTATTCTTGAAAATGAAATTACCACTTTTAATAAGCATTGGTTGTTCCTTTCTGTTGAATAAAATTATTCTCATCCTGAAAAACTATAATTGCACACAAATGTTTGTTTAATATGCCCAATATAACCTTTATCATCATTCTTTCATCATTATCATTATTATTATTTTTTTATCATATTATTATTTATGATTATTATTATTATTATATTAATAGTCTAATAACATTGTTAATAATATTTTTTTTTATTATCATACTTCTATATTATTACTTATATTAACATTAATTAATAATAATTATTATTACTGTTATGTTGCTGTTGTTCTTATTTTCACATTATTATTAGTCTTATAATTATTAATTAATAATTATATTACTATCATTAATATAATTAATATTATGCTATTAATATACTATTATATTATTCTTGCTATTATTATATTATGATTATTATATTAATACTATTAGTCATTATACTATTATTATTACTATTATTAGTATTAGTATTATATTAACACACATATGCATATATATTTCTAATATAAATGCACAAAAAAACCTTACATCTACTTCTCTTAGTTTTTCCAAACCCAACCCCACAACTGCTCACACATCTCTATATGCACCCATGCGAGAGCCGCTCAACTTGCTTGCTCATGTGGCCTAGCTCCAACACCCATGCACTTGTTCTTGTGCTTGGCCCTGGCTAGGTCACTTGTCGGCTTCACCTCCTGCAATATCAACTTTGTGCTCGACTTCGCTCGGGACTGGTATGCTCTGTCTCTTTATCTCTCGATTTCCCCTTACCCTGAATCTCGCATAAATGTTGTGACTATGAGCTCAGCGGGTTATACGACGCCTATTATGACAAGTGTCGCAGTTCGTACAAGTTGTTATAGTACTTATCCAATCAACTGAGTATTTTTCTATATGAAGATAGCACATAGCATACCATAATTAATAACAAAGATCAAGAATTGAAATAATTATGAATACCATAAATACCAAGCAGACAATTTGCACTAAATAAAGAGCTTATTTATTTATTAGAAATAAGAAGCTTTATTTTAAAACTTGATCTTTCATACAAAGATTTAAAATTGAGTCATTTCTGGGAAGCATCGATATCAAGCCTATTATCACACCCATGATAATTGCCTTGATGATTGAGGTGACAAACTTAGGCATTAGGTGGTTTCCTTGTATCCTTTGCTAGTTCAAAAGAAAACAAGACAAGCCAAATATCATAGTTTGGCTCACACTGCGCATAAGAGCACGCTTAAATGTCGAAGCCAAGTAACAACCGATCTGCAAGTGGCACACATAATAAGCACAACAAGAATGCGGGAGGCTGGTATGATGTGTTTCATACAATGTGGCTGTGTGCTTTAGTGGGTGAGTGCATGTCATAACTTATGCCAAAACCAATGGTGCTTATAATGGGTTGTGCCTGTGATGATGACATGCAAGCAAATGATGTTTGCATGCAGTACCGATGTTCATGCATGGAAAAATCAATCTCTATAAAAATTGTCTCCATTTACCTCAATCTACAACGCCTTCATCTCCAGCCCATAATTCTCCACCTTATTCATTTCATATCACCGCAATGATCCATGAGATTATTAGTATTATCTTATCAAATTTTTGAACACTACCATTGCCGGTCCCAAGTCCGGATGTGAAAAGTGGAGGGTTGCGTTAGGTAGTCGACAGCTAGCGTAAAACTTGTCGAAATAATCATGACATGAATTCTTTAAATCGTTGTGTTAATGCTTGTCATGCGACACCTGTATGACGAATACGAAAAAATGTGCAAGGGTTGTGCATCACCAGTGCGTTAAATAAGTAAGGGTTCCTACATTATGGACGAATGTGGGCAAAGTAGTCCATGAAACTAGAATTAGGTTAGGAACTTAGAATATAGGTACTCTTATAGGTAAATTAATGGAATTAATCGATATTATGATTCATAGGAAGATAAATATTTTATGTGTTCAAGAAATTAAATGAGTTGGGGAGAAGTTCAAGGAAATTGATAGTTTAAGTTTTAAATTTTGGTATTCAGGTAAAAGTCGAATTAAAAATAGCGTAGGTGTGATTATAAATAAAAGTTTGAAAGATAATGTTATAAATATTAATAGACGTGGAGATAGAATTATAGTTTTAAAGATTATTGTTGATACTAAGATTATAAATGTTATAAGTGTTTATGCTCCTCAAGTAGGTTTGGATGTAGACTCAAAAGAAAAATTTTGTAATGAATTAGAGGGATTAATACAAAAGATAAATCTTGAAAAAAAAATATTTATTGTAGGAGATTTAAATGGACATGTTGGTAGAGTGGTAGAAGATTTTAAAAGTATTAATGATGATTATGAATTTGAAGTGACTAATGAAGAAGGTAGAACTATATTCGATTTTTCTTTTAAATTTTTGATTTTCAGTTCTTATCTTTATTTAAGAAAAGAGATAAGCGTATTACTTATAAAATGGACCAGTAAACACAAATTGACTAATTTTAATAAGAAAAATAGATCGCTTAGATCAAAGATTGTGATTCCAAGTAAAAGTTTAAATACCCAACATTGATTGTTAGTTTTGGATTTTAAGATGAAAGATTGGAAAATGAAAAATAAATCAAATTATTGTCCTAGGATTAGATGAGGACACTTAAAGAATACTAATAAAATATTTTTAAGAGCAAGCTACAAGAGCTTAGAATTTGAGAATGTTCATAAGGAAGCTAATGTTATATGGAAAAAAAGTAGCAAGTGAAATTAAACAAGTTGTTAAAAATGTGCTTGGAGAATCAAAAAGTAAATTTTTTTTTAATAAAAATAATTTGTGATAGAGTCGGAATATGCAAAAAAAGATAAGAAATAAGAATCATTGTTATAAAACTTGGTTTAGATGTAAAAACACAGAGAATTAGGAAAAATATAAAGTGGCATGTAGAGATTCTAAGAAAGCAATATATGATGCAAAAAATTGAACTTTTAGTGTTTTATACAATATATTAGATACCAAAGAAAGTAAAAGATGTATGTATATGTTAGCCAACCAAAGAGATAGGAGAAATAAAGATCTAGTTCAAGTGAGGTGTATTAAGTATGAAAATCATAAAGTATTTTTCTTAGAAAAGGATATTGAAAATAGGTAGATGAGATATTTTGATAAACATTTGATGAAGGATCCAAAATACGATTGATTTTAGAACCTTACCCTAAACAAAAAATAGAATATTATCGTCAGATTAGTAAATCAAGAGAGAAGCTTTAAAGAAAATGAAATGTGAAAAAACAAGAGACGATGATATTCCAAGTGTGAAAATGTTTAGAGATCAAGAAATTTCTTTTTATAAATCTTTTAATGTTATTTAAAGACTAAAAGATGTCGATGAATGGAGAAAGAGTTTGTTGGTTCTATATTTAAGAATAAAGATTTACATGCGCAAATTATAGAGAATTAAGTTAATGATGTACAAAAATTAAGAATGTATTGATGTTACGATTTATAAAAGTTTACAAGTTTTGATTGCAAGTGATCTATGAGATATGAGGATATTTGATATTTCATAGAGGTGTTCTGGAGAGTTCAAGAGAGTTGAGTTAATATTGGGATATATTCAAGTCATGGGATATGGCAAGTCCACACAAGGAGGATTGACATTTTATTTCGCTGGATTACATCAAGGATCACTTTTTCTTTTATCTGTTTACTTTGGATGTATCTTTTTTGATGATGGCATTCTTCTGATAAGACTGTGAGAGAAGAAACTTGAATTATGGAGGTCAATCTTAAAGAAGTCAGAACCAAAAGGGAGTGTAATAGGGAAGTAGTTAATAAGTTGTTAACAAAAAGAAAGTGTTTGATTTAGATTTAGCTATTGTTCAAAATGATGGTGAAATAGATGGAGATGTTATTAGTAGAATTCAAGTGGATGGTTGAAGTGCAAGAATGCATCCGGCTCATGTGATAGAAAGTACCGCTTAAACTTAAGAGAAAATTTTATAAGATGACGGTAAGACCTGCAATGATTTATGGTGCAAAATGTTGGCCAATAAAAGAGAAGAATAAGACTAAGTTAAGAGTTCCAGAGATGAGGATGCTCAGGTGAATGAGTGGCTTTACTCTTAGAGATAAAATGTGAAATGAGTTGAGTTTGTTCGAGAAAATGTTGGAGTAGCTCTAATGGCAGATAAGATTAGAGTGAGAGTCACCTTAGATGGTTTGGCCACATAAAGCGTCGGTCGTCCGATGACCCAGTTAGGAGAGTAGATGCATTAGATTTGCCTTATGTTAAGAAAGGCAGAGGTAGACCTAAAAGACTTGGTTAAGATGTATAAAAAATGACCTTAGTATACTTGAATTAAATGAGAATTTGACACATAATAGGGCACAATGGAGACAAAGGATTAATGTAGCCAACCCCACTTAGTGAGATAAAGGCTTGTTGTTGTTGTTGTGGTGGTGGTGGTTCACATTCCGAAAAAGCTTGACATGAAAAAAAATGATGGAAGCTTTATGGCAAGCACTAAACAAAAAATTGGACAATACTAGCACGTCAAGCAAAACAATAGAGACATGTGTAACAAGTATAGCACATGTGGAAGAAGGTCCCACAGAGTTTTGAAAAAAAAAAGTTGAAAATTGTTAGTATCACTAAAAATTACATTTATGATAGAGATATATTATCTTATATTCTCAAGCATTACTTCCTCTTTATACACTAATGAAATCTCAAAAATCTCCAATTCAAACTCATGGATTATTGATTCAAAAGCTACAAACTATATAACCAACTCTTTACACAAAATTATTTTAGAACTCTTATTCCTAATAACAAGAAAATAATCATTTATGATGGATCCTTAATAACACTTCAAAATGTCTTCCACATATCAAAATTAATCACCAAATTGACATATATCAAAATGCTAACAAGAGATTCTAAATGTATTGTCATATTTTACCCTTCGCATTATGTATTTCAAGAACAACACATGAGGAGGGCAACTACACTTGATAAAGAAAGAGAGTTTCTACCACATTAAGGAATATAATGACCAAGAAAACTCCAAACCACTTGTTGTATTATCTTTCTTATCTAAAACCTCCAAATCTGATAAAGAAAGAATTAGCTCCACAACCTATATAATTGTCATCTTTCATTTGCAATTCTCAAAACTATACTTCATACTGGCATCTAGGGAATAGGAACATCCTCCAAACCTAATATATTTGTGATTCAATGGTTTGTGCCCTTTTATTGATGACTAAGGGTGTTAAAAAAAAATACCTGCAATAAAAGCAACTCAAAAAATACAGGATTGGATCCTATTACTATTGAGGTCATATTCTAGTCAAAATTATAGACTCAATTATTATTTTTGCCAGGATTAGGATAATCTAAGCAACTCAAAATTGGCCTAATTACTACTTAGATTTGAATTAATAAGGTAAATTAGACTAAGAGGATCGTATTTTGATTAATTGGGTCATATTGGTTCAAAACAATTGCATGATCAAGATAAGACATGAGTTAGACAAGTAGAATTTAAGAATAATATGCTTTAACTAACATGTTTTACAATAAAAGAAACTAGAAGCCATGATTAGCTATAAATGCCCATTTATAGGAGGCAAGGGATCGGTATTATCCTTGTCTGCTAAAAGATCATCTCCCTCTTCATAAGCAATTTCAAATGCAAAAAAGCCCTCCCAAATGAGTTCAAATTTACCATCTTGTCGATGGTGGGTTACTTCAAGCCTCATTAAGACTAATACAAGGTCACAACTAACAAATAATCTGCATCTAGTGAGTTTATCACGTAGGCAAATTTAGGTCTAGTCAAATTTGGATCAAATATTTTGATCAATATAATAATCGTGTCAAATTTTGTTCAAGTATATTTGGGTCAAGTCAAGTTCAAGTCAAACCCAAACACAACCCATAAACCCATATTGGCACCCTTATTGATGACGATAGTGGTGTGACATGGATCCTTCTTCCCCACCTTTCCAATATGGTTAAAAATCAAATCAATATCAAAATTAAAAGAGTAAGATCTAAGAATGCCAAACATTTTTTTTAATTATGCACACCTCTTTATTAAGAAAATAAAATATTAAATGAGTCCTCTTAATTATACACACCTCGATAAAACCAAGTTCAATAAAAAAACAACTACCAACTTATCACCACAAGACTTCCCATTTTTCAAAAGAATGTTCTAAAATAATATTAAGAAGAAGCTATCTTAATAGTTTCTCACATCACAAACTATTACCTACAAGGGTCCTTGGGTTCAAGAGCCCTACTCAAGTCCTAGCCAAATTCTTTCCTCACTTCAACACCTCAAATAATCTTATTATCAAGAAATTTAGATATATTGTCTTTGTCCATACACATCCTCTAAATAAAGACGTAATCCAAAAGCAATTATATGTATTTTTACTAGCTACTCTTACCCTAAAAAATAGTACAAATACTACTATACCCCCAAGAAAAAAGCGTGAGTCTGTAGGTGCCACTTTAAATGAAGATGATTTATACTTAACTGCTACTTATCCCACAAAAAATATCATTCACAAAACAATTCCTTCTCCTAAGTTTGTCTTTCCTTATCCTTCATCCCAGCAAACAACTCTACTCCAGAACAAGCCATACATATGCAAATCAAGCTTGTATAAAAACTATACTATACCTAGCTAATATATGTCCACTCAATGAGGAAGGCAATCTAATTGATGCAAGTCCAATCAACTGAATCAATCTCAAGCATTGAACTTGTTAAGGGAACCATTAAGACTACAAATAAAAGTACTTTAACTAAACATCCACTATTCTTGTTCTCTTATCATACAAAAATCTTTCTCACTGTTATCAAATATCAATTCTTCTCTACTATCCTTCATACTATATATATCCTTAAAATCATATATGAGGATTTTAAGGATGAGAATAAAAATAATGTTGTAAGAGAAGAAACGAAAACCATTCAAAAAAACATAGGAATTGCATGCACTGTCAAAAAAAAAAGCAAAAAGATATAAATAGGTCTTTACTATAAAATACAAATTTGATGGCTCATCAAAAGTATATAAAGCCATGCTAAGGGTAAAAAAAAACTATGCTAAAAAATATGGGATTGGTTATCTCAAAACTTTTGTTCATATTGCTAAGATTGATAATGTTTAAATACTTCTATCATTAGCAGCTAACAAGAATTAAAACATACAACAATTAAATATGAAGAATGCTTCTTACATAGTGATCCAGAGGAGGTACATATGGAGATCATCGGGATTTCGCTTAAACAAAGAACAAAAAATATGTAAACTAAATAATAACTATTGTAAGGATTAAAGCAATCTCCAAGGGCATTGTTTAAAAAGATTGCCAAAGCAACATGAGATACAAATAAGGTCAAGACAACCATACATTATTTGTGAACCACAGCTTTAAGGTGAGTCTTTATACTACTAGCTTTTTAAGACAACATCATCTAACAAGTAGAGATTTGAAAAGCATGGAGATTTTAAAGAAGAGGATCTCCAAAAATTTAAAGAGACATGTTAGAATGCAAGCCTGTTTCTTGCTTGTTGAGTGCCCTATGAAATTTAATCATAAACTTAGAGATATACGAGAATCGTAGAAAAAAATTTCCATCAAAGACTTCTAAGAAGGCTTATCTACTAATCACACACTAGACCTAACATTACCTATATTGTTGATGTGGTTAGTCAATTCATGCACAATCTTAAAGAATAACACCTTAGATTGAACATCAAATTTTATACTATTTGTGAGAAACTCTAAGTAAAAGAATTTTGTTCGAAAAGGAGAAGACCTAACAATTAAAATCTATATAGATGTTGATTAAGAAGGATCTCTAATTTAAAGAAGGTCAACTTCAAAATACTACACATTCCTAGGAGGCAACATTGTGGTTTGGAGAAGCTAAAAAAATTTAATGTGGTGGCAAGGCAAAGCGCAAAAGCCTAATTTAGATCAACAACATTAGGAATGTGTGAATTGCTATAACTAATAAATGAAAATGTAAATTGATTGCATAACATGTAATCTATTTGTCACCACAAATAGGCAACCTGCAAACAATCACAAAAGGGAGATCAAGAACAATATTTCAAAATTTAACATGAAAGATTGGAATAGATAACTTCCATTAATTCCAGTGAAGGGGAATGCGAAAAATCAATCTTCATAAAATAGACCTTCATTAACTTTGCCATCATCAGTGTTCCATCAAGCCCAACAATACTCCACCTTCCTTATCACTTCATACCACCTTAATGATTTATGAGAATATTAGTGTAATATCATCAATATGTAGACTATATGATTAGTTTGTGATTACTATTCTATCACTTGATCAATTCATTAATTATTGATAATATTTTATAATTATTATTCCACGGAATGGTGAAAGTGCAATGTTGGGCCGACACTAACATTGTTGATCCTTCACCATGCAGGTGACTATTTCGCAAATTTTGCATATTTTCTATTAAAAATTATATTAGAATTGTATAAATATTATACAAATATTGAAATAAAACAATAAACCATCTCTCCAATTATTATCAATGTGCAAGTATAGATGTGCATATGCAAGTGTTGAGTGCTTGCAAACGTTAATCGAAAATCAGAGGTGTGTCTAGATAGTGGCATGCAAAGCCAATCATTCTAGCAATTGATGGGCACACATATAGTTGCATTCCAAACAGAACCTCAGGCAAAATAAGACACATTTGTGGTGCAGTGACATTGGAAGAAATAGTTAAACTTGCAAACCAGATGCCCAAATTGTGGGTGCATGCAATGCAGAAAATCAATTAAGCAATCCAAAAGCGCACTCTTGTTGCTAACAAAAGAAATCAAGACTTGCAAGTTATTTGCATAAATGGTGGAGCTAAATGCAAAACACGCGCATGTGACATGAACAACAATTGGGTAAATCATAGTGTGTGCGTCAAAGGTGTGTTGCACATGCACAATAAAGTGCATTGAGCAAGAACATTGTGAACAGCTGCAAACAATTTGTATTATATCTCTACTCATGGGTTACAAAAAAATAAGGAAGAACAAGAACAAGACCAAGACAATTTGATGTTGGTCATTTGTAAAAGTTATTGAAGATGAGCTTGTAACCGTTACAATTGAAGGATGAAGTCCATGTGTAGTGGTTGCATGTCTACGTAGTGCGAATTGGCATGCACATGCAGAACTTGTCAATGTTGGTATATGCAAAGTTATGTGTTGGTGGCCAGAGGTTAGTATCGATCTCCAAATGGTGCATGTGGAAAGTTATCACAATCCTATTTTCAAGGTCATTGGGTGGTGGCCGAAAAAATAAATTGGTGCATATATGCAATAAATTGAGTTGTTTGCTTGTGAACAATGAAATTCTTAATAGTTAGATACATATCAAAATCATCATTAATGTTTATGAATTCAATTGGTGATGGCTTAGTGTGTGAAATCAATGGCTGAAGATATGCATGGCGCGCAGATACAAATAGACGAGTAGCTTACAGAGTCGTTTGTTGGTGCCTTGGTGAGCGTAGGCTAGGACCTCTTGTTGGAGAGCACAATAGTGCAAATGAAGACCATTGCTGTCGTTTGTAAAGCCATTTGGTGGTAGCTTCAGTAAATTGTGTGAGAGTTCAGTAGTTGCTCGAGATCATTGAATTAATGTGCACAGAGAGTCAAACATACATAAATATTGTTTGGGTCTAGGTGCATGGAGCCTTTGCTAGTTTCTTAAGATCTCTAGAGAGTGCATTGGATGCACGCGCAAAGTTTGTTACATTTCTTAGAAGGAAAAGCCAACAGTGGTGTGACTACAGACCTCATTAGTGCATATACTTGTATTAATAAATTTGTGGGTTTTCGGTATGTTATAAATTGTCATCGCAAAAGTGCAAAAGTGAGTGTAGTTTGTACACCTGGGTATAGGCATTTTTTTTATGATCCCAATGTCTTTTTTTTGTTGAACAAGTGATTGAGAGTGTTTAATCATATAAATTAGCAATGTATCTTGGCTCCATTGTATGTAAACAAGTGGGTGGCATGTTAAATCCTAATGCATATTGTGGAAGTTTGACTTTGAAGAGTTACTATAAATTGTCATGCTTGAGTTAAAATTTTCAATGAAAAATTTTGTGTGAGCTCTAAACATTGTAATAAGTGGCATCAAAATGAAAGTTGAAGACCCTTAAATGAAAACTATAGTCAGAATAAAAAAGACATGTTCTCATGATAAGGTCATGGTAGGAACTCTCCCTCTCTCTCTCTCTCTCTCACACACACACACACACACTGAAAGTGCAACACAACTACAAACTTTGCAAGGACTTTGTGAAAATGCAACTTCAATGGCCCATCAAAATGACTAAGGTGTATTTGTTTTTTTTTTTTTTGAAAGCAACCATACATTTATTGTACTTTTGACTACTTTTCAAAAAAAAATGGTGAAAAGTTACTTTTGAGAACCAGAACTGCTAAAGTGTGGCAGTTGTCAAAAAGTTGTTGCATGAATTTTTAAATAAGAAAAATATTTATAATACCTACAATACTTCACAACTACTTTTATAGAAAACTGCAGTTGCCCCAAACGGACCCTAAGTTGTGGCGATAAATATCTTGCACAGAATATTACTATAATCACAATGCGAGTGAAGCCACAAAAAGTGTAAATGTTCTTTTTATTTTGTTAAGAATGGAATGCAAAGGGGCTCTAGAACTTCTTATGAGATCTAGAGCAATGTTTTTATTTCTTATTTTGTATTTTTTATTTTTTGCTATCTACAATAATTTGGTTAAGAGGTTGGCAATCAAAAACATTTACCATGTTAGTAACACAACTTTAATGGTGGGCTAGAGCATCAAATAATCTCAATGAAGGGGCTTCCTTTTGTGACATCGGAGGACTTAAGAGCAAAGATATAGAATTAATTCCTTAATAGTAGCATGACACAGGTTGTCGAAGATGCATTTTCTTGTCTTAACAAGAGCTAGATGGTGCAAGATTACAATAAGGAGTTTTGTTCCTTAATGTTAGAGATCCATACTATAATGAAGAAAGATAAACCCTTCAAGATTCTCTCAAGTTTGCAATTGTGAAATTTGGTGTATTTGTGACAACATAATATTTAAAATTTTCCTGGTGTAATCACGGATCGAAAGGAATTGGTTGAAACACCATAAGCAACTTGATGTTGGTAAGAAGGTGCAGCTAGAGCCAACTCCTAGAAGGATGTAGCCAATGGTGGTAAAATTTTGATGAAAGATGCTACATGAGGGCAATTCAATGAAAAAATTGTTTGGTACCTTCTCATCAATCCAATGAGGGCGTTAGATTCTAGTTGAGGGGAATAAGATAATATCCATGATGATCTGGGAGAATTTAAACTTTGAATGATTGCCTTGCATCCTTCACTAGTCCAAAAGAAGACAATGCAAATATTAAGACTTTGTGCAAAGTCAATGGGCGGAAGGGTTCCACTTATAGATGTAGACAATTTGTGCCAAGTGTCTCATGCAAGCAACACATGTTGTGAGGCATATGTACGGGCACATATAATGTGATAGCATAATGTGTTGTGTGCAAGTGGTGACTGTGTGATAAAGTAGGCGTTCACATGCAAATGATGTACGCATTTTATGATTTATGCACATAGTGGTGGTGCTTGTTGTGACTTGTGCTTGCAATGACTTCTACATGTAGATGATATGCACCAACAAGTGTTGTGCACATTAAGTGTTTATGTTCGTTTGAATGTAAAAGATATCCGCACGCATGTAATAGTTTGCATGCAAACAGATGAGAGCATGGAGATGTTCCCAACAAACCATAGGGCAAGTAGTTACATACAGTCACATGTAGAACAGAGGCCCACAAATGGTGTGCATGTGTGGTATCATGTCATTAGTAAAAATAGTAGAGATGGTAAATCAAAAATAGAATTGTGGGCAAGTATAGAATGATGTGCATGCATTGTTATAACACATGTAGTTGAAAAAGACCATCAACCATGTAGGCCAAATGCACAAATGGTGAGCATGCAACACAGTACTGCTTGTAGTAAACGAAAATAGCAAAGACTTGTGAGTTAGAAGTAAATGGTGTGTGCATTGTGCAAAGCTACATACAATTGCATAAAACATGTGAACATGAGACAAAATTGCATGCAGTGACTATACAAATAGTGTTGTGTTCATCAAAAGGTGTGCTACACATGCACATTAATGTGGAATAAGCTGGAACAATTACAAACAAATGTTAAACAACCTTTTGTCTTATATGTCTATTCATGGAGCGCTTAAAAAAAACAATGGGGAAAACAATGGCCACAACCAAAAAAGCGATGACCATTTGCAAAAGATCTTAAGGAGGAACTCGTAGCTATTACAATTAGAAAGTCATTTGGTGGTACTTAAACGATTGTGCTGTGTTCACTAGCATACATGTATAGAAGCTATAAATGTTCTTATCAATGACATTGTTTGCTAATGACCATGGATCTATGCAAGAGCACATAAGGGAGCATGTGGATGTTCCATCATTGCATTCCAAAGCCCATTTCATTTGGCAGTGGCCATGTACATGCAAAATAGGATGCAACAAGAAAAGTTGTTTTCTAAAGAAAGAGGGCCTTCATGTTGGGGAGCATCTTAGAATATACAAAGATTGTCATTGTTATTCATGGTGATATATGAGTGCCAATACAAATAGTGTTGTGTTCATCCAAAGGTGTGCCACACATGCGCATAAAGAAAAAAAAAAGATGAGGAAAACAATGGCCACAACCAAAGAAGCGATGACTATTTGCAAAAGATCTTAGGGAGGAGCTCGTAACTATTACAATTAAAAAAAGCCATTAGGTGGTAGTTAAATGATTGTGCTGTGTGCACTAGCATACATCTATAGAAGCTATCAATGTTCATATTACCAACTTTGTCTACTAATGACCATGGGTCTATGCTTGTGTACATAGGGGAGCATGTAGAGGTTTCCATCATCTCATTCCAAAGCACACTCCATTTGGCAGTGGCCACGTAGATGTAAAATAGGAAGCAACAAAAAAAGTTGCTTTCTAAAAAAAAATGCCTTCAGGCTGGGATGCATCTTAGAGCATACGAAGATTATCACCATTATTCATGGTGATATTTGGTGGTGGCTTGGACAATTTGTGTGAAACCAGTGGTTGAATATATGCACTAATTCATACATGCAAATTAATGAGCAGCATGTGGAGTCATTTGCTAGTACAGAGAGGTCTTCTTGTTGGGATGCAAAAGACGAGTACACTTGAAGACCATCATTGCAATTTGTGAAGTTATTTGTAGTGGTTTAAGTAATTAGTGAGCAAATCCAACTGTTGGTTGCTCAAGATCATTACGTTGAAATTCATCAATGGCACGTATTCATAACATGTTGCATATTGGCGTCTAAATGCAGAAAGCCTTTGCTAGATGCTCAAAATCTATGTATCGAGAGTGCATCAACATGCACACACAAGAGCTATTGACATTCATTGGAGGCAAAATCCATTGGTGGTGTACCTAGAGAACTTGTTCATGCAGAATTGTGTACCTCCAAAAGTTGTATTGGCTTTTGGTATGCTGTAAATAAGATTACAAGAGTGCAGATGAGTGTATTTTATACATTTCTGTCTGGGGAATTTTGTTTAAGATCCCCTCCTTTTAAACCTTGGAGAATTAAAGGCTTAAAATGTGTAATACTATAAATTAGTGATGTTTCTTGGTTCCCTTATATCATATATGCGTGACACCCAGGTACTCTAATTGACACACCATAGTGTGATTATCTTAAGGAAGGCTGAATATAGGGAGGAGGAATCTAGATTGTTGTGCATGCGGTAAGATTTGCAGTGATTTTTTTTTTCTTGACCAGTTGACATTGTAATGCCTACCATGGTTAAAAGTTTCTCCTAAAAATGTACCCAAAACATTTTCTTTAGAAAGAAGGAACCCTGGGACACAGAAGAAAATGCTATCTACAACTACAGCCATTCGGTTTGTTGTTTTTAACCCAATTGATTCAAATGATAAACCGGACAGCACAGTCAAGACCACGTGCCTGTTTTATTTTCATTTTAATAGAACTAGCAATCTAGAATTGACTATTCTGATGCTGATATTGGTGCATAATTGGAAATCCATAACAACTGCCAACTAACGCAAAGTGTTTTATAAGAATTTTTTTATGGGGAACAGTTTTATTTTGAATAGTGTTCCTGATTGTAAATTATCTGTACTAAATCAGTGTTGATTCATTTAACCTTGGGTGAACCACATTTATAATTAACCACAGGAAACTCTCACATAACTACTAGACCCAACCTCAATACAAGAGCCCCGAAGAAGATGAGTATGAGAAAGAATGACACGAATACCTTTATCATCTCTTCATGAATCCCAATGTCCGAATAAGCCTGAAAGTAGGCCTTATCATACTCAGTGCACGGAGGAACAGGGTTCCTCTCCTGGAACTGCTGGCTGTGATGCGATGACCTAAAGCCCCCGCCAGTGCCGCTTCGCCCTCTTCGTGGTCGGCCTTCTCGCTGCTGTCCGACCCTATAATGCCCATTACTGGTGCCCGAGTAGCCATGGAACATTGCTGCTTTCCGCCAGGCGGGAGATTGTCCTGAGAAGAAACAAGAGGCTCAAAAGCGGAAAAGATAGATAGTTCTTGTGAGCTCGGTCTCGGTGTCGATTTGATGCTCGTGCGATCGGATCCAAATCTGAGAGTTGGCAGTGAGAGTAGAAAAGGTGCGGAAGGGCTGCGGCAGTTCGCGTGACGATAAAACCGCACGAAGACGTCGCTCGGACAGGGAATCAAGAATAGGACAAGAAACGCATTTTCCTGGGATCTCTCTCTTATATAGTGGTTGAATTAGATCGCCTAAGGGTACTTCCGTTGAAACTAAACCTAGGGTAGTTCCATTGAAACAATATAGGACTATTTGGTTTGCTTAAGTTAAAATTAGGAGTGAGCATTTAATTGATTTAAATAGATTGAATGATAAATTTTTAAAATTGATTGATTTTGAATTCATAAAATTATTGAACTAATTTGATCAAATAAAATACAAAATCAAATAAATTGAATAATAATTTGTTCGATTATTTTGATTTAGTTTTGAATAAATCGAAGTTGATTATATTTAAAAATTATTTCAGATAATTTTTATTATATATAATAAACAAATAATAAAGAAAATATAAATATAATCAAAAAATATAATTAACTATTATCGCTAAAAAATATTTAAAACTAATTTTTATTTACTGAATGATATTTTAAACTTAAGTTGATAAAACTATATTATCAATATTATAAATAAAAATATTTTAAAAAATTAGAAATGGCCCTCCAAAAAAAATACCAAGATTTATAAAATTAAATAAACTATTATACATATAATATATTTACATATAATTATTTTGGTTTATTTGATTCCATCCAAAATTTTATTTAACTAACCTGTCCAAAAACTAAAAACCAAAGTTTTCATTAATTAAAATTAAAGTCCAAATTACTAAGTTCAAAACTGAACCAAATTACTTAACAACTTTGGTTCGATTTGATTTTTTGGTTAAAACCAAATAATGCACACCCCTAGTTAAAATACACTATAAATATAATATAATATAATATTAATATATTTAAAATATTTTTAAGAGTTATTTCACCTATTAAATTTAAAATATATTATATACAATATAAAATAAAATTAATGCATTTGAACTAATTTTGATTGTTTGATCAAAACTTTATAAAAATAATAGTTTTTTCCCTTTATTTGTTAAACAAAGTAATATAAAATAGAATATGATTGTTGGTGATGGTGGATGACTGCGGGCATCAGTGGTGGTTGGTAGTGGCAAACAATGGTGAGTGATAAGCAGTGATAAGTTATTATGGCAATGAGTGTGATGGCAAAGGGTATAAGGATTATGGGAGACACAACAATTAGTCTTACTTTACACCTAATCATATATTTAGAATTCTCTCAATTTTTACAAAGTCCAAATACATTGCATTTGAAGCATATAATGTGTTCGAATAAACTCTCAAAATACACTAGATTTTAAATGTAATCGGCCAAACAATAAAAAATTTAAAATGTATGGATTTGATTTACAATGAACTTCATTTAAAGAGAGGTTGTTTGGTAGATTGAACTTGAAAATGCAATATTAAAGGAATACAATGTAAAATGAAAAGTAATATATTTTCAAAATGCATAGATTTGATTTACAATGGACTACACAATGCTATCAACCAAGCAACCTCTTGGCTAATTTCAAATATACTTGATTTAAACTAAAGAGTATATTTCAAATACATACAAAATACTACAATTTTAATGCATTGTACCAAATATTAAAAATTTAAAAATACATGAATTTATTTTACGACACTCCAAATTTAGCCAATCAAACAACCTCTTAGTCCAGGAAATGCGCTAAATTTTTTATCCAATTTTTAAATTACATAAATATTTAATATTTTATAAATAAAATTTTAACTTAAAATTGTAAAATGGCCAAATATGTTGAGTGTTTATTTCATTAAGAAAATATGCCAAAAAAGTTTATTTTTGATAAAATTATCCTCGCTTATTTTATTTATGAGTTGAACATTGACTTGAGCTTTCAATCATATGAGCTATTAAATTGCTTCTATTCCTAGCACATTCTTCACATCCATTGACTATAGAGGGTTCAAGTTGTAACAAAGTTTCAAGGCAAAGATGTCCATATTCATTGAATGTTGTAAGGTTAATGATATTTCATGTTGTCAACATTCTAAATTCTAACCAAAAATCTTGATAAATTTCACAATACTTGCTACAAAATTGTCAAAAGTATTTTAAAATTATATTCAAATCATGATAAACTCGTGATTGAAATATCTTTGAAACATGATTGAAATATTTTCAAAACATAATTGAGCTATCTTTGAAAGAAGATCAAATTTTATCTTTGAATCATACGTGAATCTTGTCAATCGAAATATTTTGAAATCATAATTGAATCATCTTTGAAAGATGAACAAATTATTTTTGAACCATATTTGAATCTTGATAAACTTTCAAACAATGTTCAAATAATGTCTAAAAATAGATAGATGTGATCATGATTTGAAGATAGATCAATCATCATTCAAAAATTATTAAATTTATATTGCTCTCATTATCTCTTTTGGATTTGACTCATTTCAAATGCATCTAATTTTGGATTTGACTATCTTATTATCTATGCAAATGATTGCTATAATCATATATGTAGAGAGGTATTACATTGATCAGATCATGTGTAGAGAAGGTGTAATGGAGAAATTGTTAGAAATTTTGAGATTGATAATCACATTGTAATGTTGATAGATATACTTTTAGTCAAATTTTTGAATGGTCTAAACTACAGTACTTTGGCAACCTAATTTATCTATTGTTATTACAACAACAACAACAACAAGAATCCTTTATCCCACTATGTGGGCAGCTACATGAATCCTTCTTCTATTATGTCATATTATGTGTCAAATTCTCATTTAATTCCAATAAAATAAGGTCATTTTTTATACATCTTAACCAAGTCTTTTAGATCTACGTCTACCATTCTTAACATAAGGCAAATTCAATACATATAACCTCCTAACCGGGTCATCGGATGATCTACGCTTTATATGGACCAAACCATCTAAGGCGGCTCTCTCTAATGGTTAATGATAAAAGAGAGTTAGTCTATGGTTTAACATTTAAGGTAATGACAATTTCTAGCATTCATAAATTTACTCTAATCATTGACTAAGGTTTAAATGATACCCACTTGAGAAGAAATTCAATACTATGAGCAAAAGATGAGAAATCTATTACTTTATTAAAGGTACGAGTTTTTAAATAATTGAATAAAGTAACTTATATTTCTTTTTTTTTTTACAAAATAGATTATACATGTCATCTAATAAGGGAGAAAATCTAGCATTAGTCAAAGATTTATGAATGATGCATAATTATATTGGATGAAGTATTTAATCAATATTTAGAGAGCAATCTTTATATATCATAAGGCAAAGAGGGAAAACATTAGGTTAATGCAAAACTTATATACATTTTTAATGAACAAGAAAAAGGTGCATTGAATGATATATATGATATCTCATTATTTATATTATCGATGATATTATATAAGTTTGACCCCTCTCACACTTCATCGTAGATCATGTAAGCAATGATGAGTTTATCATGCAAGTGCTTCTTAAAATGCTTAAGATATCAAGGTTAATTGATAAGAAGGGTATATTTTTCTCTCTTAAAGCTCCTTGGAAGTAGAGAAGAGCTAATATGGATAAGGTTTCTATGTCTTCTATAAAGGCAAGCTATTTTAAATTTTCATTAAAATGTATGTGCTCATACTTCAACTTTTGAGAGAGGGAAAATAAGTCAAAGGTGTGGGAGGAAAAAGGAAGAAAAAGATGCAAAGCTATAAAACTCACAATCCCTTCACATCACTTTACTTGCATAGCTTGAAGTATTTTTTTTAATCATTCAATCACTCCAAAATAGTGAATCTCAACTGCCATCAATCAATGGCCACACCTCCATATCACCATCCATGGTGATTTTTGGCCATGTATGTATAGGAGAGAAGATGAGCCTCTTAAGTCCTCTTCTTCTTTTTTTTCTAAAAAAAAAAACCTTCTCCACCACCAAGAAGTAAAACTAATCCATCCCCCTCCTTTTTCACACACAAAATACCAAAATTGGGTAGATTCTAGCTAAGAGGTGGTGGCACTTGGTGGTTGGAGCAATCCTAGGGGAGACAAGTTGACAAATTAATTTCAAAGCTTTATCTCGGACCAAGGATCATCTCTAAATAAAAAAAATCCATTTAATAAGCTTGAGTGAGATAAATTTTAAATCTTATTGGCAAGCCATAGATTTAATACTTTGTCAAAAAAGATAATATGATTCTAGAATTTTCTCTTATATTCTCATTGGACTTTTTATTTTGAACCTCCCCAACATAAAATAAAATGATTTCTAGAAGATAACTAGGAAATTGTGACATTCGGTAGCTTTGGGGCAAATTGTGTCCCCTTCCCTCCTTAGTCCGTCTCTTATGAGGAAGATAAGCCCAAGGCCATTCAATCAACTTTATTAAAATGGATGACCATTAGATCTCTCCATTTTGGTTTATTATAAACTCTCTTTATATATATATATATATATATATATATATATATATTGATATATATATATATATATGATATATATATATATATATATATATATATATAGTTCAATCAGATTTCAACATATATAAAGCAGAATCACAGTCAACACTGACTAGGTTAAGTAAAAAAACAAGTCAATTTTTAGATCGAATAAATACAAAAATAGCTAAAACTTTAGAAAATAAAAAATATTAAAACACTCAACCAAAAATTATAAATAAGCTCTCTTTGAATTTGTCTTTTCAAGAGGAATCCAATGAATCCAAAATCATTAATTTTTTTGAGTATTTTGAGATTAATTTAAAATTTATCAAAATTAATGATTTTTTAATTAATCAAGATACTAATCTAATTGAGCTGAAATTATTAGGGATCAAAGATAAGAATAATCCCCGCATATCATAAAATTTTAAGTTAAATGAGCTTCTAATTTATGAGTTATTACTTTTAAAATTCATTAGCTGATTATGAATAAATAAATGATTAAAAAATACAAAAAATTATCAAAAATGTTCAAAACACTCTAACACAAAACGAGTAACCTAAAAAAATGTTTAAGCCCTCTAGATTACTTAAAATCTAAAAATCACATAATTATGTCTTAATAAAAATTAAACATTTAATTAATAAATTTATTTGAATCATAACTTCAAAATTTTATAATAAATCAAGCACTAAGCTAAAAATATAAATAGTCGTCTATGAATACATATTTTAGAGACGAATCTAACAAAATTAAAATCCTTAAGTTTTATTAAATATTTTGAGATTAATTTCAAATTTTAAAAAAATAATAATTTTTAATAATTGTTAAAATACAACTCAAACTTAATTAAAATTTTTTAGGGTAATATCTTATTGCAAATATCTATTCACCATAACAATTTCAAGTCAATCACACTTCTAGATAAAAAATATGATTTTTTAGGCACTTTTAAGATAATTTAGATAATAATTTAAAAATGTAAAAATATTACAAATATTAAAATAATTGAAAACATTTTTACCAACATCAACTACCAAAAAAAATTAATTACATTCTTTGAATTTAATTAAATCACAAACATCACTTAATTAGGGCTTAATAGAAAATTAAAATTTTAATTAATTAAATTAATTAAGCTTAAACTTTAAAAATTCATAACAAATTAACCATTAAACCAAAAAATACAAATATGACCATTCTCTTGATGCTTATTTTAAAGAAAAATTCAACAAAATCAAAAACTCTAAATTTTATTAAGTATTTTTGAAATAATTTAAAAATTATCGAAAATGATATTAAGAGAATTTTATTTGGAATACCAGGCAGATCTTGGGAGTTCTTATTTAAGTAATCAAATACGTCATTAAAGGATAGATATATCATCTCAAAAGATCAACATATTGCCCAATAATGGATTCAATTACTTACTAAGGACTTTTAAGGTTAATAAGTTTTCGATATATGAAAGATTTCCCCCCTAAATTACATGAAGAAGTAGAATAAGGTTTATTTTATTTCAGGGTTCGTAGTTCCTATAAGGGCAAGCCAATGTAGTTAATTACATCTTAGAAGAAAAGTAATTTCTCTTAAGAATACTCTTGGTTAAAGAAACTGACTTTCACCACTATGGATTTCAAAGCTTGTTTTAAAAGGATTGTTAAATTGGAATTTCAAAGGAGAACACTTCGAGAAAAAAGAGTTCTTTTCAGAAGCCAATTGAGAGTAAGTAGAAAATGCTTCTAGATATTGAGAAGTCTAGTAAGTATTTCAATTATCATATTATTGGAGTTTATATTTTTGAAATTGAAATTATTGAGATTTTGTGTTAACTTTTTGTTATAAATCTAGGACTTAGATTCTGACAGCACAAAACTATAGAAATGCCTATGAGTTGAAGATCTATTCCAATAGGATTTTTCAAAACATAAGTCTAAGAGTACTTCTGATATAAGTTGGAGGCTCGACCTAGTCTAATTTTATAAAATTGAGAATTATTGGTTATTTTTCTTATTTGAGAAAATAAACTTATCCCTGACTATTCTAAACTTACTTTTTGCCTGGAAGGGATTGCCAGCTAACACCACCTAATCAATTTTAAAGAATATGGTTCCATTCATATGTATGCAAGATGGCTGGACGATTGTATTTAAGAAAGAAAGCTAAGAGCCTAAACTCACTCCCTAACCTTAAGATAATGATCAGTGTTATGCATATGTTGACCTCACTTTTGGAGTGAGTTCTCAACTTCCTCATCATAGATCTAGGACTCTTGTAGATACTAAGAGCTCATTAGTCTTAAGACACTTCTGGCGATTATGTGAACACTTAACCTAAGCCTAGAGATTAGAAGGGTTAGCCATAGGAGTAGGTTATGCCTTTGGGACTTAGGAAAACTTATCTATCCTATTGCCTAAACCAAATCCATGCTTTCTTCTTCAAACCAAACCTCAAATCCAACTCAAATACCAAATCAAAATCCAAATTCCAAACCAAATCATTGAAACCCATTATCAAACCCAAGATCAACATTCTTCTTAAGCCCTTTAATTTCATCCTATGGGCATAGCCTTAACCAAATTCAAATTAATCCCGATTCAATTGATTTTCTCAAATATCAATTCAATCTCAATCATTTATCAAATCCCAATTTAAACCCAATTCCAAGTGATTCAATCCTCAAACCAAATCTAAGTCCAAAATTCTTCCTTAAGCCCCTATGGACCTATCTCCAAAAGCTTAATCAAATCACATACAAATCAACCCAAAATCAATTGATTTCTTTATAAATAACTACTCCTTCATTTATATTCACAAATATAAATGAAACCCACCCTCCAATGACCAAAAATAATCAAACTAAATCAATTCCCTACTTAAGCCCTTTTGATCTACATCCTTAAGCTTGGTCAAATTTGCTTCCAAATCACTCCAAACTCAGGTGATTTTCTCATGACTCATTTATATCTTTATTTATGTTTCCAAATTTAATTGAAATATAAATCCAAATAGCCAAAACCAAATCCAAAATTAAACCAAAACCTTATTCAAACCTTTTTAGCTAATTTCTTGGACTTGGCCAAATCCTATCCAAATCAAGCCAAAACTAATGAATTTTTCATGAATCAATCATTCCTTCATTCACTTATCCAAATATAAACATAAACTACAATTATCAAACCAAACTCAAGTCAACCCAAGTTAACCTTTTTGACTTGAAAACTTTAAATGAGCCAAAATTCATAGACTCCAAATTGATTGCAGTTGGATTTATATTTCAATCATATGCTCATATATGAGTTCAACTAAACTTGAATCAAGTCAAGACCAAACCAATTGACTCATTTAGGTCCACTTGACCCAAAGTGATCTAAAAAACCTGTTTTGAGTCAAGTTCTAATCCAACCTAAATTAGATTAAACTAAGGCCATCCAAACCTCTTATCATGATCAACAATCACCTTGGGATGATTAATCACCTCAATTAGGTTAAACCAAGCCAACTTACTCCTTTGACCAAGTCAACCTTTAGCCCAAATGAAACCTAAACTAGCCAAAACCCATCATATATCAAATTGATTGAAACCATTGATCCAAACCAACTCATAATCAATGATTGAACATATTCAAACCAGTAATCAAGCCAAACCAAGCCCAATTGACCATTTGAACCAAATTGACCCAAATTGGCCTAAAAAGCTAAAATGGATCAAATCACAATCTAACCCAAATTGATTGTAACCAATGACTCAAGTTCATTCCAAATTAATTGTTGAACTTGACCAAAGCCATAATTGAGCCCAGTTTGATCAATTGGTTAACTTGACCCAACCTAGCCCAATTGACCTAAAGGGTCAAATTAGCCAAAATTCAAATTAAATCCAAATCAAATCAAACCAAAGCCTACAATCATTTTCAATTAACCTATTGAACATGAATCAACACCTAACCCAACCCAATTTGGTCAAATTGGTAAAATTGATCAACTTAGCCCATTTGACCTATTTGAACCCAAGTGAGCCAAAATCAAACTTAAGCTATATTGATTGAAACTACTTGAACTAAAACTCTCGAAATCATCATTTGAATCTAACTTAAGCCTTGATTTGACCAAATTTGACAAATTGGTCAACCCAACCCAACATGAACCCATATGAACCCATTTGACCAAATGACCATAAAACCAACCCATGGAACTTTGGTGGTTGACCAAACCCAACCCAAATTGACACTAGGCTAGTCCAAAGTCATCCCAAAAGTAAAGTGGACCCTCCTCAAGCCATAATCCATTGGTTAAGCCCTCTTTACATAGGATTCTCCCCATTAATAGCAAAGTCCACTCTCCCATCACTTGGGCAGCCATCCAATTGCCAAATGGAGCATGTCTAACCTTCCTAGCCCACTCTAAGCACACTAGGACTTGTCATGGACCAAGGAGAGGTGAATTAATTCACCTTCCATGCAAACCAAAAACACAAGGGATCAAGGAAAGGAAATCCTCCCATATCAGACCTTGAGCCACCTCCCAAGCCTTTCCCCACTGGCGATCCATGTGGACCTGATGGAGAAAATTCTAGCAGACTGATAGCGGTTGGCCGATGAGAAAATGGGATTGAATCTCGTCCATCCACCTCAGCAATTGAAGGGATATACCCTCAAAAAATGAGAATCAATCATCTTTGTTTAAGCCGAGAGAGTGAAGGAGAGTCTCCCATAGCCTTTCCCCAAGCTCCCAAGCTTCTCCATTCCTACCTCTCTCAGTTTTATGCCAAACTAAAATAGGGGAGACCAATTCCAAATCCTATTTGCTCAATCCTCCACCAAACTTTAATCAACTTTGCACACACCTTCCACGCATGATATCGAAGCCATCCCAAATGTTTGCCAAGCTCCAAAGCCACAAGAAGCTCGAGTTCAATCAAGATCGAAGCTCCAAAGTGTGTGGATCGGTTGTCCAAGGGATCTACTCCAAATCAAGGCCCAAGCTTCTCAATAGGGCTTTGTCTCTATTAGAAGAAGCTTCCTCCGTCAATCCCATCGCCAGTATTGAGCTCTGACGAGGTAATTCTTCAAAAATATAGCCTATGTGAAGAATGGTTGGTCTTTTCCTAAGAAAATTTTCATTGCATGCGATTTTAACCATCAGATGTGTTCCTCTCCTTCCCTTGATGGTGTGAGATCATTTTGGAATCAATCCAAGCTCTAATGAGCTCAAATCAAATGGAGAAAGATGGATGGCATCCGTCTTTCGCTGCTTGCGAAGGAGAAAGATCATGGGTCGTCCGTTCTACATGATCGTAATGGACAGTCGTGATTAAATCATGCTTAAATCCTCTGATTATTCTCTCTAAACTGCGAGATTAATCATGGTTATCTGATCTTAGATGGTCCAGAAAGCACGCCCCAACCGGTGTGATAACTTAAATAACCAATCCTCACGTAAAGTACTGCAGCAAGCCATACACCGGTGATTTGGTTTAATTAAGGTTAATTAATCCATTTTTAATGCTGGATCTTCCATAATTAATAAATAATTATAAAAAATCTAAAAAAATGAAAACAAGGGCTCATTTTAAAGGTGCTTCAGAGAGGAATCCATTAAAATCATCCTTAATTAATTTTGAGCAGTAATTTTGTCTTAATTAAGGTTTAATTGAAAAATTAATTAGCTTAATTACTCTTTAATTAATCATCCAATTGATTTTAAACTTTCTAAGAATGTTTAAGGGATGACCTCTGCCTCTCTTAGTTTTCTTGGAATTTATTGGCTGCTTAATTAGGGAGATTGATTGATTAAGCTCTAATTACCTTCTTAACTTAATTAAATAATAATTAAGTATATGAACAATGATTAATTAATTATTTGGACTCCCTAATTATTGATGGATAGTAAGGAGA
The DNA here is from genome assembly GCA_021442155.1 of Cymbidium sinense. NCBI lineage: Eukaryota > Viridiplantae > Streptophyta > Magnoliopsida > Asparagales > Orchidaceae > Cymbidium > Cymbidium sinense. The sequence continues at coordinate 28,281,834 of CM038232.1, read as the reverse complement.
CTTAGGGAAGTGGATTGGAGCCTCCCTGCTAATCCTTTCTCTAATTTTCCCTCTCTTTTCAACTAAAGTCCTAACTATTAATTAATTAACTAATTAGAATTTAATTTGTTAAATTGAAATTCAAATCATTTTAAATCATGCCTAATCCAGTGGGTGGCTCATGGAAATAGGTGGGGACCTCTTTCCTTACCTTTTCCCTTAAGCACATCCCACTTCAAGATAATTTTAGCTTCTTTTTAGAGGTGAATTAATGGATTATTGGTTTAATCGATTTAAAAAAAATCTAATTAAATTTGATTTTTCCCTTAATCCACCCTTGGGTAGTTCTTTAGGTGTTCAAGAACCTAAAGAAGCTTAATGAAATTATGATTAGCTCACATGTGTGAGAAAATCATAAAAGTAATTAAATGGTTCCTTAAGCTTAATTATTAAATGATTATGAGCTAATTGCATTAGGCCCCTTTTATTTCAAAGGAGCATTGCTATTTACTTTTCAATTTATTTGCATATCATATAGCTCATAATTATTTAATTAATTACTTTAAGGTAACATAGGTAAGGATTTAATTAATTGATTTAATCCATGTTTAACTTAAACAATTTATAAAATCAACCTAATTCACATAAATGGGATTTTAGTTTCACATCTCTCTAAATCAAATCAAACATAAAATCAAAAGTGACTTTAAGAAACTTTGGTTTATTTTAAATGATCTTATTTAATATGATTGTCCTTGGGAATTAGTTGGATTGAATAAAATTACATGATTGTGTTTATTTATGTCTTTCCAATCATATTAAAATATTGCATTCCACTTGTAGTCATGCACTCATTTCTTTCAAAAATTAATTAAAATAAATAGTTTTCTTTATATTAAATTTGCATGTGTTGACTTAATTTAAAATATGTGTGACTATTATCACTATTAAATCTCAAATATATTTTCAAAAGCTTATTAATGAATAATAATATATGTTGTGACATTAGTTATACATATATATGAGGTGCATGTGAATATAAGCTTAGTGTGAAGTAAAGTTTTATTCATTCATTCATATGTTGATTTGCATAAGTATGAATATTAGTGGTATATTAATCTAGATATTTCGGGGATGCAAGGCTTTAAGTAGCCCCAATGAGGTCTTTACCTCACTCTCCTAGTGCAAAATAATGATGATAGCTTAATTTCATTCTATGTATTTTCATACATAGAATTTAAAGATATTTTTAGTTTCATAAATCTTAATATGATGCATATTCTTATGTTTTGGTATGCGGGTATTTTACATACAATTTCATACATTAAGGCATAATATTTGTGAATCCTATGCATCCTACATCTGTGCCATGCAATATATAAATATGACTTAATTTATAAATTATAATGTATTTAAGAATTAATCTTAGGATGCCTTTCTATTGAAGAAGATTATTTAAAGTGAACCTAAACCCAAATTAAAATATATAATAAGCCATTCACTAAGAGAATTCATTTAATTAATTTGCATTAGATGTGACTTAAGGTAGGGATAAAAGAGAGTGATCCTCTCTTTTTTCTCTTTATAACACTTAGTTGTTAAGTGTAAGTCAAGTGAAACAAAAGAAAATACTAAGTAAAATTCTCAAATCAACTAAATCACTTAAAATGAAATCAACCCTTTATAATTAAATGTCCTTCATCTTAGAGAATGACAACTCTAAAGCCTAGTTAGAACATGCCACACAAGCCTTAATACACACATATTAGATTAAGTCATAATTTCTAGCATTATGTAGGCATGCATGATGTATATTTATTTTATGATGTATTATTATATACCTGATGTTAGGATGTTTCATAGACTAGATGTTAGATTAGCCTAATTATATTTTATGCGAGATTGTGCTTAAGGGTGCTTAAAATAAATATAAATGCTCTCTTAGGTTGCTTAACACCTAAGCATAATCTAAATTAGGACATGTGGACTTTACCTTAAAATTATTCTATATAACTGCTTGTTGTATAGTGTGTTTAACTAACACTTGTTTGTAGGTGGTTAGATTACTTTTCCATTTTTTAATGTAATTATGCATTAAAATTAGGATTAGATTTATGGGGATTAGGATGAGCTGGCTTGAATGCTCTCTGGGAGGCCCCATGATGCCTTTGCAACAAACAAACCTAAATGAAGAAATGGAGAAGATAAGAAGAGCCCCCATAACATTTATTTATTTATGATTATAATTATTCTTTCATATAACAGGTTGTATAAAGGTAGAGCTCGACTACCCATTTCTCTTTTCAGGTTGTACGACAGTATCTGACTGCACCGACCTATTATTCTTTTATGTTGAGTTTATAAATTATTTGATGTTTTGCTATAATTGTGCAATAAAAATGGCATGTCTTTTCCTAGTTTCTTCATATAAGATGCTTGGATTCGATAAGCTCTTAGGAAAAAAAAATAAATTTTCTACCTTAACTACAACTCATAACTAAATTTTCTAAATAACTCATAACCTCATATAAAGTCTAGACATTAAATCAAGATAAATAAAAGATTTAGCAACCTCTTAGCTGGATGTTGTGTGCTTAACATCATGCATACCATATTGCTTCACTTGCTAAGAGAGGGTTTCCATCCTTGCACGATAAGGTAAGACTAGACCTTTGATGGTCTTCTCTATGGTGAAAAATTCTTATTTCTCTAATTTAGCCAACAATTTTATTTCATCATGCATTTAGACATATAAAAATCTTATGGCCTTTATCAAAATAAAGGATCAAAAATTAAATAAAAATAGAAAAGATTTGCATTATAGTAAGTCATTGTTCATACCACTCATGCTCTAGTTTCTTAGGGAGTGGGTTTAAGGACCTTAGTCTTCTTTCTAATAATGACAACCTAACCATCTTGCAAAATATATGACTTGATCACATGATTTTAAAACATATGAGGAGTTAGCTGGTTGGCACTCTAGGAGGTTATAAGTCCAGCAGTCGAGTAATTTACCCTCTCTTGAGGAGGTAAACCATATACCAATCTTCACTTAGATTTAGGGCATGCTTTAGCTATCGCTAAAACTCTCTAGATTTAGGATCTAAGATTGCTATTTTCCCTCGGGCTATAAGCATAAATTCTCACCTCTTAAGTGTTTTCACAATTTTGTATTGTGGGATTATAAATCCTAGCCTTCTAATAAAATTCTAATTCAAACATCTCAATTTTAAACATATAAAGTCCAACCATAGGATATATTAGAATGTTCACTAAGTTTTTTAGTATCATGAGCATTTTCTACTCATCTCCCTTTGGCTTCGATAATAAGTCTCTCATTTTTTATTTATCCGATTGATTTTCAAACATAATCAATTTATTGATAGTCTATATTTGAAATCTTTGAAGATAATAATCGTCTACTTTAATCAAGAGTATTCCTAAGAATTCACATTTCTTAAGATGCAATTAATTATGGGGGCTTGCCCCCACTGGGAACTTTAGAACCCAATTTAAATAAATCCTACTTTATTCATCCATGTAGAGTAGGGGAAAAATCTCTAGTATATTCAAAGACCTATCATGCCTTAGGAGTCCTTATTAGGTGATTATGTCCACCGTAGGGTGGTGATTTCTATCTTTTGAGATAATACATCATTCATTGATGTTGTACCTGATCACTACAATAAGTACACCCTCAGATCTACGTGGTGTCCCCATATATACATGATCGAAAATAAACACCATAATATCTAACTAATGTAATAATTTTTTATTTTCATGTATTTTAACTCATAATTTATTTAAAGGCTTTAAGCATGCAAGTCATGACTAAAATGAGATGTAGTTGGAAAAGGTCATGGGCCAAATCAATAATGTTGGCTTAATGAGCCTCATGTTCAATCCGATCAATTTTGATGATAACAAATGAATGCTTGGATATTTTAATGAATATTTTTATGTGTTTCAGATATATCAATTGCTAATTACATATCCAATACATCTCACAATATATTTGAGGAAATTGCAAGAGTAGAAGAATGAAAGATAGATCAAAATGGATAATGTGAAGCTCATGATATAATATTTTATGTTATATGCATTTATAACTATCTTAGAAATTCATATGAGTTCATTGGCATGAATCAATTTTGCTCTAACTTAACATATTATTTTAATGAGGTTAATTTATATAAATCTCTAATTAACATTCAATATTCATATGTTTCATACATAGCACTAAAATTGTCAAAATAATAAATGATAATAAATTATGACTATTAAGTGTAATTATTTTATTTACTTAATATAATTAAATATTTCAATTTAATTTGAAGGTTATATGATAACTAATATATGTATGATTATATTATATCATAATATTTAAATGTCATATTTTAAAATTAATAAAAATATGTGAGATTTTGTATTTTAGCCAAAGTCATTTTATAATCAATGCATTTATATCTGATTTCATCTCCAAAGGATTTCTTGGATTTTTTTCCTTTAATTTGATAGGTTACATGACACAGGTTTGATTAAAATTGAATTTATTATGACTTTTCAAACATTAACTAATTTTAATAATGAATGCATGCTACATGCTTTGAATATATTAAGACATATTGATTATTTTTGACTTGCCATGTGAATAGCCAAATTTTGCGCTTGAATTTAATATTTATTTAATATAAATTATATTTTTATTGAATATTAAATTATTAGATGATAACATGATGTTAGAATAATATATTTTTTGAAATAATTTAAAAAAATGACCTTCTTGCCTATAAATAGCCCTCATTCTCTTCATGAAAGTATTCCTCATTGAAAATCTAGCAAATCTAAGAGAAAATTTCTAAATTTTCCTTCCAAGTGTTCTCCAAATATTGCAAGATCAAATCCTTGGTTTGGAAGCTTCAACATCTTCAACTAAGCAAGCTTTCTCAAATTACTTGAGTTTGTTTTCTTGATCTTCATCTTTTTAGTTGTTCATGCTATTTTCACCATCTATTTATTCTTTCCAATTTATACTTTTTGGTGGATTAGTCTTTGGACATTATTTTTAACATCAAAGTTTCTCAATCATTTTTTTGTGAAAAACTCTTGTGATAGTTTGTAAGATCTATTTCAACTTGTTAAAATTTTTAACTTCTTACAAATTTCTTTTGGTTTCTTGAAATATTTCTTCATTAGTCTTATTTTGAAAGATCATTTATTCTTAGATCTATTTTAGAAGTATATTTTAAGCATTTCAAATTAATTTACTATGCTGAAATTATTTTCATATTTGCTAGATATCTTTTTTTTAATTAAAAGCTTACTAGCCTACTTAGATCTATCATATACAAATTTTATTTAAGCATTTTGTGATCATTTCCATTAATTGAAAGCATCTTTTTGGTTAAAATATAATAAGTTATTCCTTGCTAAAATTTATTTTATTGTGCAAAAGAATATTGTGAATTTATTTTGAATTCATTTTTATATTAGTCTACAAATTGTAATAACATAAACAACTTAGTAAGATCACTTTAAGATATTTATTTTAAGTGAGCATTTTATCTTGCCAAAATTTTTAAGTTGTAAGTGATCATTTATAAGTTGTGAGATCATTTTTTTGAATTGGATATCTTGGTATATTTGTGAGAGATTTATTTTTTCAAATATTATTATTTTGTATTTTTCTTTTTGTGCTATAAAATTTATATTGGGGTTGTACTCCTTAGAGAGTACATATTATATGAGTTGTACTTGCCCCATTAGGAGAGTACTATTTGTAAGCTATTTGCATTTAGTGGATTCTAGCGTGGGTGGCTAGGTATTTTGAGTTTGGAACCACATAAAAAATTGTGTCTATTGTCATCTTTACTTTATCAGATTTTGTTTTTTGTATTAAGAATTATATCTTGGGTGCTATAGTGACTCATACTATCGAGCCTAGTTTCTTTTATTGGCTTAAGAGTAGGTCTTTTCACTATAACAAGGTTTTTCAAAGAGTTCACTACTGGGACAATCCACTCATAGACCTCCACTTTTAGATAGTGTACATTTGATTATTGGAAAAATAAAATTAGTACATTTTTAAGAGGTCAAGATGCATGTATATGTTGACACATCAATATCATACACCCACGAGAAGTAAATGGCATTAAAGTAGAAAAATCTTTTGAGAAATGGTCTAGTGAAGAGAACTTGATGAATTAAATGCTTGTAATACTTTACATTGTGCTTTATTACGATGATTACATGAAAATTTTATGTTAAGTACAACAAAAGAAATATGGGATAAACTCATTATAACTTATGAAGGAACTAGTGAAGTTAGAGATGCTCACATAAATAGACTTATTCATGAATATGAGTTATTTCATATGTCTCCTTCTAAATCTATTTTTGATATGTATACCAGATTTATGAAAAAATTAACACATTGCATTCTCTTGGAAAAATATATAGGAATCAAGACTTAGTCTATAAGATTCTTAGATGTCTTCCAAAAGAATGGGAAGCTAAAGTAACAACTATTAGTGAAGCTAAGAATTTATCTACTTATCCACTTGATCAGCTTTTGGGTTCTTTGATAGCACATGAACATGTTATTGCTCAAAGGGATAAGATGGATAACTCAACAAAAAGGGAGAAGGAGAAAGGAAAAGCCATTGCATTACAAGTTGATGATAATGATGAGCATAACACCTCAAGCTGGGATGGTGATAGTGATGAGGTGGTCATGCTAAAAAGGCTTGGAACTTGCTAAGGAAGAAGAATCAAAGGTATAAAAATCTAAAAATTATAAATTTCAAACTAAGAAATTTCTACGTGAAGGGATCATTTGCTACCATTGTAAAAAAAGCCGGACACATAAGAGGTGATTGTCCTTGAATCAAAGAAGAAAGAGATTGATGTGAAAAAAGAAAAATATGAAAAGAAAAGAACCATAAGAAGAAGAAGAACTTTATGGGCCAATCCAGATTCAAATGAATCAAGTATTGCTCATCCGATGAAGAGGTCAACATATGTCTTATGACAAATGGAGAATCACTTAGATTCTCAAGAGGTATGTAATGATATATCTTATGATGAATTAGATGATGCTTTTAATGATTTAGTTATTGAATATAAAAATTAAAAAGAAAATACAAAACTTAGAAAAAGAACATAAAATTTAGTATTTTTGTGATTTAAAAAATGAATGTGATAATTTAAAAGTAAAAATACTCTTTATTAAATTGTTCCTTACTTGTATGTAAACTTGAAAGAGAGAATATCTTGTTAAAAGAAAGATTAGAATTATGTTTGAAATTACAAGTTCATTATAATACTTCATCAAAAAAAATTTAATAAAATTATTTGCATCATACATCCCACTCATATACTTATAATTATTGTCTAAGTCATATGAAAACACTAATGTTTGGTGCAACTATTATGATAAAAAAGGGCATATTTCATTTGATTGCTATGCACATAAATTACAAAACACTAAGTAATCATCTTATGTATGGGTACCAAAAGGTACAAGCACTACAAAAACCACACATGCTAAATATCTTGCTTCAAATTTAGAATGTGGACCCAAACATGTTTGGGTTCCAAAGTTAACATGTGAGTTTCTTGTAGGAATGCCTTCAAAGCAAAATCAAAGAAGGCATGTGGTACTTGGACAGTGGATGTTCAAGACATATGACGGGAGATAAAGATAAATTCACAACTTTAGAATATATAGAGATAATGCAAAGGGAAAGATCATTGGCATTGGTTCTATTTGTAAGAATTCTATCAATTTAGATAAAGTTTTTCTAGTAGAAGGATTAAAACATAATTTAATTTCTATTAGTCAATTATGTGACAAAGGTTTGAATGTAGTATTCCAAGCATCATATTGCATTATAAAAAATATTAAAAATTTTTGTTAGTAGGATAAAGATATAAAAATATTTATGTCATTGATTTAGATAGATTTCATGATGTGAATTTGAATTTACTTTGTTTTAAAAGCAGTCATGATGATATATAGTTATGGCATAGGAGACTATGTCATATTAACATGCACACACTTAATAAAATTGACAAACTTGATTTAGTAGTTGGATTGCCTAAATTAAATTTTCATTCAAACTATGTTTGTGATGCATGTATTCATGGTAAGCATTCTAGCTCATTTAAAAGTAAAATATTGTTTCTACTTCTAGACCTCTAAAATTATTGCACATGGATTTATTTGGTCTTATTAGCACCACTAGCTTAGGTGGAAAAAATTATGATTTTGTGATTGTTGATGATTTCTCTAGATATACTTGGGTTTTATTTGTAACTTACAAGGATGATTTTTTGGTGAGTTTAGAAAGTTTTCTAAATATATTCAAAGAGAATAAGGCCTTTTGATTAATAGGGTTCAAACTGATCAAGGTGGTGAATTTAAAATTAAATTATTTGAGGATTATTATGATGAACATGGAATTAGACATAATTTTCACCTAGAACTCCCAACAAAATGGAGTAGAGAGAAAAATAGAATATTAATTGAATTAAATAGATCTATGCTTGATGAGTATAAATTGCCAAAATATTTTGTAAGTAGTAAATATTGCATGTTATGTGATGAATAGGATTATTTTAGACCAATTTTGAAGAAGACACCCTATGAATTATTTTTGGAAAGAAGCCTAAGATTGAACACTTTCATGTATTTGGATGTAAATGCTTTATTTTGAATAATGGAAAAGAGCATTTAGGTAAGTTTGATTGTAAATCGATGATATTTTCTTAGGATACTCTCTTTGTAGTAGAGCTTATAGAGTTTTTAATAAGAGAAAAATAATTGTAGAAGAATCAATACATGTTATTTTGGATGAAAATTTAATTGATCCCATTAGAAATGAAGTGATTGATGAAGAGATAGATAATTTTAAGAAAATATCTTTAGAATATAATGTGGATGATTCATTGCCTAAAGAATGGAAATATAATTAAAAAATCATAGGATAAGATCCTTCAAAGAAGACATAGTAGAGGTTGTAGATCATTCAACATTCTTATCTGAGGTTGAACCTAAAAATTTAGAAGAAGCATTAAAAGATAATATTTGGATTATTGTTATGGAAGAGGAGTTGAATCAATTTGTAAGAAATAATGTTTGGGAATTAGTCCAAGACCCCAAGATCAAAATGTCATTGGAACAAAATTGGTCTTTAAAAATAAGTTAGATGATTCAGGTTGTATTGTTAGAAATAAAATTAGGTAAGTTGCACAAGGGTACACACAAGTTGAAGGTATAGATTTTGAAGAGTCTTTTGCACTGCAAGAAGAAGCTACAAGTTACTCTTGCTTATGCTTGTTTTAGATTTTAAACTTTTTCAAATGGATGTCAAGAGTGTATTTTTGAATGGATTTATTGACCAAGATGTATTTGTAGAGCAACCACTTGGATTTGAGAGCCTTGATTGTCCAAATCATGTGTATAAATTAAAGAAAGCCTTATATGGTTTAAAAAAGGCTCCTCGTGTTTTATGATAGGTTAAGTAACTTTTGATAGATCATGGATTTAGAAAGGGTAGAGTAGATACCACCTTAAGAGCATATATGATGATTTGATAGTGATACAAGTGTATGTAGATGATATATTATTTGAAGTACAAGTGAATCTTTGTGCCATGAGTTCTCATCCTTGATGTCTAAAGAGTTTGAAATGAGTATGATGGGAGAACTTAATTTTTTCTTTGGTCTTCAAGTGAAGCAACAAGAAAATGGCAAATTCATTTGTCAAACTAAGTATACAAATGAATTGTTTGAGAGGTTTGACATGAAAATATTTAAATCTAGTAAAACTCCAATGAGCCCATCTACAAAATTGGATTTAGATGAATTAAGAAAATCTGTTAATCAAAAACTTTATAGGAGTATGATAGGTTCACTTTTATACCTTACTACTAGTAAGCCTGATATTATGTTTGTTGTTTATTTGTGTGCTCATTTTAGCCAACCAAAAGAATCTCATTTAATAGCTCAAGCGTATCTTTCTATTTGATAGCACTACTAGGTTAGGTTTATGGTATTCTAAAATTCTTTATCATGTGATTTGGTTGCTTATTCGATGTTGATTTTGGGATGCAAAGTAGATAGAAAAGCATCAGCACATGTCATTTTAGGATCATCACTTGTGTCTTGGTCATCTAGAAACAAAATTTTAGCTTTATCCGAGTACTAAGTACGTAGTTGTTTCTCAAGTCCTTTGGTTAATAATTAGAAGATTTTGGTATTAAGCAAGATCACATTCTAGTTCAGCAGATAATACTAGTTTTAGTTGACCAAAAATCCTATCCATCACTCACAACCAAGCATATAGAAATTAGACATCATTTTGAAAGGTGATGTTAATATTAATTTCATTAGTAGATTTACAAATTGCGATATTTTACAAAACCATTACTAAGAACATTTTTGTACTTTAAGACATGCTTGGAATGTTAGATCCTAATATTTAAAATTATAAGTAGTTGTTCTCATTTTGATGTTGTCAAAAGGGGAGAAGAGTAAAATGTTGAAGATTATTTCATGCATACATTTAGGGGGAGCAACATTATTCATCTCTTGTGCATAAATTTTTTTTTAGAAGAGAATTTTTTTCAAAACTATGATGAAAGGTCAATTTGCACCTTCTAAAAAAACCAACATTAGTTTATCATCATCAAAAGGGAGATTGTTGGCTTAATGAGCCTCATGTTCAATCGATCAATTTTGATAATAACAAATAATACTTGGATGTTTTAATGAATATTTTTATGTGTTTTAGATATATCAATTGCTAATTACATATCCAATACATCTCACAATATGTTTGAGAAAAAAGAGTAAGAATAAAAGATAGATCAAAATGGATAATGTGAAGCTCAAGATATAATATTTTAGGTTATATGCATTTATAACTATCTTAAAATTCATATGAGTTCATTGGCATGAATCAATTTGCTCACAACTTAACATATTATTTTAATGAAGGTTAATTTATATAAATCTCTATCTAATTAACATTCAATTATATGTTTCATACATAGCATTAAAATTGTCAAAATAATAAATGATAATAAATTATGACTATTAAGTGTAATTATTTTATGTACTTAATATAATTAAATATTTTAATTTAATTTGAAAGTTATATGATAACTAACATATGTATGATTATATTATAATATTTAAATATCATATTTGAAAATTAATAAAAAATATGTGAAATTTTGCAAATAAAGTCATTTTACAATCAAGGAATTTATATCGATTTCATCTCCAATGATTCCTTGGATTTCTTCCTTTAATTTGATAGGTTACATGCACGTTTGATTAAAATTGAATTTATTATGACTTTTCAAACATTAGCGATTTTAATAATGAATGCATGCTACATGCATTGAATATAAGAGTCATATTTGATTATTTTGACTTGCCCATGAATAGCTAATTTTGGTGCTTGAATTTAATATTTATTTAATATAAATTATATTTTTATTGAATATTAAATTATTAGATGATATGATGTTAGAATAATATATTTTTGAAATAATTCAAAATGACCTTCTTGCCTATAAAAATTCATGAAAGTATTTCATTCAAATTCAAAATCCCTCCAGCAAATCTAAGAGAAAATTTCTTAGATTTTCCTTCCAAGTGTTCTCCAAATTTTGCAAGATCAAATCCTTGGTTTGGAAGCTTCAACATCTTCAACTATGCTTTCTCAAATTACTTGAGTTTGTTTTCTTGATCTTAATCTTTTTTAGTTGTTTATGCTATTTTCACCATCTATTTATTCTTTTAAATTTATACTTTTGGATTAGTGGGACATTATTTTTCACATCAAAGTTTCTCAATCATTTTTTTTGAAAACTCTTGTGATAGTTTGTAAGATCTATTTCAACTTGTTAAAATTTTTAACTTCTTATAAATTTATTTTGGTTTCTTGAAATATTTCTTCATTGATCTTATTTTGAAAGATCATTTATTCTTAGATCTATTTTAGAAGTATATTTTAAGCATTTCAAATTAATTTATTTTGAAATTATTTTCATATTTGCTAAATATCTTTTTTTTTAATTAAAAGCTTACTATACTTAGATCTATCATATACTAATTTTATTTAAGTATTTTGTGATCATTTCCATTAATTGAAAGCATCTTTTGTTAAAATATAATAAATTATTCTTACTGAAATTTATTTTATCTGCAAAATAATATTAGAATTTATTTTGAAATCATTTTTATATTATTTACAATAATAACATAAACATCTTAGTAAGATCACTTTAAGATATTTATTTTATTATTTCTTATCAATATTAAGTGAGAATTTTATCTTGCCAAAAATTTTAAGTTGTAAGTGATCATTTAAAAGTTGTGAGATCATTTTTTGAATTGAATAACTTGGTATATTTGTGAGAGATTTATATCAAAATATTATTTTGCATTTTTGTATAAAATTTATATTTTGTACTTTGTAGGAGAGTACATATTGTTGTATTTTTATAGAAGAAGAGTACTATTTGTAAGCTATTTTGTATTTAGTGGATTCTAGTGGCTATAAAATATTTTTGGTTTAGACAACCACATAAAATTGTTATTGTATTTATTTTACTGTATTTTATTTTATTGCATTAAGAATTGTTATTTGTCATTATAAAATCAAAATTAATTTCTATTAAAACTTTAAATATGAGATTTAACTTTAAAATTTTAATATAGTAAATTTTGTTGTGCTATAGTGACTTACAAATAATACATAACATTAAGAATGTTGGTCATTCTTAGTTGATGTCATGAGAAAGTGAAATGCCCAATTCAACAAGTACAAAGAATATGCTCGCATGATTCACAAAGTATAATTATTTTTAGTTGTTTTAGTTGTTGATGTTTAAGGCTTTATTTATAGAGAAGTTATGAATTATTTATTTATATTTGAATTGAATTAATTTAATGGGATAGAAATTTTAATTTTCTTAAGAGCATAATGCATCCAAGCTTCATCACAATATATATAAAAATCAGAAAGAAACCTATAGAAAATATGTAGTTATTACACCCCAAAATAAATCAAGCCAAGTTTAATTAAATAAAACATCGAGGCGGCATGTATAATCAAATAAAAGTGGATAAGCTCTACTTTTATACAGGACACCAAGAACTAAAAGTTTGATATATTAGATTTTCATTCAGGTTCATCGTCTTCTTACATAAGGAACCATCAAATAGATACAATAGCTCCTGTTAATTCTAAACTCCATAGATTCTAACCTAATTATAGTGTCAAATTACATTTTAAATTTTCAAAATAAAATTCTAAACCCTCCAAAATAGATGTCACATCACACTAATAGTTTATATTTCAAGCATTTGAGCTTAACATTAGTGATTGTCAAGCCAACCTATTCTATTGGGTTTTTCTTATGGACTTAAGTACCACCTGTAAGTAAATGACATCTATTTTATTTTATGAAATGGTCCCTTTAAGTACAGCCCTTGTAAAAAAATAGTATTAGCCTAAAAAGAACATCATGACATCCAAACTAGTGAGCAAACAATCATAACCATCTATCTAAAATAGTATATCACAAACCAAGATAAATATCACATCATAATCAACACAAATCACCAACCTAACTTAAGTCTAAGATCGATGGCCTAATATTCTAGTGTGTGAAAAGAGAGCTAGCATGACAAGTCTATTAAGCTTCTTTAAGTTTAAGTTTGATTTGAGTCCAAGATTTGTTCAATTTAACCATTGGATGACTTCAATTTAAATAATTTAATTGGTTTTAGATTTTATTTCATTTTGGGGTTTATTTTTGTGTAAAGTTAAATTTAGATTTTAAAGAATGAAGAATAAAATAAATTATGCTAAGGGTATAACTCATTCTATTCAATATCATAATCCTAATAAAATGAAATCCCCACCCTGAGATGATATTTTATTCTAGGGTCAAACTAAGAAACTACTTATCTTATTAACCCATTTGAATTTATTTGAGTGACTTAATTGAATTAGATTTGATTTTATTAATGTTTGTTTGATTTAGTTTGAATTTTGAAGTTTGTGTTTGTTTAACTTATGTGTTTTGATTGTTGATAATGATTTTGAATTTATCTGGTTTAATTTGGTTTAATTCAATCTCAATAATTAAATTAGTGTTTAATTCTATCATTTGAATTAATATTTAGTTCCTTTCTTGGGTTTCAATTTATTAAATTTTATATGGTTTATGTTGATTAACTAATTTTAAATATGGTTTAAATTTGATGATTTTATCTTTTCATTTAGGATTGGTTTGAGTTGGTTATTATATTTTAATTTAATTAACTTGTGATTTTATTTAAGCTTAATACAATCTTTTATTTAAACTCAAATTAAGAGTTTGATCATTTATCAAGTCATAATTTGATTTGCTTGTTGATTACTTTAGCTTGATGATTATTTGATTTAATTCAAATAATCTTTTATTTTAGTTTAATTTATTTAAAATTTAATTTTATAATTTTAATTTAAAATTTGGTTTATTTGTAATATTTTTTTATAGTTGACATAGCCAATCAATTATTAATATTTAATTCAATTAATTACTTTAATCAACATTCATTTTATATTTTATATTTTATTAAGTTTGATTTTAGATTTATCAGATTCATGAAGTTAAATGATTTAAAATGATATTATTTGAATTGTATAGTTTTATATCCTAGTTAAGTTCAATTGGTTTAATTGATTAATTGTTAGTTTTAATGATGATTTGAATTTATTATTTAATTAAATTTTTAAATAGTTAAAGTTTTTGTTTCAATATTATTTTAACATTAATCCTAACTCAAGAAGCCTATAGAGATGAAATAACTATGGTGTCAAACCTAATCTAGGCCATCATAAACTTCTAAGTTGTCTACATGTACATATCATAGATGATTTAATCAATTAGTCATTTTCATTTACAATTCAATCGGTCATCTTATTTAATTCATTTACTTAGGTTTCATTTTAGGGATTTATCAAATTCTTTAGATTTGATTGATATTTATTCATTTTAGTTTATTTATTATTTGAATTTCATGATTGTACATTTTTATTTGATTAATAATAATATTATTATATTTGTAGTTTTATTTATTTGATTTGTTGATCATTCCTAGGTTTTGATCTAATTAGTTTTTTTTTTTTGTTAAATTTTAATTCTTTTCATTGAGTTTGGTTTGAAGGTTTATAAATTTTCATTATTTATATAGATTGGCTCAATTTAAATTTGATTACTACAAATTTAGATTTTGAGGAATTTTGATTATTCAACTTGCGTTTAAACTCATTAAATATTATTTTTGTAATTTTCAATTTGTTATTTGGTTAAATGCCTTAAGGTTAAGATTTATTTATTATTATTTTATTTGATAATTTATTCATCTAATATTTATCAATATTCAATTAAATTTGATTATGTTTATTTGATTACAATTCCACCTAAATAAATGTATTTTTATGTTAATTAAAATTTAATTAGTGTCTTTAACTAACAATTCATTGTTCATTTGATTACTTAACTTAAAGTTCGTCAATCATTAGTTTAATTCATTAAAATAATTTAGCCTAATTATATGTTTAATTAAATTGATTTATCTTTTTCTTTAATCTTATTTGAATTGATTAAGTGATTAATTTGATTAAGGCTCAAAATGTGTTTAGTTTTTCTTTATTTAATTTAAAAGATTGATTTAATTCAGATTTAATGATTGATAAATGCTTAATTAAGTTAGCTTATATATTTGGTTTGGTAAATGATTATTAAATATCCTTTATTGAATTATTAAAATTTGATTAATGTCTTTAACTAACAATTCATTGTTCAATTTGATTACTTAACTTAAAGTTCGTTAATCATTAGTTTAATTCATTCAAATAATTTAACCTAGTTATATGTTTAATTAAATTGATTTGTATTTTCTTTAATCTTATTTGATTTGATTAAGTGATTAATTTGATCAAAATGTGTTTAGTTTATTCTTTATTTAATTTAAAAGATTGATTTAATTCAGATTTAATGGTTGATAAATGCTTAATTAAATTAGCTTGTTTATATATTTAGGTTTGGTAGATGATTATTAAATATCCTTGATTGAATTTTTAGTTTATTTAAAATTTGATTAGTCATGTTATGCAGGTAGTTTGATTAGGATTTATTCTATTATTATTTAAATTTGTTATGATTAATTCAATTAGTATGTGATGAATTGATTAATTAGATACTTATAATTATCTTGATTATTTAATTTAAATAATTTGAAATTTGATTAATGATTATCTTGATTTATTTTAATTAGCTTAATTTATTTAAATTTGATTTACTTTATTAAATATTTAATTAACTTGATTTAATTAAGAACATTTAGGTTCAATATGATTTAATTTAATTGTGTGATTGACTAAGGGATTTGATTAAACTAATTATAAAATAATCAATGATTTAATTAACCATGATTATTTTGATGATAATGAATTTAATTAAATGTTTGATTTCAAGGATTATATATATATAATTATTATTAACTTGATTAATGGTTAATTTTAATTAGAAATTTGATGAATTGATTTATGTTTACTTAATTTAATTATTCAATTATTATTGAATTAATGATATTTGAGCCTTTTCTTTATTAAATTATTAAATTTATTAAAAATTAATTTAAGAGACTTAGTTCACTTAATGATCAACTGATTCAACCCTAATTAAGTAATTATGTAATTTTAGTATTATTAGTCTAAGGATGTTTATCTTGACTAAGTGGTTGATTGAATTATAATTGAATTGATGTTCAACTAATTTGATTAATCAATATTTTAAGTTATTCATTTAATTAAAAAATGAATTAATAGTCAATTAAGTTTGATTAAATGATTAGATTTAGTTGGACAATGGATGTTAAGTTTAATTGAAGATTACTTGAGTTGTTAAAAATTAATTAATTCATTCATGATTAGCTTGGTCAAAGTTTAATTATGGGTTGATTATAGTCTTTCTATCAAGTTAAGTAAGATTTGATCTATTTTAGGTAGATTGGTTGTTGAAGCTTTTAAATTTAATTTTATATTATTAGATTAATGATACAATTAATGATTTGATGATTTAGGTTTACTTGGTTAAGTTTAATTTGAGATTTAATTAATACTTAATTGGGTTTCATGTAGTTGATTTAATTAAGTTTAAGTTTAAGTTTGATTAGGTATAAGTTTAATTTGGTTTAAATTGAAGGTTATGGTATATTTGCTTGATTTAATTTAGGAGTTGGTTAATGAAGATTTAAGTATTTTTTTATTTATGATTTTAGCTTATCATTTAATTTATTGAAATTTACTTTTAATAAATTCAATTAATATTGATTTTAATGATTTATTAAATCATAATTAAGTGATTTTAAGGTTTACCAAGCTCCAAAAGGTTCAAATATTTCTTAAAGCTCTTTGATGTTTATTAAAATGATTTAAGCCATTGCAATGATTTTTCATGATTTTCATACTTTTTAATTATTTAGTTTCTTAAAATAGACTATTTGAGCTTCAAATTTTAATATCTCTCAATCCAACCATCATTTTGTCTTGAAATTTTTATGATATGTAGATATTAGCCTCAATTTCACTCCCTAAAATTTTTAAATCAATTTTATTAATATTTTAGAATTAATTAGAAAATTTAATTTTTCTAAAACTTAAATTAATCCCAAAATACTCAATAAAAATAGAGAATGGGTTTATTGAATTTAACCTTTATTTGTGATTTTTTGTTGAGTATTTTATTTTATTTTTTATGATTTTTTTAAGTTTCACGTGATTTTTAGTATTTATTTAATTTAAAAATTCTTATTTTTCACTAATTAGGCTCTACTTGATGTGTTGCGTGCCTATTGGCCCGTGCATGAGCTGAAGTTGAGAGGGCGGGAAATAGGTTAATCCGGACCTCCAATCTTTGGATCGGATGGTCCAAATTAAAACCCAATTATCAAATAAATTTAAATCATGATTTGCATATTAATCTGGGTCGTCCGCTGCCATCAAGTGAGATGGAACGGCCAGATCATTGTCTTCTCCCCAGCTGGCGAACAGAGATGGGGCGGATGGGAGTTCTGCCCCAAGCACTCTGTCCGGACCCTGATTTTCCTGCGAACTCGCCGGAAATTGGGTCATTTCGCACCGTAGGGCCTAGAGAGGATGATTCATATGGATTTTGGTTGACATTGCATATTTTCTTCATATCAAAATCAAATCTTGGATCCTCTTAAAAGCTCAAGGCTCACTAAAGCTCTTGTTCAGTGGATTTTTTCCATTTCAAAATCGATGCTCACTTCAAAGACAAAGCTTCAACGCGATTTTTCCCTCTTGCCTCCTCTTGGATCAGCCTAGCCACCAACCACCGCTGGGTCGTCGAAATTTGACCATTTTGATGTTTTAGTGAGTGGAAAGGGAAGGGAAACGCTTTGTTAATCTTCTTAGGAATGAAGGAGATGTTTTTAGGCCAGAAAAACCTGGGAGGCTTTCGCCTCTTCTCTTTTTAAAGATGGCCAAAAATCTCAGTAATAGGGATGAAGGTGGTGGTTTGGGAGGTGGTAAATTGCTTGGGGATTAAACTTGAAACTATTCTCCAACATGCTATCATCAATTCTGGTCAAGGATGAGGAGATAAGAGGTGTGAAAGTCCTTTTTAGTGGCCACGAAAGTTATTATTATTATTATTTTTTTGGGGATTTACATACATACCACGCAATTCTTATGAATTTAAGTATTTTACATCCAAACTTTAATTTTTACTTAAATAGCACCTAAATCTTTATTATTACATCAAAAATACCACCCTTGTTACTTTTTTCAAGTGAAATGCACTTTTTTGAGCATAGGGAAAGTGCTAGTTTTGTAAATATTCAAATTTGTGTGTGAAATATGTAAATACAGAAGAATTGCGTGGTATGTATGTAAATTTCCCTATTTTTTTTTTGTTCAAATTTTGTGTGCTAACCTCCCCTCCCTCATTCACATCATAATTTCTAAAATTTGAAAAGCTTTTCAGGATTTCAAGAAGGCTAAACTTGGATTAGCTTGGGTTTGAGTGCCACTTAGTTAAATTTAACCTAAATAGGTCAATGTTGGGTTGAGTGAATTATTAGTTTTCTTAGGCTTTGATTTAATGCAATTAGGATATAAAAAAAAGTTTCTTTCTTTCTTTCCTTTTTTTTATTTCAACTAATTTGATTAGATGGGTGAATGCAAGTTTTATATTCTTTAGAGCTCACTTAAGGGTCATTAATAGATTCATACAATTAAACTTAATTAATTTTATTTGAAGATAATAAATTTAAATTGAGATCAAAATCATAATTTGATTAAAAAAGGTTTATGATCCATTTGATAGGAATTAAACTCTCATTTAAATTAAAGTTTTGTTGATTCATTAAAATCCATGAAGGAAGCATAATTGGATCTCATTTTGATTTGGTTTAATCATATTTTTTTAATTTATTTAAACTTTATTTTAGTTTAAGCAATCAATTTGAACTATTTACTAATGGTAATATTATTATAATCAAACTTATAAGTTAAAAGTAGTAAAATTTTCATTGATTTAATAGCTTCTCTCTCTCTCTCTCTCACATTTGAGATTTAATTTAATCAGTTTGGATTGAACTTTCTTTTTTATTTAGCTTTATAATTATAGTTTTGTTCAGCATACATCTACCTTATTCTAAAAATGAGGTCAATAATAATTTCTTAATTAATCTTAAAATATATGCTTAATTAACTTAAAAATTTTATGATAGTTTAATCATGTTAATGCACACTCTTCATAATTTTTTATGGTGTATGTGTGATTAGATCAGAAGTTATGAATTTAGAGTTCTTAACTGACAAATTTACATAATAATTAATTTAAAATTTATAGAAATTATCAAATTTATGTTTAAATATATAAATACAATCACCTAACATAAAGACACTTTTAAAAAATTATCAAGATATTTGGTTGTCATTTAAACTCAAAACCACTATTATTATGATTAATTAATAATTCATTAAATGGCCTAAGACTCAGAAAATCTATAACTAATTATGTAGATCTCCAAAAATTGTGATCAATCCCTCTTTGTCCTTAGCTAATATATAAGATTTCAATAAAATCAAAAGCCTTAATTGTTTTAAGATATTTGAGTGTAATTGATGATTTGAGATTTCATCATTTATTTATTAATTCATAAACTATAAGCCCAAATGCATTAAAATTTTTAGAATGTGTTTTATTTATGTTAATGCATATTCTGCAAATTTTTTTTATAATTTTGGACTTATATTTCTTGCCTAATTAAATTCTTGAGATTCTATGAGCTTACTTATTTTAAGTGATTATTAAACCATAATTAAATCATAAAAATTATTTATTCAACTTTTAAATCACTTAATGAATAGAGAGAATTATGGGATAATCTTAGAGTGTCTAATCCCATAAAATGTGTCTAAATATCTTAATTCAAATATTCTAAGCAAAAAAGTTTAATTAGGTTTAAGTGGTGTTATACACATGTGATTAGTTTTCTAAATTCAAATATCTCAAGCAAAATAATACGTACACACACACAACTTTTCTAAATTCTTAATTAATGTAAAAGATGAAATACATATACACACATGCATCCATAAGTGAAACATCTCTAAATGATATTTAAATAAATAAAGTATTTTCCAAATTATAAAAATAAAAATGGTAATTGAAAAAAAGAAATTAAAGTGATAATAAAAGCTGGATAGGTGTCATAAAGAGAATCATAACTTATGTTCATTAATCTTAAGATGTCTCTCACATGACTATAACTTCATTCAAACTTAATCATAACTTAATACTTTATTAAGATGATTAAAAGTCATATAATTCATCTTTTTAGATATAACTTAGGATTAGGGTGTTGAAAATAAATGGGTTTCACCTAGATGGAATCTATAACTTTTCATACTCTTCAAAACATTAAAATTAACTTGAATTAAGAGCTAAATCCAAAATGTAAAATCTATATTTAAAATATTAATCATGTAAATCATGACCATCCTTGCTAATAAAATAAATCTACAGTCACATAGTACAATTTAAACATTAAAACCTAGCTTTATCATTCCATACTACCCTCAGCACACACACTTTAGATTGATAGACAATGAATATTAGTATTAAGTTACGATGATGCTTTATTATGGATTGATTTTCTATTTTATGATGTAATATTTTAGACTGGATATTAAGGTGATACTAGTCTTACATTTTCTTCGTAGGATGTGGCGCTCAATAAAAAAGGGATGTAGTAATAAATTTAAAATTAACAACTTTTGTTTGTAGATGCTATCTATCCCTGAACATAACCCATTATGATAGGTGTGTTTGGACACTAGCTAGTGTCAAACCCCTTTATGTAGAATATAATTGCTTTGGTGTGTATGTGTTTTCTAGTCAATCTTTATCTTGCAAGAATAATTAGGATTTTACCTTGCTTTGCAAATGCAATTTGTAATAGGATTAAAATCAAAGCTATGGGGTATATAATGAGCGGTAGCTAGAAAGCTTTGAATAGGGAGGCCTTGTGAAATTTGGAGCACCTACCATTTGTAGTTGAAGATATGAAGACCCCCATTGGCTTTTTTCTATATAATGTTTAGCTTATGCTAGGTTGTATAAGGGCAGAGATCGACTACCTATTTTTATTCTTTTCTTTAGAGATGTATAGTGGATCCCAGCTGCACCAACTTTTTTCATTAATTAATTTAATGCATTTTCATGTGTTTATTTAGTGTGTGTAATAGAACAATATATTTTTCATAGGTTTCTTTTTCTGATTCTATGCCGGTGTTATGAAAGCCTAGTTTATACGATAAGTTTCTAGGATAAACTTAAATTTTCTACCAAATATTATTAATCAACTCATATCTCTACTTTCTTAAAGCCCTAAGTATATATATATATATTAAAAGCAACTATAAATTCTCCTAGAATTTGTAAATCATGATTGCATGTTTATTCATTCCTTCTTCAACTGAGCCATTCTCCCATTGCACATTACCCATAACTTATTTTTAATTGCATCTCATTCTAGGAATAATTACATATCCAAGTCCTTTAAATAAATTTTATGTTGTTGACCTCCATGCATGCACCATAAGTCAAGTCGAGCTCATAGGATGAATTTGACGATCTTCAACGTGTAAATCAGAGCTGAAATGCACTATGCATCACCAAAATCAGTCAAAATGACCTCCAATCGATGAAGGAACTTCTCCATTATGTTCAAAAAGTCAAAATTGATTAGAATATATATATTGCACAATTCGACAGTCGACTGATCAAGAAGGAAGTCCGTCGACGCGCCTACACATATATGGAGTTGGGAAGCTACAACGATACCCAAATGACATTCGTTCATGAAATTGACCATGTCATTAGTGTCAAAATATTAAAACCTTTCAAATGAGACTATCCGCGCTCAATTTTGATGAATCTACGCTAATATTGAGCAATCGGAAGCGATGACGCTGAGCGAAATTGATCGATTTGATCGACTGAATCAAAGCTCCGTCATTAAGCGGTTGTGATGTTGCTTCAAACATCAAAATAACTAAGATCAATATATATATATATATATATATATATATATATATATATATATATATATATATATATATATATATATATATATATATATATATATATATATTACTAATATAATAATATCGATGCAAAATTCCAAATTACAGTTAATTAAACATTTAAATAAAAAAACCCTATAAATACCTACTTATAGCTAACCATAACCCTAACTCCCCTGATCAAAATAGTCGCAGTTTCTCCCGTTCTCCTGCAACTGAATGAGGTCATTCATCCCGTGCACAAAATGCATAAGTTCCTTTGTTCACTTTGTCTGCTCTCGCGGCGAGGACCTTTGACCTTTGTCCTACTTCCCGCACCGCGCGTAGCTGTGGTGTTTATTTTCGGGATGTGATGTGTGTGTATATGAGAGGGGGGACACCGTGTAGATCTGAGGATGTACTTATTGAAGTGATCGGGTACGACATCAAGGAGTAGTGTACTATCTCAAAAGATAGAAATCACCACCCTATGATAGACTGAATCACCTAATAAGGTCTTCTACGGCATGCTGGGTCTTCGAATGTACTAGAAATTTTTTCCTTACTTTACATGGATGAATAAAGTATGATTTATTTAAATCGAGTTCTAAAGTTTCTTATGGGGGAAAGCCCCCATAGTTAATTACATCCTAAGGAAGGTGAGTTCCTTGGAAATACTCTCGATTAAAATAGACAATTGTTATCTCCAAAGTTCAAAGATAGGAATATCAATAAATTGGCTATATTTAGAAAAATCAAGTAGGATTGATCAAAAGGAGATGCTTATTATTGAAGCTAAAAGGAGATGAGTAGAGGATTCTCATGATACTAGGAAACCTAGTGAGCATCCCAAACTATCCTATGATTGGGCTTTATATATTTGAGATTGTGAAAAATTATATATTTGAGTTGAAATTTATTAGAAAGCTAGGACTTATAATCTCACAGTACAAGATTGTGGAAATGCCTAAAAGGTGAGGATTTATGCTTGTAGCCCCAAAAGGAAACATCAACCTCAGATCCTAAATCCAGGGAGCTTTAGTGAGTGCCAAAGCACGACCTAAATTTAAGGCAAAAAATGGGTAAATTATTTACCTCCATAAGAGAGGGTAAACCACCCGACTACTGGACTTATAACCGTCTAGAGTGGCAGCTAGCTAACTCCTCTTATGATTTAAAATCATGTGGTCAAGTCATATGTTTTGCAAGATGGTTAGGATGTTATTATTTAGAAAGAAACTAAAGTCCTTAAACTCACTTTCTAAGAGACTACAGCATGAGTGGAATGAGTAATGACTTAGTCTAATGTAAATTTTATCAAGTTTTATTTGATTTTAACTCTTTATTTTGACACAGACTATAGAATTTTAGATGCCTAAATGCATATTAAAATAAGTTATGAGCCAAATCAGTAAAGAAGAGGATGAAGCCCCGTCAATAGGAGTTGCTCTCATAGGTCAAGCATTTCCCATATGTGCAAGAACGAGGGCCCTCATTTTACAAAAGTGGTAGAAGATGCATGCGTGATATTAGACATACAAACATACAGCTAAGGGGTTGCTAAATCTTTTATTTATTTTGATTTAATGCCTAAGCTTTATGTGAGGTTATGAGTTATTTTAGAAAATTTAGTTATGAGTTGTGATTGAGGTAAAAAGCTTATTTTTTTTAAGAGCCTAAGCAAATCCAGGCCACACATTAAATCATCATACATGAAGAAACTATGAAAATACATACAATTTCAATTGCACAATATAAACAAATCATCAAATAATTTACAAACTCAACGTGAAAGAATAACAGGCTAGTGTGGTCGGGTACTGCCATACAACCTGAAAGGAAATAGGTAGCCGAGCTCTACCCTTATACAATATGATATATGAAAAAATAATTACAAATAATTATAAAATGATAAATGTTATGGGGGATCTTTAAGTCTTCATGCTCCCTCAATTTCTTCATTTGATTTGCTCCATTTGATTTGGTAGGCTTCTAGGCATCACATGACACCCCAGGATCAAACCCTCTAGCCAATGTTCATCTTTAACCCCCACAACACTTAACCAAATTTCTAATGCACAATTACATTAAAAGAATGGAAAAGTAAATCTGACTACACCTGCAAAACAAGTGTTAGTTAAATACACCATACAACCCAATCAATTATATGAATGATTTGGACTTAACACCCTACACTTAACGCAGATTATGCTTAGGGGTTAAGCAACCTGCAAAATAGAACATTTATATTTATTTTAAGTGCCCCTTAAGCACAATCTCCTGTAGAATATATGATTAGACTAATCACAGCCTAACATCCAGTCTACGAGGCATACACCCTAACATCCAATCTATAATAGTACATCATAAAGCAAGCATACATCAAATCATACACCGCCATAACATAAAGCTAAAAGTGGTGACTTAATCTAATGTGTGTGTTAAGGCTTGTGTGGTATGTCCTACTAGGCTTTAGAGTTAAGAATTTATAATTATGAAGAACATTTAATTATAAAGGGTGGTTTCACTTTAAATGGTTTAATTGATTTACAAATTTTACATAATATTTTTTTTGTTTCATTTGACCTACACTTAATGTCTAAGTGTTATGAAGAGAAAGAAAGAGAGGATCACTCTCTTTTATCCCTACCTTAAGTCACATCTAAAGCAAATTAATTAATCAATTCCCTTTAGTGAATGGCTTATTACATATTTTAATTAGTCATAAGTTTAGGTTCACTTTAAATAAGCTCATTCAATAAAAAAGTCATCTTATGATTAGTTGGAATGAATTACTATCATATAACACATGTTTGTTCATTTCTTTCCATCATGTATATCATGCATATGATTAAATCTGAAGCATAGCTATACATACAATTTATATCTTAGTACACTGAAATGATGAATGTGAGTAAATGTATTTGTAATTAATATTTCATTTGATGGAATGATTTTATCATATTAATTTAAAGCTCTATCTAAATTATTATGCAAAAGCATAAGGAAAGAACATTAAATCACATGACCAATCAACTCAATGAATTGAACAAAGTATGAATGCATGCATTTTTAATAGAAAAAGGGTGGTTTTCTTTCATTAGCTAAGTATACATTCACATGTATAAAAATTTTAAGCAAGTATGTTATCATTGTTCTACACCAAGAGAACGATGCAGGAATCTCCTTTGGGCTACTTAAAGTTGTGCATCATTGGGATGTCCAGACTAATATACCCGTTATCCTTAGATATATATGGATGTATAAGAAACTATAAGAATAAAAAAATCATGTAAAAGTTGTATTTAATTTATTTGATTTATTTATATAAATTAATTAAAATTCTATCTAAATCCTAATGTCCAAATGTATAAGAATGAAATCAAGCAGGTACGTCACCATTGTTTCACACCAAGGGAATGAGGTAGGAACCTCCTTAGGTCTACTTAAAGCCGTGCATCCCAGGGATGTCCAGATTAATATACTGGCTAACATTCTTACTTATACAAATTAACACATGAATATAAGAAAGAAACTTTACTTCATACATTAAACTTATATTCACATGCATTTCTTATCTATATATAACTAAAGTTATAATATATATATATATATATTCATTCATTAATAAACTTTTGTAAATATATTTGAGATTTAATAGTGGTACTAGCCACACATATTTTTAATTAAGCCAACACATGTAAATTAACATAAAGAAAATCATTTTTATTTGATTAATTTGAAAGAAGTGAATGCATGAATATAAGTAGAATACAACATCTATCATGAAGGGAAGGAAATAAAACAACACAAGCATGTGATTTCATTCAATCTAACTAAGTCCTAAGGATAATCATATTAAACAAACTCATTTAAGATAAACTAAAGTTTCTTAAAGCCATTTTTGATCTTTATGTTGGATTTGATTTAAAGAATGTGAAAGAGGTTTGCTAATCCTAATCTCATCCCCATATGTGAGATAATTTAGTTTAATGAAGAACAATTAGGTTGATTTTATATCTTAATTATGTTAAGGTATGAATTAAATATATTAATTAACCCTTACCTATATCACCTTAAGCTAATTAACTAAATAATAAAGAGCTAATATGAGATGCAACCACATGAAAAGTAAATTGATAATGCTTCTAAGAAATGAAAGGGGTCTAATGTAATTGGCTCATAATTAATAGTTAATTAAGCTTATGGGGCTCACTTAATTACTTTCATGGTTTTCTCACACATATTTAGGGGAATGAAATATGGAGAAATGAAGAATGAAGACCCCTATGACATTCATTATTCCTAATTGTAATTATTTTCTTGTAATCCGGGTTGTATAAGGGTAGAGCTCGGCTACCCACATTTCTTTTTGGGTTATACGACGGCACTCGACCACATCGGCCTTTTATTTTTTTGCGATAGCTCTATAAAATTATTTGATATTTTGTTTAACTTGTGCATTAGAAAAAGCATGCATTTTCATAGTTTGTTTATGATTGGTGATTGTTGTATGACCTAGATGCGATTAGGCTCTTAGGATAAAAATTAATTTTCTATCCCATTAACAACTCATAACTAAATCTTTAAAACAACTTATAATTTCACATAAAAGCTTAGGTATTAAATCAAGATAATAAATTATTTAGCAACCCCTTAGCTAGATGTTGTATGTTCAAAGATCATTCATAATCATCTTGCTTCACTCTTGTTAAAAGAGGACTTCCATCTTTGCCAGATAGAATGGGCTTAACCTTTAAGATCATATGATGGAAGAACACCTCTTTCCCTTTTGATTTGGCTCATAATCAATTTCTCATGCATTTAGGCATACAAAATCTCATAGTTTGTGTCAAAATAAAAAGTCCCAAATTAAATGAAATTTGATACAAATGAAAAGTTAGGTTATTGAACACCCAAAGAGCTACCCAAGATTGATTAAATAAAGTTAGGTTGTGAATGAATGGATTTTAAATTAATTTAATTAAGCCCTTGATTAATTGATTAAATTCTTTGATTATGTTTTAATTAGAATGATTAAATTAACTTAGGAAAAGGGATCAAGGAAGAGGCCTCAATCCTAAACCCTAAGTCATTTCAAACACTCAATTAAGCTCTGAAATAATTAGGTTCCCTCTTATTTTAACTGGTTAATTAAATGGCTAATTAATTATTTAAGTTTTTTGATTAACTTGAAACAAATGAAAAGGCTTACTAAAATGGTTATACGGAATGAACCCAAACCACTTCCCTAAGACTTCCCACTGTTA
Organism: Cymbidium sinense; assembly: GCA_021442155.1. NCBI lineage: Eukaryota > Viridiplantae > Streptophyta > Magnoliopsida > Asparagales > Orchidaceae > Cymbidium > Cymbidium sinense. The sequence continues at coordinate 28,253,913 of CM038232.1, read as the reverse complement.
AACAGAGGATAATGAGCTTAATTAATTAATTAAATCATAGTTAATTTGCTTAATTATCACTAATTAAGGTTGGAGAGTAATTAAAGCTTAATCTATTGATTTCCCTAATTAACTATCCAATAAATTCCAAGAAAAATAAGAGAGGCAGAGGTCATCCCCCTAAACATGTTTGAAAATTTTGAAATTAATTGGATAACTAATCAAAGAGTAATTAGGCCAATTAAAATTTTAATTAAACCTTAATTAAGCAAAAATTACTATTATAAATTAAATAATCATAATTTTAATGAATTCTACTATGAAATATCTTTAAAATGAGCCCTCATTTGTATTTTTTTTAATTTTTCTAAGATTAGTTATGATTTTAAGAAGATTTAGCTTTAAAAATCAATTAAAACAACCCTAATTAACCCTTAATCCTGTCGATACCATGTGGCTGCTGATGCGGTGCGCGCTTTTCATGTGACATGATGAGATTGGGTATTTAAGTTGTCACGTCAGGATGGTGACTTGGATTGCGCTTGTCACTTTCTTGGACCCCGACGGATCGACGACACGATCGATCCTGATAAAGGGGAGAAAAGAGAGGATCTAAGCATGATATAATCAGAGCTGTTCATTCCAATCATGCGGAACAGATGACTCATGATCTATCTCCTACGAACGACAGATAACGGAGCCTACCCGCCATGGATTACTTGATTTGAGCTCACCCGAGCTTGGATCCACCCCAAAATCAACCCACACCTTTGCATGAAGGATCTACAAAGATCCAATGGCTAGGATGGCTTTAAATGCAACTTCTATTCAAAAAGGATCGAACAGTTTCCATACAAGGCTCAGTTTTGGGAAATTACCTCACCAGAGCTTATGACTGGTGATTTCAACGATTGTGGAAGTTTTGTTTGGTGGAAATGAAGCCCTGTTGAGCCGCACGAGCTTTGTTTTGAAGCATATTTCTCCCAAGGCCAATCAACACATGTAGGAGCTTCGGCTTCGATCGAATTTGGACCTCCAGTGACTTGGAAGCTTGGGAGATGGTTTGGTTGGCTTTGATTGGATGTGGTGAAGGTATGTGTAAGTTAAATTTAAGTTTAGTTGAGTGGAGGAAGAGTTTGAATCAAGGGAGGGCTCCCCTATTTCAATTTCATATGCTGATGGCTGATTGAAGGAGGTTTGGGATGCTTGGAAAAGCTCTGAGGAGTTTCAAAATGGCATATGAAACTCTCACAGTGTGGATTGTGTCAATTTCCACTCGAAATGGGGGAGTATACCCTGAAATCATGCTTGGTGGATGGACAAGATGGGCTAGCTTGTTTCGACCGACAGGCCACTGTCAGGGCATCAGAGAGGTCAGATCCAACTCCACGTGGCTCGACTTGAATGGAGAAGCAGTGGGAGGCTACTCAAGAGCTGGTGTGCAAAGACCTCTTGGCTTGAATCCATGGGTTTTCGATTTTTGGCTTAAGTGAGGAAGAGGTGAACTCCCATTTGTCCTTGGCCGGCCTAGGATGGGTTAGGTGAGCTAGGTGGGTCAGGTGGAGCCTCACTTTAGTGCTTGGAGGCTGCCATGGTGATGGGGAGTTGACTTTGCTTATTAATGTGAAGATCCAATGGAAAGAAGGTTTGTCTAATGGCTCATTACTTAGGTGGGGCCCACTATGGATTTGGGCTAGTTTGGAAATGAGTTAGGACTGGTTTGGGTCAGGTTAGGCCAAGTCCTAGGGTCCCATGGGTTGGCTTTGGGTATTTGACTTCATATGGTCAAAATAGGCTCACTTGGATTAGGTTGGGTTGGGTTGACCAATTTGTCAAATTGAGTCAAGCCAAGACTTGGGTTAGGTTTAAATGATGATTTGAAGAGTTTTGGTTCAAGTGGTTTTGATTAATTTATCTTAGGTTTGATTTTGGCTCATTTGGATTCAAATAGGTCAAATGGGCTAAGTTGACCAATTTGACCAAATTGGGTTGGGTTAGGTGTTGGTTCATGTTCAATAGGTTAATTAAGAATGATTGTAGGCTTTGATTTGGTTTAATTTGAGTTTAATTTAGATTTTGGCTAATTTGATCATTTAGGTCAATTTGGGCTAGTTGGGTTGGGTTGACCAATTAGTCAAGTTGGGCTCAATCATGGATTTGGTCAAGTTCAATAAATGATTTGGAAGAACTTGAGCCATTGGTTGTAATCAATTTGGATCAAATCATGATTTGACTCATTTTAGCTTTTTAGGCCAATTTGGATCAACTTAGGTCAAATGACCAATCAGACTTGGTTTGGCTCAATTGAGGGTTTAGTTATATTCAATCATTGATTATGCATTAGTTTGGACCAATTGTTTCAATCAATTTGGTATATGGTAGATTTTAGCTAGTTTGGGTTTCATTTGGGCTAAAGTTGACTTGGTCAAAGGACCAAGTTGACGTAGTTTGACCTAATCCAAGGTAGTTGATCACTCTAGGGTGATTGTTGGTCATGATATGAGGTTTGGATGAGCTTAGTTCAATCTAATTTGGGTTGGATTAGAACTTGGCTCAAAATGGTCTTTTAGATTACTTTGGGTCAAGTGGACCTAAATGGGTCAATTAATTTAGTTTTGGCTTGATTTAAGTTTAGCTAAACTCACATATGGATTTATGATAAAAATATAAATTCAATTGCAATTGGTTTGGAGTCAAATGGATTTTGGTTCATATGAAAATTTCAAGTCAAATGGGGTCAACATGAGCTTGACTTGGGTTGACTTGAGTTTGGTTTGATAATTACAGTTTGTGTTTATATTTGGAACAATGATTGAAGGAATGATTAAATCATGAAGAAATTCATAGGTTTTGAGTTGATTTGGGTATCATTTAGCCAAGTTCAAGAAATTGGCTAAACATGCTAAAATTGGAAATTTGATTTGATTTGGGTTTGGTTTTGGCCATTTGGATTTATATTTCATTTATATTTGTGAATATAAATGAAGATATAAATGAGTTATGAGAAAATTACTTGGGTTTAGAGTGATTCGGAAGCAAATTTGATTAAATTTAAAGATGTAGGTCAAAAGGGCATAAGTAGGGAATTGATTTAGTTTGATTTATCTTTGGTCATTGAAGGGTGGGTTTCATTTATATTTATGAATATAAATAAATGAATAATTGATTTGTAAAGAAATCAATTGAGTTTGGGTTGATTTGAATTGAGATTTGGTTAAGCTTATTGAGGTAAGTCCATATGGCTTAAGAAAAGTCTTGATTTGGTTTGATTTAGTTTGATTTTATTTGAATGGTTTGAATTTGGATTTCATTTAAAGAAATGAACCAAGCTTGATTTGTCTTAAAGGGAGTTTTGGCTAAGCATATGAAGGTGGTTCATATGGCTTAGGAAGGGATTTTTTGAGTTTGAATTTAATCATGGGTTTCAATCATTTGATTTGGGATTGGATTTATGATCTTGGATTTGAATTTGAGGTTTGGTTTGAGAAAGGAAGCAAGGATTGGGTTTCAGGCTATCGGGTAGGAAAGTCTTCCTAAATCCCTAAGGAATGTCCAATTCCCATGGCTAATCCTTCTAAGTCTCTAGGCTTAGGTTAAGTATTCACCTAATCAGTAGAAGTGTCTTAAAGACTAAGGAGTTCTTAGTGTCTACAAGAGTCCTAGATCTATGATGAGGAAGTTGAGAGCTCACTCCCAAAAGTGAGGTCACTAGCACCCACGAACACAATGCACACACTGCTGGTACCCAGATAGTAGCTGCGCGCCAAAGTCCAGCTCCCCGAGTGCCCCAAATACACCCATGCCCCCCAAAGTCTCAAGTTAAAATATAAGTACTCGTACATGTCTTTCTTGCACGACGAGGAAAGTTGTGCTTGTGTATAAGTACTTATACACTCCTTTCTTGGCATGACGGAAAAAGTTGTGTTACAGGTAGGTGATTCAGAGACCCATACATGCCTTTCTTGGCATGGTGGGATGGCATATTCAGACCATGGTTTATACGACCCATACACACCTTTCTTGGCATGGTGGGTAGGCCCAGTATACCTGAGACAGCCCCATACATGAGGACGATGTCGGGATACTGCCGAAATGCTGCCAAATTTTCACACCGTCAGGAGACCTAAATAACTTAACATAAATTCAACTATAATTATAAAATTATTGTTTAAATTGATATTGTAAGTGTATAAGTACCCGTACACGCTTGTCTTGGCATGGTGGAAAAATTTGTTTTACGCAGGTACTTCAGAGCCCCATACATGCCTTTCTTGGCATTGTGGGATGGCACATTCAGTCGTGGTATTTATACTACCCATACATGCCTTTCTTGGCATGGTGGGAAGGCCCAACCTACCCAATGTAGTCCCCTACATGGGGACTACATCGGGATGCTATCGAAATGATACCAAATTTATACATCAACGAGAGGCCTAAACAACTTAATATAAATGCAACCATAATTATAAAATTAATTTTTTAACTTAACATTACAATTATATAAGTATCTGTACACACCTTTCATGGTGTGGCAGGAAAATCTGTGTTACATGCAGGTGCTTTAGAGGCCCATACATGCCTTTCTTGGCATGGTGTGCAAACCCAGCCCTCGTTGTAGCCTCCTATGTGGGGATGACACCGGGTGGCTGCCGAAATGCTATCAAAATTTTATCTAAAATCATAAACTTTAGTGAAACTCAATCAAAATAAACAACATTATCCAAATCACATAAACTTAAATTAATATTGAATTGAAACACCCGCATGGGCCCCAACACTATGCTGAACGCTTAAGCTTAGTGTCTGAGGATACTGCGCAGGTTGATTCTTGGTAGAAACTCAATAAGACATCTAAGAAGCTAATTATGTCATATGACAGTAGATTTGAACCTCTATTATTAAATTAATAGAGCCGACATGATCTGAAATAATAAACCACCCCGATGATGATTGTGTTGAATGGAGATTTCAACCGGAGGGGATACCACCATCAAGTTATATTCAAAATTCATAAGGATATAAAGAGTGCAAAATAAATCAAATATAAATGTCTAAATGAAATTTAATCTCTAAAAAACTTAAAGCTAAAATCCAACTTACTTTTCATAATTATTTGTTAAAAGTGATAAATTAAGGAAAACTCTAGCTCATAAAGAGCTAGTGTTAAATCAAGTGTTATATTATATTCTATGGTGTTTATTTTTGGTTTGGTTATGTTGTGTGTATATATAAGGGGACACCATGCAGATCTGAGGATGTACTTATTGAGATGATCGAGTACGACTTTAAGGAATAGTGTACTATCTTGAAATATAGAAATCACTATCCTATAATGGACCTAATCACCTAATAAGGACCCCTAAAGCATGAAGGGTCTTCAAATATACCAAAGATTTTTCCCCTACTTTACATGAAAAAGTAAAGCAGGGTTTATTTAAAGTGGGTTCGTTAAGTTCCCTATGGAGGCAAGCCTCCATAGTTAATTATATCTTAAGGAATGTGAGTTCCTTAAGAATACTCTCAATTAAAGTAGACGATTGTTGCCTCCAAAGAATTCAAAGATAGGACTATCAATAAATTGGTTGTATTTTTGAAAATCAAGTGGGATAGATCAAAAGAGAAGAGTTATTGTCAAAACCAAAGGAGATGAGTAGGGAGTGCTCATTATACTAGAAAGCCTAGTGAGCACTCCAATCTATCTTATGGTTGGGCTTTATGTATTCAAAATTGAGAAGATTTATTTATTTGAGTTAAAATTTTATTAGAAACCTAGGACTTATAATTCTGTAATACAAGGTTGTGGAAATGTCTAAGAGATGAGGATTTATGCTTGTAGCTCACAAAGAAAAATAATAACCTTAGATCCTAAATTTAGGGAGCTTTGACGAGGGCCAAAGTATAACCTAAATGTAAAGTGAAAGTGAGTGTATGATTTACCTCCACAAGAGAGAGTAAGCCACCTGACTACTAAACTTATTAATGCCTAGAGTGGCAGCTAGCTAACTCTTACACTTTAAATCCATGTAGGCAAGTCACATATTTTTCAAGATGGTTAAGCTGTTATTTATTTGGAAGAGGAAACTAAATCCTTATACCAACTCCCTAAGAGACTAGATCATGAAGGGTATGAATAATGTCTTAATCTAATTCAAATTTTATCAAATTTTATTTGATTTTTGGACTTTTTATTTTGACACAGGCTATAGATTTTTGTATGCATAAATGCATGAGAAATTAATTATTGGCTAAATCAAAAGAGAAAGAGGTGTCTTTCCATCAAAGGATCTTACAAGTTAAGCCTTTAGTCTCTAGCACAGATGGAAGTCCTCTCTTAACAAGAGTGGAAGAATGTGACATGCATGATATTATACACATAATCATCCAGCTAAGGGGTTACTAAATATTTTATTATCTTGATTTAATTTTTAGGCTTTTATATGAGGTTATGAGTTATTTTAAAATTTTAGTTATGAGTTATTAGTGGGATAGAAAATTTATTTTTATCTTAGGAGCCTAAACAGATCCAAGCCACATAACAATCACAAATCATAAAAAAATTATGAGAATGCATGCTATTTATAATGAACAAGCTAAACAAAATATCAAACAATTTTTATAAAGCTATCGCAAAAGAATAAGAGGCTGGTGCGGTCGCGTACTGCCGTACAACCAGAAAAGAAATATGGGTAGCCAAGCTCTACCCTTATACATCTCAGTATACTGAATGAATAATTATAATAATAAAATGATTAGTGTTATGGGGGTCTTCATTCTTCATCCTCCATTTTTCACTCTTCATCTTTCATTCCTTCATCTTGATTTGCTATATTTCTTTCTTTCTTTTAGCTTGATTGGGATGTAGCTTGCTCCAAAGGCATCACATGGTATATAAGACATGATCTTATAACCAATGCTCACCCTTAATCCTCATAACACATATCCTAATCTTAATACAAAATTATATTAAGAGAAAGAAAAATAAATCTAGCTACACCTGCAAAATAAATGTTAGCTAAACACACCATACATCCCAAGCAGTTATATGAATAATTTGGACTTAACACCTCATACATGGGTAACCAAGCCCACCTGTCCTAACTTAGGCTATGTTTAGGAGTATAAGCAACTTGCACAACAAAAAGTATTTATATTTTTATTATTTTGCCCCTTAAGCACAACTCCCTGCATAAAGTATGATTAGGCTAATACCAGCCTAACATCTAGACTACGTAAATATACCCTAACATCCAGTCTAAAATAATACATCACAAAACCAAAACATTCATCAAACCATACACTACCCTAACATAAAGCTAGTAATGGTGACTTAATCTAATGTGTATGTGTTAAGGCTTGGGTGGTATGTCCTAACTAGGCTTTAGGGTTATAATTTGCTAAGTGTGGGGATTTAATTTATGAATGGTTGATTTCTATTTAAGTGGTTTAATTGATTTAAAGATTTTATTTAGTGTTTTCTTTTGTTTCATATGACCTACACTTAGCAACTAAGTGTTATAAAGGGAGGAAAGAGAGAGAATCTCTCTTTATCCCTTCCTTAAGTCATTTCTAAAGTAAGTTAATTAGTGAATTTCCTTTAGTGAATAGTTTATTATGTGTTTTAATTCATCCTAAGTTTAGATTCACTCTAAATAGCCCTATTCAATAAGAAAGACATCTTAAGATTAATTAAAATAGATTACTATCACATAACACACATTCATTCATTTATTTTCATCATGTATACCATGCATATGAGTAATCCTAAGCATATCTATACATGCAATGTAATTCTTAGCACACTTTGATGATGAATGCAAAGAAGTGTATTTGGAATTTAAATATTTCATTTTTTTATTGAATCATGAATGCATGTATTTATTACATAGAAAAGATGGATTTTTCATCCATTAGTTAAATACACATTCACATGTATAAAAGTTTTAAGTGAGTACGATGCTATTATTTTCTACACGAGGGGCGTAAGGTACAAGATCTACTTAGGGCTACTTAAAGCCTCGCAATCCTGGGATGTCCAGAATAATATACCACTTTTATTAGATACATGTAGATGTATGAACAACTTAAGGATAGAAAAATTAATGCAGAATGTTATATTTGATTTATGATTCTTTATTCATTGGCCACATCACACATATATATGTATAAGAGTTTTAAGTGAGTACAAGACCTACTTAGAGCTACTTAATGCCTCGCAGCCCCGGGATGTCTAGACTAATATACCACTTTTCTCAAATACATAAATGTACAAAAAGAATCACATGAATAGAAAATCCGTGTTTGATTTGATTATGTGATTTACATATGTGATATGAAATTCTTCCAAAGTCTTAACATGGAGATGCATAGGAGTAGATTTAGGCAAGTGTTATGTTCTTTTCAAATGAACTATACACTTGCAAATCCTATGTAAATCCATATAGGATAAGGAAAGAGAACTTCATATTGCATATCTTATATTATTATCACAAACAAGCTTATAAATATTTGTAGCTAGCATCACTTCATTTATAATAATTGATTTATAGGTTTTGAAATTTAGTTTTTGATTTAATAGTGATGATAGCCACACATATTTTAAATTTAAGTCAACACATGTAATTTTACATAAAAGAAACCATTTCATTTAATCAACTTTTAAAAGGAATGAATGCATGATTTATATGGAAAGCAATATTTAGCATGATTGGAAAGGAATAAAGTAATGTAAGCACATGATTTCATTCATCCCAATTAATTCCTAAGGACAATCAAATTAAATAAAGTTATTTAAAATAAGCTAAAATTCTTTAAAGACATTTTTTAATTTTGAGTTTGATTTGATTTAAGGAATATGAAAGAGGTCTGCTAATCCTAACCCAATTTCCCATGCATGAATTAAGTTTAATGAAGAATATTTAAGTTGATTTTATGTTTTAATTAGGTTAAGGTATGAATTAAGTGAATTAATTAACTCTTACTTATATCACCTTAAGTAAATTAACTAATTAATAATAAGCCAATATGATATGCAACCACTTGAAAAGTAAATTTGCAATGCTCCAAAAAATGAAAGGGCAATTAGCTTATGATTAATAGTTAATTAAACTTAAGGGATTTTACTTAATTACTTTTATGATTTTCTCACACATGTGAGCCAATCATAATTTTATTATCTCTCACCTTGGGTTATTGAACACCCAAGGAGCTACCCAAGATCAATTAAGGGTTGCTTAGGTATAAATAAATTGATTTTTAATTTTAATTTCATTAAGCCTTTAATTAATTGATTAAATACTTTGTTTATATTTTAATTTGAATGATAAAATTAACTTAAGGGAGAGGATCAAGGGAAAGGCGCTAATCTTAATCCCTAAATCATTTAAACATTTAATTAGATTTTGATTTCTTTATTTTTGACACTTAATTAATTAATCAATCATTCCATTAGCCATTAATTAATTTGATTTTATGCTTAAATGATTAATTAAGTTACTGTTCATTAATTATTATGATCAATTAGATAAAGAGAGTGATTAAGGCTTAATCAAGTGATTTCCCTAATTAAGCAATCAATAAAATCTCAAAAAATAGGGGAGTTAGAGGTCATCCCCCTAAACATCCACAAAAAATTTGAGATTAATTGAGTGCTTAATTAAGGTGTAATTAAGCTAATTAGATTTTTTTTATGAAACCCTAATTAAGCTAAATCACTGCTCAAAATTAATTAATGATAATTTTTCTATATTTTACTCTAAAATATCTTCAAAGTGAGCCTAAGTTTGTATTTTTTGAATTTTTCTATAATTAGTTATGATTTTAAAAAGTTTTAGAATTAAAAACTAATTAATTAGCCTTAATTAAAGTCTTAATTCCGTCGGACCACATAGCGGCTGATGCGACACACTTTTTATGTGGTGTGATGGGATTTGTTATTTAAGTAGTTACATCTACGAGCTGACTCAGTCAGTGGAAGACACACTTTCTCTGTGGACTGTCCGATCTAAGATCAAACTACCATGATTTGATCTACGATTTTGGAAAGGAATCAGAGGCTCTATCACGGGATTTGATCATAGCCATTCATCTCAATCACACGGAATGGACGGCTTGTGATCTATCCCATTTGTGAGCAACGAAAGATAGATGTCATCTATCTTCCCTCATTCGATCTGAGCTCACCTGAGCTCAGATTATCTCCAAATTCTTCTCACACCTTCGGGGAAGGGAGAGACACACATCAAACAATCAATTTTACATGAAATTTGAATTTTTTTTTCATAAAGGACCAACTCACTTTTGCATACAAGGCTCGGTTTGTGAAATTACCTCACCAGAGCTAATATTCGGCGGTGCAACACCGGAGGTCTCTTTGCTTAGTTGAGGTGAGGCCCTATTGAAGAGCTTTAAGCTTGATTTCATGTGGGATGCTTAGTTGACCAATCCACATAGGCGATGGGCTCGGCTCCGATCGAACTCGCTCCTCCCGTGGTTTGGAAGCTTGGGAATTTGTTCGGTTGACTTCGATAGGGTGTAGTAATGGTGTGGCTAAGAGGAATTGAAATTTGATTTAGTGGAGACAGAGTATTGCTCGAGATTGGGATGCCCTGTTTCGGCTTTGCTCGGGAATGGGCAATGTCTAATGGAGAGGGCTTGGGGATCCTTGGAAACACTTTGAGGGGCTTCAGAATTGAGTTAGGAGAGCTCATTATATAAGTGTGTGCAAAATCATGCTCGAATTGAGGGGGAATACCCCTCAATTTCCCATCATGGAAGGACGGTAGTGTGTGCACATTCTGCACTAGCTCACCGCAGTCCGACCGTTGGATTTGTCTCCATCAAGTCAGGGTGGCACGCTAGAGATGGGAGGAATGATGTGAGGTTGCCATGGACCCATTGTGCAAGGATGTAAAAGTTTGGATCTAATAGTGCTCAGTTTGGGTTGGAAGTGAGTCAACTCATGTCTCAATGGTCCTTGGCCGACCAAGGGTGGGTTAGGTTGGCTAGGTGGGTCAGGAGAAGGTTCCATAGAGTGCTAATGAACTACCATGGGGATGGAAAGGTTGATTTTGGCTTGGATCCAATGGTTTTATGGTTTAAATCTTATGGTTTGATGGCTAATCCTATTGGTGGGACCCACTTGACTTTTGGGGAAGTTTTAGGCTGACCTAAGTTATGTTTAAGCTAAGTTAGGTCAGCCCACAAGACTCCAAAAGTTGGATTTGAGTGGTTTAGTTTGGATTAGTCAAATGGGTTTCATTTGGGCTAGGTTGGGTTGGGAAATTGGTCAAATTAGGTCAAACCAAGGCTTGGATTAAGTTCATATGATGATTTGGGATACTTTGGTTTAATTAATTTGGATTGGTTTGGCTTAGGTTTGTATTTGACTCATTTGGGTTTAAAAGGGTCAAATTGGTTAAGTTAACCAATTTGACCAACCAAATTGGGTTGGGTTAGGTATTGAGTCAAGTTCAATTGGTTGATTGGAAATGATTAAACGCTTTGGTTTGGTTTAATTTAGAATTAATTTGGATTTAATTCAATTTGACCTTTTAGGTCAATTTGGGCTAAGTTGTGTCAAGTTGATCAATTGGTCAACTTGGGCTCAATCATGACTTTGGTCAAGTTTAATAAGTGATTAAGAATGAACTTGAGCCATTGGTTGCAATCAATTTGAATTAAATCATGATTTGGCCCATTTTGGCTTTTTAGGCAGATTTCGGTCAACTTGGGTTAGGTGGCCAATTAGGCTTGGTTTGGCTCAATTCATGGCTTGATCATATTCAATCATTGATTATGAATGGGTTTGAGCCAATGGTTTCAATCAATTTGGCATATGATGGATTTTGGCTAGTTTGGGTTTCATTTGGGCTAAATGTTGAATTGGTCAAAGGTTGAGTTTGACTTGGTTCGACCTAATTCAAAGTGGTTGATCACCTCATGATGATTGTTGATCATGATTGAGATTTAGATAGGCTTGGTTCAATCTAATTTGAGTTGGATTAGAACTTGGTTCAAAAAGGTCCTTTAGGTCACTTTGGGTGAATTGATTTGATCAAGATTTAATTGAAGTATATTTGAACCCACATATGAGCTTAGGATTGAAATATAAATTCAATTGCAATTGGTTTGGAGCCAAGTGAGTTTTGGTTCATATGACAATTTCAAGTCAAAAGGGATCAACTTGGGTTTGATTTGGGTTGACTTGGACTTGGTTTGATAATGATGGTTTATGTTTATATTTGGATTAGTGGTTGTAGGAATGATTGAATCATGAAGAAATCTATGGGTTTTGAGTTGATTTAGATGTCATTTAGCTAAGTTCAAAAGTTTAGCTAAAAGGACTAGAATTGAGAATTTGATTTGATTTGGATTTAGTTTGATCCATTTTGATTTATATTTCATTTATGTTTGTGAATATAAATGAAGATATAAATGGGTTATGAGAAAATCACTTGAGTTTGGAGTGATTTGGAAGCAAATTTGACCAAATTAAGGGATATAGGTCAAAAGACGCTAACTTGGATTTTGAATTGGTTTGATTTATTTTTGGTCATTGGAGGGTGGGCTTTACTTATATTCATGAATATAAATGAAGAAATGATTGATTTATAAAGAAATCAACCAAGTTTGAGTTTGCTTGAAGGAGTTTTACTAAGCATATGAAGGTGATTCATATGGCTTAGGAAGAGATTTTTGGAATTTAGAGTTAATCATGGGTTTCAATCATTTGGAGTTTGAAATTGATTTTTGATTTGGGATTTGATTTGAGATTGAATTTAATAATTGAGAAAATTAATTGGATTGGGGTTGATTTGGATTTAGTTAAGGCTGAGTCCATAAGATAAAATCAAAGGGCTTAGGAAGGGATTTAGAGTTTGAATTTAGTGATGGATTTTAATAATTGGATAGTTGGATTTGATTTTAGAATTTGAATTTGAACTTGAGATTTGGTTTGAAAGAAGGAAGCAAGAATTGCATTTGGGCTATAGGGTAGGCAAGTCCTCCTAAATCCCTAAGCCACAACCTATTCCTATGGCTAACTCTTCTAAGTTTCTAGGGTTAGGTTAAGTGTTCACCTAATCACTAGAAGTTTCTTAAGACTAAGGAACTCTTTAGTGTTTATAAGAGTCCTAGATTTATGATGAGAAAGCTGAGAGCTCACTCCAAAAGTGAGGTCAACATGCTCACTCTCAATCAATCTCATATGAGTAAGGACATGGCCCGTGTCCACAGAATGTGTGGCTTGGCCAGTAGGCTCTAATATGATGTAGTTACAACCAGAGTCCTCTAATCAAGTGGTTGTCGCCAAATGACACCATTATATTACGGCCATGACAGTAGCCCGTATGCTTCCCAATGGCTCTGCCCATTGAGTTGTGAACCATATGGTATACTTGATAGGGCAAAAAGCCCTTTGTTAGTTTAGGTAGACTTAAGCTTGTCTCCTTAGACAAACACCACCCCCAAGTCTACAAGGTCTCCTTGGACGACGCAACCCATAGTTGCTGACAATGATCATTCTATCAGATTGGGTCAAGTACCTCCTTTAACTAAGTCGACTAGTGACCACGACAGCCTGGGATGACGGAAGCATGGAATCTTGATCAGGCACGTCATCGTTCCCCCGACCATCCGCTTTAAGTTAAAGGATTATGAATTCCATAAAATCAAAATTCTAAAACTCCACATACTGCTACTATATGCTACGCATTTAGCGATCTAACAACTAGCCTTAATCAAAAGTTCTCTCTCAGCATTTGGAGGGTTAATTAATTATAGGTTCTTGCGCCTATAAGAAACTTGGAACCAGATCTAAAGTTCTCACAAAATGAGGGAGAAATCTCTGGGTAGTGTCTTATCTACTATTCCATCTACCTTCTAAAAATTTGATCGATATTTACTCTACTCTCTTCATCGAGAGGTCGGTGGCAAATTTTTGGAGCCCACATGTGTCTAAAAATACTTAAAACATGAAATTTTATTACATTAGTTAGAAACATTCTCATATCAATAATGATCATAGAATCCTAAGGATTTAGGCTCTTAATTTTTTCTTCTAATAAATGACAACGTAACCATCTTGCACTTAAAATGAGACTTATCAACATGGATTTAAATTGTATGTGGTGTTAGTTGGTAACCCTTATAGGTGATTGTAAGTCTATAAGAGTTAGCATAGTTTTACATTCCCAGGTAAAAAGTGTGTTAATACATCTTACTTCTCAGAGTAAAAATAAGTCGAGCTTCAAACTTGTGTTAAAACACTCTAGTTTAAGATTTTAGGCTAGCCACTTCTTCATTACTATGGGCACAAATCCTCACCTCTTAGATATTTTTATAATTTTGAGTTGTTAGGATATAAGTCAAAATATTCTAATAAATTATCAACTCTAATATAATAAATCTCTCTTTAAATATATAAAACCCAACTGCATGATAAACTGGAGCATTTACTAGTCTTCCTAGTACCTAAATGCTTATTATTGATTCCCATTAGCTTCTGACAAGTACTATTCTCAATTGAGTTTTCTCACTTGATTCTCCAAACTGAGCAATTTTTTTATCATAATTGTTGAAATTCATAAAAAAAAAGATTAACTACTTTAATCGAGAGTTTTCTTAAAATAACTCCTATTGTAAGATGTAATTAACTACATGGGTCTGCCCCTGTAGAGAACTAATAACCAATTTAATTAAAATAAATCTTGTTTTAGTTCATTCATGTCAAACAAGAGAAAGATCTCTGGTACACGTAGACTCATTAGCCTTAGGAGTCTTTATTAGGTAATTAGTCTGTCATAGGATGATACTTTTGTCATTCAAATAATATTTCATTCATTAATGCCATACTCGATTATCATAATAAGTACCTCCTAAGATCTGTGTGGTATTCATACGATTACTTTTTTAAACACCACAAATATTGATTTGTAAACATATATATATATCATAGCCATTACAATTGCCCTCTTATGTGATAAACCTATTGGATTACTCTATATTAAGTTATAGGAGTTTTATTGAACTCAATTGTGCTGTATTTATTGGTTTATACTCTAATGTATCTACCTTGTAAACTATTGTATTATTGATATTGTGGTTGCTATCTAATATGATATAGCTATTGGATTGCTCTATAATATGATCTAGTAATCATATCCAACTCCATTTTGTTATAGCTGTTAAATTACACTATATTATATCTATCTTATAGTCTGTTGTATCATAGCCATTGTAAGCTTTTTGTTATGTTATAGATACAAAATTATATTATATTGTATCTACCATATAAAATGATATATTATCTCTATTATATTCACATTCTATTAATCAATCTTATAACTTTTGCACTCTATTATAAGGTAAACCATATTCAAACTTATTTGTACCCTGGTAGAACCTTTGAGTCTTGTTTCAACTATACTTGAAGCTTGTTCAAACAGGATTCTATCAAAGTCCAAACACTATTCAAATGAAGTTTGAGCGTCGTTCGAACAAGATTTGAATATAGTTTGAATGAGATTAAAATCATATTTGAATCTTCTTCTAATTTTATTTGAATTTTGAATTAATTTTCATCTCTTCGAACATCAAATTAGTAATCCACAATAAATATAGTGAATTTTTTTAGAAAACACAAAATAGGCATATTTGACAAATTTAGGATGTCATGAGGCACTTGATATCAATTTTTTTTATTTATAATTAGATTTAGGTGATTTCAATTTCTTTAAAATATGAATAGAATGCAACAAATAATTCTGAATTAATAGAGAAAAAAATCATGTATCCATTCTCAAATAATTTAATGTCCCTACACATTAAAATGCAATTATTTTTTGGGCCATCATATTATTCTAAAATAGATATTTAAGTTACTAATGAGTTTGATAGTTAAAATACATAAACAAAATTTGACTATAAATTGGGGTTTTTTAATACTATTTTATATTCCTTATTTCTTTTACATGTTTATGAATGATCAATTAATATAAACATTGATGAAATTTAATTCTGAAAAAAAAAATTCATCCTAAATGGTAATTTATGGATATTTTTATTGATGGACATATAGAAGATGGTTGATTTTGTTTCATATTAAGGAGCTGTTTGGTTGCCTGCATTTAGAGTGTAAAGTAAATTGAATGCAGTGTATTTGGATTACTTTAACTTATTTAGTTGAAAACTCCATAAATACATGAATTTCTTTTTTTGTTATTTGGTAAAATAAATATAATGTAAAGTATTTTTAAGATTATGAGCAGCGTCTGACAACTGTCAATGGTGACTAGAGGGTCGGGAATGGTCCGATCGGCCGACGCGGTGGGGATCACGTCGGTGGTAGGGCAACCGCAGAGTAACCCAGGGCGTAACCGGGTATGTATGGCCGCCAGGTCAAAACACTTTATTATCGACTGTGTATTTGGAATTCTCCCAAATTGAGCAAATTCCAAATACACCCAAATTGACCATTCTAATGCATTTCAAAATGCTACAAATATATTGAAATTTTACTTTGCACCATACTAAATACTTAAAAAGTTAGATTCCCTGCATTTGATTTACTTTACACTCTAAATGCAGACAACCAAATAGCCCCTAAAAGTCATTAGATTTGAGTCTGAAAACCCCACATCAATTTAAAAGATTTCCATTGTCAAGTTAATAAGTGATTTACCGATTAACTTCTTTAGATGACTTGACTTTATCAGTAATATTTTGAACCAAATTTGCAATTCTAAATTAACCTGATTAGCTTGATCAAGTTGATATCATTTTACTCTTATAATTGACTTTATCCTAAATTTCATAATTTTATGTATTTTTAATAATTATTTAGAAGATTAACCCTCTGATGAATGCTCAATTGCATGTTCAGTTGTGATGTCCTTTAAAATATCCTTCGTACAATAGAAGATAGTTTGCATATTATAACACAACTTTCATTTATAAAGAACAATATATTTTCTCCACTTCAATTATGGGATTAAGATCATCCAAATTCTCTCTTAAAAATAGATTAATAGCTCCTCCTTATTCAAGCCTCAATCCTAATGATCACTCCTCACCCAACATAACCTCCTTCCTTGGATTTGAGCATAAGACCTCATGTCTTATTTAACATATCAAGGCCTCAAGCTACACTCTTAAAAGAATCGACCCAATTTATTTGTCTAACTTATTTATTAAAAGAAATCGAACCATTGATGACCTACTTTCAATAATTAATATAAAATTTCTAGAAAAATGTACAAACATAACACACAATTCTTATGCATTTACACATATAACACCAAGTTTTATATTTATAAATATAACATTTTTTTCTCTACATGAAAATGTGCATTTTACTTCAAAAAATTAATGATATAATTATTTTTGATCAATTATTAAAAATTTTATTGCTAAATTTGAATGTTAGATATGTAAATATACATTAATTTTGTTATATATATATATATATATATATATAGAGAGAGAGAGAGAGAGAGAGAGAGAGAGAGAGTTGACCCTAAAAAGAACAAATTATGATATGATAAATCACTATTGTTGTGCAAAAAATCTAAAACATTTGGTGAACATGATTTGTTGATTAGCCTTTTTTATGCTAAGCTATGCTATATTAAAAAAAGATAAAAAAATCATGGATTTTGGTAAGGGCCAAATTATTTCTCTATTAGCATAAAAAATTGATTGATACTCGCTTTTAAATGTGTTTGTTTTGTTCACTTATAATTAGATGTAATTGATTTTTTTTTTTTTTTTTGGTTCAAAAAATGAAAATTGGGTACGGGCCAAATTATTTCTCTATTAGCATAAAAAAATTGATTGATCCTCTCTTTTAAATGTGTTTGTATTTATTCACTTATAATTAGATGTAATTGAATTTTTTTTTTGGTTCAAAAAATGAAAATTGGGTTTTAATTTTGATAAGTAGCAAGCCATATTTATTTTCATTTTTATTTTTAATAATAATAAAATAATGTTACATTAATTTGATGGTTATTATAATGTCTTTTTTCTTATATTAATAATGAACTAATAATAAGATAATAAATAATAACATGAGTCAATATAATTGCATTAAAAAACACTATTGGAAGGAAAAATTTAGAAATGAATCTATTTTTATTTATAAAAAAATTTAAAGAAAATTTAAAAGTGATGCAAGCCATATGCATGTCGCCCCTTGAAGTGGCAACATGCTAATTTTGAAGATTTTTATTTAAATTTAAGTGTACTAAGTAGGATATTTAGTTATGATTTTTATTTTATTTTTTATATTATCATGCAAGTATGCTTTGTTATGTTTATTGAGTTGTATAGCTTAAATAGTTATTTATAAATTGAATAAGTAAAATGATAGATCATGTAGTGATTTTTTGGTTTATTTAAGTTCATCTACATACTATTTTAAATTAAATTTTAAATTTGATTTTAAAAAAATGCTAGATAAGATACATATCACAAAATTGTCAACAATATGTCTTATATTATGACTTGGTGGGTGATGAGCCATTGAGTTGTAGCCTTTTAACAACTTGTGTTGATAAAATTGTAGAACTATTATGTATGCTTTAAAATAACTCATCAACTACTTTTCTCAACATCATATTAATGAGTTGTAATATTATCTTTAAAATGAGGAGATTCATTATCAATTAGTGTTGCGGTGAATCCATCACTTAGAGGATATTGATATATTAAAGACATTATGAATCTTAATAAATTTAAGTTTAATGATTGAAGAATTCTATTCTTTAACTTTTCAAAGGAAGTTTGAGGTATAACTTGTAATAAGTGTAATATGTGTTATGGTCCTCAATATATGTGGGTGCAAATTTCTCTACTACCATCAACTCATCATAAGTCGATGTGGTATTTATTTTTGATGTGTGTATGGGGGACACCACACAGATCTGAGGGTGTACTTATTGAAGTGATCAAGTACGATATTAAGGAATAGTGCACTATCTCAAAAAATAGAAATTACTACCTTACAATGGACCTAATCACCTAATAAGGACTCCTAAGGCATGATGGGTCTTCGAATATACCAGAGATTTTTTTCTCTACTTTACATGGATGAATAAAGCAGGGTTTATTTAAACCGGGTTCTAAAGTTCCCTATAAGGGTAAGCCCCCATGGTTAATTATATCATAAGGAAGGTGAATTCCTTAGGAATACTCTCGATTAAAGTATGCAATTGCTGTTTCCAAAGATTTCAATGATAAGACTATCAATAAATTGGCTATGTTAGAAAATCAAATGGGATAAATAAAAAAAAGGCGAGACTTATTATTGAAGCCAAAAGGAGATGAGTAAGGAATGCTCATGATGTTAGAAAAACTAGTGAGCATTCCAACCTATCATATGAATGGGCTTTATATGTTTGAAGTTAAGGAGAATTATATATTTGAATTAGAATTTTATTAGAAAGCTAGAACTTATAATCTCACAACACAAGGTTATGGAAATGCCTAAGAGGTGAGAATTTATGCATGTAGCCCGAAGGAAATAACAATCTCATATCCTAAATCTATAGAGCTTTAGTGAGTGCTAAAGCACGTCCTAAATATAAGCAAAGATGGGTATATGGTTTACTTCCACAAGAGAGGGTAAATCACCTAACTGCTAGATTTAGAACCGCCTAGAGTGGTACCCAACTAACCTATGCTTTAAAATCATATGGTCAAGTCATATAATTTTGCAAGATGGTTATGATGTTTTTATTTAGAAAGAAATTAAAGTTCTTAAACCCACTCTCTAAGAGATTAGAGCATGAGTGATGTGAACAATGACTTAATCTAATGCAAATCTTATCAATTTTTATTTAATTTTTTTGACTCTTTATTTTCACAAAGGCTATAGGAATTTTATATACCTAAATGCATGACAAAATAAGATTATTGGCTAAATCATAAAGAAAATTGTGTTTTTCATCACGGAGGAGACTCTCAAAAGTCAAGTCTTCCCCTATCGTGCAAGGATGGAAACCCTCTTTTAGCAAAAGCGAAGCAATATGGATGCATGATATTAAACATACATCATTTAGCTAAGGGGTTGCTCAATCTTTTAGTTATCTTGATTTAATGTCTAGGCTTTATGTGAGGTTATGAGTTATTTAGAAAATTTAGTTATGAGTTGTAGTTGGGGTAGAGAATTTATTTTTCTCTAAGAGCCTAACTGGATCCAGGCCACACATTAAATCACCATATAAATAAGAAACTAAGATGAGGCATGCTATTTTTATTACTTAATTATAAACAAAATATCAAATAATTTATAAACTTAATATAAAAGAATAAAAGGCTAGTGTGATCGGGTACCGTCGTATGACCCGAAAAGAGAAATTGGTAGCCGAGCTCTACCCTTATACAATCTGGTATATGAAAGAATAATTATAAATTTACAAATAAATAAATGCTATGGGGGTCTTCATTCTTCATATCTCCCTCATTTCATCATTTAATTTGCTTGCTTTAGAGGCATCACAAGGCCTCCCAGGAAAAGGTCTTCTAGCCACTGCTCATCCTAATTCTCGATAACACTAATCCTAATTCCTAATGCAAAATTATATTAAAAGTAGAAAAAGTAAATCTAACTATACCTGCAAAAAAAATGTTAGCTCAACACACCATACAACCCAAGCAATTATATGAATAATTTTGACTTAGCACAATGCACATGAGTAATTAAGTCCACCTGTCTTAACTTAGATTATGCTTAGGAGTTAAACAATTTGCAAAAGAGAGCATTTATGTTTATTTTAAGCACCCCTTAAACACAATCTCCTACAAGAAATATGATTAGGCTAATCACGGCCTAACATCCAGTCTACGAAACATACACTATAACATCCAATCTACAACAATACATCATAAAATTAAATGTATATCACTCCATGCACCGCCCTAACATAAAGCTGAAAGTGGTGACTTAATTCTAAAGTGTTTGTGTTAAGGCTTGTGTGATATGCCTTAACTAGGCTTTATTGTAATTTTCTAAGTATAAAGGATTTAATTATAAAGGATGGTTTCACTTTAAATAATTTAGTTAATTTAGAAATTTTCACTTAATATTTTCTTTTGTTCCACTTGACTTACTCTTAACAACTAAATGTTATAAAGAGAAGAAAAGAGAGGATCACTCTCTCTTATCCCTACCTTAAGCCACATCTAAAGCATATTAATTAACCAATTCTCTTTAATGAATGACTTATTACATATTTAATTTAATCCTAAGTTTAGGCTCATTTTAAATAGACTTATTCAATAAGAAAGACATCTTAATATTAATTAGAATTAATTACTAATACATAACACATGTTTATTCATTTCTTCCCATCATATGTAACATGCATATGATTAAGTCCTAAACATAATTATGCATACATTATGTCTTAGCATATTTAAATGATGAATATGAACATGTATATTTAAAGTTTATATTTTCTTTTAATTGAATTATTTTTATCATATTAATTTAAAGATCTATCTAAATTCTTATGCAAAAATACATATGAATGTAAGAAAGAGAGCTTCTGATCATATGATTAATTAATTCTATCACTTAAACAATTGCAAATGCATGTATTTTGGTAAAAGAAAGAGGGGATTTTGACTCCATAATTAAGTAAACGCACACATGTATGACAGACATGAGCTAGTATATGCCCTTGTTAACCAGGGAAGTGAGAAAATAAAATGACCTCCTTGGGGCTACTTAAAGCCTCATATTCCTTGGGTGTCCAAACCAACTATTTATTTTTCTCAAATACATATGGATGTACATACAAATAAAGGAGAGAAAACTATGCAAAAGTTGTGTTCTATTTGATTGAAAAGATTTATGTACATGGAGTAAAGTCTTATTTAAATTCTAATATTAAAATATATAAAAATAAAATCAAATGGAGTACATGCCATTGTTAACCAGGGAAGTGAGGTAATCAAATGACCTTCTTGGGGCTACTTAAAGCTTTGTATTCCTGTGGTGTCCAGACTAAATACCCATTAACATTCTTACTTATATAAATCAATATATGTTAATGAAAGAAAAGAACTTTACTTCATACACTTAAGCTATAGTCATTTGCATTTTCTATGTATTTATAACTTGCATTTAAAGCATATGTAATCACTTTATTTAAAAGATTTGGAAAGTAGATTTAGATTTAATAGTAATAATAGCCACACATATATTAATTTAAATCGACACATGCAAGCTTGACATAAAGGAAATCATTTATGTTTGTGGCGAATTTTTTTTATCTTCATCTAAAATGAATTAAATGAAAATAAAAATAAAATCTTTTTTTGTTGGACACCACATAAATCCGCAGATGTTCTTATTAGGGTGATCAGCTATGACATTGAGGAATGATGTACTATCTTGAGAGATAGAAGTCACCATCATATAATGGATCTAATCACCTTAATAAGGACTCCTAAGGATGATGAGTCTTCAAATGTACTAGAGATTCTTCCCCTACTTTACATGGAAAAGTAAAGCAGGGTTTATTTTAAATCGGGTTCGTTAAGTTCCATATGAAGGCAAGCCCACATAGTTAATTACATCTTAAGGAATGAGATTCTTTAAGAATACTCTCAATTAAGGTAAATGATTATTGTCTCCAAATATTTCAAAGATAGAACTATCAATCAATTGGTTTATTTTTAGAAGATCAAGTGAGATTATTCAAGAGGAGGGAGTTATTATCGAAACTAAAGGAAGATAAGTAGAGGATGCTTATGATATTAGGAAGCCTAGTAAGAATCCCAAACTATCCTATGATTGGGTTTTATATTTTTGAATTTGAAGAGAATTATTTATTTGAGTTAAATTTTTATTAAAAATTTAGGACTTACAATTCCATGGTACAAGATCATGAAAATGCCAAGAGGTGAGGATTTATGCTTGTAGCCTACAAAGGGAAGTAGCAACCTCTGAACCTAAACCTAGGGAGCTTTGGCGAGGGCCGAAGCATGACCTAAATCTAAGGCAAAAATGGGTTTATGATTTACCTCCACAAGAGAGGATAAGCCACCTGACTATTTGGACTTACAACCGCTTGGGGGTGGCTACCAACTAACTCCGCCTATGATCTTAAATACATGTAGGCATGTCATATGCTTCTGCAAGATAGCTAGACTGTTATTTATTTAGAAAGAAATTAAGTTCTTAAACACACTCCCTAAGAGACTAGATCATGTAGGGCATGATTAATGACTTAAATCTAATACAAATTTTATTATGTTTTATTTTAATTTTTGGACTATTTATTTGACACAGGCTATGGGATTCATATGCCTAATGCATGAGAAATTTGATTATGGGCCAAAATCAGCAAGAAGAAGGTGTATTTTCACCATGGATCTCAAAGGTCAAGCCAAGTTTCTTGGCTAAGGTGGAAGCCCTCCATAGGCAAGAGTGAAGCAAGATGATTTTTATGCATGATGTCAAACATACAACATCCAACTAAGGGGTTGATAAATCTTTTATCTTGATTTATAACCTAGGCTTTAGGTGAGGTTATGAGTTATTAATTTTTAATTTTGAGTTGATTAATTGGATAGAAAATTTATTTTTCCCTAAGAGCCTAATCGCATCTAGGTTATTCATCAAAGCAGTGAAGAAACTAAGAAAAATATGCCATCTTAATGCAC
Source organism: Cymbidium sinense (assembly GCA_021442155.1). Classification (NCBI taxonomy): domain Eukaryota; kingdom Viridiplantae; phylum Streptophyta; class Magnoliopsida; order Asparagales; family Orchidaceae; genus Cymbidium; species Cymbidium sinense. Next base: position 28,230,264 of record CM038232.1, on the reverse strand, counting down.
AAGCTAAACAAATATCAAACAATTTATAAAGCTAGTGCAAAAGAATAGAAGGTCATTGTGGTCGGGCTCCACCTCACAAACCCAAAATGAAATTGCGTAGTCGAGCTCTACTCTCATACAATCTCGGATGACAAATGAATTAATTACAATCAAAAATAAATTCATGTTATGGGGGTCTTCATTCTTCATTTCTTCATTCCTTCTTTTCTTCTTTTCTTTCTTCTTTCTTCTTTCTTCTTTCTTCTTTATTCTTTTGGTTGATTGAAATATGGTTGCTCTAAAAGCTTCACATGGTGCATAAGACATAGTATTATGACCAATGTTCATCCTAATCCCCCTATAACATTCATTCCAAATCTTAATTACTTATATGAAAATGAGAAAAGTAAATCTAACTAAAACTTGTAAAATAGAGATTAGCTAAACACACCACACATTTCAAGCATGTATATAAATATATTGGACTTAGCACCCCACACATGGGTAACCAAGTCTACTTGGCCTATTTTAAATTATGCTTAGGGGTATAAGCAACCTGCACAACAAAATATATATATATATATATATTTATTACAACGTCCCTTAAGCACAATCCCCTACAGAAGATAATGATTAGACTAAGATCATCCTGTCATCCAGTCTATGCACATACACCATGACATCCAGACTAAAATATTACATCACTAAATAAAATCTGGCATCAAATCATGCATCACCCTAACATAGAGCTATAAATGGTGACTTAGCCTAATGTGTGTGCCATTTAAGGCTTGTGTGGCATGTCTTAGTTAGGCTTTAAGGTTGAATTTTTCTAAGTATGAAGAGTTCAACTTAGAGGGTAGTTTCATTTAAGTTATTTAGTTAATTTGTTAATTTTATTTGATGATTTGATTTCTTTTGAATGAACTTACACTTAATTACTAAGTGTTGTAAAGAGGGAAAAAGAGAAGAAGACTTCTCTTTCCTCCCCACCTTAAGTCATTTCTAAGGTAGGTTCATTAGTGATTTTTCTTTAGTGAATATTTTATTATGTGTTTTAATTAATCCTAAGTTCATATTTACTCTAAATAAACCTATCCAATAAGAAAGATATTTTAAGATTAATTAAGGTGAATTACTGTCACAAAATACACAACCATTTATTTCTTTCCAACATGTGTATCATGCATATTAAATGATCCTAAGCATATCTATACATGCAAATGCAAACCTTAACACACTTTGATGATGAATGCTAAGAGATGTTGCTTAAGAAAATTTGGATGTTTTATGATGCATGATTTTGTTAAGTAGAAAAGAGGGATTCTTTTATCCATTAATCAATTACACATTTACATGTATGAAAGATATAAGTGAGTACGACGCCATTATTTTCTATACCAAGGGTATAAGGTACAAGACCTTCTTAGGGATACTTAAAGCCTCTCAACCCCGAGATATCCAGACTAATATGCGACTTTTCTTAAATACATGTGCATGTATAAAAGTAAATGAATGGATGAAGAATCATGCAAAAGATTTTTGTTTATTTGCTTGATTTGTTGGTTGTTTAATTTATATTTGTAATATGAAGATCCTTCTTAATTCATGACATGGGAGTGCATAGGATTAAATTTAAGTAAGTGTTATGATCTTTTCAAACGAAACTATACACTTTGCAAAGCCTATATAAACCATGTTAAGAAAAGAGAATAAAACCACATAACACATTTTAAGCTATATTCACATGTAAGCTTACAAATACTTATAAGTAGCATACATTCATTTATAGTCTTTGATTTATAAGTTTTGAAAATAATTTTTGATTTAGTAGTGATAATAGCCACTCATATTCTTACTTTAGCTAAAACATGCAATTTGACATAAAGGAAACATTTCATTTATTTTGAATTTTTTAAAAGACATGAATGTTTGGTTTTCATATTGCACACAACATTTAACATGTTGAAAAGAAATAAAGTGATGTAAGCACGTAATTTCATTCACCTTAATTAATTCCTAAAGACAATCCTATGAAATAAGATCATTTAAAGAGAATCAACATTTCTTAAAGAGATTTTTATTTCTGTTTTGAGTTTGATTTAGGAAATATGAAAAGGGTGTTTGGTGGGCTTAACCCATTTGCCTCATGTGTGTGTTATTTTAGTTTAATTTTTAGAACCATTAGATTGATATTATATTTTATGTAGGTTAAAGTGTGAATTAAGTCCATTAATTACCCTTTACCTATACCACTTTAACAAAATTAACCTAATAATTATGAGTCAATATATGATATGCAATCACATTGAATTTAAATCAGTAATGCACCTAAGAAAGAAAGGGGCCTAATGCAATTAGCTCACAATTATTGATTAATTAAATTAAAGAGTTTTCATTAAGTACTTTCATAACCCTTCCCACACATGTAGGTTGGATTTGATTTCCTTAAGGTTACCCCTTAGGCTATTGAACACTTAAGGATCCACCCAAGATTGGGATTGATTAATTGATTAAGTTTATGGATTAATTTTTGGTTTTGGGTTTGGTTAATTAAGCTATTTAATGAAATGATTAAATCATTAATCAATTTGTAAATTAATTAAGTCTTCATTCAAATGAAATAGACTTAGAGGAAAAGATTTGGAAAAGGCATCCTAATCTCATTCCCTAAGTCTACCCACTATTCCAAGATGATTAATAAGCTTAATTAATGAATTCATCACCATTTAATAGGTTAATTAATCATTTAATTGATAAAGGGAGTGATTAGAGATGAAAGAAATTACCTAAATTAATCCAATAATAAATTTCAAGAAATTCATGGGAGGCAGATGCCATCCCACTAATTAACCCTAAAGAGTTTGAAATTAATTATTGAAATGATTAAAGAGTAATTAACATAATTACATCCCTAATAAAACCCAAATTAAGTAAATGTTACAATTAAAAATCAATTAAACTTAATTTTATATTCTTCCCCTTTGAATTATCTTTAAAATAAAATTGAGTTTGTATTTTTTTTTTTGGATTTTTTTATATTTAGTTATGTATTTTTGAAGTTTCTGTGATTAATAGGTCATTAAATAACCTAATTATATAGCTAATCCCGTCAACGTCACATGATTGCTAACACGGCGTGCACTTTCTACATGGCGTGATGGGATTGGTTATTTAAGTTATCAAATTGAATACCACGTCAGCCAGTGGTGCTATGCGCTTTCTCCAAGGCTATTCGATCAAGGATCGGATGATCAGGATCAAACCCGTAGTTTCAATGGGATTAAATCATGGATCTAGCATTTAATAAGGATCATCCATCCAAAACACGTGGGATGGATGGTCCATGATTCATCCCTGCCCTCGCTTGTGGGAGGCGGAGACTGTCCGTCCTCCATGGCTTGATCTGAGCTCACTTGAACTCGGATTGGGCTAGGAATCAATCCATGCCATCAAAAAGCATAGAGAAGAAGATCTAACGATAGAAAATTGATGGGATTACAATTCCCTTCACAATGGACCAAAGAATTTTGAACTTAAGCTTGGTTTTGAGGCATACCTTGCTGGAGGCTATCATAAGCACTCCCAATCATTGAGGTAACTTCGTCTAGTGGAGATGAAGCCCTGTTGAAGGTTTGACGGTTTAATTTGTAATGGATCTTCCAATCGACCAGAGCTTGCTTTAATGGCTTGCAGCTTTGATCAAACTCCTCCTTCTCGTGGCTTAGATGCTTGGGAAATGATTTGGGTGAGCTTGATTGGGTCTCTTGATGGTGCTTGCAAGAGGAATTTGGATTCTATGGAGAATTGAGTGAGTTTGAGTTTTGAATTTCTTCCCCTATTTCAGCTTGAGTAAACTGAGAAGGAGAAAAATGGAGAGAGCTTGGGGAGTTTCCTCTGGGTTCCTAGGGCTCGATCGAGTGCAAGTTAGATCAATTGGAATCAAATGAGTGGGAGGATATCTCCCCCTACTTGAATTGGACGGTCGTGAGCCTCCTTACCATTTTGATCAATTTGATCTCATGGAGTGGGTTGTTTAGGTTGTTATGAGCTCCATGTGGTTCGATTTTAGCATAAGAGTGGTGGTGTGGAGTTGCACATGTGATAAATGAGGATGTGAGGGATTCCATGTGGAGAATTTTGATTAGGTAGGTTAGTTTTGGCTTTGGGTTGGGTTTGGCTGACCCAAACTCATTAGGTCATGTGCACCACATCCCTTGGTGTCCAAATGAGTGGCCTTGAGTTGGAATATGATCAAATTTCAAGCGAATTTGATTATATGTTACCCTTTGACCTATGGGTAAAATGGTCATTTGACTTTGATTTTGATTTAGGTAGATTTGATATGATTGAAAAATGGGTTGTGCCAATTTTCAATGAATTTAGAGTTTATTTGATATGATTTGGCTCATATTGACCCATTTAAGTCAAAATGAGTCAACTTGGGTCAAGTTGACCAATGGGTCAAATTGGGTCAAATCATGGGTTAGGTCAAGTTTATATGGCCATTTGGAGTGGTTTGGTATCATTGGTTTTGTTCAATCATTTGAGTTCACTTAGGTCAAACGGGTCAAGTTGACCAATTTGACCCATTTGACCTAGTTCGGTTAGGTCATGGGTTAGTTTAGGCTTGATTGGTCATTTGAAATATTTTGTAAGCTTTGATTTGATTTTGGCTTGATTTGACCTTTTATGTCAAGTTGGGTTCATGGTCAATTGGGCTAGGTTGGGTCTAGTTGACCAATTAAGGCTTTGGTCAAGTTCAACAAGTGATTTAGAATGAATTTGACCCATTGGTTGCAATCGAATTGGCTTAGATCACGTTTTGACATATTTTAACTTTTTAGGTAAACTTGGGTCAAGTGGCCAATTGGGCTAGGTTAAGCTCAAATGATGACTTGGTTAAGTCCAATCATTAATCATGAATTGGTTTTAATCAATGGTTTCATTCAATTTGGCCTATGGTGGATTTTGGTTAGTTTAGGTTTCATTTGGGTCAAATGTTGACTTGGTCAAAAGCTATGTCTGACTTGGTTTGACCTAATTTGAGTGATTGATCATCTTATGATGATTGTTGCTCACAATGTGAGACTTAGATGGGCTTAGTTCAATCCAATTTAGGTAGGATTAGAATTTGGCTCAAAAAATACTTTTAGGTCACTTTGGGTCAACTGACTTGATCAAGGCTTGATTCAAGTTTGGTTGAACTCACATATGGACTTATGAGTGAAATATAAATTCAATTGCAAGTGATTTGGAGTCAAGTGGGTTTTGATTCACCTGACATTTTCAAGTTCAAAGGATGGACATGGGTTTGAGTTTTGAATTTAGTTATGGTTTGATGATTGAAGTTTATGATTGAATTTGGTTTGTGATTGAAGGATTGATTGTTTGAAGAGAAAATCCAAAGGTTTAAATTGATTTGAAGATGATTTGGCTAAGTTCAAGAATTTGACTTGAAAGGGTATAGGTTGGATTTAGGTTAGATTTGGATTTGAGTTTTGAATTAGTTTTGGGTATTTGAATTTATATTTCATTTATATTTGTGAATATAAATGAGAATATAAATGAGTTATGAGAAAATCTTTTGAATTTGAATTGATTTGGATTTGATTTGAGGTAAGTCCATAAGATGAAATCAAAGTGACTTAGGAAAGATTTTTGGATTTGGGATTTAATCATGGATTTCAATCATTTGGAGTTGATTTATGATTTGAGAAAATCCATTGGAATTGATTTATGATTTGAGAAAGTCAATTAAGTTGGAATTGATTTGAGATTTGATTTGGAATTGAAGTTGATTTGGATTTGAGGTTGATTATGATTTGAGGTTGATTTTAAAGAAGGAAGTAAGGATTTGATTCAAGTTATAGGGCAGACAAGTTTTCCTAACACCCCTAAGGCATGACCTATTCCTATGGCTAACTCTTCTAAGTCTCTAGGGTTAGGTTAAGTGTTCACCTAATCACTAGAAGTTTTTTAAGACTAAGGAACTCTTAATATCTAAGATGAGTCCTATGTCTAAGATGAAGAAGTTGAAAGCTCACTCCAAAAGTGAGGTCAACAATGTTTAATTAATTTTTGAAGAAATGAGTGCATGATTCAAGTGGCATACAACATTTTTATATGATTGGAAAGAAATAAAGAGACACAAACATATAATTTCATTCAATCCAACTAATTCCTAAGGACAATCCTATTAAATAAGCTTATTTAAAATAAACCAAAGTTCTTAATGACACTTTTAATTTTATGTTTAACTTGATTAAAGAGGTGTGAGAAAGATTTGCTAATCCTAATCCCATTCCCTATATGTAAGTTAATTTGATTTAAGGAAAAGCAATTTGGTTGATTTTATGGATTAATTAGGTTAAGGCGTGAATTAAATCAATTAATTAAACCCTTGCCTATGTTTCCTTAAGGTAATTGATTAAATAATTATGAGCTAATGTAACATGCAAATACAATGAAAAGTAAATAACAATGCTTCTATGAAATGAAAGGTGCCTAATGCAATTAGCTCATAATTTTTTATTAATTAAGCTTAAGGAACTATTTTAATTACTTTCATGATTTTCTCACACATGTGAGCTAATCATAATTTCACTAACCTCTTTAGGTTCTTGAACACCTAAAGCTTTACCCAAAATTAAAATAAGAAAATCCGATTCTTAATTAGGTGATTAATCCATTAATTCATTTCTCTTTAATTAATTATCAAGGTTAATCAACTATCTTCAAAATGAGATGGGCTTAAGGGAAAAAGATAGGGAAAGAGGTCCAAACCTAATTCCATTAGCCACCTACGTGACCAAGCATGACTTAATGTGATTTGAATTTAACTTAGCTAATTAAGCCATTAATTAAATAATTTATCATTAATTAGCACTTTGGTTGAAAAGAGAGGGAAAATTAGGGAAAAGGATTAGGAGGGAGGCTCCAATCCACTTCCCTAAGTCTCTTTACTATTCAATAGTGATTAGAGAGTCCAAATAAATAATTAATTACTATTCATATGCTCATTTATCTCTTAATTAAGTTTAAAAAATAATTAGGGCTTAATCAATCAATTTCTCTCATTAAGCAACCAATAATTTCAAGAAAAATAAGGGAGGTAGAGGGCACCCCCTAAACATCTTCAGAAACTTTGAAATTGATTAGGTGTTTAATTAGAGAGTAATTAAGTTAATTAAATTTTTAATTAAACCTCAATTAAGTCAAAATTATTACTTCAAATTAATTAAGAATATTTTTAATGGATTCCTCTTTGAAATACCTTTAAAATGAGCCATTATTTATATTTTTTTAGATTTTTCTATAATTAGTTATGAATTATGAAAGTTTTAACCTTAAAAACCAATTAATAACCCTAATTAAACCTAATACCGCTGGTGCCACGTGGCGCACTGACATGACACACTTTCCACGTAGCGCCACAGGATTGGTTATTTAAGTTATCACATTTGCACATCGAATCAGCTGACGGCGGATGTGACATTGATCCCCACCGTCCGATCTCAGATCAAATGGCATGGATCAAACCCGAAGCATAAAAGAATAATCTCGTTTGATCTAGCATGATTTGATCAGAGCCGTTCGTTCCAATCACATAAAATGGACGGCTCATGATCCTTCTTCCCGTGAGCGATGAACGATAACGTTCGTCCACCATGGATCGTTTGATCTAAGCTCACCCGAGCTCGGATGAACTTTAAAATCAATCCACACCATTAAGGGAAGGAGACGAGCACATCCAATGGTGAAGATCGCATGCAATGGAAATTCTCTTCAAAAAGGACCAACCACACTTAAGCTAAATATCAATTTTCATGGAAATACCTCTCCGGAGCTAAGAATGGTGGTTTGCACACTTGAGGAAGCTTCGTCTAATTGAGACAAAGCCCTGTTGATCAGCACGAGCCTTGATTTGGTGTGAATCACCTTGGAGACCAAGATCCTCCTCCTTGGCATTCGACTTTGATCGAACTTGAGCTTAGAGTTGATTTGGAGCTCGGGAAGTGATTTGGGTGGTCTCGATGAAGTGTAGAGATGGTGTAGGAATGAGAAATTTGACTGAGGTGGGGTATTGGTGAAGTTTGGATCGAAGCTAGCCTCCCCTATTTCAATTTCTCACGGGAAGAGAGAATGTCGAATGTGGGTAACTTGGAATCGCTCTAGAACTCACAAGGAAGCTCGGCTTGGTGTTAGGAAGCTTGCATGAAGTGAATCGATGTGTTTCATGTTCGAATTGGGGGAGTATAACCCCTTGATTTGCTGAGTTGGCCGGACGGGATGACCTCCCATTTTTTGGCCAGCAAGTTGATGTCAGAGCATCGGAGGTGTCTCGGTCAAGTCCACGTGGCTCGATTGGGTTGGAGGAAGTCATGTGAGGTGGCTCAAGGCTTGATCTTGGCTTATTTGGTTTCCTTCATCCCTTGGGTGCTCGACTTGTATGGGAGGTTAGTTGGCTCACCTTCTTTAGGTCTATGGCAAGTCCTATTCCTTCTAGGGTGGGCTAGGAGGCTTAGGGATTCCTCATTTGGAAGTTGGATGACTACCAAGGTGATGGGAGAGTGAACTTTATCATTTATGTGTGGAATCCTATGTGAATAGAGCTTAACCAATGGATTATGGCTTAGGTGGGGTCCACTTTACTTTTGGGATGACTTTGGGTTGACCTAGTGTTAGTTTGGGTCGGGTTTGGTCAGCCTCCAAAGTCCCATGGGTTGGTTTTATGGGTTTTAGCTTCATTTGGTCAAATGGGTTCATGTTGGGTTGGGTTAGCCAATTGTTCAAATTAGGTCAAACCAAGACTTGGGTTAGTTTCAAATGATGATTTGGAGAGTTTTAGTTCAAATGGTTTCAATCAATTTAGCCTAGGTTTGATTTTGGCCCACTTGGATTCATATAGGTCAAATGGGCTAGGTTGACCAATTCGATAAATTTGACCAAATTGGGTTGGGTTAGGTGTCAGTTCAAGTTCAATTGGCCAATCGAAAATGATTGTAGGCTTTGATTTGAATTAATTTAGATTTAATTTGAATTTTGACCAATTTAACTCTTTAGGTCAATTTGGGCTAGGTTGGGTCAAGTTGGGCTTAATTATGGCTTTGGTCAAGTTCAATAATCAAATTGGAATGAACTAGAGCCATTGGTTGCAATCAATTTGGATTAGCTCATGATTTGACCCATTTTAGCCTTTTAGGCCAATTTGGATCAACTTGGGTCAAATGACCAATTAGACTTAGTTTGGCTTAATTGAGGGTGAAGTCATGTTCAATCATTGATCATGATTTAGCTTGAATCAATGGTTTTAATCAATTTGGGGTGTGGTAGGTTTTGGCTTGTTTAGGTTTCATTTTGGCTAAAGGTTGACTTGGTCAAAGGACCAAGTTGACTTGGTTTGACCCAATTCAAGGTGGTTGATCATCCTAGGGTGATTGTTGATCATGGTATGAGGTTTGGATGGGCATGATTCAATCTAATTTGGGTTGAATTGAAACTTGGCTCAAAAAGGTCCTTTATGCCACTTTAGGTTAAGTGGACATAAATGGGTTAATTGGTTTGGTTTTAGCTTGATTCAAGTTTAGTTGAACTTATATGTGAACCAAGGATTGAAATATAAATCCAACTACAATCAGACATGTCTCTTTGACACATTGAATTATTCATTTTTAATCAATTACAAATAGTTTATTATATAGTGTTCAAATTGTTCTTGAAAATAAAATGTAGATCTAATTATAATTCCCTAATTTAAAACTTATCAATCATTTCCATATCACAAGAATATTAACTTTACTAAGAAATAATGCATTGTTAATTACACATTATTAACTAATTATGCATCAATCAAAATAATATTGACTATACGAAATTATGCAATATCTAATAAAAAAATCATGTATGGCTTGTAGAGAAACCTCATGGTTTAATGTATTATGATAAGCAAAGTAACTAATGCAAAACAATAAATAGAGATTTTATTTTGAAATCATAAAGCACTATCTAATCATAGATGAGCTTCAAACACTGTAACAAAGAGCCAACCCAAATAAATTAGAAAACTTCAACAAGTGCCTAAACAACTCAATTACTTAGCACAAGCAAAATAATTAGGAGATAAGGTGGAGAGAAGAGAGGTTGAAGGAGAAGAACAAAATAGGAGAGGAGATGGATTTATATAGGCATAAAAGGGGTGAATTTGGATGGCCAATTGCTAGCAAACCATTGGAGAAATTAGTTTTGTTGATTTTCAAAAAGAAAAAATAAAAAGTCATTTCATCTCTTCTAGTAGTGGCAAGCCATGCCAACCTTGCTTTATATATTTAATATCTAAACTTTAATATTTATTTATCATAATATTTAAATCTTTGTACCACATAAAAATATCACTAATATTACTTTATTTAAAATAAAACATAAATTTTCATGCATATGCTTTAAAGGGAGTTAGGCACTATAATAGTATTTTAAGTAAATAAAAATATTTAGACGTTAAATATGTAAATAAATAAGAATTATGTGGAATGTATGTAAATCCACTTTTTTCAAATTGACTATCTTCAAAAAATTTAAATTAACTAAACAATATTAAAATAATTGAACTCACTTGATTTTATTGACGCCCAAATAGCAGTTCAAAAATCCCCTTTATTGATTTCATTTCCATGGAATTTACATATATACCATTAAATTCTTATCTATTTATATGTTTAACATCTAAATATTTAAATTTATTTATTTTAATACCTTAGTATCTAAATCATGTTAAAATGCTATGAATAACAAGGTGCCTTTCACTTAACAATAGTTAATATTATTGATATTTTTTATGTGATATAAAGATAAAGATTTTGTATAGATAAATATAAAGATTTAAGCATTAGATATATCAATAAAAATTATATATATATATATATATATATATATATGAAGATTTGATTTTTATAGGTATCATAATACATATAATTTATCAAATTTCCTCTCTAATTATTTATTTGAAGAAATATATTTAAAAAACAATTTCAGATAATATTGTGATCACAGTGCCAATAGAAGGCATAGTTTTCAATGATATTGTGAATTTCCTCTCTATTTCAAGCACAATTATCATCATCAAAGCAATCTCTTTTTTTATCATGTTTGAGTGATCCTACTACCACATAACTTCACTATGTGCTCCTTCAAAAGAACAAAGATTATTTTCATATTTTTGGTTATATAAGTTTAATTATAGTATTCAATCCATGGGTATAATAGGAAGGAGGTGTACATAAATCCTTAAGTTCAAATTAACAAAGTTCGAACATTATATTCAATGTTCTATCCTTGTTTAAGAAAAATATAAAATCTAGTTCAAACATGTCATTTGACTATTTGCTACAAGACTGTGTTTGAAGTAAACCTCAATTAAGATGAATCTCAAGAATGTGGTTCAAAATAGCCTCTTTACTTTTTGAACTTTTTATATACATAAACACAATTATGTAGATGAACTGAAGTTAAAGGAGGTTGATATAATGTCAATAATAAAGATTCTTGAGGTGATACAAAAATTAATGGATAACACACCTTTATAAAGAAAATGAATGCTTGATTTTTTTTTGAATAAGGTCTATTTTGAACATGAGATTCTATTTTCATCTCCTTCATTTCATACATATAATTTCTAACATTATAAAAGGATGATTACATTTAGGTTTATATAATGAAAAAAAAAATGCTCACTCACCTTCACTGCATTCGATGTGGCTCATAATTACTTCATTTAGATTTTAACTAATGGTTTGTCTTGGATCAAATGCTATTTGATGCAAGAATTTTGAATTTTTAATAATCTTGTAAGCAAATATTGTTATAATATAGTTAGATATTAATATGATGTAAGTATTTGATCTTATTTAATGTATGTAAGTGTTATTATGATTCATGTAGTATAGAATATATTAGGGGGATTTACATACATACCACACAATTCATATGTATTTACATATCTAACACCTAAACTCCAATTTTTACATATATAACCCCCTAATCTTTAATATCACGTCAAAAATACCATCATCATTGACTTTTTAAAAGTGAAATGCACCTTTTTAAGCATAAAAAAGTGTTAGGTAAGTAAATGTCTAACTTTAGGTGTTAGATATATAAATACATAAGAATTGTGTGGTATGTATGTAAATCTCCCTTAATTTATGATTTGTTATATTTTATGTTATAATGCTTTTTATTGTGACAATTTATTATTTATATAAAACTCCAAAAATTTAAGGACTTTTAAACCTTCATTGTTGTATAAGGTTAGGTTCTTAATAGATTTTTGTTCGAATAAGGTTCAATTAATATTCAAACCTCGATTAAACCCTATTTGAACATTTCTCAAACAATGTTTGAACAACATTCAAGTCATACTTGAATTACATTCATATATGATTCAAATATTATATACAAACTATTTATATGGTGCTATAAACATCAAAATTGGTTTCAAACATGATTTGAGCCTAAATGAAATAGGGCAAACCCAATTCAAATAGTTCTAAAATAAATGCATTCAAACTCGATTTGAATAGGTCAAATTCAATTAAAATAAGGTTAAAACAAACTATGACACATAATACAAAATGGTATCTATAACTCAAACACAAATGGATCATAACTAAATATCAAAAAACAAATATCACAATAATTTTTTTCTTCATGCATCTTAGATGAGTGTTTATGTCACTTAATAGCTTATGAAGATATCATCTTCCCATTCAACTTATCGTACTTAGGATATTCATCTACATATCACTATAAAGTGTTCAAATGTGATCATGTTCAATTTTTTTCTCGAGCCTCACATCTTCAAAGCTATAGAAATTTGAATTTGTATGCTATTTTTTGTTAAAACAAGAGTTTTCTTAGCCCATCCAAGAAGATCAAAAGCATCAAATTGCCAGACACATCTATTCATAATGAATCTCACTTTGTACGTGACTTAAACAATATAGGGTCCCTATAATGGCATGATTAGAGTGAACACACACACACACACACACACACACACACACACACACACACACACACACACACACACACACAACAAATCACTCGAATGAATCAATTCCATATAAGACAATAAGCATAAAACAAAAAGGTTCAAATCATGTTCGAGCTCAGTGAAGTAAGAATCAAATATGGTTCAAATAATTTTTATTTTTTTAACATAATTCAAAATTTTAATATTAGATCTAATGTGATTTAAGGTTTAAGTTATAACATATGAACAACATTTGAATAAGGTTTGAAACTCTTAATTTAAATTCATATATTACTCATTTTTTAAGCCGAAGGTACTCCTTTGTTCTCTAACTTATTTAGCTTATATGTGCTGACAATTATTGCATTCACACTTAAAAAAGCAAAGTATTGATCAACAATTGGTTGGAACATAGAGGCAATAGTTGTAGAAATTTATCACAAATATTAGATAAATGATATGAGAAGAGAGATGTTTGAACTACTCTCCTATTTGTGAGTTGATGAGTTCATATTATTCTAGAGTTGTGGATTATACATTATATTTTTATATAGTACTAATCTTTTAGTTGAAATAAAAATTTAGCTATATTTTAAAAAATAAATAGTAAAAGTTTTTAGGGAGATTTATAGTACATATCATATAATTCTTATGTATTTACATATCTAACACTTAAAATTAGATATTTACTTATCTAATATTTTTCTATGTTTAAAAAGGTGTATTTTATTTTTAAAAAGTGAATGATTATGACATTTTTTATGTGATATTGAAGATTAAAGTGTTATATATATGTGTAAAAATTAAAATTTAGATGTTAGATATATAAATACATAAGAATTGTGTGATATGTATATAAATCCTCTAATTTTTTTAACCTATTATTAGATATATAAAATACCAAATGTCATTTGTAAATCTCACTTTCATTTTCACATTTTATGTGGTTGGTTCATTTTAAAGAACCCAAGGAACATAAACCGTATTTTTTTTTCATCTAACTCGACGGCCATTTTCCGTGGAGCCAAACGTTTAAAATATGATTCGCCTTCTTCTCCTGATTCTCTGGCGAGCGACTCCAATGCAAACAACTCCGAGCTATTTGATTGATTACAGGTATTCATCAATCAAAGCATCAAGCCTTTTTCTTTTGAGGAATCATATTCATATCAGTGGCTGCTCACGAATCGGCGGTAATATATCCATGGATCAGTTAGAGCAAACAAATAAATTTAGCTATGATTTTCCCCTTATTGATTAGCTACTGGAGGTTTGGCTTTCTCTTTTTCAATCTTTATTTGAGGGCATCACTTTGAATCTGCTTTGGGTTCTTATTTGACTTGATTTAGATATCATGGCCAGCCTTTCTTGGACGTATGGGTCTAGGGTTTTACAGACCAAAAGATTGCACTATTCTTGTAGAGAAATTTCAATTTCACACTCAAAATCGAGCAGAAGTTTCCTTAGCTTAGAGAAACTGAGGCAAACAGTACATATGCAAACAGATCCGATGCCGCTTGTAAGCAGCAATTACCAACTTTCTGATTCCAGTAGCATTAGGTCATTTATAGCTCATTCATATACAAGGGATGTAGTAATCTCCGAGAGTCCAAATGTGGAAGCCATACCACTGCCTAGTTCAGGTTTGGCTTCTGAATCATTTGGAACTAGAATTTTTCGTGATGAATACTTGTGGAGTGCATTTGAGATAGCTGAAGCTGTGGGTGGTGAGATTGTTAGATGGGGTCCATCTGGGACTATTTCAACTGATACCAGGACGTTGCTGCCGGGGAAATGGTTTTTCGCCATTTCCGGAGAAAATTCCGATGGCCATGATTTTGTAAATGAGGCATTAGCTGCCGAAAAAGGTTGTGTTGGAGTTATTGGAAATCGAGTATGTAGAGGTTGGGGAAATGGTTTCATTAAGGTTGATGGTGATACCAATGCTGCTCTTGAGAAAATGGCTAAGTTTTCTAGGAATAGGTTTCGTGGCATAGTAGTGGGTTTGACGGGAAGTGTGGGCAAGACAACTACAAGAACCATGATAACACTTGCACTTGGTAGCCTAGGCAGAATCTACCAGACTCGTGGGAACCGCAATGCTATGGTTGGAGTTGCTTTGACACTGATTGGCATTCCATCAGATGCAAAAGCTGCTGTTTTTGAGCTTGGCATGAGCAGGATAGGAGAGATTTTGATGGAAGCGCGCATTTGTTGTCCTTCTGTGAGAGTGATTTTGAATGTTGGTCCCTGCCATTTGGAGTACTTGCATAGTTTGGCAAATGTTGCAAAGGCAAAAGGGGAGCTTTTGGCAGAGGCTAAGCCAGGGGACATATGTGTGTTGAATGGTGATGATCCTCTAGTTATGAGTATTCCTGTTCCACCTGGTTCTAGGAAGGTATATCTTAAATGCATGCTTGATTATAAGTCATGATATTTTCAAAATCATAGAACGTATAACACATATTATGCTTTATTAAATGCTTTCATTGGTCAAGTTTGTTTCCTTTTGATGTACTATACGTCTAGATATTGTCGGATTCTTTTAGAGATATACCTTTTAAGTATTCATCATAAAAAATAGTTTTATCGCCAGGACTGGATGGAAGCCATTTTTCAAATTTAGAGCACAGCCTACTGTTTTGCGATGATCATTTCCAAATTTCAACTAAATACAAAATTTATATTTGTTTTAGCTTTCACATATATCACTTTTCGACACACTTTTGGTTTGACCATGATAATATATACTGTTGGAACGAAGGTGTTAAAAGACCCGAATGCTAAAGCCTCACAAGGGTCATTGGCAATGTGCCTGGTGTAAACACCAATAAGCAAAATAAAACATAAACAAAAAGACACCAAGTTTTACATAGTTTGGCATTAATTAAGTTTAAGTCCACTCTAGAGAAGAGATTATTTAATTTATTAATAAAATAGAAACCAAAATCGTGATATATAAACTAAGAGCACTCACTAAGCCTTTTCCCTAAATTGCAAGTACACCCAGGCACAGAGAAAAGAGATTAACCGAAGATACACATAATGCTGATTACATAAAAGTCTAAAACATAAGAAATCTTTTTCTCGCATGCATTACCAATTTCCAAAATCCTCCAAGAATCCTAACGGCTCAGATAGTAGGCCACCAAAATCAAGATTCTACTTGATTGCTTGATCTCAAACTCTAGATAGAAGAACTTTAAATGTAACCATTGACCAGTTAATACATGTAACTCAAGAAGATAATCCCACTAACAAATAATAGCTTGATTCTTGAGATCAAAATTTCTAAATCTTGATGCTATATATGTACATATCCTTTGGGGGATCTGATTCAATTTGGGATTTACATATCAATATACGTAAGGGTAATTAGGAGAACTAGAATATTGAGTCACACTAATAATTCTCCTTCTTGACTCAATATTATTGGATCTCCTTTATGTCTTCACCTCTCCAAGCCAAGTATTTTAAGCTCCTAAGGCTAGAAGGGTTCAATACTTCACAACCTTATTAGGCCTAAATCACCTGAAATGAATACTCATGAGAGATCTGTGGAGCAAAAATTTCATACTAAAAAAATGGCATCACATAACTTGAATATGTATCCGACATTAAATTGTCGTGCTTGGGAAGTTAATGTCTTCTTTCCTTGAATGTTGCCATTGTGTGACCTATTATTGATACCAACTATGCTACACAATTCACTTGGTCACCTGATGTTTTTCTGTCATATTTATGGCCTGTAAGTTAACTCACCTTGGCTTCAAAGAAATAATTGAAGAATTTTTTAAAGTTGACCATGCCAACACATGTAATCCTTTAACTCTTCTCGCTTTCATGATCACAACCATAAGATTTCTAAATCCTATACGCTACCCCACATCACCCAGAGCACTCACATGCATAAGATTCATTTTTAAATTTGGTGCATATTTTACCATAACCAAAGTCCTAAATATAATATCATTTGCTCTACAAGTAGTGCCCAAACATACAGTCTTAGACACATTAGTATCTCCAAGATGCATAAGCCCATTATATAGTTTAAAAGTAGACAACAAAGATTTATCATTACACATGAAAATATTATGCTAAGTGTTCATTGATTACTACGCTTGTAGCCTGCGGCCATAAAAAACATTCCCAGAATCTATATAGTTGTGTTTGCATGTTTTATCCGCCTGATGGTTGCCCCTTGCATATAGATCCTTGTTTTTCAAAGCCACTCAATTTCTTTTGATGTGCCATTAAAAAAAAGTTTTATTTCTACCAATTAACTTACCTCTAGAAGTAGACCCTTTCTCTATAGGCTTCACCCTCACAAACAATTCATCACCGCACGTTTTTTCTTTGCTGCTCTCGAGCTTAGAAATCTCATTCTTTGGAAAACAAGAGAATTCTTTACCTCCTCTAGAGGTAGACCCTTTCTCTATTTATGATTTCTTATAGTTTTTAAGGGGCCCAGTACTTGATCCACTACAATGCCTGTTCAGTGGTTGTCACCTTGGATCTGTTATTTTCTTAATTTTTTTCCGAAGTATCAGTTGCATAAGAATTTTATTATACTATTAGTTCTGAATACTATGATAGAATCTTCCCATTAATTTTACAGATTCAAATCTATATCCTAATTATTTATGCATGTAGGCTTTCAAACTATTTTTTCCTGCTACCTATTGCCCTATGAATTTATAATTCCCATTGAAACAAGTTATCGTAAGTTTATGCAAAATGGTTCCGAAAAGTTTCATCTTTGTTACATAACTTGATTTCATTTAACCTGCACCACTTATTAGATTTATATTAGAAACTCTAGATCATTGAACATCAATTTGGATTGCATTGTTTTTTTTAGCAACTTTTGCACAGTATCTTGCAACTAGCTTTTATTTAGTTTTACACATGAATATTGAAAAGAGTCTCATCATTAAAAAATTAATTTAAGAAGCACAAAAAAAAAGATGTATTGAGTGCATGGAGTCTCGCCAATGTAAAGTTTGGAGTGGAGTTGATTTACGTAATACTACTTTAAATTTACAGAGGCTAATATGATCAACACAATCTTAAAGATCATAGAAAAAAAACCTCGAGTTATTTCTTTTTACCAATACAGTTTTATCATCTTCATCATCATTAATAGTCTTATCCCAATCATTTGGAGTCAGCTTACTAATAAAGTTTCCATGTTTAGGTTGAATAACATTTATTCTCTCAGTGGTGCTTGTGAGTTATAACTTCCATTATTATGAAATATAATCTTCCTTTTTACTGATTTTGAAATCTGATTTGCTTGTTTAGGTACTTTTTGGACGAGGAGTTGGATGTGATGTTAGACTGATCTTGGCTGAAAGCACTGATGGGGGTCGTGCAGTTCGTGTAATCATACAAAGTAGCATACCTATATCCATCAACAAGTTTAAAGCTGCAGAAAAAAGGGCTCCAGAGCTGTAAGAAGCATCCTTTATTCATCGTTTTTAAAACTTTTGAGGACACATGCTTCAGCATTTCTTTCACCATGAAGTTCAAAGGTCAGAATGTCATATAGAATTATGTGGGATTGCCTTCTCTACATAAATTAACACTATCAAATAGGAATAAAAAAAGGAGTTATTCTTTGAAGTTCATATGCATTTGGTTAAATGCAGCCACTGAGAATAACTCTGAGAGATTGAACTAGGAAGAAATAACCATAGGAAGAAGAAGGGAATTCTAAGAGTCAATTTGTTTACACTATAGTTCTTTTCAAAGAAACCCCAGACGATTCTTCGATCCTGATTTCTGTAAGTTGTACAACGGATTACATAGTGATGCTTGAGTGCGGGATCTAAAATAAACTTTAGAGTGACATTTAATTTATTGAAATCCCTCTAAATTTAAACATGCTTAGGATTTCATCCTCATTAGCATTGTGACCGTTAGCCCAATGAGATTGTTCATAACTAAAAAACAGTCTCTTTCCTACCAAGATAGTTTTGCATTCACTAGCCTTAGCCAGTTTGTTCATGAAGGAAAAAACTTCTGATATGCACACTTAATAACAATGAATAAAGATTGAGAATTCATTAATCAAGATCCAAATAATTTGTACAAGGCCGATGATGATGAATTACCCTTTCCTCATGATGTTTATTTAATTAGAAATATTATCACTCCGCAACTTTGATACATGGCACTAATGATTTGATGCATTTTTAACTGGATGATTTTATAATTATGTCAAGTTAAATGCATTAGATGTAAAGATAGTAAGATCATATTCGAAAAAAAAGATAAAAATACCTACTTTGAGGAATTATCAATTGTGTAATAAACAAAGTTATGTTGTATGTTGTACATTGATTCAAAAAATGTGGATGTGGAGTTAGCTCTCAAAATGATGCATATATATAAAGGTTTGATGCTTTTTGAGATTGTAGAGTTATTGGTGATGTTGCAATTGTTTGGTTAATTGATTTTCTTAATGAAATATTGTAGACTAAGATGATAACAAATGATTGGAGAAGAAATATTTTTTATCCAGTATTTAAGAACAAAATAAATGTTCAGAATTATGGTATTACATAGGAATCGAACTTATGAATTATACAATGAAATTATGGAAGAGAGAAATGAAATATGAACTTAGAAATTATGTCATTATTGGAAAATTATTTTAGTTTCATACCAGTAAGATCCGCTATAGATGTGATTATGGTGTAAAAGTTAATAAAAATGTACTAGAAAAATATTCTTTGTAGGTTTTTTGTTGATTTTGGGAAGACATATGATTGATTATCATAATATTGATTTAGTTTGTATTAAAGAAAATCATTGTGTCAAATGTATGTTGAAGTTAATAAAGGTATAAATGATGGAGTATAACTGATTATTGACCTATTTTCAAATTCGTCATTACGATATTTGAGCAAACCTAAGTTTGAGGTGGTTGGCATAGTCTATATTCTCAAAGGGGGGCTTATGCAGACGCTTGTAGAAGTGGTTGTAGCCCTTGAGGGCCTATGAGTCACTTGATGTTCTAAAAGCCCTTAATGTCATTAGAAATTCGTGGAACAACTCCTAGGAGCCAAGAAATAATCCCAAAGGCTCCCATTTCTCTAAGTTGAGTTGTTGGTACACCTCCAAGGTCACTTAAATCCACTGAAATCATCTCAATTGTTTCTATAGGACTTTAGCCCTGTATTGTTAGCAATGAAAGTTGTGATACAAAGCCTTGATGCAATTGTCATATGGAGGAAGATGCTATTGGTGGGGGACAGAGATCTTGTGGGGAGGGTGAATCGATATTGAAAACTTGTGGTTCTCCCCCCAAGGAAGTTTTTATACCTAATTTGAGGTTATATGTTTCATCTTTGCTTATCCTTGCCTTGATCTCATCGACTACCAAGGGTTATGCATTTTTCTTTCTCGCACAGCTAAGATTAACAATACTCATCATGCTTGTCTTTTTAGCATCATGTGGAGGCTCTAATAGTTATTTTGATTTTTATTTTTATGAATTCTCTTTTGAAGCCTATATGCTCATTTTTCTTGGTTTTAGGTGAATGGTATTTCTTGCATAGGTGTGCTTGCCTTCTTGGAGTGAGTGGGAGACATTAGAAACGGTATTATATTACTTAGTGCTTTATTATGCTGTCCTTTCTTGACATAAAAGAGTTAGGCTCGACATATTTTTTATATACCTTTTTGATATTTTTAGTACACCTTTTATCAAGGGTGAAGTGAAAGTATTTTTAAAATTATTAGTAAACTTTAAATTTGTAAAAAGCAAATCAATGCACTATAGGCTAGTTGCAAAAAATTCTAAAAAAAAAATGCCCGTCGACGAAGGTATGAATAAAATGATCAAATATGACAAAAAAAGTGAAAATGCACAAAGAATATGTTAAAAGAATAAAATATGAGAAAATAATTAGAACTAATATGTGATGACTTGAGTAAACTCAACTATCACTGGAGTAATAAAAAAAAAACTATCATAGCAATGTCAAATTGGACTCCCTCTTCCTTTTCCCCATGTTAATGATGAGCTATAAACATTAGCAAATTACTCTTGAAACTTAAATATAAGGTTTTTTTTTTGTTTTTTTTGCAATAAGAGAATAGCACGGAGATTTAAAAGACCAATTTTATAAAACAATGATTAGATTTATGATGTATTAATAGGAGCATTGGGTAATAAAATGACCACTGATAGATGTGTTGAAAATGACAAAAATAAAAAAGTTAGATAAATTTGTGATAAAAATTGTATGATCGAGGAACAATTGTATTGGAATAACTGTGGGAGTAGTAACTATTAGAAAAATTATTCATGAATCATTTTTTTCGGTTCTTACTAACATTATTATGGGAGATATACGTATATACCACACAATTTATACATACATATCTAACTTTTAAATTTTAATTTTTATATATATAATACTTCATTCTTCAACATCACATCACAAATATCATTATAATTACTTTTTAAAAATAAAATGCATCAAGCATATGAATGCGTTAAATAATTAAAAATCAAACTTTGAGTGTTAGACA
This sequence comes from Cymbidium sinense, assembly GCA_021442155.1. Taxonomy (NCBI): domain Eukaryota; kingdom Viridiplantae; phylum Streptophyta; class Magnoliopsida; order Asparagales; family Orchidaceae; genus Cymbidium; species Cymbidium sinense. The sequence continues at coordinate 28,208,711 of CM038232.1, read as the reverse complement.
TGTAAATGCATAAAAATTGTGTGGTATGCATGTAAATCTTCATATTATTACTCTTGCAATAATTATTATAATACTATCACACCTAGGTGTTATTCTATTCTCTTATATTAATGAATAGTAATTCTTAGGAAGATTTACATACATAATTCTTATACATTTACATATCTAACACTTCAAGTTTGAGATTTCCAAATATAACACTTTTCTTAGGCATGAAAAGGTGTAGTTCACTTTAAAAATTAATGATAGTGTTATGGTCGATGTAATATTAAAAATTTAGATGTTATTTATATAAATATGAAAGTTTATATGTTAAATATATAAATAAATAAGAACTGTTCCCCATGTACGTAAATGCCCCTAATTGTTATTATCTAGCTTTCCCATTTCTAGCTTTACGAACTTTTTTTGGTTCTTTGATTATGATAAACTTTTGATTTTAAGAACTTTTTAGCAATACATTACTTCGATCAGGCCCTTACAATCATCTTCTCATTCAGGGTGGAGTTCAGGATACATGGTCCTGGTTTGCACCTAGCCATGAATGCATGTGCTGCAACAGCCGTCGCCGTCTCATTAGGCATACCACTACCTCAAATCGCTGAATCTCTCTCAAGATTCCGCCCCCCTCCAATGCGCTCCCAAATGCTTGTCACGAGGAGCGGGATCACAGTCATCAACGACGTCTACAATGCCAGCCCTCCAAGCATGGCTGCAGCCATTGAATCCTTGAAGAACCTTGACTGCTCTGGTAAAAGAGTTTGCATACTTGGTGACATGCTTGAACTGGGTGCGGCTGAAGCCGCTGCTCATGAACTGGTGCTCGAGCTCTGCTGTGATGCTTCTATTGGCCTTCTTATGCTTGTTGGAGACAGATTTCTCTCTGCTGCCAGAAAGCTGAAGCTGGTGGATCGGTTTGATGTGGTTTGTAGTTCAGATGCTGAATCTCTCGCACCCGAAGTTGCAGAGTTATTGTCTTTTGGCGATGTTGTTTTGGTGAAGGGAAGTAGAGGGATGGAGATGGGAAAGGTTGTTTCTGCAATTAATGCTATGAGTGGCGATAAGGCATGTAATTGGGATTTATGAACTGATGTTTTCCGAAATTGAGGAGATGAACTGAAGAAAAGAGACAGATTTTGTGTGTGTGTGTGAGAGAGAGAGAGAGAGAGAGAGAGGAGTGGAAGTTGCTAGCCTAGATGAAAACAGTGGAAATAGCTTTGTGGTGGAAATTGTGGCGAAAGCAAATGGTGAAGCACAATAAACTCATGTTTCTCTGTCTGCTATCAATTGCTGAAGAAACGCTTTTGTTATTTGTTGTTCCTGCTATATGGAGAATCAAACATTATTTTCTCTTGGATGGCTTTTACCCTAACTTGTGAAGGATCCTATTTCTGTTTGTTAAATTAGTAAGCTGAGCCTCAACTCACACACACCCCCACAAGAATTTAGAAATTTCAGAATGCACCTACTCTTTATCTAACTGACATTAAGTTTGTGTCTTCTTGAAGTCAAGGTACTTCCTTCACTAACTATTATCATCCCTTGTCATTAAAGATGCATTTAGAGTTATTAAAATATGGTGATTATCAGGAGACTATTATTCGAATTTCTTAAAAAAATATTTATAACACTTACAACAATTTTTTAAAAAATTGCTTTCTTCACAACAGCTTTACAATCATCTTCACAAAAAGTTGCCTCTTTCACTCAAGTTTTCTCCTTCAACATCAAGTTGCTTTTATATTTAGGGGTTTTTACATACATAGCACCTGAAACATATCTATTTATATGTTTCATATCCCAAACTTAAATATTTTTATATATAGACTTCTGTTCTTTGAGTTTCAGAATGGGTTCACGGACATCTAACCAGTCTAAAGTCTATGCATAACTATACCACTTTTGAGTGTTATGTAGTAGTAGTTTGTGTCATGTAAATAGATACGTATGTAAAAATCCCTTATATTTATTGTAGAACCTCCTCCTGCTCCGCAGTCAGTAACTAATTCAACCTCTATGTTGACATTCGAAACCACCAAAAAAGCCTCTAATAATTTGTGCCCAAGAGAGCACACAATGTTGTAATGGATCTTTATGATAGTTCCTTTCAAGGTGGCTTACTAAGTAGTAGTAGACCCTCTAAGAGGGCAAACAATACAATGATACCACTTGTGTCCATTGAAGATACTTGACAGTATTAGAGAATCACCCAAAATTGAAATATACACTTCATTATAGAGGTCCTCAGATATTAACTAAACATTTCATAGGAGGCAACTATTTTGATCCATGAAGTCAAAAGGTTAACATTTTTTACATGATTACCTTCTTCATTAAAAAACTCATTATGATTCTATCATTCATTAAAACCTCATGCTCTCTCTCTCTCTCTCTCTAGCAAATAAATCAATGATCTAAAAAAATGATACTATTTGAGCTCGGGAAATTTTTTTCAATCTACTCAAATAATTTTAATTCCATGATGAAGTTAACCAAATTAATTTTTTAATGTATATTAAATCATACAAGAATTCAAATGTTTACCTAAATAATGTGGCATCATCTTATGGATTCATGAACTAGTTAAAAAATTTGTCACTCAATAGCCCACCTAAAAATTTTCAAAGAATTTATAGATTTATAAGGGCCTACTTAATTCAAAAAATATCAACACTTTGTGCAACTTTGTCTTCAACATAGTCTCCTTGCTTGCATTATTATATATGACTTTATTACCTATTGCTCTGACGACGCCAATGATCTTAGCCATGACTCAAATTGACTTTTTTTTTTTTTTTTTTTTTTTGGAAAGGGTATCCACCCAACACCCCACCCATCTTGTGGGTGGGGATATCGTTGTGATTAATCTCCCGGGAGCTTAGCGCCATATTCATCACCCATGCGTGTCGGGCCCACCTTTAATTTCACCACCATTACAAATTGGCGCCTCCGCCCTAGAGAGGAATCGAACTCGGTCCGGGGGGTTCCCGACCGTGCTCTCCCATCAACTAAGCTAAGAGATGGTGGATTCTCAAATTGACTTCGTCACCCGCTCTCCAACCAATGCAATTACCATCCCTCACGTCATCAAAATCATCACTTGCACCATTTTGTGCATCCCCATTGACAACTATGTTTGATCCACTAATGCAACATTGGCATGAGTTACCCTTAAACAATGAACAAGTGACCTAAAGGTGTGACATAGACCATCCGATAACAAGAAACTATGAGATAATTCATAAAACTTTGAAATTTTATCCAAGAAAATGCTGAGAGAACTTTTTTTTTTGTGTGCTTTTTTTGACATAGAGCCTCACAAATTTGATGTGAAAATGACTTAAAATCACAATCTCTAGGAACAATCTCAAATATTATTTAATATTTGTCTGGAATCACTTTCTAATTATATTTTTTATTTTTATTATTTATTCTATTTATATATTGATATGAAATAAATAAATAAATAAATATATATATATATATATATATATATATATATATATATATATATATATATATATATATATATATATATGACATCCTAAAATTATATTATTCTTTTTTTATTAAATTTTATATAAAATAGTGATGATGATTGATGACAGCTACCAGTGACTAATGAATGGTAGTAGTAGCTGGTGATGATCATTGAGAACAATAGTAGTAGTAACTTGTGATGTGCAAAGAGTAGTGGTCATGATAAAAATAAAATTAAATGTACCTAAAAGTAATGCTCACTATTTTTAAATGCACCTTGATTTATTTTCAAAAAAAAAAAAAAAAAAAAAAACTAAAAGAACCAATCAAACATATTTCCTTAAAATAAAAACTAATCTAAAATAATTGCTCAGCTTATAGTTGTAATTGAACAAATTTTGACTCAAATCTTGATAATTTCTTGAATCGGACACAACTAAAATTTGAGATGACATCATAACATCATATTCCACAATTGTGATATATATATATATATATATATATATATATATATATATATATATATATATATATATATATATATATATATATATATATATATATATATATATATATATATATATATATATATATATAACAAAAAACAAAAAAGCTAAGCTACATAGTTTTATGCCGAACAAAAATATGTCAAACAAATTGATTATAAGTAACATAAAAAAAACAAAATAAAAAGATTTGAATCATATTTAAAGCTTATTCAAACTATGCTCAAATCATGTCTAAACTTTATATAAACCTTGCCCAAATTATGTTTGAATTTCAAACATGATTTGAAAAAGCTTTAAGAAAGGTTCGAGCAAGGTTTGGGTATTATTTAAACAATTTTGAAACATAATTTGAATATGATTATAATAGGTAATATGATGTCTAATAAAATTAAGGTTTAATGATCTTAATAATATTTTAATAATGTTCAAAACTTTAATCATAAATTTGTACCTTATTTATATCTAGAACTTAAGATTAGCTTTTTCATATTAAAACTTATAATTATCAATGATGAATATATTTAATTCTAATTAACTAAAAATATAATATCACTAATTTTAGCAGATAATGGCTAAAATATAAAGATCATTGATATGAAGCTTTACCATAGAGCAAGCACATGAACTTTGAATGAGAGAATGGAATTGTTAGGTAAATGAACTAATGAGTGGCTTCTTATTTTAAGGTTCACATACGTCATAAGTTGAGGTTTATGACTCATATTTTTTATATAAGAGGTGCATTTTAATCTGCAATGAGCTTTTGAACACATTTCTTCTAGTAATAAAATAATAGGGAGATTTACTCAATTGTGATTATTATGAGACCTATAAAGTCAAAATTCTCTCTATATATTTGTTGACCTCACTTTTGGAATGAGGATCGACTCATCATTCCTTAGACTTAGGAGTCATCTAAGCATTAGGATTTTTCTAGACATAGGATGCTTCTAGTGATTAGGTGAATACTAAACCCAAGCCTAGAGACTTAGGAAGGTATGCCCTAAGTTTAAGTTACACCTTAGGACTAAGAGAACCTACCTATCCTATGGCCTAAACCAAAACCTATGTCAATCCACTCATGCAAATCAATCCTAAATCAATTATCAAACTCAATTCAATCCAATTCAACATAATCCAATTCAAATTGACCCATTTGGTTCACTTAACCCAAAGTGACCTAAAGGACCCATTTGATCCAAACTCCAATCCAACCCAAATTGGATTTAACCAATCCATTCAATACCCTCTAAAATGATTGTTGATCATCCTTAATTGTTTAATTACAATGTATTGGGTTTGATCACTTTACCCAAGTTGACCCAATTAGCATATATGAACCAAATTGAATCAAACTCCATTAAACTCAATTGATTGAAATCAATACCTCCGACCAATCACAAATTAACCATTGAACATGATTTGACCACCAATTGGATCTAACCAAACCTAATTGGCCCCTTGACCCAAGTTAACCCAATTGACCTAAAAAGGGTCAAATTGAGTCAAACCTCATTCCAAATCCAATTGATTGAAACAAATGCTTCCAATCAATCATGAATTGATTATTGAACATGATCAAGCCCTTGATTGAACTCAATTTGATCAAACCAACCCAATTGATCCATCGAGCCCAAATTGACCTAAAAGGTCAATTTGATCTAAATCATTCCCAAATCCAAATTAATTGAAACCAACACATACAATCATCTTAAAATCTTCAATTGAACCTAAACCAACCCATTGCCCAAGCCTTTTTTTTCAAATGAATATGTCAAAATGATATATATATATATATATATATATATATATATATATATATATTTAGTGTAAATCATGATCTAGTCTCTTAAGGAGTGAGTTTAGGACTCTAGACTCCTTTCTAATTAAATAATAGCATAGCTATCTTGCAGTTTCATAAGACTGGCCTACATTATTTTAAAATATAGGAGGTATTAGTTGGCGGCCAATTCGAGCATTGTAAGTCGAGAAGAGTCAGAATGGGTTTACCCTCTCTTGTGGAGGTAAATCATTATGTTCCCCTTCCATTTAGATTTAAGTCGAGCTCTTAACTTGTGATAAAGCACCCTAGATTTAGGATCTGAGGATGCTTATTTCTTTCTAGCTATGAGTCTAAGTCCTCATATCTTAGGCATTTTTACAATCTTGTGTTGATGGATTATAAGCTCTAGCATTCTAATAAAAATTACAATTCAAATTAAAACAAACTTTCACTTTCAAACATATAAAGCCTCTGTTGACCTCACTTTTGGAGTGAGGATTGACTCATCCTTTTTTAGACCTAGGAGTCTTCTAGACACTAGAACTGCCCTAATCATAGGACACTCTTAGTGGTTAGGTGAACCCTAAATCGAAGCATAGAGACTTAAGAAGGTTTGCCATATGCTTAGGATATGCCTTAAGGTTTAAAGGAACCTACCTATCCTATGACCTAAACCAAACCTCAAACCAATCCAATTGAATCTACTTTCATATTTAAGCTCCAAGCTAAAATGATTTGAACCCAAACCTATCTTAATCCTATGGATTCAACCCAAAAACTCTTTCAATCAAATCAAACCTAATTGATTTTCATAAAAGCACTCCAACCCTTCAAATCATTATTCCAAACTCTTCCAAAACCTCCAATCAAACCCATTGATCAAATCAATTCAATCAACCAAACTTAACTCATTTGAATGTAAAATGTTCAAATGAGCCAAAATCTAATTAAACCTGAATCAATTGCAATCAAAGCCATCAATCAATCATAAATCAATTATCAAACTCAACTCAACACAATTCAACCAAAACCAACTCAACGGACCCATTTGGTTCACTTGACCCAAAGTGACCTAAAGGTCTCATTTGATCCAAACCTCAATCCAACCCAAATTGAATTGAATCAACCCATCCAAAACCTTCCACAATGATTGTTGATCACCCTTGATTGTCCAATTGCAATCAACTGGGTCAAACCAAGCTAATTTGATCACTTGACCCAAGTTGACCCAATTAACCTACATGAACCAAACTGAACCAAACTTCATTCCAAATCTAATTAACTAAAACCAATGTTTCCTGCCGACCATAAATTAACCCTTGAATATAAATCAATAATCAATTAAGCCAAATTAAGTCCAATTGGCCTTTTAACTCAAGTTGACCCAATTTGACCTAAAAGATCAAATTAGGCCAAATCAAATCTTAGTCCAAATTGATTAAAACCAATGATTCAAATCCATCATGAAGTGATTATTGAACATGATCAAAGCCTCCATTGAACCCAATTTGGCCAAGTCAATCCAATTGACCCATTTAGCCCAAATTGACTTAAAGGGTCAAATTGGTCTAAATCATTCATAAATCCAAATTAATTGAAATCAATGCCTACAATCTCCTTCAAATCATTAATTGAACCTAAACAACACCTGACCCAAGCCAATTAGGTCAATTTGATCAAATTGGTCAACTTAGCCCATTTGACCTATATGAACTCATATGAGCCAAATTCAAATCCACTTCAAACCAAATCAAACCAATTGATCTTAAACATCTCAAATCATCATTTGAACTTGACCCAATACTTAGTTTGACTCAATTTGACCCATGGGTCAACCTAATCCAACCTAGCCCAATTTGACATACATGAGTCAAATTGAGCCAATCAAACTAAGCCCAAACCCAATCAAACATGGCATGACCTATCCTTGGGTCACCATGGGTTAGCCCAAATCCAGCACAACCCATTTCAAACCTGAATTAACCCAATACACATTGGGTAAAGCTCTCCAAATGGGAAAAATCTCACATTTGGGTGGGCTTACCTACCCATTTGCATATGACAGCCTCCCTAAGCTTATTTTGGACCCTTATACTGCTGGCTAACCTGACCCAAAGCTGGTTGGGTCAGCCATGGTCAAGGGAGGTAAGCTAACCTAAGCATCCTCATTGGCTCACCTTGGGGTGGTGGTACACTCCGCCTCAGCTATGGCAGCCCACCTCTCTTCACTCAACTACTCAAGGAGCTTCACCTCAGCACCCATCTAACATCCCCGGCCGGACAACTGCCAATTTTAGAAGCCATCCAAGTCATTTGATTTGAGGGTGAGGAGAGTATACTCCTTCCCATCTCGTTCCAACACACAACATAGCATTCAGAGAGCTAGAGTGAGTCGACCTTCTCAAGTGCATTCCCAAGTTCCCCTCCGACGATGTCAAACTTGAGTGAAACTGAGGCTCATCTTCGTTCAACCTCACCTAAACTCCATCAATTCCAAATTAACTTTACCCACATATTCCCCAAGCTCTGATGAGGTGAAACAAATCGATTCGATCACCAGAGACCACCCTAAGACCAACTCCAATGAGGATTCTGGAGGCATTTGGTCCACAAAGCCACCGACAAGGAGGCAAGGTGTAAGCTACTCAGCAGGGCTTCATCTCTTCAAGACGAAACTACCTCAGTCGATAGACTGTCGGTCTTGAGCTCCAGCTAGGTAAACTCTGGCAAACTTAGAAAATCTAATAGGAGTTGGCCTTTTTGTGAAGAAAATTGTGTTTTGGTGTGAATCCCACCATATGATCCCTCTAGATCCCCATCTTGAACAAATTTGAGTCGATCCCGACACCTCACAAGCTCTGACGAGCTCGGATCGAGCAAAGGAGGGCAGATAGTGTCCATCTTCTATCGCTCGGGGGACAAAGGATCATTCACCATCCATTCTGTGTGATTGGAACAAATGATCGTAACTTAATCCGCTAGAAATTTGAGTTAATTCCCTTAAGAACTATGAAATTAATCCCCACCATCCGATTTGAAATTGGATGATGGGGACGAAAATGCGTCCACCGCCGCTGACTCAGCATGCCACATAGGATCCTTTAAGTGGCCAATCCAACTTCACGACTTTAGTGGTCGAAGGGGATTAGGGATTAATTAGGTATTAAAATGTGTTTAATTAATTCTAAAACTTCATAAAATCATAACTAATTGTAGAAAAATTAGAAAAATACAAATAAACCCATTTTTGAAAGGCTAAACAGAAGAGATTTTAATAAAAAAAATTTCATTAAGTTTTGAACAGTGAACAAAGTTTAATTAGGGTTTGAATGTTTTCTTAATTAGCTTAATTAAGCCATAATCATTTAGACAATTAATCTTAAACTTGACATGTTGATTTAATGGATGTCCTCTACCTCCCATAATTTCTTGGGATTTATTGGCTTGGTAATTAGGAGAATTCGAAATTCAAGCCTTAATTACCTCCTTAAGTGATTTAATAATTATTAAAAATCCAAAATAATAATAATTAGTCAATTAAACTTCACTAATCAATGATTAACAGTAAGATGATGAAGGTGAGTGATTAGGACCTCTTTTACTTTCCAAAATTCATTTCATTAAAAAGGTTTAATTAATTCAAAATTTAATTAAGAAATTAATTAAGCAATTAATAATGAAGTTAATCAAATTGAAATAATAATCACTTCAGATAATTAACATTCAATTCATGGGTTCCTCTTTATGTGTTCAACAACATAAAAACTCTTAAGAAAATTATGATTAACCTATGGCAGTGGAAAAATCATAAAAGTACTTAATTAGATTTTTTAATCTAATTAACACTTGAGCATGAGCCTATTGCATTATGTCCTTTAAGAGCATTGGAATTTTAATTTATCATTTGTATATTATTTGAGGCTTAAAGAAGCATAGGAAAGGGTAATTAAATTAATTTTTTAATGATTCCAACCTAATTAATTCATAAATTTCACTTAAATACCTCTCATTAAACATACTAAATCATCAACATGGGATAGGATAAAAACAATGGATATTTCCTCCACTTTAAGTCTAATTAAAAATCTAAAAATCAAATTTAATAAGAAGCTTTGATTTTCTTTAAATGATTTTTATTTAATGCGATTATCCTTAGCAATTAATATAGTAGAATGAATTATGTGAAAATGTTCAATTATTCCTTTTCAATCACTATAAGTGTTGTTTGCCATGTGATATCATGCATTCATGCTTTCAAAATCATATAATCAAATGAAATTTAGTTATCTAAAATTGCATGTGTTGACTAAATCCTATTATATGTGTGGCTATTATCACTAATAAATTTTAGAAATTATTTTTTAAATTATAAATTAACAAAAAAAAGGTTAGTGTGATATTAGCTATGAATACTTATATATAGGATTTATATGTGTTTATAGCCTAAGTATGTTAAATGTTGCTTTCTTTCCTATATTCATGTATGGGTTTACATATGTTTGAATGATAATAAGTATATAGTCTGAACATCTTGGGAATACGAGGCTTTAAATAGCCCCACGAAGGTCATTTGATTATCTCAATTCCTTGGTTAATAAAGGCACGTACTTATTTAATTTCATTCATATGTGTACTTGTACTAGAATTTGGATAGAGCTTTACTTCACATGTATAAATAACTCAACCAAAATAAAACCTTTTGCATGATTTTTGTTTCTATGGTTGTGTATACATTCACATGTATTTAAGATAGAAAGTATATAGTATGGACATCCTGAGAATATGAGGCATTAAGTAGCCCCACATAGGTCATTTGATTATCTCACTTCCCTAGTTTAATCAACTGCACGTACTTGCTTACATCTTTTATACATGTGTGTGTGTATTTGATTATGGAAACACAAATCCCATTTTCTGCCAAAATGTATGCATTCATAATCACTTAAGTATGCCAAAATATATTGCATGTATAAGTATACTAAGTTCTAAGTCATATGCATGTATGGGTGATGAAAAGGAATAATATAATATGTTCTATGTGATGGCAATTCAACTACATTAGTAAGATGCATTTCATGTTGAATGTAATCCTTTAAGATTAACCCAAGCTTAGTATTAATAAAACATATAATAAATCATCCACTAAAAAAAACTAAATCATAAAAATATACTTTTTAAAAAATAACTTAAGGTAGGGATGAAGGAGGTTAAGCCTCCTTCTTCTCTTTATAACATTTAGATGCTAAGTGAATATCAAATAAAACAAATAAAAATATAAAATTAAAACTTACAAATCCTCTAAATAACTTAAAATGAAACTACACATAATGTTAAATTAAATAATTTTCCAAACTTAAACAAAAAAATTACAAACTTAAAGCCTAGCTAGACATTCCACACTAAGCCTAAACACACATATTAGAATGTTAAGTCATCACTTATAGCTTTAGGTTAGGACGGTGTTTGTAATGATGTTGTGTTTTATTTTGTAGTGTATTATTTTAGACTGTATGTTAGGATTATGGATCGTAGACTGGATGTTAAGCGTTGATAGTCTAATATTATTTTCTATAAGGGATTGTACTTTAGGGGCCGATAAAAAAATAATAAATAAATATAAATGTTTTGCTTGCAGGTCGCTTACGCCCTGTTGACCTCACTTTTGGAGTGAGCTCTCAACCTCCTATTCTTAGACTTAGGACTCTTGTAGACACTAAGAGTTCCTTAGTCATAAGATACTTCTAGTGATTAGGTGAACACTTAACCTAAGCCTAGAGACTTAGAAGTGTTAATCATATGATTAGGCCATGCCTTAGGACTTAAGGAAATCACCTATCGTATAGCCTAAACCCAATCCATATGCACCTTCTCAAATCAAACACATATTCAAATCTCAAACCAAACCTCAAATTCAAATTCAAATTCCAAATCTAATTTTAAATTTGACTCCAAATGATCAAAACTCAAAATCAAATTCAAATCCCAAGACCCTTCATAAGCCGTATGAACCACCTTAAATTAAATCGATTTCTTTAGAAATCAATTATTCCTTCATTTATATTCATGAATATAAATGAAATTCATATCCAAATTATCAAAACTAAATCAAACTAAATCAAACCAAATCATAGTCAACCCAAGTCAAGCCCAACTTAGTCCTTTTGACTTGAAACTTTCAATTGAGCCAAAACCTATTAGACTCCAAATTGATTATTGTTAGATTTATATTTCAATCCTAGGCTCACATATAAGTCCAACTAAACCTAAATCAAGCCAAAATCAAACCTATTGACCAACTTAGGTCCACTCGACCCAAAATGACCTAAAGGATCCATTTGAGCCAGCTTCCAATCCAACCCAAATTGGATTGAATCAAGCTCACCAAAATCTTTCTCCATGATTGTTGATCATCCTAGGATGATCGATTCCAATCAATTGGGTCAAACCAAGTCAACTTGATCACTTGACCAAGTCAACCCTTTAGCTTAAATGAACCAAAATTAACCAAAACCCATCGTACATCAAATTAATTGAAACCAATGAGTCAAATTAACTCAAAATCAATATTTGAACATGACTTGACCACTAATTGAGAAAAACCAAGTCTGATTGACCATTTGACCCAAGTTGACCCAAATGAGCCTAAAGGATCAAATTGGGTCAAATCATGATCTAACCTAAATTGATTGCAACCAATGGCTTAAGTTCATTTCAAATTGATTATTGAACTTGACAAAAGCCATAATTGAACCTAATTTGATCAATTGGGCCTAATTGAGCCATTTAGTCCAAATTGACCTAAAGGGTCAATGTGGCCTAAATTCAAATTAAATCCAAATTGATTCATACGAAAGACAACATTCATCTTAAATTAGCCAATTGAACATGAATCAACTCATAACCCAAGCCAATTTAGCCAATTTTGATCAAATTGATCAACTTGACCCATTTGACCCATTTGACTCATTTGATTTCAAATGAGCCAAAATCAATCTTAAGCTAAATTAAATTAAATTGATCATACCAAAACACTTCAAATCATTTGAACCTAACCTAAGCCTTGGTTTGACCCAATTTGACCAATTGGTCAACCTAACCTAATCATATGACCCAAATTAAGCCAAATTCTTTGAAATCAACCCATGTCATCTTGGGTGCTGATCAAACCCAACCCAAACCCCCTTGAGATCAGCTCAAAATCAGCCCAACTCAATCAAATCCTTCATGGATCCTCCCTCATATAGGATTCCACTTAATCTCATTTAATCCTCCCATCACTTGCATTAAATTACCCCAATCCATGGCATTCAATGGAGCTGACTCCACAACCCTAAAAGAGGACTTTGGAGCTAGATCCCATGTGAATCGGGAAGTTTTTCGATGAAAATCACCATAAAAATAAACCCAATTGGATGAAATTTTTCCCAAAATCGTGAAAAATCAGCTGAAATCACTATTTTAGTTCGTCCATCTACCAGAACACCTGCCAACCATCGATCCCCAGGATCTGGACGAGATCACACAGTCGCACATTTTGTCCCATCGATCACGCACGACCATTCGACGTCATCGACGACTCAAATCACACGTCGATCACATGTTTCCTCCTTCAGATCAAGTGGATCAGATCTGGACCATCCAATCCTTGATAGGATGATCCAGATCTAATCCATGCATCACTTTCCTATTCGCCCATGATTTCCCTCTTGATTGCTGATGTGACACCATGCTGGCCAACAAGCGCGCGTCACGTGCTAAGCCGGACCGCATGGCGCCGCATGCTAAGTAGGACCGTGTCACCCAATCGTGAGGTGCCATGTGGCACCACATTGCCATGTCAGTGCCGTGCGCGGTGCTGACTAGTTTACGTGAGAAAATCACCTATTTTTTATTTTAAAAATTATTTAAATTGTCTAAAACTTCAAAAATTCATAGAAAATAAAATACTTGATGAAAAATTACAAGCAGAAGCTCGTTGGATTTATCTTTCTATGTGGAATCCAATAAACCTAAAATCATCAAATTTAACTAAAAAGTTTGAGCTGAATTTAAATTTTAGTAAAAACTAAAATTCATTAATTAAATCAAAAATATAGATTATATTAATTTAAAATTTTTAGGGCTCGAAACTGAAGTTAAGATACACCTACCATAAAAATTTCAAGTCAAAAGGATCTCTGAATTAGAAGATATCTGACTCTGAAGTTCAAATGATAAAAATGAATTAATGGGTTTTATAAAAATCATAAAAAATTACTTAAATCAACTAAAACTTTGAAAAATCATAACTAATTATGGAAAGTCTTAATAATACAAATAAATGCTCATTTGGAAGGTATTTTAGAGGAGAATATAATAAAAATATTCTTAATTGATTTTGAATAGTATTAAACCTTAATTTGAGTTTAATTAAAAACTTAATCAGCTTAATTATTTTGTAATTACTCATGTAATTAATTCTAAAGTTTCTGATTGACTAATGGGATGAACTTTATCTTTTATAATTTTCTTGGGATTTATTGCTTGGTTAATTAGGGAAATTATTTATCTTAGTTGTAATTATTTTCTTAATTAATTAGGTGATTAATTAAAATGCAAATTAGTAAGGAAATCATTAATTAAACTTGCTAATCATTATATAACAATTAATGAGCATAGGGAATGAGATTAGGACTTCTTTCCTAATCTTTAGTTCTAAGTCCATTTCATTTGAATGGAAATTAATTAATTTTGGGAATAATGGTTTAATTCATTAATTAAAAATGACTTAATTAATCAAATTAAGATCATAATCATTCCAGAACTCATCTAATTAAGTTCCTTGGCTAGATCTTTAGGTGTTTAATAACCTAAAGCTATTTTAAAAAATTATGGCTAACTTACTATTGACCTCATCATAGGTTTAAGACTCTTATAGACACTAAGAGTTCCTTAGTCTTAATAACACTTAGGTGATCTAACCTAGGGACTTAGAAGAGTTAGCCATAGGGATAGTTTGTGCCTTAGGGATTTAGGAAGACCCGCCTACACTATAGCCCAAACCCAATCCTTGCTTCCTTCCTTCAATCCAAACCTCAAATTCAAATTCAAATTCAAAAATCAAATCTAACTATCTAATGATCGAAATCCATCACCAAATTCAAACTCCAAATCTCTTTTAAGCCCTTTGATTTTATCTTATGGACTTAGCCTTAACCAAATCCAAATCAACCCCAACTCAATTGATTTTATCAATTATCAAATCCAATCTCAAATAAAATTCCAAATCATCAATCAATTCCAATTTTCAAATGATTGAAATCCATGATCAACTCCAAATTCCAAATTCCAAGATTCTCTTCCTAAGCTATATGAACCACCTTCATGTGCTTAGCCAAAACTCCTTCAAATCAACTCAAACTTGGTTGATTTCTTTATAAATCAATCATTCCTTCATTTATACTCATAAATATAAATGAAGCCCACCCTCCAATGACCAAAAATAAATCAAACCAAATCAAAACCCAATTTAACCCTTTCAACCTACATCCCTAAGCTTAATCAAATTTGCTTCCAAATCACTCCAAACTCAAGTGATTTTCTCATGACCCATTTTATCTTCATTTATATTCATAAATATAAATGAAATATAAATTCAAATGACCAAAACCAAGCTCAAACTAAATTAAGTTCCCAAATTTTGCCCCTTTAGCCAAACTTTTGAACCTGGCCAAATGAAACCCAAATCAACTCAAAACTTATGGATTTCTTCATGATTCAATCCTTCCTTCAATCATTGATCTAAATATAAACATAAATCATCATTATCAAACCAAAACCAAGTCAACCTAAATCAAGCCAAAGTTGACCCTTTTGACGTGAAATTGTCATATAAATCAAAACCCCACTTGGCTCCAAACCAATTGCAATTAGATTTATATTTCAATCATAAGTCCATATGTTAGTTCAATTAAACTTAAATCAATCCTGGATCAAGCTAATTGTCCCATTTAGGCTCACTTGACCCAAATCGACCTAAATGACCTTTTGAGTCAAGTTATAATCTAACCCAAATTGGATTGAACTAAGCCCATCTAAACCTCAATCATGATCAACAATCATCATGGTTGGGTCAAACCAAGTCAAACCTAGCCTTTGAACAAGTCAACATTTAGCCCAAATGAAACCCAAACTAGCCAAAACCCACAATATGTCAAATTGATTGAAACCATTGACCCAAACCCATTCATAATCAATGATTGAACATGACCAAGTCATTAATTGAGCCAAACCAAGCCTAATTGGCCACTTGACCTAAGTTGACCCAAATTGGCCTAAAAAGTCAAAATGGGTTAAATCATGATTTAACCCAAATTAAATGCAACCAATGGCTCAAGTTCATCCCAAATCACTTATTGAACTTGACCAAAGCCATGATTGAGCTCAAGTTGACCAATTGGTCAACTTGACGCAACCTAGCCCAAATTGACCCAAATTCAAATTAATTCTAAATTAAACCAAATCAAAGCCTACAACCATTTTCAATCAACCAATTAAACTTGACTCAACACCTAACCCAACCCAATTTGGTCAAATTGGTCAAACTTGACCAATTTGACCCTTCTGAATCCAAATGAGTAAAATTCAAACCTAAGCCAAACCATATTAAATTAGTTACACCAAAACATTCCAAATCATGATTTAGACCTAACCGAAGCCTTGGTTTGACCCAATTTGGCCAATTGGTCAACTCAACCCAATGTGAACTCAATTGAACACTTTTGCCCAAATTTAGCTAAACCACTTCAAGCCACCCTATGGAACCTCTTTGGTTGATCAAACCCACTCCACATCAGCCCAAAAGCACCCTTAAATTTGCCTAAATCCATTTGAAACCAAGCCAAAGGGGATTGACCAATATGCAAAGCCATTTGCATTGGATCCTTACCATAAGTGGAAAAGTCCACTTTGATATTTCCATAACAGCCATCAAGAGGCCAAATGAAGCATTCTTAGAGCTTCTTAGCCCACTCTAAACCCCCTAGCCTTTTCCATGGACCAAAGGATCCATGCTTCTTCCCTCTCATCCATGGCTGAACCCATGGACACAATGAAGAGAAATCCCACCCCACCACTCCATATCTTCCCTTGGAGCTCTTGTCACTGCTTTGACCAACCCAGGCGAGCCATGTGGCACTGACGGTGACACCTCTGACGGCCCGATGGTGGCCAATCGATGAGATTTATGAATTCAATCCCATCCATCCACCTGGCTTAATTATGGAATATACTACCTCAATTCGAGTGGAGAATAAGAAAACATTGCATTCTCTGAGTCCCCAAGCCCATTTCAAACTCCCTTAGAGTAATTCCAAGGATCCCCAACCTCTCCTCGAATGGCCATTGTCATTCCCGTGCGTAAACTGAAATAGGACACCCATCCCTCAAGCAATACTCCCTCTCCACTAAACCAAATCCAAATTCCTCTTAGCCACACCATCCTCATACCCAATCGAAGCCAACCAAACCATCTCCAAGCCTTCCAAAGCACCAGAGGTGTGAGTTCGATCGAAGCTGAGGCATGCGCATGCGTGGATTGGTCAACTGAGCACCCTAGGCCAAATTCAGCCTAGACTTCTTTAACAGGACCTCGCCTAAACTAAGCGAAGCTACCTCCGGTGTTACACCACCGAACATTAGCTCCAGTGAGGCAATTCCTCAAAACCATAGCTTTAGGCCTCTATGTGTTGGTCTTTTGTGAAAGAAATCTCTATGTCAAAGGATTTCAACCGTTGGATGTGATTCTAAGCTCCATTAGATGGTGTAATATCCATTTAATCCCAATCCAAGCTCAGGTGAGCTTGGATCGAACAAAGAAAGACTGACTGTACTCATCTTTTCCCCTTGCAAATGGGATGGATCACGAGCAGTCCATCTCGCGTGATCAAGATGAACGACTTTGATCAAATCTCACGGTAGATCCTTTGATTTCTCCCTTAACTCATAAATTAAATCATGGTCATTCAATCTTAGATTGGAAGACCCACAGAAGCGCGGCCGAGCCGAATGTGACCATAAGTCAATCCCATCGTACACGTGGAAAGCGCCGCCACATTCGACGGATTAAGTGCTTAATTAGGGCTAATTAATTAGTTTTTAATTCTGGAACTTCCTAAAATCATAACTAATTGTAGAAAAATCCAAAAAAAAAAAAATACAAACTTACGCTCATTTTGAAGATATTTCAGAGGAGAATCTAGAAAAATTATAATTAATTGATTTTGAACAGTGACTTTGGCTTAATTAGGATTTTATCAAAATCTAATTAGCTTAATTATAACTTAATTAAGCACTCAATTAATCTAAATTTAATGTGGATGTTTAGGGGGATGACCTTTGCCTCCCCTATTTTTCTGGAATTTTATTGATTGCTTAATTAGCAAAATCATTTGAGTATGCCATAATCGTCATTTTAATCCAATTAATTATAATTAAGGAATGAATAGTGACTTGATTAATCATTTGAACATAATTAGCCCCGTTGAACAGTAAGATCACTTAGGGAATGTGATTGGGGGATACTTTTGCTAATTCATTTCTTAAGCCTTCCTTATCTTTAAAAATCAAATTAATTAATTGATTAATTAAGTAATTAATAAACAAATAAGGAAATCAAAACCTAATTGAATATTTAAATGATTTAGGGATTAGGATTGAGACCTTACCCTTAATCTTTTCCCCTAAGTTAATTCCATCATCCAAATTAAAACATAACCAAGACATTTAATCAATTCATTAAAAGCTTAATGAAATTAAAATTAAAAATCAATTCATCCTCACCTATGAAACCTTTAATTGATCTTGGGTAGCTCCTTGGGTGTTCAATAACCCATGGAGAGAGATAATGAAATTATGATTGGCTCACATGTGTGAGAAAATCTTAAGAGTAATTAAGTGAGATCCCTTTAATTAACTATTAATCATAAGCCAATTGCATTAGGTCACTTTCATTTCTTAGGAGCATTACAAATTTACTTTTCATTTGGTTGCATATCATATTGGCTTATTATTAATTAGTTAATTAACTTAAGGTGATATAAGTACGGGATAATTAATTCATTTAATTTATACCTTAACCTAATCAAAACAAAAAATTGACTTAAAATTTTTTCATTAAACCAAACTAATTCACACATGAGGAAATTGTTAAGGATTAGCAAACCTCTCTCATAATTTCTAAATGAAGTCAAATTCAAAGATAAAAAGATAAAAATGCCTTTAAAGAATTTTGGTTCATTTTAATAACCTTATTTAATATGATTGTCCGTAGGAATTAATTGGGGTGCATGCAATCATGTGTTTACATTCCATCATTTCTTTCCAATCATGCTAAATATTGTGTGTTTGAAAAGTAATTAAATAAAATATTTTCTTTTATTCCAAATTGAATGTGTTAGCTAAAACTAAGAATATGAGTGGCTATTATCACTATTAAACCAAAAATTATTTTCAAAACCTATAAATAAATTATTACAAATGAAGTAATGCTAATTACAAATACTTATAAGCTTGCATATGATGATAGCATAAGATGTGTACTATGAAGTTCTCTTTCCTTCTCTTAACATGGATTCACATAGTATTTGTAAGTATATAATTCATTTGAAAAGAACACAACACTTGCCTAAATCTATTCCTATGCATCTCACTATGATAAGACTTGGAAGGGTTTTCATATTACACATGTAAATCATACAACCAAATTAAACATAATTTATTCCATGATTCATTATCCATTTAGTTCTTTTTTTCACATTCATATGTATTTGAGAAAAATGGTATATTAGTCTGGACATCCCGGGGCTGCGAGGCTTTAAGTAGTCATAAGTAGATCTTGTACCTTACGCCCCTAGTGTAGAAAATAATGGCGTCGTACTTACTTAAAACTCTTATACATATGCATGTGTAATGTGGCCAATGAATGAGAATAAAAAATCAAATAAATAAAATATAACTTTTGCATTGATTTTCCTATCCTTATAGTTATTCATACATTTACATGTATCTCAAATTAGTATGGACATCCAGGCGGAGGTTTTTAAGTAGCCCTAAGTATGTCTTGTACCTTACACCCCTAGTGTAGAAAATAATGGTGTCGTACTCACTTATAACTTTTATAATGTGAATGTGTATTTAGCTAATGGATGAAAATCTCTTATTTCTACATGACAAAGGCATGCATTCATAATTCAATTAACAAATGAGATATTCAGATTTCTAAATACATTTCTTTACATTCATCATCAAAGTATGCTAAGATTTCAATTGCATGTATAGGTATGCTTAAGATCATTCATATGCATGATAGACATGATGGAAAGAAATGGACGAGTGTGTGTTATGTGATAGTAATCCATCCTAATTAATCCTAAGATGCCTTTCTTATTGCATATGGCTATTTAGGATGAATCTAAACTTAGGGTTATTTAAAACATAATAAACCATTCACTAAAGAAGTTCATTAATCAATTTACCTTAAAAATTACTTAATGTAGGGATAAAAGAGAGACTCTCCCTCTCTTTTTTCTCTTTATAATACTTAGTTGCTAAGTGTAGGCTACATGAAATAAAAGGAAATATTAAATAAAATCCCCAAATCAACTAAACCACTTAAAGAGAAATCAACCCTTCATGAATTAAATCTCTCACACTTAGCAAATCATAACTTTAAAGCCTAGTTAGGACATACCACACAAGTTCTAACACATGCACATTAAGCTAAGTCACCATCTCTAGCTTTACGTTAGGGTAGTGCATAGTTTGATGAATGTTTAGTTTTGTGATATATTATTTTAGACTGGATGTTAGGGTGTATATGCGTAGCTTGAATGTTAGGCCAATATTAACGTAATCATGTTTTATGTATGCTTAAGGGCGCTAATAAAAAATACTTTTTTTTCTATGTAGGTTGCTTATCCCCTAAGCATAGCCCAAGTTAGGACTGGTGGACTTGGTTACCCATGTGTGGGATGCTAAGTCCAAATTATTCCTATAAATGCTTGGATTGTATGGTGTGTTAAGCTAATATTTATTTTGTAGGTGTAGATACATTTACTTTCCTTCTTTTTAATATAAGTTTTGCATTAGGATTAGGGTAAGTGTTATGGGGATTAAGGATAAGCATTGGTTATAAGATCATGTCTTATATACCATGTGATGCCTCTGGAGCAAACAACATCCCAATCAAGCCAAAAGAAAGAAAGAAATGGAGCAAATAAAAAAATGATGAAATGAAAGATGAAGCGCGAAGAATGAAGGATGAAGAATGAAGACCCCCATAACACTTATCATTTTATAACCGTAATTATTCTTTCATTGTACGGGGATGTATAAGGGTAGAGCTCAACTACCCACATTTTTTTTGGGTTACGATGGCCGACGATTGGCCTCCTTTTATTCTTTCGCGATAAATTTTAAAAATTGATGTTTTGTTTAGCTTATGCATTAGAAATAGCATGCCTTTTATAGTTTCTTTATGATCGGTGATTGTTGTGTCCCCATTAGTTATAAAGATAAAAATAAATTTTCTATTCTATTAACAACTCATAACTAAAATTTTAAAATAATTCATAATCTCACATAAAAGCTTAGGAATTAAATCAAGAAAATAAAATTTTTAGCAACCCCTTAGCTGGATGATTGAATGTATAATATCATGCATGTCATATTCTTCCACTCTTGCTAAGAGAGAGTTTCCATCTATGCCAGAGAATAAGGGCTTAACCTGTAAGAGTCTTTGATGGAAAGATACCTCTTTCTCTCATGATTTAGCCCACAATCAATTTCTCATGCATTTAGGTATACAAAATCCTATAGCCCGTGTCAAAGTAAAATGTCCAAAATCAAATAAAACTTGCCAAAATTTACATTATATTTAAGTCATTACTCATGCCCTTCATGATCTAGTCTCTTAGGGAGTGAGTTTAAGGACTTAGTTTCTTTTCTAAGTAAATAACAGCCTAACCATCTTGCAAAGCATATAACTTGCCTGCATGGATTTAAAGAGGAGAGTTAGGCTACCACTCGTGGTAATAAGCCCGAAGCGGGTGATTTTACTCTCTCTTATGGAGGTAAATCATATGCCCACTCTCGCCTTAGATTTAGGTCATATTTTAGCCCTCGCCAAAGCTCCCTAGATTTAGGATCTGAGGTTATTATTTCCCTTTGCGGGCTATAAGCATAAATCCTCACCTCTTAGGCATTTCTACAATCTTGTATTATGGAATTATAAGTCCTAGATTTCTAATAAAAATTTAACTCAAATAGATAAATCTTATCAAATTCAAATATATAAAGCCCAACCATAGGATATATTGGAGTGCTCACTAGACTTTCTAGTATCATGAGCACTCCCTACCCATCTCCCTTGGTTTTGATAAGAACTCTTCCCTTTTGATCTCTCCCACTTGATTTTCAAAAATATAATTAATCCTTTGATTGTCCTATCTTTGAATTCTTTGGGGACAATAGTTTCCTACTTTAATCAAGAGCATTCTTAAGGGATTCAATTTCCTTAAGATGTAATTAATTATGGAGGCTTGCCTTCATAAGAAACTTAACGAACCCAATTTAAATAAATCCTATTTTACTTTTCCATGTAAAGTAGAGAAAAAATCTCTGGTATATTCAAAGACCCATCATGCCTTAGGAGTCCTTATTAGGTGATTAGGTCCACTATAGGGTAGTGACTTATATATCCCAAGATAGTACACTATTTCTTTAATGTCATACTCGATTACCCTAATAAGTACATCTGCAAATCTGCGTGGTGTCCCCTTACACAAACACACCTAACACAAAAATAAACACTACAGATTTTTCTAGCGACTCCGTTGGGGATGGTTCCTCTCTCCATCTCTAGTAGATGACTGTTGTCTCCAAGCATCGATAGTGGACTTATATTTTATATGAATCTGAGACTATCTTTCTTTCTGTTGGCACTTTGCTTATTTCATTCTTAAGCAAAGTTAGCCAACATCCTTTAAGTTTTAGGACCTCACTGTGTTGGCCTTGAAACCCCTGTTGGGTTCCCCAATAGGTGAAAACATAACTTATCAATAAAAGGGGAGATAATAAAAATTTAGAATCTCCTCACAACTAGCTTGGTGAGGTGAGGTTCATCATAAAATTTAAAGAAAATAATTCCTTTCACAAAAATCACACTTTCAAAAAGCACCTTTCAAGAAACTCACATAATCACAAAATCAAAACCCCTCCATGATTGCTACATGGAGGTTCTTTTCAAAAGCAAATTATGCCATGCTGATTCCCACTTAACATATCCAAATTAATTAAGTGAGGATCCCTATTTGAATCAAACATAAATTTGACCTTCACTTAACAATTTCAATTTATTAAGTGAGGATCTCTATTTGAATAAAAACATAAAATTTGACCTTTACTTAACAATTTAAATTTGTTAAGTGGGGGTCTCATTTTTAGAACATAAAATTTGACTTTCACTTAACAATTTCAATTTGTTAAGTGGAGGTGGTCTCATTTTTAAAACATAAAATTTGATCTTCAGTTAACAATTTTAATTTGTTAAGTGTAGGTCTCATTTTCAAAACATGAATTTGATCTTTGCTTAACAATTTTAA
Organism: Cymbidium sinense; assembly: GCA_021442155.1. Taxonomy (NCBI): domain Eukaryota; kingdom Viridiplantae; phylum Streptophyta; class Magnoliopsida; order Asparagales; family Orchidaceae; genus Cymbidium; species Cymbidium sinense. Next base: position 28,185,300 of record CM038232.1, on the reverse strand, counting down.
TTTGTTAAGTGAGGGTCTCATTCTCAAACATGAATTTGATCTTCACTTAATAATTCCAATTTGTTAAGTGAGCGACTCATTTTCAAAACATAAAATTTGACTTTCACTTAACAATTTCAATTTGTTAAGTGAGAGTCTCATTTCCAAAACATAAATTTGACCTTCAAAAGGGTGGCTCATTTTCAAAACATTTGACCTTCACTTAATAATTGCAATTTGTTAAGTGAGGGTCTCATTTTTAAAATTCTAAATTTGACTGTCAATTAACAATTTCAATTTGTTAAGTGAGAGTCTCGTTTCCAAAACATAAAATTTGACTTTCACTTAACAATTCCAGTTTGTTAAGAGAGAGTCTCCATTTCAAAGAAAAATACATTTAGGCTTTCACTTAGCATATGCAATATTGCTAAGCAAGACTTTCAAAGCATATGTTTGGTTGTATCTAGCACATCAAATTTGTTAAGTAAGAACCACATAATCATGCCATATTAGATTTCCACTTAACATACCAAATCTATTAAGTGAGAATCCCATTCTGAAGTCATATCATACTTTGATTTCCACTTAACACACCAAATTGTTAAGTGGGAATCCAACTTTCAAAAATATATCAAACACATTTAAGCTTTCACTTAATATATCAAATTTGTTATGTGAAAGTCTCATTTTCAAAGGAAAATAAATATATCTCATACACATTTGGGGCTTTCAGTTAACATATCAAATTTATTAAGTGGGACTCACAAATCAAACACATGTGGCCTCTACTTAACATAATAAATTTGTTAAGTAGGAAGCCCCATTTTTAAATCAAAATATCACATAATCAAATCTTCACAAGAAAAAAAATATTTCAAACACACAATCACAACCTCTTCTTAGCATACCCAAATTTGCTAAGTAGAGGTTCTTTCAAACTATTCATATTTTTAAATAAGAAACATAAAACACAAACAATCTTCAAAAAGAAAGAATTCTCTCCTCAAAATTTTGAACCCCACCCAACCTACTTAAATTGGTTGAGCATGGGTTCTAAAATCAAAAATCAAATGGCAAAAGACTCTCCTCCAAAACATCCAAATCTCTCCAATGAACCCCACTTGATATATTTAAATTATTGAGTGTGGGTTCAAAACTCCAAACTTTTATTACTTGCCTAGAACAAATATCAAGGCAGAAATATGATACAAGTTATATTTCAACAAATGAAGACATACAGCTCAGAGCAGTCAATACAGTCTTTGCAATCTTCACACATGGCCTCTCAAAAGTTTGTTTTCACCTTTCCGTTTGGGATGGATTTGGCCTTGGATCAGGCCAACCTCCCTTAGATTGACTCCACCCATCTAGTGTTCTTTGGCCGAGGATTTGAGGGAGCTGCATCACCTGTGAGGGGGTGACCCTCACCACTATTAGCCAGGATGAGGTGGCTAGGCAAAAGCAAATCATCTGCATCGACCTGCCTTCTAACACCGAGTATCCTTCCTTAAAGAGGAAGGCAGTTGAGGTTCCACTAGTCAGTCTAATTTCTACTCAGTCAGTTGTTCCCACTGCTCAGGTTCTTGCTAGCACATCCTCATTGGTCCCCTCTAAGGGGAAGGCTATCTTAGCTTCAGAGATAGCCTCCCCTACCTTCGAGGTAAGATCTAGCTCTCACACGCCTTGCTCAACCATACACAGTGTTGAACATAATGACGTAACAAGAGCCATAAGATCAAGCGACACCACGAGTGTGCCACCCAAGAGATGGATGACACATCTCACATTATAAAGGAGGGTTCTCCTCGTGAGGTTTTCCCATTGCTAACTAGCAACTAGTTCCACCCCCTCTCGACATTAGACAAAGAGGAGGACTATCAGAGGATAGTTGCATTGCCTCCACCTCCTTCATACCATGAGGTTTCGGCTAGGGACAGGAGGAAGTCCTATGTCGGTATATGGATGATATTACAACAGGTAGACAGGGCACATGGACATTCAGAGTCTGGTACATTATTTAACTTGAGGTCGATCATCCCTAGGAGTGTTACCAGGCACATTCGTAGTGACACAGCATCAGAGGCTCGAGTAGCAGCCGGGAGCTGGAGCATGGAGGTTCGCCAAAACCACTCTACTCTAGTTGATTTCTCCAATCATTGGGCCAATGTATAGGACCGATAACAGTGCGTACCACTAGTCATAAGGGAAAGCCAAGTGGAGCTAGTTATCTCCACCACACCGATCCAATCCTCACCCATCATCACCAGTTCAAGTCCCACCATCCATCGTGCCTACAAAGGCATAGAAGATAATATCTAGGGAGAAGAAATCCCCCTTGGTGATCTGGCTATGGCCAAAGGATCCCACTTCATCTAGTCTATTGACTGAGGTGAGGACGAGTTCACCTACTCGACCTCCTTCTTCAATCTTGGTGAAGAAGGAGTGGTGACCTTGTAGCATTGTAATCATACCACCACCGCCGCCACCATCAGAGCCAGTGGTGGCAACAACTGTAGAAGGGGAAGGGGACAGTTCTGCAGTCCCCATGGTAATGGATCTTTTTAAGGACACTACTCTGCCCATGAGCAGTTATGAGCATATTTCTTCCAACAATCATGACCCTCCTAGAGTCAGCACACTAGTGATAGGTAGTCTCTATGGTGCTTCTTCTACCGTGAGCATTGATCGACATGGTTAGACTTCTTCCCTATATGAGATTCTAGCACAGTACTTTACAGAGAAGAGAGAACTTATAGGGAGTGACCGTTCAGAGTGTGAGGAGGGAAATGTCAGCTTCGATCCAGATGAGGATGATCTCCTTGAGGATTTGACTAAAGTTCACATAGTTGATACGAGGGGGTCCCTTTATAAGGATCAACATAATTAGGAAGTATTATAGTTAAAGAAGATAATGCTGTCCATTCAACTATGCACCTCCTCCACCAGCTTAGGTAGAGGGATGATCATATTGATCAAATGGTGATGAAGATCGGGGAGTTGATGGCAGTGGTGTCAACATTATAGAATTCAGCTTCAGTTTCATAGTCTTCTTTCATAGTGGCTGACAGAGCAGAGTTGGCATATACTTTAGATCACCCTAAATGCATTCCTATAGAGGGAGACAGTGGCAGCCTGCATAGAAATGTAGTGGATAGCACCTCCATACATGAAAAAGACATCAAACACATGGTGGAGAAATAGGTGAGGGATGCGTTGGCGCAAGCCCAAGGTGGCTCATTTGTTCCAAAGGGTAGACACTTCCCGGAGGAATTTGATGGTGTCCAATACCTTAAGGGCTTTGTGCCTCCATCCTTCAAATTTTTTGATGGCAGTGGGAACCCCCGACAGCACATAACATAGTTTAGAGCCGAATGTTGCAATGCCAGTGGCAGTGATGCACTGTTATTTTGCCTCTTCGTCAGTAGCTTGACAGGCATCACATTTGATTAGTACGCTAAACTACCCAATGGTTCAGTGAAGATATTTGCTGAGTTGGAGCAGCTCTTTATTAAGAGAAATGTTGGAGCTCAACAAAGGGTAATTGTGGGCAATCTCGTTGTAGCTCAACAGTACTCTGGTGAGTCCCTTATTGATTACATTCTTAGATGATATAATTTAAGTATGAAATGAACCATAGATGTATAAACAATATGCCATTAACATTCTACTCAAGAATATTCATGGCCCGATTGCCTTCATGTTTAAAGGATTCACCATTAAGACCTTTGAGAAATTAATCAACAAGGCGGCTAGTCTACAAGGAGAGGCCAAACATTTATCTTTTCAAGATTAGTGAGGCAAGCCTAGACCACAGTAGGCATTTGAGAAAAAGCCAGGGGTAGTTATAATAGTTGATAAGGGGAAGCATCCAGCCATGGTTCAGTCAGATAGACCTCGAGCTCAGCAGCCTCCTCTACCACCTCCTTTGCCACTACCTCGGCCGTCATATTGACCACCTCAGTTGCCACAGTGGCCTCCACTATTACCTGCTCAGTAGTATCCCCATCCACAACATCAGCAGCAGTATTCTTATCCACAACCATGTAACTATTACTTACCTACTTTTGCTGACAAAATGAATAAACCTTATTCATTCAAAAGGAAGGTAGTTAGGAAGATCTTTAAGAACCTCTTAAAGAAGCCTGATTCTCAGTTACCAGAGCCTAGGAGGGAAGGATGTGGGTAAGAGTCATGATCCAAACTTTTACCCCTACCACTGCATGCTAGGTCATATCTTAGAAGATTGTTTTACCTTTAAGGACTAGCTTGAGCATAGCTACAAGTCGAGTGCCATTGTCATCCCTAAGGAATACCTACTAGAATAACTCTCTAGTTCTATTAGAGAAATCCTTGGGGACACATGTGATCTTCTCAAGATAGAGGAAGGTTGGGATATCTCCCTATCCTGAACCTCCAAAAAATAACTTCTAAGATCAGAAAGTTACCCTTATAGGTGCCTAAAGCAGCTCAAACCTCCAACTCTAAAGAAGGTTTGCAAGTTGCTAAAGACAACTTGAGGGAGGTGGAAGCCCATCAGTAGCAGTGATAGCTTCCACTTGCCCGGAATAGCATATTAGCACAATCACCGATCGAGTCTAGCACTCCTTTCACAGTTGCAGCCACAGTTCCCTCAGCTAGTTCTTCTAGCAGTCATACTGTATCAACAGAGGGGGTTCCAAATACCTCACTTCGCTCAGTTTACTTGATTTATATTTTGTACCTTCATCTAAATTTAAGAAATTAATGAAGAAGAAGACTAATTCTACTTACATTCTCTATACATTTGATGATCATGATGATTTTATTCCTATAGATTTTAATCCACTCCTTTCTGATTTTGAAATGGATTATCCATTCCTAAATCACCCGGGTTTACCCATTGAGATAGATTTGGAGTCATCTGACTCCGATGACCCTATAGGAGAAGTTGCAGGTGAACCTGATGAGCAGGTAGAACTTTTCATTAAATCATCTCATGAAGTCATTGAAGTTAACCTTTTTAGTGGCAAAGTTTTTCCTCCTAGGGTAGCACCTCAAGATAAGGGTGAATAAGTCATTGGTTCCAGCGATCAAGAAGCCCCTCTACAAAATGCTCCACCTATGGACATGCTTGTGGAGGACCAACACAAAGTTAACTACAATGTCCTCGCTCACATAAGAAAGTTTCTAGCTAAACTAAGCATATATGATACCCTTGTCTTATCCAAAGAGATGAGGGAGTCATTGATCAAAGCCCTTCTTGATATAGAAATATGCTTAGCTCAACTGACCATTATTGGAGAGGAGGCATGTATTTCAAGAGAAGCCCGTGGAGTTACATTCACCAATGAAGACCTTCTTTTGGGGACAATGGATCACAACTGTGCCCTCTACATCATAGTGAATATGGGCAAATTCAGACTCTCCACGGTGTTAGTTGATCAAAGTGCATCAGTGAACATTATGAGTCTAAAAACCCTTGCCTGCTTAAGGATTGACATCTGAACTCTGAGGAGATTGGATGATATTGAGAGGATTCAACGAACAAGGCAAGAGGGCTTTAAGCTCCATAGTGTTACCACTAGAGATAGATAACTAGAAGATAGAAGCCAAGTTCTACATAATTGATTCAGATACATCTTTTGCTAATTTGCTCGGTAGGCCTTGGATACATGCAAATAACATAGTTCCATCTTCTTTGTACTAGTGCATCAAATTTAGAAGAGGTGGAATTGAGAATTGTGTCAAAGAAGACTTGAAGCCATTCTTAGTTAGAGAGGTCGAGATTTATGAAGATGCAGCCTATTATCTTTCTCTAAATCAAAAAGTTTATTCTCCTGAACTTGGTGAAAGTTCAAAATCAAAAGAAAAAATAATAAAAAAAAGAAAAAGAAATTGAAAAAGAAAAATAATAGAAGAAAGGAAAAGAAAAAGAAAGCACAAGTGAGTGAGAATCAGACATGGAGGAAGAGATGGAGTCAGATGTTAGATTCTATCCATAGTTTGTTCCTCCATATGAACACATGGGTAGGGTGACTCGACCCCCACTAGGTAGAGAAAGAGGTGAATTTAGAGGCAGTTCTAGAGGTGGAAGACCTCATTGCTTGTGGCTAGCCGGTAGGAGCTATGTTCCCGCTCACAGGAGTACCCCTGCTATCCACATAGACTTACAATCCAGTTTGAAAGATGAGTCTCATATGATTAGCACGCCAACCAACCCCTCTCAGCGGGTCCCTTTGGAGGTGACGTTCGAGCCAAATAGTGTTGAAGACCAGACCTCCAAGCAAAGCATGAATATATCCAAATCATCATTATGTCGAACAGTCAGGCAGTAGTTGGAAACTTCAGCTCTAACCTCACTTTCCTCCTAGAAGTTGAAGGTTTGGTACTTAAGGAGGCCCCCAAGTCATCCACAGAGGTCAGGCCGAAGAGGTTTTTGTTGGGAACATCATCCTAAAGTCAAGATACCGATGTAGAACTTGAGGATGATTCATATAATGATTTAATACAACTACCTCTTGATTGGTATTCTCTTTGTGTTATTAACTTAGCAAAGAAGGGATTAATCCCACATACTTGATCTAAACACAGGTTGAACTACTTGAAAAAACTATGGGACAACCAAAGCAGATACTCTCAATCAAGATTAGAGGATTCACATATGGTGTTCATGACGATGACACCATTGCCTAATCACCACTCATTTGGTGTCGATAGGTTCTTCTCAAATCATGCTAACTCTTATGAGAAGGCATGTTTAGAAACTTTGATGACCCAAATGAGCCTGAAATCAAAGATGCACCACTAGAGTTTGAAGAAGAAATCAGATCAACCATTGACGAACTCAATGAAATCAACTTGGGGACAAAAGAAGATCCATGCCCGACGTACATCAGTTGCTTATTAAATGAAGAAGAAACTAATGACTTAGTTAGGCTATTAGCTGAGTTTAAGGATTGCTTCGCATGGAGTTATGAAGAAATGCTCAGTTTATCTCCTGACGTAGCAGTCTACAAACAAACGTAGCAGTAGAACCTAATGTTAACCCCATCAAGCAAGCTCCTAGACACATGTAATTAGGCATTGAATAGCAGGTCACTTCTAAAATCAAGAAATTGATCGATGTCAACTTTATCAGAGAAGAAAAATATCTCACCTGGTTAGCCAGTGTCATCCTAGTTAAGAAAAAGAATAGACAAATTTGCATATGTGTCGATTTTAGGGATCTAAATAAGGCATGTCCTAAAGATGAATTTCCACTTTCTATACCAGAATTGATGATGGACATTGCCTCATCTCATGCAGTATTCTCCTTTATGGATGGGTCATCTGGCTACAATCAAATTAAGATGGCCCCCGAGGATGAAAGAAACACTATTTTTTGAACCTCGATCGGAATCTATTATAAGGTCATGCCCCTTAAAATGCGGCTACATACCCCATGACTCAGATCTTCAATGAACTCATTCATCATCAAGTTGATTGCTATGTTGATGATATAGTAGTTAAAAATAAAGAAATAGAAGATCATCTCTTCGACTTGAGAGTAGTTATAAACAGTTAAGATAATTTAACCTCAAAATGAATCCCCTGAAGTGTGCATTCAGAGTAGCTTCAGGAAAATTTCTTGGGTTTATTATCTGACACTGGGGAATAGAGATCAACCCAAAGAAGATCAAGGCTATCTTAGAAATGTCACCCCCTAAAAGTCTAACTCAACTCAGATCATTCCAAGGACTGTTGGCATATCTAAGATGCTTCATATCCAACTTATTAGAAGATGCCATTCTCGACTTGTCAAAAGGATGCCAAGTTCAAGTGGGATGATAAGTGCCAGGATGCCTTTGAAGACATCAAGCACTACCTGATGATGCCGCCAGTTCTAGCAACCCCTATCCCGGGCAAGCCATTGATCCTCTACACCGTTGCATTAGACGACTCCCTTGGCACTTTGTTGGCACAAACCAATGATGAAGGGAAAAAAATGCTCTCTACTTTCTCAATCATCATCTAATTCCTGCAAAGACAAACTACCCACCTATTGAGAAGCATTGCCTAGCTTTAATCTTTGCATCCTAAAAGCTACAACATTACATGCTTTCTCACAAGGTAAATATGATCTCTAGAATGAATTGACTATAATATATCATGACATGGCCAATGTTATCTGGACGGTTGGTACGATGGTCCATAATTTTATCACAATTTGACATCACATTCATATTCCTCTTTACTGTGAAAGGATAGGCACTAGCAGATTTCTTAGCAACACACCCACTTCCTGCTGATTCTCTGCTTAGCGATGACCTCCTCGATGAATAAATCATGAACTTAGGGGACACTAACATTCACCATTGGGAGATGTATTTTGATGGTGCAGCTTCCTCTCAAAAAGGAGAAGGACCACGATCTACTCTTCTAAAGAAGGTAGGGGTAGGAATAGTCCTCCTAACTCCGGACTGTGATGTGATGAGATTCTCATATTATCTTTCCAATCCATGCACCAACAACGAAGCTGAATATGAGGCTCTGATTATCAATTTGGAGTTATTCATTACATTATGCATCCAGAGCATCAACATCTTCAGGGATTCTGAGCTTGTCATCAACCAAATCGTTGGATCTTATAAAATTCTAAAGCTTAAACTCCATCATTACCACAAGTCACCATGGAGTTATTGGCTCAAATCCCAGAGGTCGCTATTTAGAAGATTACTTGAGGAGATAATGCTGTAGCAGATGCATTGGCCAAGCTCACTAAGGAGTTGGCATGCCTAGAAGATGAGTCCATTCCAATAAAGGTTTAAAATAGACAAGTCTTATCCTTTATTGATGTTAAACTCATCGAGAGACTCTCTCTTAAAGGTGAGGTTATCATTGCCAAAGAGGATGATGAGTCAGATTGGAGGCAACCATTCATGGATTACCTAAACATAGGAAAACTACCTCAAGAGAAGTCATTTGCCCATCAGGTGAAACAGAGAGCTCTTTCATATGCTCTTGTGGGCGGCACTTTGTATCGACATTCTTTCATAAGATTGTGGCCAAGGTACATTCAAGTTTATGTGGAGCTCATCAGTCTGGTCCAAAGATGAAAGCCAAGATCAAAAGACTAGGATTCTATTGGCCCGTAATTATTACAGACTGCATGGATGTAGTTAGGAGATGCCACCAATGTCAGGTGCATGATGTGGTCCTGCATCAACCACCCAACATTCTACATCCTACATTGGCCTCATGTCTGTTTGAATGTTGGGCATTGACATAGTGGGTCTGATCGATCCTCCTTCTTCCAAGGGTCACTAGTTCATCTTAGCTGCCATCGACTACTTTTCTAAGTGCGTTGAGGCAATCCCACTTAGAGAGGTCACATCTCAACATGTGCTCTAGTTTTTTAAGAACCATATCATATATAGGTTTGGGATGCCTCAATAAATTATATTTGATAATGGTACTACTTTCAAGAGCACCAAAATCAATAGCTTTTCCTGAAGATGCAACATAGATTGGACATATTCTACTATATACTACTCGAGGGAAAATAGTCTAGTAGAAGCATTCAGTAAAACTCTCATCCAAATATTGAAGAAGACACTCAATGACAACAAAAGTATAAGTTGGTTGAAGCCGTGGCCCGCACACATATAGGACTCCAACTCAATCTACCCCATAATTGTTAGTGTATGGGTCCGAAGCTGTTCTACCACTTGAAGTCTAACTCCCATCACTAAGGATAACTGTGGGTAGTAAGATTACTACAGCGTAGAACACCAAGCTGTGGTTAGAAGAGCTCAAAGGTTTAGAGGAGAGATGCTTCAGGGCATGCTAGAACCTTAAGTTGTACAAAGCCAAAATGATTCAAGCTCACAACAAGTTGGTCCGTCCTAGAGCTTTTCAAGTAGGAGAGCTTGTTTTAGTTCTTAGGAGACTAATTATTGCCTGTCGAAAGATGGGAGGCAAGTTTGAACCCACTTAGGAAGGCCATTTCATCATAGAAAAGGCCTACCAAGGAGGATCTTATCAACTTATAAACTGTAAGGGAGAGCGCACTGTGCTTTCAATCAACAGGCTCTACCTAAAGAAATATTATCCATAAATCTTGCTTAAAAATAATCATCAATAAAACTTCTGTTCATATTAAATTCCACCTCTTATGTGTTAGAAACATCTATTGCTTGAAAACCACCACGATGTGTTTAGGGTAGGCATAAGAGAACCCAAGCGACATCCCATCCCTCCACAACACAAACATAAATCACATTCGATCCTCCAATGCTATTAAGTTAGATGTAAGAGAACCCAAGCGGCTTCCTTTCTTAGTGGAGTCACATTTCTACGTGCTTAGGATAGGTATAAGAGAAGCCAAGTGGCATCCTATTCCTTCTTTCACAACACAAATAAACACATATCTTTTGTCTTGAGCTACTTTGATGTGGGAGCAAGACCCCATGGAATCTTACTAGTATGTCACCCTAATAATCATTTGTCCAGCGGATGTGAGTTCCTGCACTTTCTTCCTAACTTGACCACTATAAACTAATGAGCACCTTGTTAGTTTGGTAGGTCTTACTGTGCAACCAGTAAGCTACCCCGTGTTGACTTTGTTTAAGAGGATGTAAGTGTAACTATCCATTATGCATTAACTAGGTCGAGTATATTTGAGGTTTAGGATAAGCCCCCCAGAGGCTCCTTTCCTACTGACTACTTCAAGCTTGGTCCTTAAGCAGGACTCCTCACTTAGTAGTTACCCTAGATTGGATAGCCCCTATCGAGCCAGAGACAGTCTATCCCGACGATCAGTTCCACTTTGGAGAGATGTAAGTCTACACACCTTCAGATGATTGTTAAATTGACGCACCTATTGGTTGGTCATTGCCACATTGACGACTCACCCGGGATACACCACTCTTGGCAGATGTGAGTCCCCGTGCTTTCTCCTTGAGTTGGCCACTGAATACCTACAGGCTTTCTTTTATAAGGTTTTGGATAATGACCCTAGTGGCACCTCCCCTGTGGGCACTCTATTTGGATCACGTCCTTAGTGACCCCATTTAGACACTACCCCGATTACTCTTGGATTGGACAGTTCCCCCTTCTTAGTAGCCACCCCTATGGATGGAGAATTTGTCTTGCCGATATATAGATTCTCCCTTAGTCCAGTAAGTCTGAGATTGGAGTAGGCTGATATGAGCTCCTTCTCAGTGGGGTCCCTCACAAACCAACAAGGTCCACGATAACATAAAATAAATAAAATATATCTTCGGTTGTGGATTAGGAATTCAAGCCCTAGTGGTCCCTTTCCCAAGTAGGCATCCTATCTTTAGGGCTGTGTCAGCAAAACTCCTTATAGGAATTACCTGATTACTTTGAGTTGAGATAAGTCCCTAGGTCGTCACTCTCTTAGTACCCTTAAGTCAGGTCCAACTTGTTGTGCCATCAATGAGTCACCCCTTAAATGAAACCAATGATACCCATAGGCTCCAAATGATTATTTGAACTTGACCTAACTCATGGTTTGACCCAATTTGATTAATTGGTCAATCTAACTCAATTTGACCCAACTTAACCTAAATGGGTCAAATTGAGCCAAATCAAATCAAATGAACTCCAAATCACTTGAAATTTGGCCCAACCCATTTTTAAATCATTTCAAATCTGGCAAAATTAAACTCATAGGTAAATGACCACTTTGCCCTTAGGTCAAAGGGTATCCCATGACCAAATTCACTTGTAATTTGGCCATTCCTTTCCCAAGGCCATTTGGCGCCCATCTATTGGTCCACATGGGAACCAAGGAGGGTGGTGAGCATGACCTAATGAGCTTAGGTCGGCCATGACCCAAGGGGAGGCCAAACTGACCTCCTAAATCACCCTTAGACACTTGGCTCACCAAATTCACTCACCAATCACATGGGCAGCCACTCTCCCTCACTCCTTCACCCAAAATGACCCATGTGGGACATTTTATAGCACAAACCAATCAACCAATCCAAGCCACTGAGCCAAAATGGTAAATCAGCCATCCACCATCTGATCCAAGGAGGGGGAGATATACCCCCCCCCCCCTCATTCTCACTAAAAGAAAAAGAGAATTCACTCCTATTCGACCAGAGAGCATTTTTTGAATCCCCCCAAAGCTTTCCCAAGGTTTCCTAGAGCTCCTTCGATCAACATTTTCCTCTGCATGAAAGGTCAGAACAAGGCAGCCCCATTCCGAACAATACTCCCTTCTCACTTCACCAAACCCAAATTCCTTTTACCCACACCTCATCGAGCTCAATCAAACCAATTCCAAGCCTGTAAGCATTGGTAAGTGCCACTTCGATCAAGACCGACCATTGAAGTGGAGCTTAGTCAACCGAGCAACCCACTTCAAATCAAAACCAGATTTCTTCAAGGGCTTGTCTACTAAGGCTACCTCTTCGTTAAAGCACTGTGATAGCCTGAGAAATTGTTCAAACCGTAGCTATAAGGGATTTTCAGTTGGTCTTTCTCGAAGGGAATTGTCATCCCATGCCATTTCGACCGTTGAATATGCATCCCCCCTCCTTTCAAAGGTGTGGGATCATTTTGATCCCAATCCAAGCTCGAGTGAGCAGGGATTGAATGAGGAAAGATGAATGATGTTCGTCTATTATCGCTCGTGAAGGAGAAGGATTATACGCCATCCATTCCGCATGATTGGAACGGATGGTTGTGATCAAATCATGCTAGATCCGCTGTAATTCTTAGCCTAAATCGTGAGATTAATCTCAACCGTCTGATCTTAGATGGCACGCAGAGAAAGCATGTCCGCCATCAGCTGACTCAGTCGATGGATGTGATAACTTAAATAACCAATCCCATCGTGCCACATGGAAAGCACGCCGTGTCAGTGTGCCGCGTCAGCCTCCACGTGGCCTAACGGGATTAGGAGTTTAATTAGGCTTAATTAATCTAATTTTAATGGTGAAACTTCCAAAATTCATAACTAATTATAGAAAAATCTAAAATATATAAATAAAAACTAATTTTAAAGATAATTCAGAGAAGAATAATAGTAAATTAAAATCAATTAATTTGAAATAGTGATTTTAACTCAATTTAGGTTTTATTGGAAATGTAATTAAGCTAATTACTCTAGCAATTAATTCCAAACTTTTTGTGATTGATTAGTGGAATGACCTCTGCCTCCCATGATTTTCTTGAAATTTATTACTTGATTAATTAGGAGAATTGCTTATTTCATTCTTAATCCCTCGCTTAATTAATTAAATGATTAATTAGCATGTTAAATAGTAATGAATCCATTAATTAAGTTAGCTAATCATTATGAAATAGTGAATGGACATAGGGAATGAGATTAAGACCTCTTTTCTAATATTATCCTATGCTTACTCCATTTGGATAACACTTAATCAATTTGTAACTAATTAATGGCTTAATCACCTCATTAAATGGTTTAATTAATCAAACTCAAAACCAAATCATTCCAGAACTCAATCATTCATTTCTTGGGTAGTTTCTTAGGTGTTCAATAATCTAACAGAATTCCAAAGGAAATTATAATCAAACTACATGTGTAAGAGGATTATAAAAGTACTTAATCAAACTCTTTAGCTTAATTAACCAATAATTGTGAGCCAATTACATTAGGCCCCTTCATTTCTGCATTTTGATTTAATTTTCATGTGATTGCATATCATATGTTGGCTCATACTTACTTGGATAATTATGTTAAAGTGGTGTAGGAAAGGGGTAATTAATGGATTTAATTTATACAATAATTTAATCAAATCATAAAATTAACTTAATTATCTTTGCATTAAAATAAATTGTAACAAACATGAGAATGGTTTAGGACCAACAAATATATTCTCATATTTTCTAAACCAAATCAAATATAAAGTTAAAATTGACTTTAACAAGCTTTGGTTCCCTTTAAATCCTTTTCCATAATGTGATTACACTTAGGAAGTAATTTAATTGAAAGAAATTATATGCTTGTGTTCATTTATTCTTTTTCCAATCACATTAAATTATTGAATACATTTGATTCATGCATACATGCTTTACAAAATTAATTAAAGCAAATGGTTTCCTTTATGTCAAGCTTCTATGTGTTGATTTAAATTTAATATATGTGTGGCTATTATCACAACTAAATTCAAAATCTTATTTTCAAAACTTATAAATAAAAGATTATATGCATTATAAATGCTAGTTATAAATACATTGGAGGTGTATGTGATTATAGCTAGAATGTATGAAATGGAGTTTATTTCATTTATCCATGTATTAATTTGTATAAGAATGTTAATGGGGTATATAGCTTGGACATCCTGAATGGAGCGAGATAGCCAAGGAGGTCATTTGACCTCATTTCTGGTTTAACAATGATGCATTCTATTTGATTCCAAAAATCTAATTAGCTTAATGACACCTTAATTAAGCACTCAGTTAATCTCAAATTTTTGTGTGGATGTTTAGGGGGATAACCTCTGCCTCCCCTATTTTTTTGGGATTTTATTGATTACTTAATTAGGAAAATCATTTGAGTAAGCCCTAATCACCTTCTTAATCTAATTAAGGAATGAACAGTAACTTGATTAATCATTTGAACATAATTATCCATGTTGAACAGTAAGATCACTTAGGGAATGTTATTTGGGATACTTTTCTTAATTCATTTCCTAAGCCTTCCTTATCTTTAAAAATCAAATTAATTAATGGGTTAATGGAATGATTAATTGATTAATTAAGTGATTAATCTTCAAATAAGGAAATCAAAACCTAATTAAATGTTTAAATGATTTAGGGATTAGGATTGAGGCCTTGCCCTTGATCCTTTCTCCTAATTTAATTTCATCATTCAAATTAAAACATAACCAAAATATTTAATCAATTCAGTAAAAGCTTAATGAAATCACAATTAAAAATTAATTCATCCTCACCTAAGCAACCTTTAATTGATCTTGGATAGCTCCTTGGGTGTTCAATAACCCAAGGTGAGAGATAATGAAATTATGATTGGCTCACATGTGTGAGAAAATCATAAGAGTAATTAAGTAAGATCCCTTAAACTTAATTAACTATTAATCATAAGCCAATTGTATTAGGCCCCTTTTATTTCTTAGGAGCATTGCAAATTTACTGTTCATGTGGTTGCATATCATATTGGCTTATTATTAATTAGTTAATTAACTTAAGGTGATATAGGTAAGGGATAATTAATTCATTTAATTTTTACCTTAACCAAATCAAAACATAAATCAACTTAAAATTTCTTCATTAAACCAAATTAATTCACACATGAGGAAATGGTTTAGGATTAGCAAACCTCTCTCATATTTCTTAAATCAAATCAATTTCAAAGATAAAATGATAAAAAATGCCTTTAAAGAATTTTGGTTCATTTTAAATAGCCTTATTTAATATGATTGTCCTTAGGAATTAATTGGGGTGAATAAAATCATGTGTTTACATTCCTTCATTTCTTTCCAATCATGCTAAATATTATTTGCCATAAGAAATCATCCATTCATTTCTTTTGAAAAGTAATTAAATAAAATATTTTCTTTTATGTCAAATTGCATGTGTTGGCTAAAATTAAAAATATGAGTGGCTATTATTACTATTAAACCAAAAATTATATTCAAAACCTATAAATCAATTATTACAAATGAAGTAGTGTTATTTACAAATACTTATAAGCTTGCATGTGATGAAAGTATAAGATGTGTAATATAAAGTTCTCTTTCCTTCTCTTAACATAGATTCACATAGGATTTACAACTGTATAGTTCATTTGAAAAGAACACAACACTTGTCTGAATCTATTCCTATGCATCACTATGTTAAGACTTAGGAAGGGTTTTCATATTACATATGTAAATCATATGACCAAATCGAACATAATTTTTTTTGCATGATTCTTTATCCATTTGATTCTTTTTTGCACATTCATATGTATTTGAGAAAAGTGGTATATTAGTCTGGACATCTCGGGGCTGCGAGGCTTTAAGTAGACCTAAGTAGGTATTGTACCTTACACCCCTGATGTAGAAAATAATGGCACCGTACTTACTTAAAACTCTTCTACATATGCATGTGTGATGTGGCCAATGAATGAGAATCAGAAATCAAATAAATAAAATATAACTTTTGCATTGATTTTCCAATCCTTATAGTTATTCATACATTTACATGTATCTAAGAAAAGTGGTATATTAGTATGGACATCCTAGGGCTATGAGGCTTTAAGTAGCCCTAAGTAGGTCTTGTACCTTACGCCCCTAGTGTAGAAAATAATGGTGTCAACTTATACATGTGCATTTAGCTAATGGATGAAAGGCATGCATTCATAATTCAATTAACAAATGAGATATTTAAATTTTCAAATACATTTTTTGCATTCATTATCAAAGCATACTAAGATTTATATTGCATGTATAGGTATGCTTAAGATCATTCATATGTATGATATACATGATAGAAAGAAATGGATGAGTGTGTGTTATGTGATAGTAATCCATCATAATTAATCCTAAGATTCCTTTCTTATTGAATAAGGCTATTTAGAATAAATCTAAACTTAGGGTTAATTAAAACACATAATAAACCATTCACTAAAGGAAGTTCATTAATCAATTTATCTTAGAAATTACTTAAGGTAGGGATAAAATAGAGACTCTCCCTCTCTTTCTTCTCTTTATAACAGTTAGTTGCTAAGTGTAGGCTACATGAAACAAAAAAAAACATTAAGTAAAATCCCCAAATCAACTAAACCACTTAAAGAGAAATCAACCCTTCATGAATTAAATCTCTCACTCTTAGCAAATCATAACTCTAAAGCCTACAGACATAGCTCTAACACATGCACATTAAGTCACCATCTCTAGCTTTATGTTAGGGTGCATGGTTTGATGAATATTTAGTTTTATGATGTATTTTAGATGATGGGTGTATGTGTGTATAATGTTAGGCGACATTATTAGCCTAATCATGTTTTATGCAGGTGGCTGTGCTTAAGGGGTTGCTGTAATAAAAATATAAATACTTTTTATTGTGTAGATTGCTTAGCCCCTAAGCATAGCCCAAGTTAGGATAGGAGGACTTGATTACCCATGTGTGGGATGCTAAGTCCAAATTATTCTTATAAATGTTTGGGTTGTAAGTGTTTTTAGCTAACATTTGTTTTATAGGTGTAGCTAGATTTACTTTTCTTTTTTTTGATGTAATTTTTGTATTAGGATTAGGGTAAGTGTTATGGGGATTAAGAAAAGCATTGGTTATAAGACCACGTCTTATATACCATGTGATGCCTTTGGAGCAAAAAAACATCCCAATCAACCCAAAAGAAAGAAAGAATGGAGCAAATTAAAAAATGAAGAAATGAAAGATGAAGAGTGAAGAATGGAGGATGAAGAATGAATTCTTCACTCTTCATCTTTCATTTCTTCATTTTATCATTTCATAACACTTATCATTTCATAGTTGTAAAAATTTTTTTCATTGGGATGTATAAGGGAGAGGCTACCACACATTTCTTTGGGTTATATGGCATACGATCGTTTTATTCTTTTGCAATAGCTCTATAAAATTATTTGATATTTTGTTTAGCTTGTGCATTAAAAATAGCATGCATTTTTATGATTTCTTTATGATTGGTGATTACTGTGTGGCCTCGATGTGATTAGGCTCTTAGGATAAAAATTCCTATCCCATTAACAACTCATAACTAAAATTTTAAAATAATTTATAACCTCACATAAAAGCCTCAAAATTAAATCAAGATAATAAAATTTTTAGCAACCCCCTAGCTGGATGATTAAATGTATAATATCATGCATGTCATATTCTTCCACTCTTGCTAAGAGAGGGTTTTCATCTGTGCCAAAGAATAAGGGCTTAACCTATAAGAGCCTTTGATGGAAAGACACATCTTTCTCTCCTGATTTAGCCTACAATCAATTTCTCATGCATTTAGGTATACAAAATCCTCTAGCCCATGTCAAAGTAAAATGTCCAAAATCGAATAAAACTTGGCAAAATTTGCATTAGATTTAAGTCATTATTCATGTCCTTCATGATCTAGTCTCTTAGGGAGTGAGTTTAAGGACTTAGTTTCTTTCTAAGTAAATAATAGCCTAATCATCTTGCAAAACATATGACTTGCCTACATGGATTTACAGCATATGAGGAGTTAGCTGGCTGCCACTCCAAGTGATAATAAGCCCAGTAGTCGGGTGATTTTACTCTCTCTTATGGAGGTAAATCATATACCCACTCTCTCCTTAGATTTAGGTCATGCTTTAGCCCTCGCCAAAGCTCCCTAGATTTATGATCTAAGGTTGTCATTTCCCTTTGTGGGCTATAAGCATAAATCCTCACCTCTTAGGTATTTCCACAATCTTGTAATGTGGAATTATAAGTTCTAGATTTCTAATAAAAATTTAACTCAAATAAATAAATCTTATCAAATTTAAATATATAAAGCCCAACCATAAGATAAATTGGAGTGCTCACTAGGCTTCCTAGTATCATGATCACTCCCTACCCATCTCTCGGTTTCAATAAGAACTCTTCCCTTTTGATCTCTCTCACTTGATTTTTAAAAATACAACTAATCCTTTGATAGTCCTATCTTTGAATTCTTTGGAGACAATAATCACCTACTTTAATCGAGAGTATTCTTAAGGGATTCATTTTTCTTAAGATGTAATTAACTATAGAGGCTTTCCTCCATAGGAAGCTTAACGAACCAGGTTTAAATAAACCCTGCTTTACTTTTTCATTTAAAGTAGGAGAAAAATCTCTAGTATATTCAAAGACCCATCATGCTTTAGGAGTCCTTATTAGGTGATTATGTCCATTATGGGGTAGTAAGTTCTATCTCTCGAGATAGTGCAATATTCCTTAATGTCGTACCCGATCACCCTAATAAGTATATCTGCGGATCTACGTGATGTCCCCTCACACAAACACACCCAACATAAAAATAAACACCACACCTACATATGTGGGGAAGCCATAAGTACTTAGTTAAGTTCCTTAATCTAATTAACTACTAATTGCAACATAATTGCATTATGCCTTTTATTTCTTAGGGTCATTGCTGATTTAAATTCTAATTCATGTGCATATCATGTTGGCTCATAAATAATTGGTTAATTACTTTAAGGTAACATAGGTAAGGGTTAATTATTTGATTTAATTCATATCACAACTTAATTAATCCATAAATTCACCTAATTATCTTTTCATTGAACCAAATTAAATAACAAATATGGGAATAGGTTAGGAGCAGCAAATGATTGAATCTCCTATTTTCTCCAAATCAAATCAAACATCTAAAAATAACTTAATAAGAAACTTTAGTTTATTTTAAATAAACTTATTTAATATGATTGTTCTTAGGAATTAGTTGGATTGAATGAAATTACATGCTTGTGTCTCTTTATTTATTTTCAATTATATTAAAATATTGTATGCCACTTGTAATCATGCATTCATCCTTTTCAAAAATTAATTAAATGAAATGATTTTCTTTATGTCAAGTTGTATGTGTTGGCTTAAATTAAAAATATGTGTGACTATTATCATTATTAAATCTCAAATGCATTTTCAAAAGCTTATTAATGAATAATAATACATGTTGAGACATTAGCTATACAAACATAGGAGGTGCATGTGAATATAAGCTTAGTGTATGAAGTGAAGCTCCTTTATTTCATTCATATGTTGATTTGCATAAGTACGAATGCTAGTAGGTATTGGATATTCCGGGGTAGCATAGCTTTAAGTAGCCCCAAGGAGGTTCCTACCTCACTCCCCTAGTGCAAAACAATGGTGATGTACCCGTTTGATTTCATTATTATGTATCTTGACATTAGAATTTGGATAGAGCTTTAAATCATTCACACAAATAAATCAATTAAATTAAATATAATTTTTGCATGATTTTCATTCTTATAGTTGCTTATACATCCATATGTATTTGAGGGTAGCAGGTATATTTGTCTGGACATCCTAGGGACACACGACTTTAAGTAGCCCTAAGGAGGTTCCTACCTCACTCCCTTGAAGCAGAACAATGGCGACGTACTTGCTTAAAACATTTATACATGTGAATGTGTATTTAACTAATGAATGAAAATTCCTCTGTTTATTAAAAAGATATGCATTCATATTTTATTCAAGTGGTTGGATTGATTAGTCATATGATTTAGAGTTCTTTTCTTATGCTTTTGTATAAGAATTTAGATAGAGCTTTAAAATAATATGATAAAATAATTCAACTAAATGAAACATCAATTCTAAATGCATTTGCTTACTCTCATCATTTAAGTATGTTAAAATAAAATTGCATGTATATGTATGTTTAGTACTTAACTATATGCATGATATATATGATGGCCATAAATAAACAAACATGTGTCATATGATGGTAGTTCATTTTAATTAATCTTGAGATGTCTTTCTTATTGAATGAGTTTATTTAAAGTGAACCTAAACCTAGGACTAATTAAAATATATAATAAGCCATTCACTAAATAGAATTGTTTAATTAATTGGATTTAGAAATGACTTAAGGTAGGGATAAAAGAGAATGATCCTCTTTTTCCTTCTCTTTATAACACTTAGTTATTTGGTTGTAGGTCAAATGAAACAAAAAAAACATTAAGTTAAAAAAAAAAACTTGCAAATCAACTAAACACTTAAAGTGAAACCACCTTTTAAATTAAATTTTTATACACTAAGGAAACTATAACCCTAAATCCTAATTAGGACATACCACACAAGCCTTAATACACACACATTAGATTAAGTCAGCACTTCTAGTTTTATGTTAGGATGGTGCATGGTTTGATGTATGTTTTGTTTTGTAACGTATTTCTTCAGACTGGATGTTAGGGTGTATGTTTTGTAGACTGGATGTTAGGCCATTGTTAGCTTAATTATATCTCTTGCAGGGCATTATGCTTAAAAGGCTACTTAAAAATAAATATAAATGCTCTCTTTGTAGGTTGCTTATTCCCCTAAGCATAATCCAAGTTAGGACAAGCGGCTTGGCTACCCATGTGCAGGGTGCTAAGTCCAAATTATGATATAACTACTTGAGTTGTTTGTGTGTTTAGCTAACACTTGTTTTGCAGGTGTAGTTAAATTTACTCTTTCCATTTAAATGTAATTTTATAATTATGAATTAGGATTAGTGTTATGGGGTGGGGGGGATTAGGATGAGCGGAGGGTGGAAGGATTTATCTAGAGGCCCTGTGATGCCTTTGGAGCAAGCAAATCCAAATGAAGAAATGGAGGAGATATGAAGAAAGAAGATAAGAAGATCCCCCCCTCCATAGAATTTATTCTTTTATAATTGTAATTATTCTTTTATATACCGTGTTGTATAAGGGTAGAGATCAGCTACCCATTTTCTCTTTTCGGGGTGTACGACGAAACCCGACCACACCAATATTTTATTCTTTTATGATAGTCTATAAAATTATTTGATGCTGTGTTTAGATTGCGCATTAGAAACAATATACTTTTCTTAATTTCTTATATGTTTGATGCTTTAATGTGTGGCCTGGATGTGATTAGGCTCTTAGGATAAAAATTAAATTTTCTACCCTAATTAATAACTCACAATTAAAATTTAAAATAACTGATAACCTCACCATAAATCCTAGGTTTTAAATAAGATAATTAAAATATTTAGCAACTCCTTAGCTAAATGGTTGAATGTGCATACATATTTTTTCTCTCTTGAACATGAAGGATCTCCACCCTTGCACGATAGGGGAATGCTTGACCTGTGAGGGAATCTTATGGTGGAGAACACCTTCTTCTAGCTGATTTGACCCATAACCTATTTTGATCATGCATATATGCATCAAAATCCTATAGCCTTTTTCAAAATGAAGTGTCAAAATTGAAATAAATTTTGAAAAGATTTTGCATTTATAGATTAAGTCATCACTCATACCACTCATACTCTAGTCTCTTTAGGGAGTGGGTTTAAGGACTTTAGTCTCTTGCTAAATGATAGCAACCTAACAATCTTGTAAAATATATGATTTGACCATATGATTTTGAAGCATAGGAGGACTTAGCTGGCTGGCTATCATTCTAGGCTGTTATAAGTCTAGCAATCAGGTGGTTTAGCCTCTCTTATGGAGGTAAATCATATACCCATCTTTGCTTAGATTTAGGATGTGCTTTGGCCATCGCTAAAACTCCATAGATTTAGGATCTGAGGTTGCTGATTCCCCTCAGGCTACAAGCATAAATCTCACCTCTTAGGCATTTCTACGATCTTGTATTGTGAGATTATAAGCCCTAGCCTTCTAATAAAATTTCAATTCAAACATATAATTCTCATCAATTTTAAATATATAAAGCTCAATAATAGGATAGATTGGAATGCTCACTGGGTCTCCTAGTATCATGAGAATCTCCTACTCATCTCCTTTGTCTTTGATAATAAGTCTCTCCTTTTGATCCTTCTCGATTGATTTTCCAAATATAACTAATTTATTGATAGTCCTATCTTTGAAATCTTTGGATATAACAATTGCCTACTTTAATCGAGAGTATTTCTAAGGAACTTACCTTCCTTAGAATGTAATTAACTATGGGAGCTTGCCCCCATAGAAACTTTAGAACTTGGCTTAAATAAACCCTACTTTATTCATCCATGTAAAGTAGGGGAAAAATCTCTGATATATTCGAAGACCCATCATGCCTTAGGAGTCTTTATTAGTTGATTAGGTCTATTGTAGGGTGGTGATTTGCATCTTTTGAGATAGTGCACCATTCCTTGATGTTGTACCTGATCACCTCAATAAGTGCACACTCAGATCTGTGTGGTGTCCCCCTTACTCATCCCAAAAATAAACACAAATTTTTCTGGCGACTCCGCTGGGGAGATTTCCACTCTCCATCTCTAGTAGATAATTGTTGTCTCCAAGCATCGATAGTGAACTTGTATTTCATATGAGTCTGAGACTATCTTTCCTTCCATTGACACTTAGCTTATTTCATTCTTAAGCAAAGCTAGCCAATATCCTTTAGGTTTTAGGACTTCACTCCTTGTAGGTCTTAAAAACCCCTATTGGGTCTCCCAATAGGTGAAAAATAAAATTAACTAATGAAAGAAGATGACTAAAAACTTAGAATCTCTTCACCACTAGCTTGGCGAGCCAAGGTTGATCTTATATTCAAGAAAATAAACTCTTTTGAAAAAAAATACCACTTTCCAATAGCACTGTTTCAAAATACACATAACAAAAGATCTTGCACAAAATTCATAAGAAACTTTCGAAAAGCACAAAAACACACATATAACTAAACCTCATCCAACAATCCCTACGATTGTTACATGGAGGCTCATATCAAAATGAAAACCAAAATCATTTTTCAAAAGTATCTTTTTGAAAATAGTTATCTCCATTCAACATACCCAAATTTATTGTATAAAGATCCTATTTTCAAATAAAATCATAGCATAAAATTGAAACTCCACTTAACATATGTCACATATGCTAGAGTTGGAGTTTCTCTCTTTTTCAAAAGCACACTTTTGAAGATAACCACCTTCATGTAACATGCTCAAATTTATTGAATGAAGATCTTATCTCCAAGTAAAATCATAGCATAAAATTGAAACTTCATTTAACATATGTCACATATGCTAGAGTTGAAGTTTCTCTCTTTTCAGAAGCAAGAACCACACACATGAAATAAAGATATATTTTGAACTTGGTTTGACACACCTAAATTTGTCAAATGAGAGTTCCACTTTCTTTTGGAAAATTAAAATAAATTGAAATCTATTTAGCATACTTACATTTGTCAAATAGAATTCTCTTTTCCAAACTCTTAAAAATCATAATCACATTTGATTCTCACTTAACATACCAAATTTGTTAAGTGAGAATCTCATTTTCAAATCATATCACACTTGACTCCTACTTAACATACCAAATTTGTTAAGTAAGAGTCTCATTTTTAAATCATAATCACATTTGATTCCCACTTAACTTACCAAATTTGTTAAGTACGAATCTCATTTTTAAAAATCATAAAACATTTGACTCCCACTTAACATACCAAATTTTTTAAGTGAGGGTCTCATTTAAAAAAAAAAACAAATCAATCAAATTTGGCTTTCACTTAACATACCAAATTTGTTAAGTAAGAGTCTCATTTTTAAAAATCATAACACATTTGACTCCCACTTAACATACCAAATTTGTTAAGTGAGGGTATCATTTTTAAAAAAATAAATCAAACGCATTTGACTCCTACTTAACATACCAAATTTTTTAAGTAAGAGCCTCATTTTCAAAAAAATCATAACACATTTGACTCCCACTTAACATATCAAATTTGTTAAGTGAGAGTCTCATTTTCAAAATGCAAACCAATCACATTTGGCTCCCACCTAACATACCAAATTTTTTAAGTGAGAGTCTCATTTCAAACACATATCAAACACATTTGGCCTCTACTTAACATACTAAATTTGTTAAGTAAAAATCCCCACTTTCAAATCAAATCAACATACATCACACACATAACCAATCATCACAAGCAAAAATACCTTCATACAATTTTAAAAACATATAATCAAAACCTCTTCTTAGCATACCTAAATTTGCTAAGTAAAGGTTTTCCAAATCAAAATTCTCAAATGAGATACACGATATAAATATCTTCAAAAAGTCTCTCAAAATATTTAAACCCAGCTCAACCTACTTAAATTGGTTGAGTATGGGTTCTAAATCAAAATTATATGGCAAAGTCTCCCCTCCAATTATCAAAAATCTCTCCAAAATTTCATGAACCCCACTTAGCATACCTAAATTTATTAAGTGTGAGTTCAAAGTCCAAATTAAATATAGCAGTCAATAATTGAAGGCAAACATTAAAGCAAAGGTATAACTCAATCTTATTTCAACAAATGTAGTAACTTCAACATAGTGAGTTAGTACAGTGATCATGGCTCTCAGCAAGTTCATCTTGACTTTCCCCTTTGGTATAGATTTGGCCTTGAATCAAGAAAATTTTACCATGGCTAATGCCGCACACTTGATTCATTTCGACCGTGGCTTTAAGGGGGTCCGTGTTACCTCTAAGGGGGCGGTCCTCACCACCGTCAGAGGGATGAGATGGTGGGATATATGCCACTCACCAACCTGGATATCCCATCTGACTCTGAGTTTCCTCCACTGAAGAGGAAGGCCGTAGTGGTTCCCATGCCCCATTCAAGATCACCGCACTGCCTATTACACATGTCTCCGCCAGCACTGTCATAGCTTCAACGAGAGTTGCTACCTCCTCGTTGGTCACCCAAAGGGGAAGGATATCTTAGCCTCTAAGATAGTCTCCTCCACTTTTGAGGTAGGTACTAGTTTCCACTCTGCCTTGCTCACTCGTACTCAGTGATGCAATAAAAAATTGAAAGATTAAGCGGGAACATGAGTGAGCAGTAGAGAGCTTGACACTGCTTCACACATTATTGAGGGGGGTTCTCCCCGTGAGACCTCTCCACTTCTAAGTGGTAGTAGGCTCCACCCCCTCTTGGCCTTAGATAGAAAAGAAGATTACTGGAAGATTGTTGCTTCTCCTCCACCACCAGCATATCATGAGGCACTAGTTAGGAAGCATAAGAAGCCCTACACCAGACTTAGGACTGTTCTACGCCAGGTCAGCAGAGCATATGGATGCTCAGAGTCTGATACCTTATTTGACTTATGATCAGTGATCCCTAGGAGTGTTAGGGGTCAGATCTACAGAGAGAGCCATGGAGGCTCGAGTATTTACTCAGAAAAGTAGGCAGGAGAGAGCAACGGAGGTATGCCAAGCAGTTGACAACCTCTGCTCTGATGGATTTTCTTGATCATCGCTCAGTCAGGGCCGATCATTTAGATGACATTGTTCTTATCGATGCAGTCTGTCACCGATAGAGATCTCCCATTGAGAGGCAGACGGTGTTGTCATCACACTGCTCCCCTTGTTGTCCACCATCACTCATTCAGCTTACAGCATCTACCACGCCCGCCAAGATTTAGAAGCCCCCATTTGGGGAGATACCTTCCCCTCTAGTGATCCAGCTATGGCCTAAGGATCTCTCTCCATCCATTCCATCTATTGAGGTGAGATTGAGCTCCCCCGCTCGATCACCTACCTCAACTGTGGTCAGGAAGGAGTGGTGACCCGAGAGTGTCTTCATTGCATCACCACCATCATAGCATACAGAGATAGAGAGGGGGTAGACATAGACACGGTCTCCATGATAGTTGATCCTCCTGCTGAGGAAGCCATGATAATAGGCAGTGTCCATTGCATTGAGATAGATGAGCACAACCCAAAACTAGTAGTCAGCAGGTATTTATCCCAGTCCAGTCTAGCATAGTAGATCGATCACTAGATAACATATTAGTGAATTACTTTATTGAGAAGAGATAGTTTTTAGGAGTGACTGCCTCGTCAGGGTGAGGACAGAGTTAACTTTGATCCTGATGAGGATGACATGTTGGATGATACAGTCGAGGTCTACATGGTTGACACTCAGGGATCCTTACAACGGGAGCAAACTAGCCAAGAAGGTGTTGTGCTTGAGGAGGGTGACACTTCTCACTCGACTTAGCTCCTCCTCCACCAGCTCAGACAGAGAGATGATCACATTGACAATATGGGGAAGAAGATTGAGGAGTTGATGGCAGTGCATGAGAACGCCCAGCCACGCCTTCTCCCATGACAGCCTACCATCCGGTGTTGGTACATAGCCTAGAGCATCTTAGGTGCATTCCCGCAAAGGATGATGTTAGTAGTTTGCATAGGAAGGTTACAGATGGCACCTCCATGCAAGAAAATGATATCAAGCACATGGTAGAGTAGTAGGTGAAAGAAGCGATGGCGCAAGCCCGGGGGGAGCTCATCTATTCCAAAGGGTAGACCATACCCAGAAGAATTTGATACAGTTCAAAATCTTTGATGGCGGTGGGAACCCACGTCAGCATATTACACACTTCAAAGCACGCAACTGCTGTGGACGACTATTATTCGCACTTTTATCGCCAGCCTAATAGGGGGTGCATATGATTGGTATGTCGAGTTGCCCAATGGCTCAGTAGGGACATTTGCTGAGTTGGAGCACCTCTTCATCAAGAGGTTTTCTAGAGCTCATCAGAGACTGACTGTAGGTGATCTTGTTGTAGCAACATAAGTTTCTAATGAGTCCCTTGTTGATTATATTCTCAGGTTGCACAACCTGAGCATAAAATGTGAGCCACAGCTGTTCGAACATCACGCCATTGAGATTCTTCTCAAGAATATTCATGGCCCGATCGCCTTCATGCTTAAAGGCTTTACCATCCAAACATTTGAGAAATTAATTAACAAGGTGGCTAACCTATAAGAAGAGGCCAAACAATTGGCCATTCTTGACCAATCATCTCGGCCTAAGCCGCAGAAGGCATTCGAGAAGAAGCCAGTGATAGTTATGTCAGTGGATAAAGGGAAACAACCAACCAGAGTCCAGTATGAGAGACCTCGAGCTCAGTAGCCTCCTTTGTCACATCCTTTGCCACCACCTCAGCCATCATATTAGCCACCATAGCCACCACAATGGCCATTCCCACTGCATCATCAGCCTACTTAGCAAAGGTATTCCTACCCCCCGCCAGGTAGCTATTTCCCACCTACTGTTGCCGATAGATTGAATAAGCCATATTCTTTCAAGAGGAAGGTAGTTAAAAAAATCTTTAAGAATGTCTTAAAGAAACCTGACTTTTAGTTACCTGAGCCAAAGAGGTCGGAGGATGTGGGCAAGAGTAATGATCCTAACTATTGTCCCTACCACCGTATGATTAGTCATGTCTTAAGGGATTGTATTACATTTAAGGATTGGCTTGAGCGTAGCTATAGGTCAGGCATCGTGGTCATCCCCAAGGAATACTTATTAGAATAATCTTCCAGTTCTATTAGGGTAATTCTTGGGGAAGCCAACGATCCTTTTAAGACCAAAGAAGGTTGGGATATTGTCCTAACCCCAACCTCTAAAAAGTAGTTTCTAAATTAAGAAACTCTCTTTACAAGTGCCTGACACAGCTCAAACCTCCAACACCAAAGAAGGTTTGCAAGTTGCTAAAGACAACTTCAAGAAGGTGACAGCCCAGTAGCAGTAGCAGCAGTCCACCTTACTTGCTCGTAATAGTTCAGAAGCGTAATCATCGTCTGAGTCTAGCACTCCATCCACAATTGTAGCTACTACTTCTTCCACCATTAGCTCCTCTTCTGCCAGCAGGAGCATTGTATCAGTGAACAAGGGCATTAAATCCCTTACCCTGCTTACTTTATTAAATTTCTATCATGTACCTCCACCCAAAAAAAATCAATGAAGAAAGCTTTCACTTACATCTTGTCCACATCTGATACTTTAGATTTTATTCCTCTCGAAAATTCTCTAAGTCTATAAAATAATAATGATAATTCTAGTCATTCTGATCCACTCTCTTCTGATTCATAATTGGACTTTCCTTTTCTGAATCAATCGGGTTCACCTCTTAAGATTGACTTGGAGTCAACTGACTCCGAAGATCCCATAGGAGAAGATGTAAGTGTACCTAATGAGAAGGTAGAACTTTCCACAAGTTCATCATTCCAGGAAGTCACTAAAGTCAACCTGCACAGTGGCAAAGTTCTACCTTCTAGTAGGAGTGTCAATTCGGGTCGACGGGTGGGGTAACTTGAAATTGACCAGACCCGAATAGGGTTGACCCGAACCCAACTCATTTATGAAATGGGTCAAAAACTTCAACCCGAACTCGACCCAATTTCAACCTGATTGACCCGACACGACCCGAATGATCAAAATCGGGTCAAAATTGAGTCAAAATTGAGTTGATTGATGGGTCAATCAATCGAGTTGGCCAACTGAGTCAATTTTGGGTTGAGGGTCAACCAACGACCAAAAAATTAAACGTAAATTTCTTCAACCCAAACCCGACTGAAAACCCAAACCCAATTTTTGAGTCGGTCGATTGTTTTTTTTGACACCCCTACCTTCTAAGGTGGCACCTCTCGATGAGGGTAAACAAGTCATTGATTCTAGTGAGCAGATACCCCCTCCACAGGATGCTCCACCCATAGATATACTTATGGAGGACCAAGTCAAAGTTGATTACAACGTTCTAGCACATCTTAGAAAGTTGCCAGCTAAGTTAAGCATATATGATGCCACTTTTGGAGTGAGCTTTCAACTTCTCCATCCTAGGCATAAGGACTCCTCTAAAAATTAAGAGTTTCTTAATCTTAAGATACTTCTAGTGATTAGGTGAACACCTAACTTAACCCTAAAGACTTAGAAGAGTTAGCCATAGGAATGCGTTATGCCTTAGGGGTATTAGAAAAACTTGCCTACCCTTTAGCTTGAGCCAATTCCTTACTTCCTTCTTTCATGTCAAACTTTAAATTCAAATAAACCTCAAATTAAAATCAACCTCAAATTTAAATCAACCTCAAATTTAAATCAACCTCAAATTCAAATCAACTTTAAATTCAAACCAAAACTAAATTCAAAAAACTCAATTCTAAATCCAAAATCTTTCTTAAGCCTTTGATTTCATCTTATGGACTTAGCCAAACCAAATCCAAATCACTCTGAATTCAAAAGATTTTTCTCACAACCCATTTATATCTTCATTTATATTCACATATATAAATGAAATATAAATTCAAATAACCAAAACTAAATTCAAAACTCAACTCCAAATCCAAAATCTTTCCAAGCCCTTTTGATTTCATCTCATGGACTTAGCCAAATCCAAATCAATTCAAATTCAAAAGATTTTCTCACAACCCATTTATATCTTCATTTATATTCACAAATATAAATTAAATATAAATTCAAATAACCAAAACTAAATTCAAAATTCAACTCCAAATCCAAAATCTTTCCTAAGTCCTTTTGATTTCATCTCATGGACTTAGCCAAATCCAAATCAATTCAAATTCAAAAGATTTTCACACAACCCATTTATATCTTCATTTATATTCACATATATATATGAAATATAAATTTAAATAACCAAAACTAAATTCAAAACTCAATTCTAAATCCAAAATCTTTCCTAAGCCATTTTGATTTCACCTTATGGACTTAGTCAAACCAAATCCAAATCAATTCAATTTCAAAAGATTTTTCTCGCAACCCATTTATATCTTCATTTATATTCACATATATAGATGAAATATAAATTCGAATAACCAAAACTAAATTCAAAACTCAAGCCCAAATCTAACATAAATCCAACTTATACCCTTTCAAGTCAAATTCTTGAACTTAGCAAAATCAAACTCAAATCAATCCAAACCTTTGGATTTTTTCTTCAAACAATCAACCCTTTAATCACAAGCCCAAATATAAACACAAACTTCAATCATCAAACTAAAATCAAACTAATCCAAATCAAACTCATGTTCATCCTTTGAACTTGAAATTATCAAATGAATCAAAACTCATTTGACCCCAAATCACTTGCAAATGGATTTATATTTCAATCATAAGTCCATATGTGAGTTCAACCAAACTTGAATCAAACCTTGATCAAGCTAATTAACTCACTTAGGCTCACTTGACCTAAAGTGACCTAAAGCACATTTTTGTGCCAAATTCTAATCCAACCTAAATTGGAATAAACTAAGCTCACCTATGCCTCACATTGTGAGTAACAATCATCGTAGGATGATCAATCACTCAAATTAGGTCAAACCAAGTCAAACCTAGCCTTTGACCAAGTCAACACTTAGCCCAATTGAAATCCAAACTAGCCAAAATCCATCATAGGCCAAATTGATTGAAACCATTGATCTAAACCAATCCACCACCAATGATTGAACATGATCAAGCCATCAATTGAGCCAAACCTAGCCAAATTGGCCACTTGACCCAAGTTGACCTAAAAAGTCAAAATAGATCAAATCTTGATCTAAGCCAAATTGATTACAACCAATGGATCAAATTCATTCTAAATTACTTGTTGAACTTGACCAAAGCTTCAATTGGCCAACTAGAAACAACCTAGCCTAATTGACCATGAACCTAACTTGACCTAAAAGGTCAAATCAACTTGAAATCAAATCAAGCCAAGCCAAAATTGATTGAACCAGAACCAATACATTTCAAATGATCAACCAAGCCTAAACCAACCCATGACCTAATGTAATTGGGTCAAATGGGTCAAATTGGTCAACTTGACCCATTTGACCTAAGTGAACTCAAATGAACCGAAACCAAATAAAAATCAAATTGAACCAAACCAATGATACCCATAGGCTTCAAATGGTCATATGATCTTAACCTAACCCATGGTTTGATCCAATTTGACCAATTGGTCAACATGACCCAAGTTGACCAATTTTGACCTAAATGGGTCAACTTGAGATAAATCATATCAAATCAACTCCAAATTCATTGCAAATTGGAACAACCCATTTTTCAATTATTCCAAATATGCCCAATTCAAAATCAAGGCCAAATTACCATTCTACCCCTAGGTCAAAGGGTAACTTATGGCCAAATTCACTTAGAATTTGGCCAATTCCTTTTAATGGCCACTTGGCATCCTCTCAGTGGACCATTTGGATACCAAGGGAGGTGGTGAACATGACCCAATGGGTTTGGGTCAGCCATGACCCAATCCAAGGCCAAACTGACCCCTCCAATCAAAATTCTCCACTTGGATCACCTCTCACACTCATTTAACACATGTGCACCTCCTCCATTCTACTCCTCTACCAAAACTGAAGTACATGGGATCCCTAATAACCTAAACAACCCATTCAATCAGAGCAATTGATCAAAAATAGAAGAGCAAGCTTCGATCATCCAATCAAGTAGGGGGAGATATACTTCACCTCATTTCCACTCAAACCAACTTCCTTGCATTCGATTGAGCTCAGAGGATCAAAGGCAAGCTTCTCCAAGTTTCCTAAGCATTCCTAAGCTCATTCCATTTCTTCCCTTTCAATTTTCTTTATAACTGAAATAAGGGAGGTGGGAGGAAATTCCAACTTCCTCAATCCTCAATCAAATCCCAATCCACTTGGAAAGCATGATCAAGGAGGCAAGTCGAGCTCACCTAAAGCATTTCCCAAGCATCCAAGCCATTAGAGGGAGCCTTGGTCAATTGAGCAACTCACTTCAAATTGAAGCTTAAACTTTCAACAGAGCTTCGTCTCCACTGGGCGAAGCCACCTCCTCTGTTGGAAGCATCAGTGATAGCCTCCGATGAGGTATGACTCAAAACTGACCTTAATTTAAAAAATGCTTGGTCCTTTGTGAAGGGAATTATAATCCCATTAAAATTCAACCATTGGATGTTCTTCCCCATGCTTCTAGATGGTGTGGGTTGAATCTCAGCCTAATCTGAGCTCAAGTGAGCTCAGATCAAGCCATGGAGGACGAACGGCCTCTGTCTCTCGCAGACTTAGGTAGGGATGAATCATGGGCTGTCCATCCCAGGTGTTTTGGATGGACGAACCTGATTAAAACACACTAGATCTCTGATTTAATTCCTTTATAATCACAGATTTGATCCTAGCTATCCGATCCTTGATTAGTCGGCCTAGAGGAAAGCGTGTCGCATCATCAATTGACGTAGCTCGTGATGTGACAAATTAAATAATCAATCTCATCATGTCACGCAGGAAAGCACATGACGCGTCAGCAGCCCAGGTAGTGTCGACAGGATTAGTTATATAATTAGCTTATTTAATTGCCTATTAATCATAGAAACTTCATAAATTCATAACTAAATGTAAAAAAATCTAAAAAAAATGCAAACTCAAGTTCATTTTGAAGAAAATTCAGAGGGGAATCTAATAAAATTATTTCTAATTGATTTTAAATAGTGAATTTTCTTTAATTAAAGTTTAATTAAAAATTTAATAATCTTAATTACTCCCTAATTACTTCATTAATTAATTATAAGTTTCTCAAATATGTTTAGTGAGATGACTTCTACCTCCCTTAATTTTCTTAGGTTTTATTAATGAGTTAATTAGGGAAATTAATTAATGAACCCCTAATCACCCTCTTAATGTATTTAGGAGTAATTAAGCATGTGAATGGTGATTTAATCCCTTAATTGAGATAATTAAATATTATTTAAGTGAAGAGGTCATTTATGGAATGAGTTTAGGATATTTCCCCTAAGCTATTCCCTAACCCCCTTTTTTCCTTAATCCAAATCTAATTAAGGATTAATCAACTAATGATCTATTTAATTAATCCAATCAAATTCTCAAAACCAATATGAAATTAATCAATCTCTTTCTGGGTAGATCCTTAGGTGTTCAAAAGTCTAAGGTAAGTTTAAGAAATTATAATCCATCTCTCATGTGTAGGATGGTTATGAAAGTACTTAATTAAAACCCTTTAGTTTAATTAATCAATAATTGTGAGCCAATTGCATTAGGCCCTTTTCTTTCTTAAGATGCATTGCTTATTTAAATTCCATGTGGTTGCATATCATATGTTGGCTCATAATTATTTGAATAATTATATTAAAGTGGTATAGGTAAGGGATAATTAATAAATTTAATTCACACATTAACCTAAATAAAACATAAAAATTAATCTAATCATTCTAAAAATTAAATTAAACTAACTCACACATGGGGGAAATGGGTTAGGACCAGTAAACTCTTTCCACACCTCTTAAGTTAAATCAAATTCAAAAATAAAATCTCTTTAAAGAATTTTGATTCACTTTAAATAATCTTATCTTATAGGATTGTCCTTAGGAATTAATTAGGGTGAATGAAGTCATATGCTTACATCACTTTATTTCTTTCCAAACATGCTAAATGTTGTTTGCCATATGAAATCATGCATTCATGTCTTTTAAAAAAAATCAATTAAATCAAAATGTTTTCTTTATCTCAAATTGCATGTTTTGGCTAAAGTAAGAATATGAGTGGCTATTATCATTATTAAATCAAAAACTATTTTCAAAACTCATTAATCAAAAATTATAAATGAGGTGATGCTACTTATAAATACTTATAAGCTTGCATGTGAATATAAGTACAAGATGTGTATTTGGTGTTGTTTTCCTTCTCATCTCTTAACATGAACTTATATAGGATTTGCAAAGTGTATAGTTCATTTGAAAAGAACATAACACTTGCTTAATTATATTCCTATGCATTTTCATGTTATGACTTAAGAAGGATCTTCACATTTACACATGTAAATTGCATAACGAAATAAAACAAAAATTCTTTGCATGATTCTTCATCCATTTTGTTTTCTTTTGCACCTACACATCTAATTAAGAAAAGTGGTATATTATCTAGACATCCTGGGGTTGCAAGGCTTTAAGTAGCCTGTTGACCTCATTTTTAGAATGATCTCTCAACCTCTCCTTCTTAGACACTAAGAGTTCCTTAGTCTTAAGACACTTATAGTGATTAGGTGAACACTTAATCTAACCCTAGAGATAGAAGAATTAGCCATAGGAATATGTCATGCCTTAGGGGTGTTAGGAAAACTTGCCTACCCTATTGCTTGAACCAAATCCTTACTTCCTTCTTTCAAGTCAAACTCCAAATCCAAATCAATTCAAACACAAAATATTTTCTCATAACCATTTATATTCTCAAATATAAATGAAATATAAATTCAAGTAACCAAAACCAAATCCAAAACTCAAGTCCAAATCTAAAATCTTTCCTAAGTCACTTGGATTTCATCTTATGGACTTAACTCAAATCAAATCCAAATCAATTCAAACTCAAGATATTTTCTCATAACCTATTTATATTCTCATTTATATTCATAAATATAAATTAAATATAAATTCAAATAACCAAAACCAATTCAAAACTCAAATCCAAAATCCAACATAAACTCTTTCAAGTCAAATTCTTGAACTTAGCCAAATCAACCTCAAATCAATCCAAACCCTTGGATTTTCTTCATGATTCATTAAATCCTACAATCATGAATCCAAATATAAATATAAACTTCAATCATCAAACCAAAACCAAAATTCAAAACTTAAACCCAAATCAAACCCATGTTCATTCTTTGAACTTGAAATTATCAAATGAATCAGAATCCATTTGACTCCAAATCACTTACAAATGGATTTATATTTTAATCATAAGTTCATATGTGAGTTCAACCAAAATTTAATCAAGTTTTGATCAAGTCAATTGGCCCATTTAGGCTCACTTGACCTAAAGTACCTTTTTGAGCCAAATTCTAATCCTACCCAAATTGGATTGAACTAAGCCCACCTAAGCCTCATATTGTGAGCAACAATCATCATAGGATGATCAATCACTGAAATTGGGTTAAACCAAGTCAAACCTAAGTGTTGGCCAAGTCAACACTTAACCTAAATGAAACCTAAACTAGCCAAAATACATCATAGGCCAAATTGATTGAAACCATTAATCTAAACTAGTTCATGATCCATGTTTGAACTTGACCAAGTCATCATTTGAGCCTAACCTAGCCCAATTGGCCACTTGGCCCAAGTTGACCCAACTTGACCTAAAAAGTCAAAAAGGGTCAAATCTTGATCTAAGCCAAATCAATTTACCAATGGGTCAAGTTCATTCTAAATCACTTGTTGAACTTGACCAATTGGCCAACTAGACCCAACCTAGCCCAATTGACCATGAGCCCAACTTGACCTAAAAGGTCAAATCAAGCCAAAATCAAATTAAATCAAAATTGTTTGAAACTAATGCTTATAAAATATTTCAAATGACCAACCAAACCAAAACCAACCCATGATCTAACCCAATTGGGTCAAATGGGTCAAATTGGTCAACTTGACCATTTGAGCTAAATGAAATCAAATGAACAAAAACCAAATATAAACTAAATTGAACTAAACCAATGATACCAAAATATTTCAAATGGTCATATGAACTTGACCCAACTCTTGGTTTGACCCAATTTGACCAATTGGTCAACTTGACCCAAGTTGACACATTTTGACCTAAATGAGTCAATATGAGCCAAATGATATCAAATCAACTCCAAAATTCCTTAAAATTTGGACCAACCCAATTTCAAACTATTCCCAATCTGCCAAAAATGAAATCAAAGCCAAATGACCATTTTACCCCTAGGTCAAGGGGTAACCTATGGCCAATTCTACTTAGAATTTGATCAAATCTTTTTTATGGTCACTTGGAACCCTCTTAGTGGACAAATGGACACTAATGAGTGTGGTGCACATGACCCAATAGGTTTGGGTTAGCCAAACCCAACCCAAGGCCAAAAATGACCACCTAATGAAAAATGAGCATATGGAATCACCCCATACCCTCATTTAACACATGGAAACTCCTCCACTACTCTTCTCTACTAAAATTGAACCATGTGAAGTCCCTAACAGCCTAACAAACCCATTCCATCTCATCAATTGATCCAAAATGGAAGGGAGGCTCACGGCCATCCGATCCAAGTAGGGGTAAATATACCCCCAATTTGATTCCAATTCACAGGACTTATTGTCGATTGAGCCCTAGGAACTCATAGGAAGCATTGCCAAGCTCTCCCAAGGTCTCCCAAGCTCAATTGAATTCTCCATTTCTCGATTTTCCTAAGCCAAAAAAAGGGGAGGCTAAGGAGATTTCCAACTTAGCCAATTCTCCATATAAGTACAATTCCTCTTGCAAGCACCATCTGATGACCCAATCGAGCTAACCCAAATCAAATCCCAAGCAATCAAGCCATGGGAAGGAGGAGCTAGACCAAAACTGCAAGTCATTGAAGGGAGCTTTGGACAATAGGAAGATCCACTTCACCTCAAGCCTTCTAAACTTCAATAGGGCTTTGTCTCCACTAGACAAAGCTACCTCGATGGTTGGGAGTGTTGGTGATAGCCTCTGGAGAGGTATGCTTCAAAATCGAGCTTAGGTATAGAATTCTTTGGTCCTTTATGAAGGGAACTTTAATCCCAAGAGAATTTCACCGTTGGATGTCTTTCTCTTTACTCTTAGATGGTGTGTGTTCAATCCCTACTCAATCTGAGCTCAAGTAAGCTCGGATCAAGCCTTAGAGGATGGACGATAACCGTCTCCCACTGGTGAGGGCAGAGATAAATCATGGATCATCCATCCTGAATGTTTTAGATGGATGGTCCTGATTAATCCAATCTAAATCCGTTGATTAACCCTTTAGAAACTATGGGTTTAATCCTGACTGTCAGATCTTTGATTAGACGGTCCATGGAGAAAATGTGTAGCACCACCGGCTAACTGTACAGCCAATTTGATAACTTAAACAACTAATCTCGTGCGTGGATAAGCGCATCCCGTTAGCGTCCACATGGCGTGATTAGTTATAATTATTATTTAATATTAATCACTAAAACTCCAAAAATACATTACTAAAGGTAGAAAAATCTGAAAAAAAATGAATGAGGGCTCATTTTAAAGTTAATTTGTGAGGAATAATATAAAAGTGTTTCTAATTGATTTTAAACAATGAGTTTTTCTTAATTTTGGTTTATTTAAAATCTTAATAACCCTAATTACTCCTTAATCATTTCATTAATTAATTTCAAACTTCTCAAGCATATTTAGGGGGATGACTTCTACCACCTGTGATTTTCTTGGAATTTATTAATGAATTAATTAGGAAAATCAATTAATCAATCCCTAATCACTCTCTTAATATAATTTAGGGTAATTAAGCATGTGAATAGTGGTTTAATGATGCAATTAAGATAATTAAATATTGTTTAAGTGGTTAGGAGGTTTATGGAATAACTTTGGGATATTTTCCTTAAGCTATTCCCTAAACCCCCTTTCTTCCTTAATCCAAACCTAGTTAAGGATTAATCCACTAATGATCTTCTTAATTCGCTTAATCAAACTTCTAAAATCAATCTGAACTTAAAGAATCCTTTCTTGGGTAGATCCTTAGGTGTTCAAAATCCTAAGGTAAATTTAAGGAAATTATTTCCAACCTGCATGTGTGGGAAGGTTATGAAAGTACTTAATTAAATCCTTTAGCTTAATTAATCAATAATTATGAGCTAATTACATTAGGTCCTTTCTTTCTTATGATGCATTGCTGATTTAAATTCAATGTGGCTGCATATCATATGTTGCTCATAATTGTTAGGTTAATTATGTTAAGGAGGTGTAGGTAAGGGATAATTAATGAACTTAATTCACACCTTAACCTAAGCAAAACATAAAATCAATCTAATGGTTCTAAAAATTAAACTAAAATAACACACATATGTGGGAGATAGATTAGGACCAAACCTTTTCACATTTTCTAAAACCAAATCAAACTCAAAATTAAAACAAAAATCTCTTTAAACAACCTTGATTCACTTTAAATGATATTATACATAGGATTGTCTTTAGAAATTAATTAGTGTGAATGAAGCTACATGCTTACATCACATTATTTCTTTCCAAGCATGCTAAATGGTGTATTTCATGTGAAATCATGCATTCATGTCTTTTGAAAAAATAAATGAAAATGAAATGGTTCATTTATGTCAAATTGCATATTTTGGCTAAAGTAAGAGTATGAATGGCTATTATCACTATTAAATCCAAAATTATTTTCAAAAACTATAAATCAAAGATGACAAATGAAAGGTGTGCTACTTATAATTACTTATAAGCTTGCATGTGAGTATAACATAAGATGTGCATTATATGACTTTTCTTTCTCTTCTCTTTTAACATAGTTTTGAATAGGATTTACAAAGTGTATAGTTCATTTGAAAAGAACACAACACTTGCTTGAATCCATTCCTATGTTAACTTTTAAGAAGGATCTTCACATTACACATATAAATTAAACAACCAAAATCAAACAAACAAACATAAATATTTTGCATGATTCTTCATCCATTCATTTGCTTTTATACATGCACATGTATTTAAGAAAAGTCGTATATTAGCCTGGACATCCCAGGGTTGCGAGACTTTAAGTAGCCCCAAGTAGGTCTTGTACCTTACACCCCTGGTGTAGAAAATAATGGCGTCGTACTCACTTATGTATTTCATACATGTGAATGTGCATTTGATTAATGAATAAAAGAATCCCTCCCTTTTCTACTTAACAAAATCATGCATCATGAAGCATCCAAATTTTCTTAAGCAACATCCCTTAGCATTTCATCATCAAGGTGTGCTAACACTTCCATTTGCATGTATAGATATGCTTAGGATTCATCCATATGCATGTTACACATATTGGAAAGAAATAAAGGGTGTTATGTGATAGTAATTCACTTTAACTAATCTTTAAAATGCCTTTAATATTAAATAGGATTATTTAGAGAAAATATAAATTTAGGATTAATTAAAACACATAATAAAATATTCACTAAATAAAAATCACTAATAAATCTACCTTAGAAATTACCTAAGGTAGGGAGGAAAGAGAAGTTCTCTTCTCTTTTCCTCTCTTTATAACATTTAGTAATTAAGTGTAGGTTCATTCAAACCAAATCAAATCATCAAATAAAATTTATAAAAAATTAACTAAATCACTTAAATGAAACCACCCTCTAAGTTAAACCCTTTCACACTTAGAAAATCTTAACCTTTAAGCTTAGTTGAGATACACCGCACAAGCCTTAAATGGCACATACATTAATCTAAGTCACCATTTTTAGCTCTATGTTAGGGCGGTGCATGATTTGATGCTTAATTTTATTTTGTGATGTGATGCTTTAGTCTGATGTTAGGGTGTATGTGTGTAGACTAAATGGAAGGGTGATCTTAGTCTAACCATTGTATTCTACAGGGGATTATGCTTAAGGGGTGCTGTAATAAAAATATAAAATGTTTTTGTTGCACAGGTTGCTTATACCCTTAAGTATAATCCAAAATAGGCCAGGTGAACTTTGTTACCCATGTGTGGGGTGCTAAGTCCAATTTATTCATATACATGCTTAGGATTGTGTGGTGTGTTTAGCTAATCTCTATTTTGCAAGTTTTACTTAATTTACTTTTCTGATTTTCATGTAATTTTTACAATTAGAATTTAGAATGAATGTTATGGGGGATTAAGATGAACATTAGTCATAAGACTATGTCTTATGTACCATTTGAAGCCTTTGGAGAAATCACCTTCCAACCAACCAAAAGAAGAAAGAAGAAAGAAGAAAGAAGAAAGAAGAAAGAAGAAAGAAAAGAAGAAAGGAGAAATGAAGAATGAAGACCCCCATAACATGAATTCCTTTTTTATTGTAATTAATTCAGCTACCTATTTCTTTTTCAAGTTTGTGCAATGGAGCCTAACCACAAAATACCTCTTATTCTTTTATGCTAGCTTTATAAATTGATTGATGTTTGTTTAGCTTGTGCATTAAGATGGCATGTTTTCCTAGTTTCTTTCTTACTTTGATGAATGGCCTGGTTGTGATTAGGCTCTTAGGAAAAAATAAATTTTCTATCCAATTAATCAATTTGAAACTAAAAATTAATAACTCATAACCTCACATAAAGCCTAAGTTATTAAACAAGATAAAATATTTAGCAACCCCTTAGCTGGATGTTGTATGTTTTCATATCATGCATAAAAAAGTATCTTACTTCACTCTTGCTTATGGAGGGCTTCCACCTTTGCCAGAGAATTTAGCTTGACCTTTGAAAGCCATGATAAAAACATACCTCCTTCTTAAAAATTTTGGCCCATAATCCAATTTCTCATGCATTAGGCATATGAATCCCATAGCATGTGTCAAATCAATGGTCCAAAATAGAAAATAAAATATAACAAAATTTACATTATATTTAAGTCATTAAATCATGCCCTACATGTTCTAGTCTCTTAGGGAGTGTGTTTAAGGACTTAGTTTCTTTCTAAAATAAATAACAGCTTAGCTATCTTGCAAAATCATATGACTTGCCTACATGTATTTAAAATCGTAGGAGAAGTTAGTTGGTAGCCACCCCCAAGGGGTTGTAAGTCCAAACAGTCGGGTGGTTTATCCTCTCATGTGGAGGCAAACCATATGCCCATTTTTGCCTTAGATTTAGGTTTTGCTTTAACCCTCGCCAAGCTCCCTAGATTTAGGTTCAGAGGTTGCTACTTCTCTTTATGGGCTACAAGCATAAATCCTCACCTCTTAGGCATTCCCATGATCTTGTATCATGGAATTGTAAGTCCTAGATTTCTAATAAAAAATCAACTCAAATAAATAATTCCCCTCAACTTCAAAAAGATAAAGCCTAACCATAGGATAGTTTGGGATGCTCGCTAGGCTTCTTAGGATCATGAGCATCTCCTACTTATCCCCCTTTGGTTTCGATAATAACTTTCTATTTTTAATCAATTCCATTTGATCTTCCAAAAATAAACCAATTGATTGATAGTCCTATCTTTGAAATCTTTAGAGATAATGATTATTTACCTTAAATAAGGTATTCCTAAGAAATCTCATTCCTTATGATGTAATTAACTATGGGGGCTTGCCTCTATAGGGAACTTAACGAACTCGATTTAAAATAAACCCTACTTTACTTTTCCATGTAAAGTAAGGGAAGAATCTCTGGTACATATGAAGACCCATAGTCCTTAGGAGTTCTTATTAAGGTGATTAGGTTCATTATAGGATGGTGACTTCTATCTCTCGAGATAGTATATCATTCCTCAATGTCATACCCGATCACCATAATAATAACATCTATAGATCTACATGGTGTCCCAAACAAGGCGATATATTTTTATTTTCATTTATCTCTCAAAAGATAGATGAAGATAGCAATATTTTACCACATAGCCCCAAGTAGGTCTTGTACCTTACACCCCTGGTGTAGAAAATAATGGTGTCATACTCACTTATGTCATTTATACATGTAAATGTGCATTGGATTAATGGATAAAAGAGTCCCTCTTTTCTACTTATTAAAAATATGCATTCATGGAATATCCAAATTTTTCTAAATAACATCTCTTAGCATTCATCATCAAGGTGTGTAAGATTTGCATTGCATATATAGTTATGCTTATGATCATTCATATGCATGGTATACAAGTTAGAAAGAAATAAAGGGTTGTGTGTTATGTCATAGTAATTCACCTTAATTAATCCAAAGATGCCTTTCTTATTGAATAGGTTTATTTAGAGCTAATCTAACCTTAGGGTTAATTAAAACACATAATAAAACATTCACTAAAGGAAAATCATTAATGAATCTACCTTAGAAATTACTTAAGGTAGGGATGAAAGAGAAGTTCTCTTCTCTTTTCTTCTCTTTATAACACTTAGTAATTAAGTATAAGTTCATTTAAACCAAATCAAATCATCAAATAAAATTAACTAATCAACTAAATCACTTAAAATGAAACCACCCTCTTAAGTTGAATCTCTCACACTTAGAAAACTTTAACCTTAAAGCCTAGCTAAGACATGCCACACAAGCCTTAAATGGCACACACATATTAAACTAAGTCATCATTTATAGCTCTATGTTAGGGCAGTGTATGGTTTGATGCCTGATTTTATTTTATGATGTAATGTTTTAGACTGGATGTTAGGATGTATGTACGTAGACTGGATGGTAGGGTGATCTTAGCCTAATCATGTCTTCTGCAGGAGATTGTGCTTAAGGGGCACTGTGATAAAAATATAAAAGGTTTTACTATACAAGTTGCTTATACCCCTAAGCATAATCCAAACTAGTACAGGTGGACTTGGTTACCCATGTGTGGAGTGCTAAGTCCAAATTATTCATATACATGCTTGGGTGGTGTGGTATGTTTAGCTAATCTCTATTTTGCAAATTTTAGTTAGATTTACTTTTTCCATTTTCATGTAATTTTGTAATTAAGATTTGGAATGAATGTTATGGGGGATTAGGATGAACATTGGTCATAAGACCAAGTCTGTACCATGTGAA
The DNA here is from genome assembly GCA_021442155.1 of Cymbidium sinense. Taxonomy (NCBI): domain Eukaryota; kingdom Viridiplantae; phylum Streptophyta; class Magnoliopsida; order Asparagales; family Orchidaceae; genus Cymbidium; species Cymbidium sinense. Next base: position 28,142,445 of record CM038232.1, on the reverse strand, counting down.
GCCTTGGAGCAACCACATCCCAACCAACCAAAAGAAGGAAGGGAAGAAGAAAAGGAAAGAAAAGAAAGAAAGAAAGAAATGAAGAAATGAAAAAAGAAGAATGAAGAATGAAGACTCCCATAACATGAATTAATTTTAATTGTAATCATTCATTTATAATCCGGGTTGTATAAAGGTGGAGCTCGTCTACCCAAATTTCTTTTTGGGTTTGTACAATAGAGCCTGACTATAAAGGCCTTTTATTCTTTTGCGTTAGCTTTATAAATTTTTTGATATTTGTTTAGCTTGTGCATTAAGATGGCATGATTTTTTTAGTTTCTTCATTATTTGATGAATGGCCTAGATTCAATTAGGCTCCTAGAAAAATATAAATTTTTTATTTTAATCAATTTAGAATTAAAATTAAATAACTCATAATCTCATCTAAAGCCTAAGACATAAATCAAGAGAATAAAAGATTTAACAACCCCTTAACTGGATGTTGTATGTTTCACATCATGCATAAAATCATCTTACTTCACTCTTGCTTATGGAGGGCTTCCACCTTTTTCAGAGAATATGGCTTGACCTTTGAGATCCATGGTAGAAACACACCTCTTTATTGTTGATTTTGGCTCATAACCAATTTCTCATGCATTAGGCATATGAATCACATAGCTTGTGTCAAATAAATTGTCCAAAAATCAAAAATAAAACTTAATAAAATTTGCATAAGATCTAAGTCTTTATTCATGCCCTACATAATATAGTCTCTTAGGGAGTGTGTTTAAGGACTTACTCTCCTTTCTAAATAAACAATAGCTTAGCCATCTTTCAAAAGCATGTGACTTGCCTACATGTATTTAAAATTGTAGGAGGAGTTAGTTGGCAGCCACCCCCAAGCGGTTGTAAATAACAATCGGGTGGTTTATCCTCTATTGTGGAGGTAAACCATATGCCCATTTTCACCTTAGATTTAGGTCATGCTCTTAGCCCTCTCCAAAGCTCCCTAGATTTAGGATTCAAGGTTACTGTTTCCCTTTGTTGGCTACGAGCATAAATCTTCACCTCTTGGGAATTTTTATGATTTTGTATCATGGAATTGTAAGTCCTAGATTTCTAATAAAAATTTAACTCAAATAAGTAATTTCTCTCAAATTCAAGAATATAATGCCCAACCATAGGATAGTTTGGGATGCTTGTTATATTTCATAGCATCGTGAGCATCCCCTACTTATATCTCCTTAGTTTCGATAATAACGCCCTCGTTTTGATCAATCCCATTTAATCTTCCAAAAAAATTAACAATTGATTGATAGTCTTATCTTTAAAATATTTGGAGACAATGATCATTTACCTTAATTGAGAGTGTTCTTAAGGAATTTTATTCCTTATGATATAATTAACTATAGGGGCTTACCTCCATATGGAACTTAGTGAACCTAGTTTAAAATAAACCCTACTTTATTTTTCCATGAAAAGTAGGGGAAGAATCTCTGGTACATTCCAAGACCCATCATCCTTAGGAGTCTTTATTAGGTGATTAGGTCCATTGTAGTATGGTGACTTTTACCTCTCGAGATAGTACATCATTCCTCAATGTCATACCTGATCACCATAATAAGAACATCTGTGGATCTACATGGTGTCCAACCAAGTGTAAAATATTTTTATTTTCATTTATATTTCCAAGATAGATGAAGATAGAAATATTTTCACCACAGATTTTCCTGGTGACTCCGCTAGGGGTGGTTCCTCTCTCCATCTTTGGGAAATGATCGTTGTCTCCAAGTATTGATAGTGGATTTGTGTTTCATATAAGTTCAAGATTATCCTTCTTTTTCGTTGGCACTTAGTTTATTTCATTCTTAAGCTAAGCTAGCCAACATCCTTTAGGTTTTAGGACCTCACTCCGTGTAGGTCTTAAAACCCCTGTTGGGTTCCCCAATAGGTGAAAATAAAATTTAATAAAAATAAAATAACTAAAGACTTCCTCCTTACCATTTCTATGGTAAGGAAAGGTTCATTCCAAAAATAAAGAAAGAAAAATAAATTCATTATATAAAAAACATCATTTTCCCAAAAAGCACTTTTCCAAAAAGTTCACATAATAAAATATTTTGCTCAAAAAGTTTCATAGTTTAACCTCATCTAACAATCTTCAAGATTGTTACATGTAGGACTTTTTCAAAAATCAAAGGTAAGAATTATCTTTCCGAAAATCACAAATAAACATCCTCATTAAATATACCCAAATTTATTGAATGAAGATTTCATTTTCAAACAAAACCAAAAATCATCTTTTCAAAAAGCACAAATGAACAACCTCATTCAATATACCTAACTTTATTGAATGAAGATTTTATTTCTAAACAAAATCAAAAATCATCTTTTCAAAAATCACAAATGAACATCCTTATTCAATATACCCAAATTTATTGAATGAAGATTTCATTTCTAAACAAAATAAAAAAATTATCTTTTCAAAAACCACATATTTGAAAATGAATACCCTCATTCAATATACCCAAATTTATTGAATGAAGATTTCATTTACAAATAGAATCACATCATAAAATTAAAACTCCATTTCAATATATCTTACATATGTTGAAGTTGGAGTTTCTCCCTTTTTTAAAAAAAATACAAATTTAAAGATAAGACCTCTTCATTCCATATGTCCAAACTTTTGGATAGAGGCTTCATCTCCAAACAAAATCACACCATTTGAAACTCCACTCAACACATTCCACATGTGTTAAGTTGGAATTTTCATCTCTTCAAAAAGCAATAAATCACACACAAAAAACCTCATCTTTGAAACATGAAACAAAATTGACTTCCATTTTACATACCTAAATTTGTAAATAGAAATCCTCTTTTCAAAAATCATAAAAATCAAACACATTTGGATCCTTTATTTAGCATACCCAAATTTGCTAAGTAAAGATCCTCTTCTCAAAAATCATAAAAATCAAACACATTTGGATCCTTTATTTAGCGTACCCAAATTTGCTAAGTGAAGATCCTCTTTTCAAAAATCATAAAAATTAAACACATTTGTATCCTTTATTTAGCATACCCAAATTTGCTAAGTGAAGATCCTCTTTTCAAAAATCATAAAAATCAAACACATTTGGATCCTTCATTTAGCATATTTGCTCGGTGAAGATCCTCTTTTCAAAAAATCATAAAATCAAACATTTGGATCCTTCATTTAGCACATCCTTTGCAAGATCCTCTTTTCAAAATCATAAAATCAAACACACATTTCTTTATTTAGCATACCCAAATTTGCTAAGTAAAGATCCTATTTTCAAAAAATAATAATAATAAATAATAACAAAAATCAAACACATTTGGATTCTTTAGTTAGCATACCCAAATTTGCTAAGTAAAGATCCTCTTTTCAAAACATCAAAACAAAAATATTTGGACTTTATTTAGCATACACAAATTTGCTAAGTAAGATTCCACTTTCAAATTCACTCATGATTTGCATCATGAGCAAACAAACAAAAGAAGAAAATTATTTTCAAACAACTCATTTAGCATACCCAAATTTTCTACGTGAGTAATCCTCAAACAAAATCAATTGATCCTTTATTTTAACATACTCAAAATTGCTAAATGAATGGTCTCCAAACATAAAATAAAATTCAAATATGAATCAATGGAAGCATCAAAATCTCTTCAAAATATATGAACCTATTTTTAACATACATAAATTTATTGAAAATGGATTCTAAACTCAAAAATCTCCTCTCCAATTCTAAATTCAAAATCCCTCATAAATTTAAAGAGCCCCACTTAACATATTCAAATTGTTGAGTGTGGGTTCAAATTCTAAATCAAAATTCAAAAGATAGCAAAATAGCAAAGCAAAAATTTGATGTGAGTTTGTTTTCAAAAATTGTAGAATTTCAACTTAGTTTCAGTCAGTTTCTCTCAAAGTTTAGTTCAGTAGTAATGGATGCCCAGAAGTACATCTTCACTTTTCCTTTTGGGATGGATTTGGCCTTGGATCGGGCTAGCCTCCCACAGACTAATTTTGCCCATTTGATTCACTTCGGCCGAGGATTTGAGGGGGCCAAGATCACTTGTGAGGGGGCAACCCTCACAACCATTAGTAGGAGTGCGGTGGTTGGGCAGAAACCAGTCATCCATGTTGAGATGTCATCTGATTAAGAATTTCCCTCATTAAAGGGAAAGACTATGGCAGTTCCCGCATCAGTTGCAATTTCAGCACCAGTGAGTTCAATGGTTCCCGTTACTGCCCCAGTACATGCTAGCACCCACTCGTTGGCTTCTTCCAAGGGGAAGGCTCCCCTATCTTCAGGGATAGTCTCCCCTACCTATGGGTCTAGTTCCCATACTGCTCCTCCTAGCAGGACTCAGTGTCGACATAGGTGTCGCAAGATCAAGTGGCATCATGTGCTCATAGCAAAGGAGTTGGAGGCAGTTTCTCAGCCCACACAAGAGGAGTTACCCATGATAGTTTCTCCTCTGATCACACAAAACAAGTTTCACCCTCATTTTGGATCTGATGGAGAGGAAGATGTTACGAGGATCTCAATTTCACCTCCACCTGCAGTACAGTATGAGGCTCTTATCAGAGATAGGATGAGGTCATATGTCAGCCTTAGATCAGTTATGCATGTAGTTGGCAGGGTTTACAGACGATCAGAGTCTGGGGCTTAATTTGATTTACGACCAGTCATCCCTCGTAATGTAGGCGAGTACATTCGATAGGAGAGGGCCCGGGAGGCCCTTGTATCAGTACAGGTGTTGACCTCATTTTTAGAATGAGCTCTCAACCCCTCCATCTTAGACATAAGACTCATCTTAGACTTTAAGAGTTCCTTAGTCTTCAGACACATCTAGTGATTAGGTGGACACTCAACCTAGCCCTAGAGACTTAGAAGAGTTAGCCATAGGAATAGGTCATGCCTAGGGTTGTTAGGAAAATTTCCTACCCTTAGCTTAAACCATTCCTCACTTTCCTTCTTTCAAGTCAAACCCCAAATCAATCTTAATTTATTTTCTCCAAATTCAAATCAACTCCATATGATTGAAATTCATGATTGAAATCTATGATTGGAACCCATGATCAAAATCCAGCAAAATTCTGAAGTCCAAAATTTGCTTAAATCCTTAATTTTTTTGTTAAGGAGTTAACCAAAATCATGATCTAAACTAATTTAAATCTTTGAGATTTTCTCATAGATCATTTATATTCTCATTTATATTCACATATATAAATGAAATATAAATACAAACCCATTAAATCGAACTTAAAACTCTAAATCAATTTATGAAAATTTTCTAAGTTCCTTAAGTTCTCCCTTAAAGACTCGGCCTCATCATGATCTAAATCAATTCAAATCCTTGGGATTTTCTCAAAAATCATTTATATTCACATATATAAATGAAATATAAATTCAAATCAATCAAATCATATCCAAGAATTAAATTCTCAATTTAAAATTTCCTAAGTCCCTTAATTTTCTATTAATGGACTTAGCCAAACTCATCATCAAACCATATCAAAGTCATGGGATTTTCTCATAATTCTTTTATATTCTCATTTATAGTCACATATATAAATGAAATATAAATATAAATCAATCAAACCAAATTTAAAAATTGAAAACCTAAACTCCAAAATTTTCCTAAGTCCTTTAAATCCTTCTTAATAGACTTAGCCCAAATCATGATTAAACCACTTCAAATCCTTGAAATTTTCTCATGATCCATTTATATTCTCATTTATATTTATATATATAAATGAAATATAAATTCAAACAATCAAAACCAATCCCATAAATCAAACTCAAATCAACTCAAAATCCAATCTAAGCCTTTAAAGTCAAAATCTTGAACTTAGCCAAATCAATTCCAAATCAAGTCAAATCATTGATTTTCTCTCATGGTTCAATCAACCCTATAATCATGAGCTCATATATAAATCCAAACTTCAATCAAACAATCAAAACCCAAGTCCAAAATCAAACCCAAAACTGCTTCATATTCTTTCTTTGAATATGAAATTGTCAAATGGATCAAAACTCATTTCACTTCAAACCACTTATAAATGGATTTATATTTCAATCATGAGTCCATATACAAGATCAACCAACTTCAAATCAAGCTTTGACTAAGCCATTTGACCCACTTGGACTCACTTGACCCAAAGTGACTTAAAGTACCCTTATGAGCCAAATTTTGATCCTAACCAAATTAGATTAAACAAACTTATATATCCCTATCATCATGATCAACAATCATCATGGGATGATCAATCAATCAAACTGGGTCAAACCAAGTCAAACCTAAGGGTTGACCAAGTCAATACTTAACCCAAAATGAAACCTTACATAGCCAAATTCCACTATAGGCCAAATTGATGAAACCATTGATCTAAGCTCACTCATGACCTATGTTTGAATTTGACCAAGCTAACATTTGAGCCTAACCTAGCCCAATTGGCTCACTTGACCAAAGTTGACCCATTTTGACCTAAAGGGTCAAAATGTGTCAAAACTTGATCTAAGCCAAATTGATTGAAACCAATGGGTCAAGTCCATTCCAAATCACTTGTGGAACTTAACTAAAGCCTCAATTGGCGAACTAGACCTAACCTAGCCCAATTGACCTTAAACCCAACATGACTTAAAGGGGTCATGTTGAGCCAAAATTGCACTTGACCCAAATTGATTGGAAACAAAGATAACAATCCACTCCATATGACTAACCTGACCTAAACCTACCCTTGACCTACCTCAAATAGATCAAATGGGTCAAATAAGTCAACTTGACCCATTTGACCTAAATGAAATCATATGAGCCAAATCCAAAACTCTGCCAAATTGAATCAAACCAAAGCGCCAAAACATTTCAAATGGTCATATGAACTTGACCCAACCCTTGGTTTGACCCAATTTGACCTATTGGTCAACTTGACCCAAGTTGAACCATTTTGACCTAAATGTGTCAACATGAGCCAAACCTTATCAAATGAATTCTAAATCTCATGAAACTTGGCCAAACCAAGTTTCTCCACATATCCAACATATCCAATGTGGAAAAATAGTAAAATGACCATCCTACCCTTAGGCCATAGAACAAATTTTGGCTTAAACCATGGGTAATTTGGTCATACCCTCTTCATACTCATTGAGGCTTTCCTAAATGCTCAAGGGGACCTAGGAGAGAGTGGTGCACCCAACCCAATGGGTTTGGGTCAGCCCATTTGGTCCCTAAACCAAACTCGACCCTATGGGTCAAAATTAAAAATTCAAACTCCCTCTCAAGCTCAAATTAAAAATTCAAACTCCTTGGCTCAAACCGACCATGTGCACACTCCTAACTAATCAAACAACCCTCAACCTAAGCTCAATTGGATCAAAATTTCACACAAGCTTGCGATCGTCCGATCCTTCAAGAGGGAGATATACTCCCCCTAAACAAACTCAAATTCATCATTCCTGAATTCGATTGAGAGTTAGTGAGACCTAGGAGCCATCAGAGAGTGATAGCAAGCAGCCTAGAGCTCTTACCAATTTCCCATTTCTCAATTTTCAAATAGTGAAAATAGGGGAAGCCAGTTGAATTGCCAACTTCTTCCACACTTCAATCCATTGCAATTCCTTTTGCAAACACACTTAGGTGACCAAGTCGAGCTCACCTAAGTTCATTCCCAAGTTCTAAAGGCAAGGGAGGATTGAATTGGATCAAAGCTGAACTCAAGTAGAGGAGGAGGTGACCCATAAAAGGATCCACTCAACCTCAAGTGCTCAAAACTTTAGCAAGGCTTCATCTCAACTAGACAAATTCTTCAAGAGAATCGAGTGTCGATGATCACCTCCGGCAAGGTATGGGATTTTTCAACCATTAAACTTAATGTGGAGTGGAGCTTTGTGAAAGAAATTTTCACCCCATCGATTTTTGACTGTTGGACTTGCCGCTCTCTATCTTTAGATGGTGTGGATTGAGTTTGATTGGAATCTATGTTATATCGAGCTTGGATCTTCCCCTTGATCATGGACGGTATCTGTTGATCAAGGGGAAGAACTTGGGAGATCTCAGCCATCCATCCACGCATTTTAGATGGAAGATTGAGATAATTTTGCACATTAGAAATTCCTTTCATCCATTTTAAAATGCGGAGAGATCCCTGGTCATCCAATCTTGACGAGAGGATTACCGCCCAAACCGCCATTTAGCATGTGACATCTAATCCCTAATAGCGATAATGTAAAGCTCATACGCACGATCACGAGCAGTGGATTAGAATTACTTAAATGCTTTAATTAATTCCTAATTAACTTAGAGATCTTCCAAAATTCATAACTCTTACTAGAAAATTTAGAAAAATGTGAACTAAAATTCTATGGAAAGATAATTCAATGTAGAATATTTTAAAATTAATTTCAATGGGTTTTGAATTATATTTTTCTCTGAATTTGGGTTTTATTGGAAAGTTTATTTTACTAATTACTTTTTAATTAAGCCTCTGATTAATCCTAAATTTCTTGGGTATGTTTTAAAGGATGACCTTTGCCTCCCCTAATTTTCGTGGCAATTATTGAAAGCTTGATTAGAATAATTGCATATGGTTTCCTTAGTTACCCTCCTCATGTAAATAAGCGTAAGTAGGGTGTGATTAGTGAGTTTAACCAATGATTAAGGTTGATTAAGGTCAGATCGAGTAAGTAGGAGATTTATGGAATAATTTTGGTGCATTTTCCCTAAGTTATTCCCTAAACCCCCTCTTCTCTCCTTAATCTCCACTTAATTAAGGGTTAATTCATTAATTATCCCCTTAATCAATTTTTAAAAATTCTAAAAAGTTCCAGAACTTAATTAATTTACTTTAGGTACATGCTTAGGTGTTTAATAGCCTAAGTTCAATTAAGGAAATCAAAACTCAATTCATAAGTGTGAAAGGGTATTTTGAAATTACTTAAGCTAATTCAAATTTTAAAATGAAATTATTTACTTTATGTAAAATTTGCATGTGTTGGCTAAAGTAGAAATATGAGTGGCTATTATCACTACTAAATCTAAATTATTTTCAAAATATATAAATTAAATACAAAATCTGGAAGCATTCTACTTATATTTTAATTATGAGTTTGCATGTGATAGAATATAAATGTATGCTTAGCATAGGTTTCATTTCTTTCTTATGTTGGTATAGTTTTGAATAGGAGTTAGTAAGATGTAAGGTTCATTTGAAAAGAACCTAACACTTACTTAATTCTACATCATATTCATCTTTATGCTACTACTTAAGAATGGTTGCCTATATTTGCATACATAAATTGCATAAACAAAAATGAATCCATTAAACAAATTTTTTTTTTTTGCATTCTCCTTTTCTATTTCATTTCTTTTATACACATGTTTGTATTTAAGGAAAGTGGTATATTAGTTTGGACAATCCCGAGGTTGTGAGGAGGTTGCGAGGGCTTTTAAAGTAGTCTCTAAGTACCTTACACCTGGTTAACAATGATACTCACTTATGCCTTTCTTACTTTCATGTGTGTATGAAAATTTGGATAAGGAAAACCCTTTCTACTTAAGAAAAATCATGCATATTCAACTTCTAAATTTTCTTAAATGGATTACTTAGCATGCATCATAAAGTGTGTTAAATACTCTCATTTGCTTATATAAATATGCTTAGGGTCTATCCATATGCATGTTATATATGTTGGGAAAGAAATAAAATATTGTGCGGTATGTGAATTTTGATTCATTTTATTTAATATTAAAATTCCTTTCTTTTTGAATAGGTTTGTTTAGAGTTTATCTAAACTTAGGATTGATTAAAAGATTTAATCAAAACATTCACCTAAATGAATCTAAAATATGAATCTACTTTAGAAATTACTTGGGATAGGGAAAGAAAGAGAAGTTCTCTTCTCTTTCCCTCTCTTTATAACTTAGTAATTAATTCTAGGATCCACATAAACCAAACAAAAATATGAAATAAATTAACTTGAAATTATTAAATAACATAGATTAAACTCTCCTCTAAGTTGAACATGTTCTTCACACTTAGAAAATTTGAACCTAAATCCATGGCTAAGAATACCACACAAATTTTCAAAGCACACACATTAGCCTAAGTCACCACTTCTAGCCTTAGGTTAGGTTGATGCATGGTTTGATGTTTATTTTATTTTGTGATATAAGTTTTAGACTGATGTTATGTATGCTCAGAATGAATGGTAGACGCTCTAGTCTAACTATTCTTTCTCTCTAGGGATTCTGCTTAGGCTCTATCATAAATAAAAATATAAATACTTTTACTTGTAGGCTTTATACCCCTAAGCATAATCCATAGGCCGTGGACTTAGTCATATGTGTGGGGTGATAAGTCCAATATACATGCTTGGATTTGTGTGTGTTTATTTTAGCTAACCTTGTTTGTTAGTTAGATCACTTTTCTTTTCATGTAAATTTGTATAATTAGGATTTTGGAATAATTGTTATGGGGATTAGGATAAATATTGGTCATAAGATCTTATCTTATGCACCATGTAAAGCCTTAGAGCATCTACCATCCAACCATCTAAAGGAAGGGACCAAAAGAAGAAAGAAAGAAGAAAAGAAAGAAGAAAGAAGAAAAGAAGAAAGAAGAATAAAGCTTGAAGACCCCCATAACAATGAATTTCTTGCTTAATTATAATTTAATTTATTTGTAATCTGGTTGTATAAGGGTAGAGCTCGGCTACCCACATTTGATATTTTTTTGTGTGGTGCAATAATGACCTTTTATTCTTTTTACGATTAGCTTTATAAATTGGTTGATGATTTATTTAGCTTTTGCATTAAGTGGCATGATTTTCCTAGTTTCTTCCTTCCTTTTTGTTTGGCCTGGATGTGGATTAGGCTCTTTAGGAAAAATAATTTTTTTACCTAATCTAACAACTCAAATTAAAATTAAACAACTCATAACCTCACCTAAAGCTTAGGTTTAAAATTAAGATAAAAGAATTAGCAACCCTTAGCTGGATGAGCATTTCTTTAATATCATGCACAAATGCATCTTTCACTCTTGATTGGAGGGCTTCCACCTTTGCTAGAGAAACTTGGCTTGACCTTTGAGAGTCATGGTGAAAACTCAGCTCCTCCCTTCTCGCTAATTTTGGCCAATAATCCTCTTTCTCATACATTAGTCATATGAATCCTATTAGCCTGAGTCAAAATAATTGTCCAAAATAAAAATAAAATGACATTTGAATTGCATTAGATTTAGGTCATTTGAAGCATGTCAGTTTGCATGATCTAGTCTCTTTAAGGAGTGAGTTTAAGGACTTAGTCTCTTTCTAAATAAATAACAGTCTAGTTATCTTACATAAGCATAAAGACTTGCCTACATGCATTTAAAATCGTAGGAAGAGTTAGTTGCCACCCCGGTTGTAAGTCCAAGTTATTGGGTGGTTTGTCCTCTCTTGGAGGCAAACCAAATACCCATTTTGCCTTAGATTTAGGTTGTGCTTTTGGCCTCAAGCTCCTAGATTTAGGTTCTAAGGTTGCTTTTCCCTTTGGGTCATAAGCATGATTCCTCAATTCTTAGGCATTTTCTTAATCTTATGTTAAGGAATCTTAAGTCCTAAATTTCTAATGAAAATTTAACTTAAACAAGCTAAATCAATTTCAAAAATGTAAAGCCCAATTATAGGATAGTTTGAGATGCTCGCTAGGTTTCCTAGTATCGTGGGCATATCCTATTTATCTTCTATTTTAGCTTTGATAATAACTCCTTCTTTTGATCAATCCCATTTTAACTTCAAGCATAAATCAATAGATTGATAGTCCTTCATATTGAAATCTCCAAAGATAACGATCATTTACCTTAATCGAGAGCTCTCCTAAGGGATCCCATCTCTTAGGATGTAATTAACTATGGGGGCTTGCCCCTATAAGGAACTTAATGAACCTGATTTAAAATAAACTCTGCTTTACTTTTCCATGGTAGGGAAGAATCTATACATACGAATCATCGTTAGGAGTCCTTATTAAGGTGATTAGGTCAATTAAAGGGTAGTGACTTCTGTCTTTTGAGATAGTACACTAATTCCTTGATGATGTACCTGATCACTTGAATAAGTAGATCTATGGATCAGTGTGGTGTCCTAAAAATATGAATTTCTATAAGGGTCTTATCATCTTTCATTTCTCACCAACAGATTTGAAAGGAGACTCCGATCACCTCTAATAAGAATTTTTCTCCATGGATTTTTCTGGCAACTCTGCTAAGGATGGTTCCTCTCTCCATCTTTGGTAAATGATCATTATCTTTGAGTATCGATAGTGGATTTGTACTTTGGTATGAGTCCAAGACTATCCTTCTTTCATTGGCTTATTCATTTCATTCTTGAGTTGAGTTAGCCAACATCTTTAGGTTTTAGGATTGCATTCCTCATTGCTCTTAAAACCCCCTTTGGGTTCTTCAATGGGCAAAATGAAAAGATCTAAATAAAAAGAAACCCATTTTTAAGACTTCCTCTTTACCATTTTCATGATAAGGAAAGGTTCATCCCAAAATAATTAATCTTCCATAAAGAACTTTGCTTTTTCAAAGCACCTTTTCAAAAATGTACGTAATAAAATATTTTCCACAAAATTTTGTCACCTTCATTTAACAATTCTCATAATTATTATATGTAGGGATTTTCAAAAATAAAATTAATAATATTTTCCAAAAGCACAAATGAACATCTTCTTTCACTTCACTTTGATGAAGATTTCATTTTTAATTAAAATGAACAATAATATTTTCCAAAAATCAAAATCACAATCATAAAGTTTTCAAAAAGCACACATGAATCTTTCTATTTCAATACACTCCCACTTATTGAATGGAAAGTTCATTTGTAAACAAAATTAAAATTTTCAAAAAGCACACATGAACACCTTCATTTAATATACTCAAATTTATTAAATGAAGCCCCAACTAAAAATAAAATATCTTTTAGAAATCCCACTTAAACATATCTCACATATGTTTTAAGTTGAATTCCTTCCTTTCAAAAGAAATAATCACACACATATATTTCAAAAAAAATAAAATTGATCTCAATTCTACATACTTAAATTTGTTGAATGGAAGTCCTCTTTTCAAAACATTAAAACTTCAACAATCATATTTCAAAAAAATATTTTCAAACATACATTTGGAACTTCATTTAGCATAATCAAATTTTTATGTGAAGTTTTTGAATCTAAAATCAAATCAACAATCATATTTCAAAATTTTCAAACACATTTGGAATTTTATTTAACTTTGTTAAGTGAAGTATCCAAATCAAAAATCCAAAAAATTTTCTAAACACAGTTTGAAACTTCATTTAACATACCCAAATTTGTTAAGTGAAGTCTCCAAATCCCAAATTCAAAATCCAAAAAAATTTCTAAGCACATATTTGGAACTTCATTTAGCATACTCAAATTTGCTAAGTAATGTTTTCAAATCCAAAATCAAACATTTTTCAAAACACATTTTTGGAATTTCACCTAGCATACTCAAATTTGTTAAGTGAAGTTTACAAAGTCAAAACCAAAAATTTTAAACATCTTTTGGAACTTCTTCTCTTAGCATACCAAATTTACTAACGAGAAGTTTCCATTTTTCAAAACCAAAACAAATCAAAAAATTTTGAACATACCATTTGGAATTTCACTTAGCATACTCAAATTTGCTAAATGAAATTTTCATTTCACAAAATCAAGTGGAACTCCATCTTTAGCATACCTCTCCACTTTCAATCACCTCAAAAACAAAACAAAACAGTTAGGATCCCCTTAGCATACCAAATTTGTTAAGGATCCTACCCTTTTTTAAAAATCAAAACATTCCAAACAAATGAAACACTTAGGATTTTCTTAGCATACCTAAATTTGCTAAGAATCCTATTTTCAAAAATTAAACAAAATACACTTGGGTTCTTCATTTTACATACCTAAATTTGCTAAGTAAGAATTCCAAATTTTCCAAAAAGAAATAATCATTCTCAAATAATTTACTTAGCATACCTAAATTTGCTAAGTAATAAAAAATTTCAAAACAATCAAATAAAACAAAATTAAATTGACCCTTACTTTAACATACCTAAATTTGTTAAAGGAAAGGGTCCTCAAAATCAAAAATTCAAATTAAAAAAAAAATGAACCTATGGAAGCATCCTTATCAAAATTATGAATCTATATTTCAACATACTTAAATTTGTTGAAATTTGGATTCATATTCAAATTCCTCTTTCAATCAATCTTCCTAAATCCATTTGAACCCCACTTAACACTTTCGAGTTGCTGGATGTGGGAATTTGTAAATTCAAAATTCAAAAAAATCTATGGAGATAGAAATCTGATACAAGTTCATTTCTTATTGCAGATTCTTTAAAGTCAGTACAGTACAGTTCAATTTCAGTCTACTACAGTTTTGGAAATGGCTGGTTCCTAGAAATTTATCTTCACCTTCCCCCATAGTATGGATCTAGCTTTAGATCAGGCTAACTTCCCCCATCTAGACCATACCCACTTGATTGACTTTGGTCGAGGATTTGAGGGGGCCAAGATAACTTGTGAGGGCATTCCCCTCACCACAGTCAGCAGGACGAAGGTGACCGAGCAGAAGTCGGTCATCAGGATAGACTTACCTTTTGATTCTGATGTCTCCTCATTGAAAAGGAAAGGTGGCGCTTCACGACTTCATTTGTTACGCAGCACTGCACTCAGCAGCTGCGCTCGTCCTGAGTTGCTCATGTTTCCCAAGGCTACTACCATGCCTCCAAGGATGTAAGGCTCAAGTCTTGCCTCCCTGACATTTGAGTATGTTTCTAGCTCGTACTCCTCCCATCCTACCCATACCCAGTGTAGGAACAAGAACCGTATGATCAAACGGTTCCACACTCAGATAGTTAGGGAGCTAAAGGCAACAGCTCGATCAGCCATGGATGAGTCTCCCATCATCACTGGTTACATAAAGCAAGTTACATCCTCTCTCGATCGATAAAGGAGGTCGAGGATCCATTCATCACCTCTTCCAGGTGCACTACCGAATTTCTAGGAGTAGAGATCGATGCTCTCCTCTGTTTCTACGCCAGTAGCATACTGATGCTTAGAGTCTGATACGCTTACCTTGATCTATTATATCACCCAGCATGTGGGAGGAAGATTCATCAGAAGAGGGCCCATGAGGCCCATACATCACTTGTTACTAGCAGAGAGTGACAGAGGTTCAGCCGTCAGTCAGCCGCTTCTACTTTGATTGATTTTCCAATTCAGCACGCTACTCGCATCGACCATATTGATAGTATTCTTCTCACTGGGACCAACCACCACAGGAGGGCAGTTCTTGTGCACAGAGAGTCGAGTGTCTCCACCCCACCGCTCTACCCCTCATCCGCCATCACCAGTATAATTTGCAGCATCTCCTATTCCATCCAAGGCCAGGAAGGCCACATCTGGGGAAAATGCACCCCATTGGTGATCTGGCTACAGCCAAGGGATCCTACCCCTCCTACACCACCCATTGTGGTAGAGCTGAGCTCTCCTGCTCAACATTCTACCTTAGTGGTGGTGCGAAAGGTGTGGTGACCCCGAAGCATCATGGTCATTCTTTCACTAACTCTGCCCATACAACTGGATGTGGAGATGGTGATAGTTGTTATAGATATTCCAGATGGCAATTCAACTACAGCAGTGGTAGAGGAACATCCTAGGATTATTACCCCTCTTATAGCCAGTAGAAGTCAGGAGTATCATTCATCTAGTGAGTACAATCCATATAGGATTGACTCCCCAATGACAGGCGAGGTCCCATGCCTCTCTATACACGATAGTGATCACACTGGACCTAAAGCTTGTACCGAGTTGATCGTCCTAGATGAGATAGTTGCACACTATTTCATGGAGAAGAAGGAGATCTTGGGTATTCGATGAAGAGAGAGCGCTTTGATCCCAATAAGATGACTTGATGGGGATTCAGAGTATGGATGATACACTAGGATCTCTTTAATAAGCCATGGAAGGTGATGAGGTTGATCAAGAGACACCAATCAGCAACACCTCCAATATGTTAAGGCGTAAGGATGAGTGATTGATAGGATGGCACGCCAATTAGTGACTTGTTAGAAAGAATGTCGGTTTCAAACAAGCCCTTCCAGTTCATCCTATTATAATCGATGTTAGTCAGCCTCAGTTAGTGCATGTCTTAGACCCAGCCAAGACTCTACCTCCCGTTGAGCAAGCTAGCACTATCCTATATAGGAAGGTAGTGGAAAGTACCTCCATACAAGGAAAAGGTATAAAATTCATGGTTGAGCAACAGGTGAAGGAAGCTTTGGCTCAAGCCCGAGAGAATCATCAGTTCCAATGGGTAGACCCTACATAGAGGAATTTGATGTTATCCAATATCCCAAGGGTTTCGTGCCTCCTTCCTTCAAAGCTTTGATGGCAGTGGGAACCCGAAGCAACACATAGCGCATTTCAGGGCCAATTATTGCAACGTATGTGGCATCGATGCTTTACTCTTTAGACTTTTTGTTAGTCGCCTAGCAGGTATTGCTTTTGATTAGTATGCTAAACTACCCAACAATTCACTAAAGATATTTACTGAGTTAGAGCAACTCTTCATCAAGAGGTTTGCTGAGCTGAAAGGGTTATGTAGTGATCTCGTAGTAACAAGACCCGTGAGTCACTTGTTGATTATATTCTCTATGGCATAACGAGTATAAAATATGAATCACGATCAAAACAACATGCCATTGAGATTCTCTTGAAGAATATCCATGGGTCACCTTCATGCTTAAGGGCTTCACTATCAAGACATTTGAGATTAATCAACGGTGGCTACTCTACAAGGAGAGGCCAATTGCTTTTTCAAGATTATTAAGTAGAAATCCCAAAAGGTCTATAAGAAGAAACTGAGCGAGTAGTTGAGAAGGGGAAGTAGCCTAGAGAGATCCTCAAGAGACCATGACCTGGCCCTCCACCTCCTTTGCCACCACCAAGGCAACCATAGCCTCCAAAGATAGCCTCCACGGCCAAGATAACCACCACAACCATACCATGTAGTGCATATGCATATCCGACGCCGTATAGGTCCACCTACTCTTTTAGATAAGTTAAACAAGCCTTATTCTTTTAAGAGGGAGGTAATCAGAAGATCTTTAAGAATCTCTTAAAGAAGCCTAATTTTTAGCTACCCAAGCCTAGGAGACCGGAGGAAGTAGGAAAAAGTCATGATCCAAACTTTTGCCCTTACCACCATATGCTAGGCCACATTTTGGAGGATTGCTTCACATTCAAGGACTGGCTTGAACATAGTTTCAAGATCGGTGTTGTAGTTATCCCAAAGGAATACCTTGTGGAACAACCTTCTAGTTCCATTAGGGTAATCCTTAGGGATACAAGTGATCCTACCAAAACCAAAGAAGGTTGGATCATCTTTTTGTCTAAAACCTCTAAGAAAATAATTCAGAAGATCAAGAAGCTTTCCTTGCAGGTGCCTCAGTCAGCTCAAACCTCCAACACCAAAGAAGGTTTACAAGTTGCCAGTGCTAATTCTAGGAAAGTAGGAGCTCAGCAGTAGCAGCAGCATGTGTCAGCCTAGAATAGCCCCTTAGCTCAGCCACCAATCGTGTTCAGCCTCAAGCCTTCAGTTGTAGCTTCCACACTAGCAGCCTCTTCTATTTTAGCTAGCTCTTCTATTTCTTCTACCATTAGAACTCTCGTATCAGCGGATAAGGGCATCAAATCCCTTACTCCACTCACTCTACTTGACTTCTACTTTGTACCCTCAAATAATTCCAAGAAATTGAAGAATAAAGCTAGTTTGAATTACATCTATTTCTCTTCTGATGAGTTGTCTTCTTTTATTCTTAACGATAACTCCTTAAGTTTAATTAACTATAACAATTTTGATCTTTCCATCTGTGAGTTATTTTCCAACTCAATACTATGGGTTCTCTTGAGATAGACTTGGAATCATCTCGAGTCATAGGAGATGTAGAGCTAAAGTGTAGGTAAACCTTCCACCACCTTGCCTCAAGAGATTACCAAGTCAACCTCCATAGTGTTCTCTCTAGCACCTCAAGAATAAGTCATTGGTACTAAAGATCGAGAAGCCCTTCCACAAGATGCTCCACCCTTAGATATGAATCAAGAAAGGTGGACTACAATGTCCTTTCATCTAAGACATTTGCTAAGCATATATGCCCTTGTCTTATCTAAAGAGATGAGGGAATCACTAATCTCCTCATCTAAAATAAAGCCTTCTATGTGAGGACACTACATAATTTTCAGACATTCGCCGTGGTTCTTGGATTCCGCATCTAAACATTATGAGTTTAAAGACCTTGCCTATTTAAAGATGACATCTCTACACTGGAGATAGGATGATGTGAGAGGATTCAATGATCAAGGTGAGCGTTTTAGGTTCTATAGTGTTACCTTGGTAGGAAGATCCCAAGTTTTACATCATTGATTCAAATACTTCATTCACTGCTTTGCTTGTTGGCCTTAGATACATCAAAACAAGATCGTTCCATCCTCCCTTCATTAGTGCATCAAGTTCAGAAAAGATGGAATTGAGTACCGTGTCAATGGGGACGAAAAGCCATTCTTATTTAGAGAGGTTGAGATTTATGAGGATGCGACCTATTATCTTCCTCAAAACACCCTTTCTTGTGAACTTGGACAAAATTCAAATGCAAATACAAAAGTGAAAGAAAATGAAACAAAAGAAAAGATAAAAAAATGAAAAGAAAAATAAAAGTACAAGTGAGCAAGAAAGGGGAATTGAAAAAGAAGTAGATCTGCATATTACATTTCACCCATAGTTCATTCCATGATACATGGGATAGATGGCTCAACCTCCACCGTGCAGAGGTAGAAGTGAAATAGAGGTAGTTTGGAGGTGGGAGACCTAGTTGGCCTAAGTCATGTTCTAGTTCAGGAGTGCCCTTACTATTCACATAGACTTGGAATCTAGGAGGATGAGTCTAATGTGATTAGTATACCACCAACCTCTAGGGTTCCATTGGAGGTGACTTTTGATCCAGCCAAAGACCAAGACCAGGCCTCCAAGCAAAGCAAAGTATTTGAATCTGGTTTATGTAAAACTATTAGGTAGCAGTTGGGAACCTTAGCTCTTACCTCCCTTACATCTCAAAAAGTTGAAGGTTTAGTAGTTAAGGAAGTCCCTAAATCTTCTAGTGAAATGAAGTAGAAGAAGTTCTTTTTGGGATCATCCTCCTCAAGCCCTGAAGTTGATGTAGAGCTTGAGGAAGATACTTTTAAAGAATTATTAAAGAAGTATTTTAAACCTTAGCTTTCATCCTAAGTGGCATCTTTTCCTAGTCTCTTCCTTGCTTTATGTATGGCCTGGATGTGGATTAGGCTCTTAAAGAAAAATAAATCTTTTACCAAACTTAACAACTCAAAATTAAAATAAAGAACTCATAACCTCACCTAAAGCTTAGGTTAAAATCAAGATAAAAGAATTAGCAACCCCTTAGCTAGATGAGTACTTTCTTTTATAACATCATGCACAAATGTATCTTGCTTCACTCTTGATTGGAGGGCTTCCACCTTTGCCAGAGAAACTTGGCTTGACCTTTGAGAGCCATGGTGGAAACAAACCTCCTCCCTTCTCATTGATTTTGGCCAATAACTTTATTTCTTATGCATATATGAATCCTAAAATCAATCAAAAAAAATTTATCAAAAAAAATGAAAATAAAATGGAATTTGAATTGCATTAGATTTAGGTCATTTGAAGCATGTCCTTACATGATCTAGTCTCTTTAGGGAGTGAATGCAAGGACTTAGTCTCTTTATAAATAAATAACAGCTTAGCTATCTTGCATAAGCATAAGACTTGCCGACATATTTAAAATTGTAGGAGTTAGTTGGCGGCCAACCCTAGGCGGTTGTAAGTCTAAGTTGTCGGGTGGTTTGTCCTCTCTTGTAGAGGCAAACCAAATACCCATTTTTTTCTTAGATTTAGGGTGTGCTTTTGGCCCTCGCCAAAGCTCCCTAAATTTAGGTTCTGAGATTGTTTTGCCCCTTTGTGGGCCATAAGCATAATTCGTCACCTCATAGGCATTTCTATAATATTGAGTTATGGAATCATAAGTCTTAAATTTCTAATGAAAAATACAGCTCAAACAAATTAAATCAATTTTAAAAATGTAAAGCCCAACCATAGGATAGTTTGAGATGCTTGCTACATTTTCTAGCATCGTGGGCATCTCCTACTTATCTTTCTTTTGGCTTCGATAATAACTCCCTCTATTGATCAATCTCATTTGATCTTCAAACATAAATCAATCGATTGATAGTCCTTCCTATTGAAATCTTGAAAGATAATGATCATTTACCTTAATCGAGAGTTTTCCTAAGGGATACCATCTCTTAGGATGTAATTAACTATAGGGGCTTGCCCTTATAGGGAACTTAACGAACCTGATTTTAAATAAACCCTGCTTTACTTTTTCATGCGTAGGGAAGAATCTCGATATACATTCACCGTCCTTATTCGAGGTAATAGTCTATTAAAGGGCGTGACTTCATTCTTTCAAGATAGTACATTATTTTCAGATGACGTGTCTATCACCTAAATAAGTACATCTGGCAGATCAAAAAAGACAAATTTATAAGTGGTCTTATCCTCTTTCATTTCTCACCAACATATTTGAAAGGACTCGATCATTCTAATAGAATTTTTTTCTCCATAAGAAGTTACTAGTGAGAGGTGGGTACAAAAGGTAGTCACAGACTCATGGATTTTCTCATCAATGTGCTACCCACCATGATCATAATCAATATGTTGATCGATACACCCAACAGAGGAGGAGAGCTCCCGCTTGAGTGGGTGCCTGTGATCACACCACTCCACTCCACGTTCACCATCTCCAATACAAATTCCATCTTCCATCATTCCAATAAAAGCCATGAAGGCAGCATCCAGGGAAAAGAAAGCCCCATTGGTGATCTGGCTATGGCCAAGAAATCCCATTTCATCTACACCGCCGACTGAGGTGAGGTTGAGCTCTCCCCGCCTAATCCTCTTGCTCTATGGCAGAAGAGTGGTGACCTGGGAGCATAGTAGTCATGCTACCCCACAATATAGATCATGGAGACAGTGCAAATGTAGGCAAGAGATATGTACCATTATTTGGCCATAGATCCTCACAGAGCACCACCCACCCTATCTAGTGATAATGTGAGCATCCTCTATTGAGCGTAGTCCTCACAAGATTAGCTCTTCACCAGCAGGGGAGGTTAGATATATTTCTATTCATGATAATAATCCCACTGCCAAATGAATCATTTGTAAGCTTGTGTGTTGGACCACTGTAATTGCAAAATGTATACCTGAGAAGAAGGAAACTGGGTAGACACCTAATACCTACCTGCATAAGAAAAAGTTAGTTTTAATCCCAATGAAGATGATTACAGGATTCGCAGAGTTAAGAAGACTTGGGGGGTTCTCCTCCGTGATCATCAGAGTTTGGATGGTGTTGCAAATACAGATGATGCCTCGACCAATAACTCCTTCAATAACTCAAGTAGAAAGATTAACAAATTAAAAAATGGGAAAGAAGCTTGAAGATTAGCTAGCACCAGTTTTGGCACTTCAAAATCAAGCCCTAGTAGTGCATCCTACTATTGAGACTCAAATGGAGTTGTTGCATGCCTGATCAAGCCAAGACTTCACCTCTAGTAGAAACAGCTTGTATAAGTAGTATTGTGTGTGTCTCCTACAAGAAAAGGATATTAAACTCATGGTTAAGCAGCAATGGAGAGAAGCTTTAGCGCAAGCCTGAGGAGGATTATTGACTCCAAAAGGTAGACCCTACCCAGAGGAATTTGATGTTATCCAAGATCCCACGTTGTGCCACCGCCTTTTCAAGATGATGGTATAGAACCCATGCTAAGACAAGCATACTTCAGGCCACCAATGCTGTAATGCTAATGCTTGACATGATTACTATCTTTTTTGTAAGCATCTTAGAGGCATAGCCTTTGATTGGTCAACTCCCAACCATATAGTGAATTTTTGCTAAGTTAGAAAACTCTTCATCAAGAGATTTGTCGAGCTCAACAAAGGATAACTGAGATCTAGATTACAACACGTGACTCTCTCATTGATTATATTCTCATGGCAAATCCTAGTATGAACAAGCAAAAGACACACATTGAAATTACTAAAGAATATTCCTTGGTCCATTTCATGTTCTCAAATGTTTTACCATCAAATTTGTGATGAAGTTAATCAACAAGGCGGTGAATCAACAATGGTAGGGCCAAATTTTAAGATCCTAATAGCCATAGGAGAAAGCATTGTGCGAGAAGAAGCTAGAGGCATGGGACAATGGGAAAACCCTGCTGAGCGTCTTGACTCTTACATATCTATACCCGCCTCATAACACCCGAGGCCATCCTCTTACCATAATACCTCCATAATGATTCCTTTTAAGGCGAACTTGGGCTTTTGGTGAAACAAACTAAAAGAAAGCCATTTTCACTTGAGAGAGAGATATGAAGATAATTCACATCTTCCCAAAACATTTTTTTTTTCCCATGAACCAATAAAATTTAAATGTAAAAGAAAAAAAAAGAAAAAAAGAAAAAGAAGAAAAAGAAAAAGAAAAGAAGAAAGAAAAATATAAGTGAACAAGAAAAGGACATCAAGGAAGAAGTAGAGCCGCATGTCACATTCCACTCACGCTCATTCCATCATATGGACATATGGGTAGGATGACTCACCTCCACCGTGTAGAGAGGCAGCTAGAGGCATTTAGAGGGAAGATCCTGCACAATAGGCTATGTTCCAGCTCATAGAGTATTTACTATTCATATAGACTTAGAATCCAGCTTAGAGGATGAGTCTCATGTGATTAACATACCATCCAACCCCTCTTAGTGGGTTTCATTGGAGGTGACACTCAAGCCAGATAGTGATGAAGACCAGGCCTAAGCAAAGCACGAATGTATTTGAATCAGGTTTATGTAAGACTTTCAGGCAGCAATTGAGAAATTTAGCTCTAACCTCATTTTCTTACCAACAAGTTAAAGGTTTAGTAGTTAAGGAAGCCCCTAGGTCTTTCATTGATGACAAGACAAAGAGATTCCTATTTGGATCATCATCCTCAAGTCAAAAAATTGATGTAGAACTTGAGGATAATTCATATAAAGATTTAATGTAATTGTCTTTTGATTGGTACTCGCCTTATGTTCTTAATCTTACGAAAAAGGTTTGATTCATTATACATGGTCCAGGCACTGGTCAGAGTACTTCGAGAAGATGTGGAACAATAAAGGCAACGATGCACAACAAGATCAAGAATAGGATTTGGTACGGGTCCAAATGATGATTACCGCTATCACTGTCTCAATCCCTGACAGGTTCTTCTCAAACTATACTAACTCTTATGAGAAAGTGTGTTTAGAAACTTCAGATGATTCATTTGATCTTCAAATCAAAGATGCACCTCTAGAATTTGAGGAAGAGATCCATTCAACTATCGACAAGCATAAAGAAATCAACCTCAAGATAAAAGAAGATCCATGCCCGACATACATCAGTTCTCTATTAAATGAAGAAGAAACCAATGACTTAGTTAGGCTATTGACTGAGTTTAAGGATTACTTTACATGGAGCTATGAAGAGATGCATGGATTATCTCATGATATAGCAGTCCACAAACTAGCAATAAACCTTAACACCAACCCTATCAAGTAAGCTCCTAGATGCATGCGATTAGAAATCAAACAACAGGTCATTTCTGAAGTCAAGAAACTTATCGATACTGGTTTCATCAGGGAAGAAAAATACCCTACCTGGTTAGCCAATGTCATGCCAATTAAGAAAAAGAATGGCCAAATTTGCATATGTGTCGATTTCATGGACTTAAATAAGGCATGTCCTAAGGATGAATTTCCACTTCCTATACTAGAATTAATGGTGGACATTGCCTCATCTCATGCAATATTCTCTTTAATG
This sequence comes from Cymbidium sinense, assembly GCA_021442155.1. Taxonomy (NCBI): domain Eukaryota; kingdom Viridiplantae; phylum Streptophyta; class Magnoliopsida; order Asparagales; family Orchidaceae; genus Cymbidium; species Cymbidium sinense. Next base: position 28,118,438 of record CM038232.1, on the reverse strand, counting down.
GATGAGTCATCTGGCTATAACCAAATCAAGATGGCCCTGAGGATGAAAGAAACATTGCTTTTCGAACCCTCTGATCGGAATCTATTATTATGAGGTCATGCCTTTCGGCCATAAAAATGCTGGTGCTACATACCAATAGGTCATGACTCAGATCTCCAATGAACTCATTCATCATCAAGTTGAATGCCATATTGATGATCTAGTAGTCAAGAGAAAATAAAAAGAATACCATCTCTTTGACTTGAGAGTAGTTTTTGAATGGTTAAGACAATTTAACCTCAAAATGAACCCCCTAAAGTGTGCATTCGGAGTAGCTTCAGGAAAATTCTTTGGGTTTGTTGTCCAACATAGAAGAATAGAAATAGATCTAGAACTCAAAGCTATCTTAGAAATGACACCCCCTAAAAGTCTAACTCAACTCAAATCTTTCCAAGGGCGGTTGGCATATCTAAGATGCTTTATCTCTAATCTATCATGGAGATGCAATCCATTTTCAACACTTGTCAAAATGGATGCCAAGTTTAAGTGGGATGACAAGTGTCAGCATGCCTTTGAAGATATCAAGCAATATTTAGTAAAGCCGCCAGTTCTAGCAGCCCCTATCCCGGGCAAGCCACTGATCCTCTACAATGCTGCATTGATGACTCCCTTGGCACTTTGTTGGCCAAAGCTAATGATGAAGGAGAATGCTCTCTACTACCTCAATCATCATCTGATCTCTACTGAAGCAAACTACCCATATATTGAGAAACACTGCCTAACTTTAATCTTTGCATCCCAAAAGTTATGACACTACATGCTTTCACATAAGGTGAACTTGATTTCAAGAATCAATCCACTACAGTATCTCATGACACGGTCGATGTTATCCAGACGGTTGGCACATTAGTCCATGATTCTCTCATAGTTTGATATCACATTCATACCCCTCCGTACGGTGAAAGGACAAGCACTAGCAAATTTCTTAGCAACACACCCACTTCCTACTGATTCCCCACTTAGTGACGCTCTCCCTGACAAATAAATCATGAACTTAGGGGATACTAGCATTCGTCATTGGGAGATGTATTTTGATGGTGTAGATTCTTTTCAAAAAGGAGAAGAATCACCATCTACTCTTTCAGGAAAGGCAGGGGTAGGAATAGTTCACCTAACTCCGGACCGTGATGTGATAAGATGCTCATATCATCTGTCCAACCCATGTATAACAAGCTGTAATGAGGCTCGATTGCCCGAGTTAGTCATTACACTATGCATCAACATATTGGTGGATTCTCATCATCAACCAAATTGATGGGTCCTACAAAGTTCTAAAGCCTAAGCTCCATCATTATCACAAGCACACTATAGAGTTGCTGGCCCAAAATCCCAGAGGTTACCATCTGTAAGATTCCTCGAGGAGGGAATGCAGTAGCAGATGCATTAGCCAAGTTTGCCAAAGAGTTGGCATGTCTGGAAGATGAGTCCATTCTAATAAAGGTACAAAATAGATAAATCTTATCCCTTATTGATGCTAAACTCATCAAGAGATTCTCTCTTGAAGGGGAGGTTGTCGTTGCCAAAAAGGATAAAGAGTTAGATTGAAGGCAACCATTCATGGATTATTTAAATATAGGCAAACTACCTCAAGATCATATGTGGTTACATCAGGTGAAGCAGAGAGCCCTTTCCTATGCTCTCCTAGGAGGCACCTTATACGGGCGGTCTTTCGATCATGTATGGTTATGTTGTCTGGACAAACACGAATCCCATAAGATCATGATCAAGGTACACTCAGGTTTATGCAGAGTGCATCAATCTGGTCTGAACATGAAAGACAAGATCAAGAGACTAGGATACTACTGTCCTTCGATGATCAAAGACTGTATGGACTTAGCTAGGAGATGACACCAATGTCAGGTACATAGTATGGTCCTACATCAACCACCCAACATTCTACATCCTACATTAGCCTCATGGCCATTTAAATGTTGGGGTACCGACATAATGGGTCTGATCGATCCTCCTTCTTCCAAAGGTCACTGGCCACCAACTACTTTTCCAAGTGGACGGAGGTAATCCCACTTAGAGAGGTCACAACTCAGCATGTGCTTTAGTTTTTTAGGAACCATATTGTATATCAGTTTGGGGTGCCTCGATAAATTATATCAGATACTAGTACTGCATTCAAGAGCACTAAAATCAACATCTTTACCCAGAAACATGACATAGATTGGAGATATTCCATCATCTATTATCCAAGGGCAAATGGTCTAGCAGAAACATTCAATAAAACTCTCATTCAAATATTAAAGAAGACACTCGACGATAATAAGAGACAGTGGCATGAGCAATTAGTTGAAGCCTTGTGGGCTTACCGCACCATATATAAAACTCCAACTCAATCTACCCCTTTCTCCTTAGTGTATGGGTCCGAAGCCACTCTACCATTAGAATTCTAACTCCCATCACTAAGGATAGCTATGGGTAGCAAGATCACAATGGAGCAGAATGCCAAGTTGTGATCAGAAGAGCTCAAAGGTTTGGAGGAGAGACGCCTCCGGGCATGCCAGAACCTCAAGTTGTACAAAGCCAAAATGATTCAAGCTCTCAACAAGTTGGTCCATCTTAGAGCTTTTCAAGTAGGAGAGCTTATTTTGGTCCTAAGGAGACAAATTGTTGCCCATCAAAAGATGGGAGGCAAGTTTGAACCCACTTGGGAAGGCACTTTTCCATAGAGAAGGCCTACCAAAGAGGATCTTATCAACTTATAAATTCTAAGGGAGTGCATTTGATGCTTCCAATCAACGGGCTCTACTTAAAGAAATACCATCCATAAGTCTTGTTTGAAAATAATCATCAATAAATCTTCTTTTCATATCAAATTTCATCTCTTATGTGTTAGAAAAATCTTTCACTTGCAATTCCACCATGACATGTTTAGGGTAGTTGTAAGAGAACCCGAGCGACATCCTATCCCTCCACAACACAAACATAAATCATAAATTATCCTTAAGTAATACTATGGTAGGTGTAAGAGAACTCAAGAGACATCCTATTTTGACTAGTACAGCTAAGTTAGGTGTAAGAGAACCCGAGCGGCATCCTCTCATAATGGAGTCACAATTGCCCCTATGGCACCATTTCATCCATTCTTCAGCATGTTTAGGGTAGGTGCTAAGAGAACCCAAGCGACATCATATTCCCTCTTTCACAACACAAACAAATACATATCTTATGTCTTGAGCTATTTTGATGTGGGAGCGAGCCCTCATGGCACTCACTCATTAGCTGCTCTAGGTCGGGCCGATATGCTACCTTATTCGTGTGTCACCCTAGTGGTCACTTGTCTAGCGGATGTGAGTCCCCACGCTTTCTTCCTGACTTGACCATTGCAAACCAATGAATGCCTTGCCAGCTTGGTAGGCCTTACTGCGCAGCCGGTAAGCTTACCCCATGTTGACTTATTTAAGAAGATGTAAGCCTAAACACTTTCTTCTTGAACTTGCCATCATGCACTGACTAGGTCTAGTATATTCGAGGTTTAGAATAAGTTCCCCAGTGGCTCCTTTTCTCTTGACTACTTCAAGCTTAGGTTTAGTCCTTACATATTACTCCTGGCTTAGTAGTCTCCCTAGGTCGGATAGCCCCTATCGAGCTAAAAACAAACTATCCTGGCGATCAGTTTCACTTTAAGGAAATGTAAGTCTACACGCCTTCTTTATAGACTGATTGTCGCAAACTGATGGGTGCCTTAGGTTGGTTTGTTATCTCCATACTGACGACCACCCACCCGGTGGATACACCACTCTTGGTAGATGTGAGTCCCCGTGCTTTCTCCTTGAGTTAGCCACCGCATACCTATAGGCTTTCTTTTACAGGGTTTTGGATAACGCCTCTAGCGGTACCTCCCCTGTGGGCACTCTATTTGGATCATGTCCTTAGCGACCCCATTTAGTCTCTACCCCCCGGTTACTCTTGGATTGGACAATTTCCATTTCTTAGCCACCCCCGTGGTTGAAGAATTTGTCTTACCGATATGTAGATTCTCCCTTGGTCCAATAAGTCTGAGATAGGACTAGGCTAATATGAACTTCTTCTTAGTGTGGTCCCTCGCAAACCAATAGGGTCCATAATAACAAACAAACAAAATATATCTTCACTTATGGATTAAGAATTTAAGCCCCCAGAAACCCCTTTCCCAAGAAGGCATCCTATCTTTAGGTTGTGTCAGCAAAACTCCCTATAGGAATCGCCTGACTACTTTAAGTTAAGATAAGTCCCAGGCACTCAGTCGCCTAGGGTTCAACTCGTACCACTAACAGTCACCGATGGTTGTCCTTACTTTGGAAGATATAAGTCTATTACACATTCTTTTCAAAGACGATCGGTACAATCATGAACCCTAGTCGTTCAATTTATTGTGTTATCAACCGATCACCTCGATGGTCCTTTATTCAGGAGGATATGAATCCCTGCGCTTTCTTCCTAACTTGGCCTTTGCACACCGAAAGGCACCCCTTTGGTTAGTTAGCTCTACCCCACGGTCAGTAGACTATTTCTTTGGATTTGTAAATCTAAGATAGGTCTAGGCTGATATTATCTCCTTCTTAGTAGATCCATTGCACACCGATAGGGTCCATCCCAAATTAAATTAATTTTGACTATTCTTGAGTCGATGTGAGTCCACAATGGCATTCATTCAAATAGTCACCTTAGGTCAGGTTTAATTTATTGTGCTATCAATCGATCACCCCAGTGGTCCTTTTGTTCAAAAGGATGTGAGTCATCGTGCTTTCTTCCTAACTTGACCATTGCACACCAAAAGGCACCCCTTAGGTTGGATAGCCCTACCGGATGGCTGGTAGATTGTCCTTTTGAATTTGTATATCTGAGATAGGTCTAGGCTGATATTAGCCCATTCTTAGTGGATCCATCGCACACCAACAAGATCCATTTCATCAAATCCACCATCCTCCCTCCAATGGAGTCCAAATTAAATATATCTTATCCTCAGCGGATTCGAGCTCACATCTCCAGTAGGTGCATGCTCAAAACCAAATTCTTATCCTCCCCATGGATAATCTGGACCTTCTTCCCTAGTGGGAGTTTCATCCACTTTATCCCTAGTGGATCCAAGTTCATATCTCCAATATATGTGCCCTCAAAACCAAATTATATCCTCTCCCCAGTGGAGCACCAAATCATAAATCAATAAATCAAATTAAATTCTCATCCTCGGTTGATGTCCCATCAATTAATCAAATTAAATTTCTCCCCAGCAAGATATAAATCAAATCAAACCTCTATTCCTAGTGAATAACCTGAACCTACTTCCATAGTGGAAGGTTCATACACTCATCCCCTAGCAGATCTCTTCTTCCCAAATCACATCAAACCAACTCAAACTCTTATCCTGCATACCAAACTTTCCCCGGTGGAAGGTTCACATACTTGATCCCTAAGTAGATCATTTCTTCCTCTTATGCCCAGTAAAAGTTGCATTCACACTAAGATCTTGATTTTGTCTACATCTTTAGAAATAGATCATTTATGTTAGATCCTTCAGCGTTGTTGATCATCTATGTCAACACCAGTGTTATGCCTTGTTAGAATACACCTATTGGATGCCTTGACCTCACTTTTAGTGAGCTATCAACTTCCTTATCATAGATCTAAGAATCTCATGTACACTAAGAGTTTCTAGTCTTAAGACACTTCTAGTTATTAACACTAACCCCGAGACTTAGAAGAGTTAGCCATAAGAATAAGTTGTGCCTTAGAGATTTAAGAGGACTTGCCTACCCTATAGCCCAAACCAAATCCTTACTTCCTTCTTCCAAACTAAACCTCAAATTCAAATCCAAATTCCAAACCAATTCCAAACTCCAAATGATTAAAACCAATGATCAAATTCAAACTCCAAATCCCTTCCTAAGCCTTTTGATTTTATCTTATGGACTTAACCTTAACCAAATTCAAATCAACTCCAATTCAACTGATCTTCGCAATTATTAAATTCAATCTCAAATCAAATTCCAAATTATAAATCAATTCCAAACTCTAAATGATTGAAACCCAAATCAAATCAAAATCCAATTTATACCATTTTAGCCAAATTCTTGAACTTGGCTAAATGATTCCCAAATCAATTCAAAACCCATGAATTTCTTCATGAGTCAATCATTCCTTCCATCATTGACCTAAATATAAATATAACCACCATTATCAAACCAAATCTGAGCTAAACTAAGCTTAATTGGCCATTTAACCCAATTAGCCCTTTTGACTTGAAATTATCATATGAACCAAAATCCATTTGGCTCCAAACAACTTGCAATTGGATTTATATTTTAATCCTAAGCTCATGGGTTAGTTCAACTAAACTTGAATCAAGCCATGATCAAGTCAATTAATTCATTTAGGCTCACTTGACCCAAAGTGGCCTAAAGGACCTTTTTGAGCCAAATTTTAATCCAACCCAAATTGGATTGAACTAAGCCCATCCAAATCTCACAACATGATCAACAATCACTCAAGGTTAATTAATTGTCTTGAATTAAGTCAAACCAAGTCAACCTAGCCTATTGACCAAGTCAACACTTAACCCAAATGAAACCCAAACTAGCCAGAAATCCACCATATGTCAAATCGATTAAAACCATTGATTCCACTCAGCACAAGTTCATTCTAAATCACTTATTGAACTTGACCAAAGCTATAATTGAGCCCAAGTTGACCAATTGGTCAACTTGACCCAACCTAGCCCAAATTGACCTAAAGGGTCAAATTAGCTAAAATCTAAATTAATTCCAAATTAAGCCAAACCAAAGGCTACAATCATTTTCAATTATTCAATTGAACTTGACTCAACACCTAACCTAACCCAATTTGGTCAAATTGGTCAATTTGACCCATTTGATCATATGAATCCAAAGAAGCCATAACCAAATCCATAGAAAATTGAATCAAACCAATGACACCAATGCACTCCAATAGGCCATGTGAACTTGACTCAACTCTTGGTTTGACCCAATTTGATTAATTGGTCAACTTGACCCAACCTAACCCAATTTGACCAAAATAGGTCAAATCAAACCAAACTAACTCCAAACCACTTGAAATTTGGGCTAACCCACTCTTGACCCATCCTAAATCTGTCCAAATCAAACCCATAGCCAAATGACCATTTTGACTTTAGGTTTAGGGCTTCCCATGAGATAAGACACATTCTCATTGAGTCATTATCGCCCATTAGCCACTTGGCACCCTTTCATAGGTCCACTTAAGCACCTTGGACCATGGCTGACCTGACCAAAAGGTGGTTGGGTCGGCCATGATCCACGGGAAGGTGAAATCACCTCCCCATCCCCATTGGAGCTTTCCAAACCACCAAGGACAAGCACTTTCTCCCTTGGCATCCACCTCCACACCCTCACCAAACCAAATTGAGCCACATCATGCACCCAAGGACCTCCACTACCCTATGAGTTGGCCAATTGATCAAGAAAAATCCAAGCAAGTTGTGGTCGTCCGATCCAAGGAATGAGGGGGTATACCCCCCTCATTGTCACTCAAACTAAAACACTCACACTCAATTCAACCCTAGCAGCCAAGGAGAGAGTTCCAATAGCAATTTTCAAGCTTTCCCAAGCTCCCCAAAATGCACATTCTCTATTTTACGCTAAACCAAAATAAGGGAGGCCACCTTTGATTCCTTGCACACACCTTCCTTGGAGCCAATCGAGCGAGAATGAATCTTTTCCCAAGCTTCCCAACGGCCAGAGGATATAGTTCGATCAAGTCTGACACCTACACCTAGTGGCTTAGTCTTTTGAGCAAACTACACCAAATCAAAGCTTGTGTGGCTCAACATAGCTTCGCTTCTACCAAACGAAGCTTCCTCAATCATTGGAACCACCGGTCATAAGCTCCGGTGAGGTATGCCATTGAAACTGATCCTTGAATGAAAATAGAATTGTCTTTTATGAAAGAAATTTTCATGTCATGCGATTTCCCCCATTAGATATTCTTGTTGTGCTTCCCTGAAGGTGTAGGATCATTTTCAACTCCATTTGAGCTCAGGTGAGCTCGGATCGAGCGACGATCGATGGACGGTAGCCATTATTCAACGCTTAGGAGGAGATAGATCATGGACCATTCATCCTCCGTGATCGGGATGGATGATCCTAATCTAATCATGCTTAGAGCCCCTGATTAATCCCTCAAAACCACAAGTTTAATCATGGCCTTCGGATCTTAGATCGGATGGTCCATAGAGTACCGCGTACGCCGCCATCCGAGTCATCACTTGGATGTGACAACATAAATAGAGAATCTCATCACATCACATGGAAAGCATTGCATTGGCGTGCCGCATCAGCCGCCAAGTGGCATGATGGGATTAAGGCTCTAATTAGGGCTAATTAATTAATTTTTAATCCATAAACTTCCTAAATTCATAATTAATTCTAGAAAATCCAAAAAATACAAACTTAGACTCATTTTAAAGATATTTTAGAGTAGAATCTAGAAAAATTATTATTATTTGATTTTGAGCATTAGATTTGGCTTAATTAAAGTTTAAATGGAAATATAATTAGCCTAATTGCTCCCTAATTAACCATCCAATTAATCTTAAACTTTTTGTGCATGTTTAGGGGAATGACCTCTGCCTCCCTTATTTTTCTAGGATTTTATTGGTTTCTTAATTAAAGAAATTGATGAATTAAGCCTTAATCACTTTCTTAATGTAATTAGTGATAATTAAGTTAACTAATAGTAAATTAATCAATAAATTAAGCTTATTAGTCTCTATTAATGATGATGAAGTCTAGGGAAATGGATTGGGATTCCTTCTTCCAATCTTTTCTTTAAGCTCTCTCTAATCCCCTTAAATAATTAATTAATTAACCCTCCTTAATTAATTAATCAACAAGATTAATCAAAATCTAAATCATACCTGAACCTTAATTAACAAATTGAAAGGATATAAGGATTGAGACTTAGGCTTTCTTCTTTGTCTCTTTCTCTAAGCCTAACTCATTTTGGTTGGTTAAGATTAATTAAGTTTTAATTAGTTAATTAATGAACTTAATTAATTCAATTAAAATTTTTTCTCTAATTTATCTTGGGTATCTCTTTGGGTGTTCAATAACCCAAAGGGGGAGATAATGAAATTATGGTTGGCTCACATGTATGAGAAAATCATAAAAGTAGTTAAGTGAGATCCCTTAAGCTTAATTAACTATTAATTATGAGTCAATTGCATTAGGCCCCTTTCATTTCTTAGAGCATTGCAAATTTACTTTCCATGTGGTTTCATATCATATTGGCTCATTATTAATTAGTTAATTAGCTTAAGGTGATGTAGGTAAGGGTTAATTAATTCACTTAATTCATACCCTAACCTAATTAAACCATAAAATCAACCTAATTACTTCTTTCTTGAACCAAATTAACTCATACATGAGGAATGGGATTAGGACCAGCAAACCACACTTTCCTTAACTCAAATCAAAATCAAATTGAAAATCTCATTAAGGAACTTTGGTTTATTTTAAGTGGCTTTATTTAGTATGATTGTCCTTAGAAATTAATTGGAATGAATGAGATTATGTGCTTATATTTTTGTATTTCTTTCCAATTATGTTAAATGTTGCTTTCCATATGTAATCATGTATTCATTTCTTTTAAAATTAAATAAATGAAATGGTTTCTTTTATGTCTAATTGCATGTGTTGATTTAAATAAAATAGGTGTGGCTATTATCAATATTAAATCAAAAGTTATTTTCAAAAGCCTATAAATCAATTATAATAAATGGAGTGATGTTAATTATAAATAGCTATAAGTTTGCATATGTTGATAATATAAGATATGCAATATGAAGTTCTCTTTCCTTATCTTACATTGATTCATATAGGATTTATAAATATATATAGTTCATTTAAAAAGAACACAACATCTGTCTAAATCTATTTCTATACATTTCCATGTTAAGATTTAGGAAGAATTTCATATCATATATGTAAATCATGTAATCAAATCAAATATGACTTCTTATTCTTCTTATGGTTCTTTTTATGCATTCATCTGTATTTGAGAAAAGTGGTATATTAGTCTGGACACCTTGGGGCTGCGAGGCTTTAAGAAGCCCTAAGTAGTATACCTTACACTCCTTGTGCAGAATAATTGCATCATACTCACTTAAATCTCTTATACATGTGTATTTGTGATGTGGTCACTGAATAAGAATCATAAGTCAAACAAATCAAATACAATTTTTGCATGGGTTCTTCCTATCCTTGTAGTAGCTTATGCATCTATATATATATATAAGTGGTATATTAGTCTGGACACCCCGGGGCTGTGAGGCTTTAAGTAGCCCTAAGTAGGTCTTGTACCTTACACCTCTAGTGCCAAACAATGATGTCGTACTCACTTAAAACTCTTATATATGTGTATGTGTGATGTGGCCAATGAATAAGAATCATAAGTCAAATAAATCAAATATAATTTTTGCATGGGTTCTTCCTATCCTTATAGTTGCTTATATATCTATATATATCTAAGAAAAGTGGTATATTAGTCTGGACATCCCGGGGCTGTGAGGCTTTAAGTAGCCCTAAGTAGGTCTTGTACCTTACACCCCTGGTGCAGAATAATGGCGACGTACTCACTTAAAACTTTTATACATGTGAATGTGTATCTAGCTAATGGATGAAAAATCCCTCTTTTCTATTAAAAAAAGGCATGCATTCATAATTCAATCAAATGAAACATTTAAATTCCAAACACACTTATTTACATTCATCATTCAAGTATGCTAAAAATATACATTTTATGTATATGTATGCTTAGGATTTAATCATATGCATGATATACATGATGGAAAGAAATGAATAAATATGTGTTATGTAATAATAATTCATTCTAATTAATCTTAAGATGTCTTTCTTATTGAATAAGGTCATTTATAGTGAACCTAAACTTAAGATTGATTAAAACATGTAATAAGTCATTCACCAAGGAAATTGATCAATTAACTTGCTTTAGAAGTGACTTAAGATAGGGATGAAAGAGATATTCTCTCTCTTTCTTCTCTTTATAACACTTAGTTGTTAAGTGTAGGCCATATGAAATAAAAAAAAATACTAAATAAAATCTTTAAATCAATTAAAGCACTTAAAGAGAAATCTATCCTTTATAAATTAAATCCCTTACACTTAGCAAATTACTCTAAAGCCTAGTTAGGACATACCACACAAGTTTTAATTCACACACATTAGACTAAGTCACCAGTTTTAGCTTTATGTTTGGGTGGTGTATGGTTTAATGTATGCTTATTTTGTTATGTATTATTTTAGGCTGGATGTTATGGTGTATGTGTGTAGTCTGGATGTTAGGCTGACATTAGCCTAATCATATTTTCTATAGGGGGTTGTGCTTAAGGGGTTGTCATAATAAAAATATAAATGCTTTTGCTATGCAGGTTGCTTAGCCCCTAAGCATAACTCAAGTTATGATAGGTGGGCTTGGTTACCCATGTGTGGGGTGCTAAGCCAAAATTTTTCATATAAGTGATTGGGTTGTATAGTGTGTTTAGCTGACATTTATTTTACAGGTGTAGCTAGATCTATTTTCCTTCTTTTAATGTAATTTTGTATTAGGATTAGGATGAATGTTATGGGGGATTATGATGAGCATTGGTTATAAGAGTAAGTCTTATGTACCATGTGATGCCTTCGGAGTAAGCATATCTAAATTAAGCCAAAAGGAAGAAAGAAATGGAGCAAATCAAATGAAGAAATAGAAGATGAAGAAATGAAGAAGGAAGAATGAAGAATGAAGGACCTCTTAATATTCATTATTCTTACTTGAAATTATTTTCTTATAATTGGGGTTGTATAAGGGTAGAGCTTGGCTACCCATATTCCTTTTCAGGTTGTACGGTGGCACCCAACTGCATCGGCCTTTTATTCTTTTGTGATAACATTATAAAATTATTTGTTATTTTATTTAGCTTGTGCATTAGAAAAAGCATGCATTTTCATAGTTTATTTATGATTGGTGATTGTTGTATGGCCTCGATGCGATTAGGCTCCTAGGATAAAAATAAATTTTTATCCCATTAATAACTCATAACTAAACTTTTAAAAGAACTCATAATCTCACATAAAAGCCTAGGTATTAAATCAAGATAATAAAATATTTAGCAACCTCTTAGCTAGATGTTGTATGCTTAATATCATGCATAACCATCTTGTTTCACTCTTGTTAAGAGAGAGCTTCCATATTTGCCAAATAGAATGGGCTTAACCTTTAAGAGCCTATGATGGAAGAACACCTCTTTCCCTTTTGATTTGGCCCATAATCAACTTCACATGCATTTAGGCATACAAAATCCCATAGCCTGTGTCAAAATAAAGAGTCCCAAATTAAATAAAATTTGATAAAAATTTGCTTTAGATTTAAGTCATTATTCATACCCCTCATGCTCTAGTCTCTTAGGGAGTGGGTTTAAGGACTTAGCTTCTTTTCTAAATAATATCAACCTAGCCATCTCACAAAAGCATATGACTTATCTACATGGATTTGAGGCGTAGAAGGAGTTAGCTGGCTACCACTCTAGGCAGTAATAAGTCCATCAGTCAGGTGGTTTACTCTCTCTTATGGAGATAAATCATATATCCATTTTTTCTTAGATTTAGGTTGTGCTTTGGCCCTTGCCAAAGCTCCCTAGATTTAGGATCTGAAGTTGTTGTTTCCCTTTGCGGGCTACAAGCATAAATCCTCACCTCTTAGGCATTTCCATAATCTTGTATTATTGAATTATAAGCTCTAGATTCTAATAAAATTTCAACTCAAATAAATAAATCTCCTCAATTTTAAATATATAAAGCCCAACCATATGATAGATTGGAGTGCTCACTACGTTTCCTAGTATCATGAGCACTCCTTACGTATCTCATTTGGCGTCGATAATAACTATCTCCCTTTGATACATCCCACTTAATTTTCTAAAATATAACCAATTTATTGATAGTTCTATCTTTGAATTCTTTGGAGATAATAATCGCCTAATTTTAATAGAGAGTATTCTTAAGGGATTCACTTTCCTTAAGATGTATTTAACTATGGAGGCTTGCCTCCATAGGGAACTTAATGAACCCGATTTAAATAAACCCTACTTTACATTTCCATATAAAGTATGGGGAAAATCTCTAGTACACTATTCCTTGATGTCATATCTGATCGCCTCAATAAGTATATCCTCGGATCTGCGTGGTGTCCCCTCATATATACACACACAAACAAATTTGAAAATAAACACCGCGCTGGCATAAAATAAACCATGCTTTACTTTTCATGTAAAGTAGGGGAAAGATCTCTGGCTTATGTACGAAGACCTATCAACTTTTGGAGTCCTTATTAGGTGATTAGGTCCATTGTAGGGTGATGTTTCTATCTTTCGAGATAGTACATCATTTCTTAATCCGAAAATAAACACCACGATGGCATAAAATAATCCATGCTTTACTTTTTCATGTAAAGTAGGGGAAAGATATCTGGCATATGTATGAAGACCTATTAACCTTAGGAGTTCTTATTAGGTGATTAGGTCCATTGTAGGGTAATATTTTTATCTTTCGATATAGTATATCATTTATTAATGTCACACCCGATCACTTCAATAAGTACCCCCTAACATCTGTGTGGTGTCCATCAGACATCCGAAATAAAACACCATAATATTATCTTTAAATTTATTTAACCTTTTTTTATCCTCTCACTTTAAATTTATCCACCATTAATATAGTTTTATTTCTATTCTCTATAGTTTGTATTCAAAATCATTTTGTTAAAATATAAATAAATAAGCAAAGAACACCAATATAAATATTATAAATTGCATAATACCAATCCAATAATACATCCATCTTAAATATGCAAATCTTGAAACACTTCAGTAAAATACCAATAATTAAATTTTTACCTCATAGATGTAAATTTATAAATAAATAAATGGCACCAATGTAAATATATTTTAAATTGTCGAATACCAATGTAGTAGTATGTCCATCTCAAATATTCAAATTCTGAAACACTTCAACTAAAATACCAAGTAATATTGCATATTTTATACTATACCATACCAACTTAAACATAATTCTAAAAATAATACTAATAGTACACCTAAAATTGTTAAGACTAGGTTCAAGTCAACCTTGATGAATAATAAAAGTAAGCATCATGGATTTATTAGACTGAATTCACTAAAGGATTATTGACCTTATTTTTAGGATGAGCTCTCCACCCCTCCTTCTTAGACATAGGACTTCTCTTAGACTTTAGTAGTTCCTAAGTCTTAAGACACATCTAGTGATTAGATGGACACTCAACCTAGCCCTAGAGACTTAGAAGGGTTAGCCATAAGAATAGGTCATGCATTAGCGAAGTTAGGAAAATTGGCAAACCCTTAGCTTGAACCACTCCTCACCTTCCTTCCTTCAAGTCGAATTCTAAATCAATCATAATTGATTTTCTCAAAATCCAAATCAATCTTATTTTATTTTCTCCAAACTTAAATCAATGTCATATGATTGAAATCCATGATTGAGACCTATGATTGAAATTCCAATGTCAAAATATTTCCCAGGTCCTTAATTCCCTCTTAAGGACTTAGTCTAAATTATATTCAAATCAATTTAAGTTCATAAAATTTTCTCATTACTCATTTATATTTTCATTGATATTCACATATATGAATGAAATATAAATTCAAATCAATCAAACTAAATCAAAATTTTGAAATATTTATTAAGTCCTTGATTCCCTCTTAAGGACTTAGCCTAAATCATCTTCAAATCACTTCAAACTCATAAAATTTTCTCATAACTCATTTATATTCTCATTTATATTCACATATATAAATGAAATATAAATTCAAACAATCAAATCAAATCTAAAATTCAAATTCAATTCACAAATATGTCCTAAGTCCTTAATTTCCCTCTTAAGGACTTAGCCCAGATCATGATCAAATCACTTCAAATTCATAAAATTTTCTCATGACCCATTTACATTTCCATTTATATTCACATATATAAATGAAATATAAATTCAAACAACCAAAACCAATTCCAAAACTCAAACTCAAACTCATTCAAAAATCAAACCAAAATCCATTTCATGTTCACCCTTTGAACATGAAATTGTCAAATGAATCAAAACCCATTTGACTTCAAACCACTTGCAAATGGATTTATTTTTTAATCATAAGTCCATATACAAGTTCAATCAAACTCAAATCAAGCTTTGACCAAGCCATTTGACCCACTTAGGCTCACTTGATCCAAAGTGACCTAAGGTACCCCTTATGAGCCAAATTCTAATTCTAACCAAATCTGATTGAACTAAGCCCATCTATGCCTCTCATCATGATCAAAAATCATCATGGGATGATCAATCAATCAAATTGGGTCAAACCAATTCAAACTCCCAAGTCAACACTTAGCCAAAATGAAACCTAACATAGCCAAAATCCATCATAGGCCAAATTGGTTGAAACCAATGATCTAAGTTCATTCATGACCAATGTTTGAACTTGACCAAGTCAATATTTGAGCCTAACCTAGCCCAATTGGTCACTTGATCCAAGTTGACCCAACTTGACCTAAAAAATCAAAATGTGTCAAAACTTGATCTAAGCCAAATTGACTGAAACCAATGGGTCAAGTTCATTCCAAATCACTTGTTGAACTTGACCAAAGCCTCAATTGGCCAACTAGACCTAACCTAACCCAATTAACCTTGAACCCAACTTGACCTAAAGGGTCATATTGAGCCAAATTCAAACTTAATTAAAATTGATTGGAAACAAAGATATCAATCCACTTCATATGACCAACCAAACCTAAACCTACTCGTGACCTAGCTCAAATAGGTCAAATGCATCAAATTGGTCAACTTGACCCATTTGACCTAAATGAAGTCATATGAACCAAATTCAAACCTAAACCAAATTGAATCAAACAAAAGCCACCAAAAAATTTCAAATGATCATATGAACTTGACCCAACCCTTGGTTTGACCCAATTTGATCAATAGGTCAACTTGACCCAAGTTGACTCATTTTGACCTAAATGGGTCAACATGAGCCAAACCATACCAAATGAACTCCAAATCCAATGAAATTTGATCAAACCTATTTTCTCAACATACCAAACATACACAAATTCAAAAATCAACCAAATGACCATTTTACCCCTAGGCCATAGGGTAAATTTTGGCCAATTCCACTTGGAATTTGGTCAAATCTTCTTCATACCTACTTGATACTCTCCTAGTAGATCAAGTGAATACTAGGGAGGGTAGTACACCCAATCCAATGGTTTTAGGTCAGTCCAACTTGACCCAATGGTCAAATCGACCACTCCTCTTGAAATGGTCACATGGGAATCAAGCCTCCACTTATTTTGAGCACATTGAGGAGTTCATATTCCCACTCCTCTAGCCAAATTGAACTCAAGGACAGTACTAACAGCCTAAGAAATCCATTGAATCAAGGCAATTGGATCAAAATGGCAAGCCTATGCTCGGTCATCCGATTGCCAAAGGGGGAGATATACTCCCCTTAATTCATTTCAATTCTAACTTTCCCTCTGTCGATTGAAGCTTAGGAACTCAAAGCAAGACTTAGAGAGTCTTCCCAAGCTTTCTAGAGAGGATTTGAAAACTTCATTTCTCAGTTTTTAGAGTTTGAAAACAGGGGAGGTTTATTGAAAAGCTAATTCACTCCATACTCAAAATTAGTGCAATTCCCTTTGCACACTCCATCAGCGAGCTTAATCGAACTTGCCCAAGTCTCTTTCAAGTTCTTAAAGCAAGGGGAGATCCAATTAGATCAAGGTTGAGCTCAAGACAAGAAGGAGGTGACCCATAGGAGGATCCACTCAACCTCAACCCCTCAAACTCAGAAAGCTTCCTCAACCGTGAAGCTTCTCATGGAAAGCGTGACATCACCTCAAAGGTATGCCATTTTTCGAGTATTAAACTCAATGTGGTGTGGAGCTTTGTGAAAGAAATGTTAATCTCATAGGATCTTGATCGTTGGATATAATCTTCTATTCATGTTGATGGTGTGGATAAATTTTCATCCCAATTCAAGCTCAATTGAGCTCGGATCAAAGCTTCAAACATGGACGGTGTCCATGGCTCACAAAGAGCGGCAGGGATGGATCTCTGGTCATCCATCCGCGCATTTTGGATGGATGGCTGAGATTAAAATGTGTGATATATTCATTTTTAATTCTCTGATCCGCAGCTTTAATCTCAACTGTCCGATCTTTGATCGAACGACTGAGGAGGAGGGGCGTAGCACTGCCACCATGCAGCGCTATGATGTGATATTTTAAATAACCAACCAGGTGATGATGCATGTAAAGCGCATGTCACATGTGTGGCACCCGTGGGATTAAGGATTTAATTAAGGATTTAAATAATTCTAATTAATCACCTAAGCTTTTAAAATTCATATCTCAACATAGAGAAATCCAAAAAATATAAAATAAATTGCATCAAAAATATAATTGAACATAAAAAATTCTAAAGTTAATTTTGATTAATTTTGAATAGTTCTTTTCTTTCAATTTAGGTTTTATTAGAAATATTAATTTGCTAATTACTCTTTAATTAATCCACTGATTAATCCCAATCTTCTTGGGTAGAATTAGAGGGATGACTTCTACCTCTCCTAATTTTCTTGGGATTTATTGGTGGCATAATTAAAGGAATTGCTAGGTCTTTTCTTAATTCTTTCCTTAATGTAATTAAGGCTAATTAAGGTTGTAATTAGTGGTTTAACCCTCTGATTGAGTTGATTAAGGTCTGTTTGAATGAGTAAGAGGTTTAAAGAATAATTTTGGGGCATTTCCCCTAAGCTATTCCTTAAACCTCCTTTCTTCTTCCTTAATCCATCCTTAATTAAGAGTTAATTCACTAATTACCCCTTAATTAATTTCACAAAATTCTAAAACTTTCCATAACTCAATAAATCCTTCTTGGGTAGATGCTTAGGTGTTCAAGAGCCTAAGTATAATTAAGGAAATCAAAATACAACTCATATGTGTGAGAGGTGTTTTGAAATTACTTATGTTAAACCCCTTAGTTTAATTAATCATTAATCATGAGCCAAATTGCATTACGCCCTTTTCTTAATAGGTGAATTGCTGATTTAAATTCCTTGTGTGATTTATGTCATCTCATTGGCTCATAATTATTTGATTACCTATGCTAAAGTTGTGTAGGTAAGGGGTAATTAACATGCTTAATTCATACGTTAACCTAATCAAAATATAAAATGAATCAAATCACCTAAAAATTGAACAAAAATATCAAACACATGTGAGAATGGGTTAGGAACAACAAACTCAATTCACATTTTTCGAATTAGATCAAACTCAATATCAAATAAAAATCACATTAAATAAACTTTGATTTGCTTTAAACTTTCTTATTTCATAAGATTGTCTTTAAGAATTAATTAAGGTGAATGTATTTATATGCTTTCATTATTTTAGTTCTTTTCCAACATGCTAAATATGTGTATCATATGATTTCATATATTCTTGCTTTCCAAAAATCAAATTCAAAATGAAAATGTTTCCTTCATGTCAAAATTGCATGTTTTGGCTTAAGTAAAAAATATGAGTGGCTATTATCACTATTAAATTCAAATTATTTTCAAAATATATGAATCAATTATCAAAATTGAAAGTGTGTTACTTATATCATAAGTTATGTGGGTATAGAAAATAAAATTAAAGTGTAGTTTTCCTTCTCCTCTCTTTTGGTATAGTTTTGAATAGGATTTGACAAAGTGTATAGTTCATTTAAAAAGAACACAACACTTGCCTAATTCCATTTCATATTCATTCCTATGCTATGACTTAAGAAGGACACCTACACTTACATATATAAATTGCATAAACAAACCAAAATAAAATAAATACCAACTTTTGCATTCTTTCTTTTTCATTTATTTCTTTTGTACATATGCTTGTATTTGAGGAAAGTATATTAGTCTCAACAACCCCAGGATTGTGAGACTTAAGTAGCCCTAAGTAGATCTTATACTTTACACCCATGGTTAACAATGACGTCGTACTCACTTATGCCTTTCATATATTCATATGTGCATGTGAAAATTGGATAAGAAACCCCTTTGCTACTTAATGAAAATCATGCATCATAAACATCCAAGTTTTCTTAAGTAACTTATTTAGAATGCATCATAAAGTGTACAAAACATTACCATTTTGTATGTATAGATATGCTTAGGATTCATTCATATGCATGTTATACATGTTGGGAAAGAAATGAAGTGATGTATGTTTTGTGAATTTAGTTCATTTTATTTAATCTTAAAATGTCTTTCTTTTTTAATAGGTTTGTTTAGAGTTCATCTAAATTTAGGATTAATTAAAATACATAATAAAATATTCACTAAATAAAACTAAAATATGAATCCACTTTAAAAATTACTTAGGTTAGGGAAGGAAAGAGAAGTTCTCTTCTCTTTCCCTCTCTTTATAACTTAGTAATTAATTGTAGGATTCACTTGAACCCAATCAAAACATAAAATAAAATCAACCCAAAATAACTAAATCACTTAAATGAAACTCTCCTCTAAGTTAAACATTCATCACACTTAGAAAATTATAATTTAAAGCCATAGCTAAGCATACCACGCAAACCTCTAAAGCACACACATTAGGCTAAGTCACCGCTTCTAGCTTTAGGTCAAGGCGGTGCATGGTTTGATGTTTTCTTTTGTTTTATGATATATATGTTTTAGATTGGATGTTTAGGATGAATATGTGTAGAATGAATGATATGATGATTTAATCTAATCATTATTTTCTATAGGTGAAGGGGCACTGTAATAAATAAAAATATAAATACTTTTGTTGTGCAGGTGCTTATACCCCTAAGCATAATCCATTAGGCCAGGTAGACTTAGTCACCCATATGTGGTTTGTTTAGCTAATGTTTATTTTGCAGGTGCTAGATAGATTTACTTTTCCTTTTTATGTAATTTTTGAAATTAAGATTTTGGAATGATTGTTATAGGGATTAGGATGAGCATTGGTCATAATATTACATCTTATGTACCATGTGAAGTCTTTGGAGCAACCACCTTCCAACCATCCAAAAGAAGGAACCAAAGAAGAAAGAAGAAAAGAAGAAGAAAAGAAGAAGAAAGAGGAAAAGAAGAGTGAAGAAGTGAAGCTTGAAGACCCCCAAAATAATGAATTTCTTGTTTAATTGTATTTAATTCATTTGTAATCCGGGTTGTATAAGGGTACAGCTCCGCTACCCAATTTATTTTCAGGTTTGTGCGATGGTACCCGACCATAATGGCATTTTATTCTTGTGCATTAGCTTTATAAATTAATTGATGATTTGTTTAGCTTGTGCATTAAGATGACATCTTTTTTTCTAATTTCTTCCTTACTAGATGTATGGCTTGGATGTGGATTAGGGGCTTAGAGAAAAATAAATATTCTACCAAATTTAACAATTCAAAATTAAAAAAATAAAGAACTCATAACCTCACCTAAAGTGTAAGTTAAAATCAAGATAAAAGAATTAACAACCCTTTAGCTGGATTAGTACTTCTTTTATAACATCGTGCATAAATGCATATTGTTTTCACTATTGATTAGAGGGCTTCCATCTTTACTAAAGAAACTTGACTTGACCTTTGAGAGCCATGGTGGAAATATACCTCCTCCCTTCTGTGGAGAAAAATTACCACACACAATATAGAGTCGCCTTCAAATCTGTTGGTGGAAGGAGAGAAAAAATTATATATGTGGAAATTCATCTTGGTAAGACACCACATAGATCCGCAGATGTACTTATTCAGATGATCGGATACATCATCAAGGCATAGTGTACTATCTCAAAAGACAGAAGTCACTACCCTTTAATGGAACCAATCACCTCAATAAGGACTCCTAAGGATTATGGGTCTACATATGTACCAGAAATTCTTCTCCTACTTTACATGAAAAAGTAAAGCAAGGTTTAATTTAAATCGGGTTCATTAAGCTCCCTACAGGGGCAAGCCCCCATAGTTAATTACATCTTAAAGGATAGGATCCTTTAGGAAAACTCTCGATTAAGGTAAATGATTGTTGTCTATGAAGATTTCAATAGGAAGGACTATCAATCGATTGGTTTATGTTTTAAAGATCAAATAGGATTGATCAAAAGGGGAGTTATTATCGAAGCCAAAAATGGGAATAAGTAGGAGATGCTCATGATACTAGGAAACCTAGAGAGCATCTTAAACTATTTAATAGTTGGGCTTTATATTTTAAAAATTGATTTAGTTTGTTTGAGTTATATTTTCATTAGAATTTTAAGATTTAAGATTCCTTAACACAAGATTAAGGAAATGCCGAAGAGGTGAGAAATTATGCTTATGGCCCATAAAGGGGAGAAGCAACCTCAGAACTTAAATCTAGGGAGCTTCGGTGAGGGTTGAAAGCATAACCTAAATCTAAGGTGAAAATGGGTAATTGGTTTGCCTCCATAAGAGAGGACAAATCACCCAACAACTTGGACTTACAACCACCTAGGAGTGACCACCAACTAACTCCTCCTATGGTTTTAAATACATGTAGGCAAGTCTTTATGCTTATACAAGATAGCTAGGCTATTTTTATTTAGAAATAGACTAAGTCCTTAAACTCACTCCCTAAAGAGACTAGATCATGTAAAGGGACATGCTCCAAATGACCTAAATCTAATGCAATTCAAATTTCATTTTATTTTTATTTTTGGACAATCAGTTTGACTCAGGCTAATAGGCTTTTTATGACTAATGCATGAGAAATCAGATTATTGGCCAAAATCAACGAGAAGTTTAGGAGGTGAGTTTCCACCACGGCCCTCAAAAGTCAAGCCGGGTTCTCTGACAAAGGTGGAAGCCCTCCAATTAAGAGTGAAATAAGATGCATTTGTGCATGATATTATAAAGAAAAGAGCTCATCCAGCTAAGGGGTTGCTAATTTTTTTATCTTGATTTTAAACCTAAGCTTTAGGTGAGGTTATGAGTAATTTAATTTTATTTTGAGTTATTTAAGTTAGGTAAAAGATTCACTTTTTCCTAAAGAGCGTAATTCATATCCAAGCTATACATAAAGCAAGGAAGAAACTAGGAAAAGCATGCCACTTAATGCAAAAGCTAAATAAAACATCAATCAATTTATAAAGCTAATCATAAAAAGAATAAATGACGTTTGTGGTCGGTAACCACCGCACAAACCCAAAAAATATCAAATGTGGGTAGCCGAGCTCTACCCTTATACAACCAGAATTACAAATGAATTGAATTACAATTTTAGAAAAGGAATTCAATATTATGGAGATCTTCAAGCTTTATTCTTCTTCTTTCTTCTTTCTTCTTTCTTTCTTTCATCTTCTTCTTTTATTCTTTTGGTTCCTCCTTTGGATGGTTGAATGGTAGATGCTCCAAGGCATCACATGGTGCATAAGATAGGACCTTATGATCAATGTTCATCCTAATCCCCCATAACAAATCATTCCAAAATCCTAAATATACAAATTTTTACATGAAAAGGAAAAGGAAAATCTAGCTAACACCAAAGAAAATAAGGGTTAAAATCACACCACACAAATCCAGCATGTATATTGGACTTATCACCCCACACATGGGTGACTAAGTCCACCTGGCCTATGGATTATACTAAGGGGTATAAGCACCTGCAAGCAAGAAGCATTTATAATTTTATTTAAGATAGCACCCCTTTAGCACAATCCCCTGCATAAAAGAATAGTTAGACTAAGCACATCCTACCATTCATTCTATGAGCATACACCCTAACATAAGTCTAAAACATATATCACAAAATAAAACATAACATCAAATCATGCACCAACCTAGCCTAAAGCTAGAAGTGATGACTTAGGCTAATCTGTGTGCTTTGAAGGCTTATGTGGTATGCTTAGCTTAGGACTTTAGGTTCAAATTTTCTAAGTGTGAAGGACATGTTCAACTTAGAGGAGGGTTTCATTTAAGTTGTTTAAGTGTCATGAGTTATCTTTATTTCATGTTTAAATTTGTTTTAAGTGAAACATACAATTAATTACTAAGTTATGAAGAGAGGGAAAGAGATGAGAACTTCTCTTTCCTTCCCTAATCCTTATGTAATTT
This sequence comes from Cymbidium sinense, assembly GCA_021442155.1. Classification (NCBI taxonomy): domain Eukaryota; kingdom Viridiplantae; phylum Streptophyta; class Magnoliopsida; order Asparagales; family Orchidaceae; genus Cymbidium; species Cymbidium sinense. The sequence goes on along the minus strand of CM038232.1, from coordinate 28,095,208 downwards.
CTAAGGTAAGTTCACATTTTAATTTTATTTAGGTGAATGTTTTGATTACATCTTTTAATCAATCCTAAGTTTAGACAAACTCTAAACAAACATATTCAAAAAGAAAGATATTTTAAGATTAAATAAAATGAATCAAAATTCACATAACACACATTACTTCATTTCTTTCCCAATATATATAACATGCATATGGATAGACCCTAAGCATATCTATACATGCAAATGAGAATAGTCAACACACTTTATGATGCATGCTAAGTAATCCCTTTAAGAAAATTTAGAAGTTGAATATGCATGATTTTTCTTAAGTAGAAAAGATATTCTTATCCAAAATTTCATATACATGCATGAAAGTAAGAAAGGCATAAGTGAGTAAAGCGCCATTGTTAACCAGAGGTGTAAGGTACAAGACCTACTTAGAGCTACTTAAAGCCTTGCAATCTCGGGGTTGTCCAGACTAATATATCACTTTCCTTAAGTACTAACATGCATATAAAAGAAATGAAATGGAAAAAGAAGATGCAAAAATTATTTAATAGTTTCATTTTTCTTTATGCAATTTATTCATGCAAGCATAGACAATCCTTCTTAGATGAGAGCATAAGGATGAATAGGGTTTAGAATTAAGTAGGTGTTGAGTTCTTTTCAAATGAACCCTACATCTTACCCACCCCTATTCAAAACTATGCTAATATAAGAAAGGAAGGAAAGGCTACACTACACAACTTTATAATCTAACACATGCAAGCTTATAATTAAAGTATAAGAATAGCACACTTTCAGATTTGATATTTCATTTATAAAATTTGAAAATACTTTAGATTTAGTAGTGATAATAGCTACTCATATTTTACTTTAGCCAATACATGCATATTTGACATAAAGTAAGCAAATTCATTTTAAAACTTTGAAACATGAACTTATGAATTCATGAATCACATGACATACAATTTTAACATGTTGGGAAAGATCTAAAGCAATGAAAGCATGTAAACAAACTCACTTTACTTAAATGCTAAAGACATTCTTAAAGAATAAGAAAATTTAGAATAAATCAAAGTGAATTTTAAAATGATTTTTTGTTTGTTTGAAGTTTGATTTAAGTTTGAAAAGTGAGATGAGTTTGTTGTTCCTAACCCATTCCCACATGTGTTTTATATTTTTGTTTAATTTTCAGATAATTGAATCTATTTTGAAACATTGATTAGGTTAAGGTATGAATTAAGTGGCTTAATTAACCCTTACCTACACCACCTTAGAAAAATTAACTAAGTAATTATGAGCCAATGAGATGACATAAAACCCACAAGGTATTTAAATTTGCAATGCACCTAGTAATGAAAAATCCTAATGCAATTTGGCTCACAATTAAAAGTTAATGAAGCTAAGGGGTTTAGCTTAAGTAATTTTAAAACACCCCTTCACACTTATGAAAAGGGTTTTAATTTCTTTAATTAGACTTGGGCTATTAAACACCTAAGCATCTACTCAAGGTAGATTAATTAAGTTCTGGAACTTTTTAAAATTTTTAAAAATTGTTTAAAGGGATAATTAATGAATTAACCCTTAATTAAGAGGGGATTAAGGAAAGAAAAGGGGGTTTAGAGAATAGCTTAGGGGAAATACCCCAAAATTATTCTAAAAAACCCCTACTCACTAGATCTAACCTTAATGTAACTTAATCATAGGGAAAATCCACTAATTATACCTTAATTATCCTTAATTACATGAAAGGGGTAATTAGAGAATGAGCTAGCAATTTTCCCAATTAAGGTATCAATAAATCTCAAGAAAAATAGGGGAGGGAGAGGTCATCCCCTAAAATGAATCCTAGAAGTTTGAGATCAATTAGTGATATATTAGAAAATAATTAACTAATTAACATTCCCAAAGAAATCCAAATTCAGAGAAAAGTGGAATTCAAAATACTTTGAAAATATTTTTAAAATATTCTAGATGAAATTATCTATCCATGGCATTTTTTCTTATTTTTTGATTTTTCTAAAAGGATTTATGATTTTCTGAAGTTATCTGAATTAATTATGAATTATAAATAATCCCTAACTAATCTTTAGCTAATACCCGCTCACGGCGCGATGAGTGGCGGTGGCGGTCAGCACGCTTTGTATGCATTACGTCGTGAGCCCCTTAGTCAGATCATGGGGACGGCGGCGGTGCACGCGCTTTTATCCTTAGCTGTCCGATCAAAGATCGAACATGAGGATACACCCATGATTTTAAATCGAGAACGGATATATAAATATGCCTAATAATCTCAACTGCCCATCTAAATGCCCAGATGGATGGCTGAGATGGGCTGAGTTCTTCCCTGAGGATGAATATGAACCATTCACGATCCAAGGGGAGATCCGAGCCTGACCTTCCATAGATTTATTCAAGACTCAACCCACACCATCTAATGGACCAAAGCGGCCAATCCAATGGTGGATTTCACATGCAATGGAAATTTCTTTCGCAAAGGACCAACACCTCTTAGCCAAAATGGTCAGAAAATCACTAACCTTGCCGGAGGTGATCAGCTACATTCGGGATCAATGAGGTAGCTTCATCTAGTGGAGACGAAGCTCTGTTGAAGTTCCTATGTTTTGAGGTTGAGTGGATGAATGGGTGGACCAACTCCTCTTCACTCCCTTTGGGATTTTGATTGAATTGAGTTCTTCCTTGCTATGGGAACTCAATTGGATGCTTGGGCAGGCTAGACTTAGCTCCTAGACCAAGTGTGCAAGAGGAATTTAAGTGGGATAAAGTATATAAGAAGTTGAGAATTCAATGGACCTCCCCTATTTTGCATTGTGCAAAACTAAAGAATCAACAATCCAAATCCTCTCTAGGGGCCTTGGGAAAGCTCTCTGATGTTTGCTAACTCTCTCTAGGCTCCAATCGATCAAGTGGCAATGAAAATTTTAGTGGATTAGGGGGAGTATATCTCCCCCTGTGGCAATCGGACGGTCGGCAATGAGCTTGCCATTTTGATCCAATTGACATTGTAGAATGGGTCATTTTGGCTATTAGAGCAATGCACATGGTCGGTTTGGCCAGAGGAGTGGAATGCTAACTCTCATGTGCATCCAATTGAGCTTTTAAGGGAGTTTGAAATTTCAATTTCATGCTATGGGGTCAAGTTTGGTCCATTGGCTAAATGGGTTGACCTAAACCCATTGGGCTGGGTGCACCACTCATCACTAGGTCCCCTTGAGCTTTTAGGAAGGCCTCAAGTGATTGTGATGAGTGTATGACCAAAATACCCATGGGCTAAGCCAAAATTTGTTCTATGGCCTAGGGGTATAATGGTCATTTTGATATTTTTTTTCAATTTGGGTATGTTTGGAATGTTGAGAAAATAGGTTGGGTCAAGTTTTAATGGATTTGAAATCCATTTGATAGGGTTTGACTCATGTTGACCCATTTAGGTCAAAATGGGTCAACTTGGGTCAAGTTGACCAATAGGTCAAATTGGGTCAAACCAAAGGTTGGGTCAAGTTCATATGACCACTTGAAATATTTTGGTGCCTTTGGTTTGGTTCAATTTGGCATAGATTTGGTCTTGGCTCATATGACTCATTTAGGTCAAATGGGTCAAGTTGACCTATTTAACCCATTTGACTTATTTGGGTTAGGTCAAGGGTAGGTTTAGGTTTGGTTAGTCATATGGAGTGGATTGGTATCTTTGTTTCCAATCAATTTGATTTAGGTTCAATTTTGGCTCAACATGACCCCTTTAGGTCATGTTGGGTCTAAGGATAATTGGGTCAGGTTGGGTCTAGTTGGCCAATTGAGGCTTTGGTCAAGTTCCACAAGTGATTTGGGATGGACTTGACCCACTGGTTTTAATAAATTTGGCTTAGATCAAGTTTTGACACATTTTGGCCCTTTAGGTCAAAATGGCTCAACTTGGGTCAAGTGAGCCAATTGGGTTAGGTTAGGCTCAAATGTTAGCTTGGTCAAGTACAAACATAGGTCATGAGTGAACTTCGATCAATGGTTTCAATCAATTTGGCCTATGGTGAAATTTGGCTATGTAAAGTTTCATTTTAGGTTAAGTGTTGACTTGGTCAACCCTTAGGTTTAACTTGGTTTGACCCAATTTGATTGATTGATCATCCCATGATGATTGTTGATCAAGATGATAGGGGTATATGAGTTTGGTTCAATCCAATTTGATTAGGATCAAAAGTTGGCTCATAAGGATATTTTAGCTCACTTTTGGGTCAAGTGGGCATAAGCGGGTCAAATGGCTTGGTCAAAGCTAGATTTGAAGTTGATTGATCTTGTATATGGACTTATGATTGAAATATAAATCCATTTACAAATTTAAGTGGTTTGAAGTCAAATAAATTTGATTCATTTAAAAATTTCATATTCAAAGGAAGAATAAGAAGGGATTTTGGGTTTGATTTTTTTGAATTGGGTTTTGATTGTTTGGTTGAGGTTTGGATTTATATATGAGCTCATGATTGTAGGATTGATTGAACCATGAGATAAAATCAAGGAATTGACTTGATTTGGAAGTGATTTGGCTGAGTTCAAGATTTTGACTTGAAAGGCTTAGATTTTGATTTTGAGTGGATTTGATTTTGATTTTTGGAGTTGGTTTTGATTGTTTGAATTTATATTTTATTTATACATGTGAATATAAATGAGAATATAAATTGATCGTGAGAAAATTTCAAGAATTTGAAAGAGTTTGGTCATTATTTGGGTTAAATCCATTAAAGAGAATTTAAATGATTTAAGGAAATTTGTAATTTGAAATTAATTTTTTGATTGGATTTCAATAATTTATATTTTATTTCATTTGAGAATATATGATTTTGAACATAAATGAGAATATAAATTGATTTTGAGAAAATCCCATAAGTTTGAAATGGTTTGATCAAAGTTTAGGTTAAATCTATTAATGAAAAATTAAGGGATTTAAGGGAATTTTAAGCATTTTTAATTTGAAATTTAATTTTTGCCTTTGATTTGATTGATTTATATTTATACTTCATTTATATATGAGAACATAAATGAGAATATAAATAGGTTTTGAAAAAATCCCATGGATTTGAATAGGTTTGATCAATATTTGATCAATATTTGGAAATTAATGGAAAAAGGGACTTAATTTCATGAATTGATTTGAAATTTGAGAATATATTGAATATCATAGTATTCAATCATGAAAATGGTTAGAATTAAATGGAACTTGTAATTTGAATGGAATTTTTTTGATGGTTTTTCATGGAATTCAATCATGGATCTCAATCATGGAATTGAATCTTGGAATTGATTTGAGTTTGAGAAAATCAAATAGAGTTGATTTGGAGTTTCACTTTAAAGAAGGAAAGTGAGGAATGGTTTAAGCTAAAGGGTAGGAAATTTTCCTAACACCTCTAAAGCATGACCTATTCCTATGGCTAACCTTCTAAGTCTTCTAAGGCTAGGTGAGAGTGTCCACCTAATCACTAGATGTGTCTTAAGACTAAGAAACTCTTAAAGTCTAAGAAAAGTCCTATGCCTAAGATAGAGGTGTTGAGAGCTCATTCTAAAAATGAGGTCAACAACTTCTCGTTGATTTTGGCCAATAATCTTACTTCTCATGCATTAGGCATATAAATCCGATTAGCCTAATTCAAAATGAGTATCCAAACATGAAAATAAAATGCAAGCATTAGATTTAAGTCATTTGAAGCATACCTTTACATGATCTAGTCCATTTAAGGAGTGAGTTTAAGGACTTAGTCTCTTTCTAAATAAATAACAGCCTAATTACCTTGCATAAAGTATATGACTTGCCTACATAAAATTAAAATCATAGGAGGAGTTAGTTGGTGACCACCCCTAGGCGGTTGTAAGTCCAAGTAGTCAGGTAATTTACTCTCTCTTGTGGAGGTAAACCATATACCCATTTTCACCTTAGATATAGGTTATGCTTTTGGCCCTCGCCAAAGCTCCATAGATTTAGGTTCTGAAGTTGCTTCTCCCCTTTATAGGCTATAAGTATAAATCCTCGTCTCTTAGGAATTTCCATAATCTTGTGTTGTGGAATCATAAGCCCTAAATTTCTAATGAAAAATTCAATTTAAACAAATTAAATTAATTTCAAAAATGTAAAGCCCAACCATAGGATAGTTTGAGATGCTCGTTAGGTTTCCTAGCATCGTGAGCATCTCCTACTTATCTTCCTTTGGCTTCGTTAATAACTCCCTCTCTTTGATCAATCCAATTTGATCTTCCAAAATAAACTAATCGATTAATAGTCCTACTTATTGAAATCTTTGGAGATAATGATCATTTACCTTAATCGAGAGTATTTCTAAAGGATTTCATTCCTTAAGATATAATTAACTATGGGAGCTTGCCTCTGTAGGGAACTTAACGAACCCAATTTAAACTAAACCTTACTTTACTTTTCCGTGTAAAGTAGGGGAAGATTCTTTGGTACATATGCAGACCCATTGTCCTTATAAGTCCTTGTTAAGGTGATTAGGTCTATTGTGGGTGGTGACTTCTATATTTCGAGATAGTACATATCTCCTCAATGTCGTACCCGATCACCCTCAATTAGAACATTTGCAGATCTACGTGGTGTCAAAAATGCATAAGAAGAAGATGTATATTTTGATCTTCATTTTATCCCACATAGAGTGAAGATGAAAGTATATATTTTTATTCTTTAGAAATATAAAAATTTCACCACAAGGATATGCCTCCATTAGTCGTAGAATCAATTATAAGAAGCTATAGATAAAATCACCATTTAGTTGGCCAAAGACCAAATGAGTGGAAAGTACTTGGAACAATTCACATATTTATTTGGGTCTAGATTTTGACTAGGCATCATCAGAGAAACTAACCTTTCTACTTAGCCCTAGAGGATGAATGGGCATATTTGTTCCTAATTTTCAACATAACAACTTGACATGACTCGACCAAGGAAGGAGAAGGCTCACATTTTGACCTCATAAATGACTTCATATTTGTTAAATATATGATAATTTTTATAATTATTTTTATTTGATTATAAAATCTTAGTTTTTTGCACAAACTTATAAATGTCATAAAAATATGAAAAAATAATGTGACAAACATAAAAATAAATATAAAAAACATTTTCAAATAGATCGTAAATGAAAGTCAATTGATAATTCGAGTGTTAAATGAAAAAAAGAAGCAAGCAAAAAAAAAAGGATGTAAGTTTAATTTGTTGATAAAAATATTAATGTGATGTGATATATATTCTAAATTACATATGATGTAAAGTTAGGATTCACCCTTTGAAATTAAATATGAAGAGCTAAAAAAACTAAATAAAATAAAAGGCTAATATTCAATATTATAAAATTAAAATTCTATAAGAACTAAATGAGATCAAAATCTCTTAAATGAATGAAATGAAGTTATCTTATTAATGCACATAAGCTTGATAAGAGACAAAAAAAAATTATAAGTCACATTGACCTGGGAGAAGTGTGAGATGCAAAATACTAAGATAAGTGCATTGAGAGGTTGATGATGACTTCATGAAAGTAGCTCATTATGAATGTTAATGATTGAAAAGTTCTAAATAGAGGAAATAAGAGAGATAGTGGTTATTCAAGCTCATTTTTCTATGAGATCAAAATCTCTTAAAAGAATGAATTGAAGTTCTCCTATTATTACAAATAGTCTTTATAAGAGTCAATTCAAAATATAAGTCATGGTGGGTTAGGAGAAAAAGTGTGAGTTACACAATACTAATATAGGTTAACTGAGAGGATAATGATGAGTTCATGGAAGTAGGTTAGTATTGATGCCAAATATTAGAAAGATCTAGAGAGGAAAAGAGTGAGATGGATATTATTAAAACCCATTTGTCTATGAGATCAAAATATCTTAAATGAATGAATTGAAGTTTCCATATTATTGCACATAGACTTGATAAAAACCACTCTAAAATATAAGTCATATTGGATTAGGAGAAGTGTGAGTTGCATAATAATAGTACAAGTGCACTAAGAGGTTGATGATGAGTTCACAAAAGTAAGTCAAGATGCCAAAGATTAGGAAGATCTAGATAAGAAAGGAGTGATGTAGAGATAAATTAAACTCATTTGCCTTGAGATCAAAATCTCTTAAATGAATGAATTAAAGTTCTCTTATTATTGCACATAAGGTTGATTAAAGCTTGGGAGAAGAAGTGTGAGTTGTACAATACTAATTCAGGTCCACTGAGAAGATGATAAAGGGTTCATGAAGAAAAACTCATTATTGATGCCAAAAGAATGAAAAGACCTAGAGAGATGAAAGAAGATAGAGGTTATCAGAGCCCATTTGTAAAATGCGTGCATCTACATGTACATGTGTTATATATAAATGTGTCTGTGTGTGTACGTATACACACACACATTATGCCAAGTTGTTATAACTCCATATGATCGTCAATTTTTATGTTGGATAGGGTTTAATTAAGTGAGGCAAAATTTGATATATTAAATATGTTAAATAAATGTATTAAGTTAGAATAAATTGATTTGGTGGGATTATTCTCAAATTAAACTTATATTTAATATGTTAACATAAATATACAATATAATGACACTTTTTCCATGAAGAGCCACATAGTATTCAACAAGAGTGAGATAACTTTGCTGTGTTCACATTACTAAAATAAAAAATTTTAAAAAGCATGTTTGAGACACATGTCCTAATCAAATAAATTTAATTTAATAAATAATAACTAAATTCATAATTAAATGTTGGCATTTATGATTTTTGTTGTATAAAATAATCTAGACTTATTTTTTATAAGCTATATATGCTGGCCGCACTTTTGGATGAGGTTAACATCATTTCTAAAACTAATAATTATAACATTTAATATGAGATTAGAAGCCTCCTAATTTATGCATTGAGATCACTATGCAGTAATTTAGTGCATCTTTCTAGTATTTTACCTATCCTAATGAGATTAGGTGGATCCAAACCCAACCCAAATTTAAACAAATAATTGACCTGAACACATTCAAATTGAAAACCTAAATCTAATTGAGCTTAGGTTAAGAAAATTTGGATGGCTAACCCAACTACCCAACTTAAGCTCAAAACCACTCAAATCTAAAGAAATTTAAATGAAATCAAAACAAACTCAAATCAAATCAAATAAAAATTATAAAATCATTACACAAATATAAATGAAATCAAATATAAATGAAAGTCAAACATTGAACATAGGGTTGACTTATGTGGGTCCCATCAAGTCAAAGGTCAACCCATCATAATTTGACCAAATAAAATCAATCCAAAGGCTCAAAATTGTTAAATAAGCATGTTTAAATATGAATCAAATGAATCTAAAACTAATAATACCTCAAATGGGCAAATTAGACTACTTGGTCTAAATGGGCATATTATGGACCTCATTAAATTCAAACTCAAATCAAATTAAAATCAACCCAAATTGAATGCCCAAAATCACTTGGAATCATAATTGAACACAATCCAACAAATGATTGGGTCTAATTTTACCAATTTGATCATTTGACCCAAAATGATTCCAACTTAATCTATTAAACTCAATTTGGGTCAAATGGGTCAAAATTGAAATCAATTTCAAACCAAATGAAATTAATCACTCTAAATCATTTCACACATGTGATTAAACATGATTGGAGTCCAAACATAGCTTAATTGAGTCAAATTGGACATTTGACTCAATTGAACTCAACTTAACCCATTTAAGTCAAAATGGGTCAAGCTGAAATAAAATTAAAATTAATTTAAATTTTAAGAAAATCAATCAATTTAAAACATTATAAATCATCAAATAAACATAATTGAACCTAAATTAAATTTCAAAAAGACTATTCAAACTAAAGAAATTAACTTAACTTAATTTGGTTAAAAGAGCTAAACCTAGCTCAAATAAAGGGAAGAGTGATCCTCCCCCACAATTGAGGATTTCTACATGTCCCATGGGCAAAGGCGAACTCAATCAAACCTTCCGATCATGTCATTACTGGTGAGCCAGAATGTGATCAAACTCAATAGAAAATAGTGGAGCTTTGGTATCCATGGTGATCCACGGGGAGACAATCCGAGATTTTTTCATCAAAGCTTCATCATGTCGAGGCGAAGGTGCTCGAAGCATGGTGGCCACTGAGAATTGATTTCGGCGAGGTATGGGTTCAAACCAGCCACCCTTGAAGTTTAGTTTGGTCTTTTTTGTGAAAGGAAGTTTATTTCCATTGAGATCAAACGTAAGGATTACTTGTAAAATGATCCTTAATCGATTTACAATTCAAATCTCATTCTCTCGCCGCTCAGTTCCTTGGTGATGAAAAGATTTAAGGTCAAAGAGCCAACGACTCTCGATTCTCCTACGAATAAGAGGAGACAAAATCTCTATTGTACGTTCCTTCTACTAGGAATGGACGGCTCAAATCTAATCGTATGTTTGATTAAATCTAATATAGGATCTGCGAATGAAAGTATAAATCAAATGGTTGTGGATCATCCCACGTGGCTGTTTCTTTTGAGCTGGATCCACATGGATTTAAGTTGGTTTAATGGCACCATGCTGCATCAGCGCCACATGGCACTGACCGTTTAAAATGAGAAATTTTTGATTTTTTTGAATCAAAATGAATATGTAAACATACTAAAAAATTAGAAAATTAGTATAAAATAAAATACTCAACCAAAAAATATAATTAAGCGCTCTATGGATTCATCTCAATGAGAGGAATTCATTAAACCCAAAATTTCTAATTTCTATTGGATAATTTTAGGTTAATTTGGGTTTAATGAAAATAATCAAACTTAAATTAAACTCAAACCATTAATCCAATTAATTTGAAACTTTGAGGGATTGAAAGTAAGCTTAAAACTTAGCTTAGATAATTTTTTTTCATGATTTATTGGCAAATAAATTTTAAAATATAAAATTTTCAAGCTATAGACTTTGATTTAATGAAATAAATTAATATTAAATTAAGAAAATCATTGAAAATGATAAAATCAACTTGAATCGTCATAACAAATCTTAATGAATCTAAACTCATCATTAAATTTTATTGAAACCCCATAATCCCCAAATGACCTAATTTATTAATTAATTGAATTAATTAATTCAAATAATTAGCCTAAATATTGAGAAATCATGATAAATCAATCAAATTTCTAAAAATTCTAAATGAATCCTCTATGGATTCATCTTTGAGAGAGGAACTTAAGAAAATTAAAACCCACAATCAATTTTATTTAATTTAAGCTTAATTTATGTTTTATTAAAATAATTAAAACTTTAATTAAGCCTAAATTACTCATGTGATTAGAATGAAACTTTAGCGAACTTAAGTTAGCAAGGAACTCCACTTGCCATAAAAATTTAAAGTCAAATGACATTTGAATTAGAAGTTATTGAATTTCCAATCCTTAAGTCAATTTTAAGTTAAATAATAAATCAGAAAATCATAGAAATTACAAAAACTTCATAAAATTAACTTAAAACATTTTCATTAAAATCAAAAACTTGAAAAAATTTTCCAACCCTATGAAGTCATGTAATTTAATTAATTACATACTTAAGGTTTAATGAAATGATAGAAAATAAAAATCAAACCTTAAATTATTAATTTGATAACTTCTTAATAAATAAATTAATTAATTAAAATCAAAACATTTTAAATTAAGCTCTAGTTACAATATCAACTAAATGAATTAAGTGGATTCACTTAAGCTAATGAACATAAACATTAAAGAAATAAAGAAATGAAATCAATTGAATTTCAAATAAATCAAGTAATTAAAATTCAAAGTAATCAAGATAATATAAATCAAGGTAACTAATTCATACTAATGAACATTAATAAAATAAACATAAAGTAAAAAATATCAAATATAAATAAATTAAAATCAAACCTAAAATGAAAACTAAATCATAATAGCATGAACATTAAATTTCTAATTAAGACTTAAAGAAACATATTAAATCTTAATCAAAGATTATAAAAAATATAAATCATAAATCTAACTAAGAAATGCTTAATTAAATTAAGAAAAATGAAAAGAAGAATGAATCTTTATCAAATTTTCAAATAAAATTAAAATATTAATAAAATCAAGTCAAGCTCAAATGAATTTAAAGATACCTAAGATTTTAGCTTGACCCTTGGAATGAATCTTTATCTTAGGGTGAAGACTTCTTCCTATTAGGGTTTAGAATGTTGAATAGAATGGGTTCACCCTAAAGTTAAATTTTTTTTATTCTTCATTCTTTAAAACATAAACTTCATCCTAATATAAAATAAACTTAAAAATAGAAACAAAAATCACAAACTTATTAAATCATTTGAATTGAAACCATCCAATGATAAAATAAACAAAATTTGAAAAATAAATCAAAACTTGAACCTAAAATGCCCATTAAAGTCATATCACATAATCTATTTTTCTTCACAAACTAGATTATTAGGTCACTGACTCTAAACTTAGGTTAGGTCGATGTTCAGTGATACTTTGTGATGTGATGTGAAATATTTTTCTTATTTTGTGGTGTACTATTTTAGACTAAATGATTGTGATTGTTTGCCCACTAATATGGATGGTATGAAGTTCTTCCTTATACTTGTTTCTGTAGAGGGCTATGCTAAAATGGACTACTCTATAGCCCAATATGACATGTGGGCTTAGCAAGTAACTAATGCTAAGACGATATGTTTGCAAATATAACTATTAGAGTGATGTTTATATTTTTTTAATGTTTATTTTGTAGGATTTAAGAATTTTATTTTAAAAATTTTAAATGTAATTTGAGCTTAGAATTAGATTAGGGTATATTAGGTCTATATATAGTAAGAGCAGGCCCTACTAGCTGGTGGTTCCTTGTAAAGTCTACTGAGGTCCCTTAAGAAAGAGACGATCTTGGAGAAAGATTCATAGATCTAGACTTTTAGTTTTATGCCAGGTTGTATAAGGGGCAGAGCTCGACTGCACATTTTTCTCTTTCCTTTGAGGTGTACAGTGGTATCCGACTGCACTGACTTGCTCTTATTAATTAAATTTAACATAATTTATCTTCTGTGTAATAAAAATTGTTTACTTTTCTAAGTTTCTTTCTAGGTTGTGTTACTGTATTAAAATGTCTGGACGTTATACTCTTAAGAAAAATAAATTTTCTACCAAAGTTAAATTTAAATAACTTTAAAAAAATAAAGAAATTTGAAAGTTCACACATAAATTAAAGCTTTAGGTGCAACTTAGAAGCAACTATAAACAATTATCTTTTACAAACCATACTAGCATATTATTTAAAATCCTTGAATTGGGCTTTTCACATATTACACATAAGGGGAATTTGACCATTGAGGATGGCCACCTTCTTGAAAAAATGTGCCTTCTTATTTTGATTTGGCCAATGACCACTTTAAATGGCATCTCATTCTAGGCATAAATTACATACCCTAAAGGTCTTAAATGAATTATAAGTCAAAATATTTAAAAGCTAAAAATTGTTTCATTAGAGAGTGAGTTTAGGGTTGACATCATGGATTTAAAAAATTGCTTAGGTAATATTAGCTAATAGCCATTCCAAGCAGGTGATAAGTCTATAAGAGTCAGGAATATGTTTCTTTCCTCAAGTGAGAGAAAAATTAAATAATTCCCAAAAGTTGAACTAAGTCGAGCCTTTGACTTATGACAAAAATACTTCTAGACTTAGGTTATGAAACATCCTTTTAGGAATAAGTCTTCAACCCTATATATTTTTGTAGTCATGTCTTGCTAGAATTTAAGTCATTGATTTCTAATAAAATATTAATTCAAATCTTAATAAGTTTAATCTCAAAAATATAAAGCCCGATGGTATGATAGTTGAAATGCTTACTAGGCATCTTAGTATATATAGGCATTAAAATGCCTACTAGGCATCCTAGTATCTTATGATGTTTATTTTTGGAAGTGGGGTGAACATAATGCAGATCGTAGAAAGTACTTATTGAAGTGATCGGGTATGACATTAAGGTATGATGTACTATCTCGAAAGATAGAGACATCACCCTATAATGAACCTAATCATCTAATAAGGACTCCTAAGGCATGATGGGTATTCAAATATACCAGAGATTTTTCTCCTACTTTACATGGACAAATAAAGTAGGATTTATATTAAGTCAAGTTTTTAATTTCCCTATAGAGGCAAGCATCCATATTTAATTACATCCTAGGTAATGAGATTCCCTAAGAATACTCTCGATTAAAGTATACAACTATTATCTCTAAATATTTCAAGGCTAGACTATCAATGAATTGGCTATTTTGGAAAGTCAAATGGGATTGTTCAAGGAGAAGACTAATTTTTGGAATCCAAGAGGAGGAAGTTGGAAGTGCTCATAATACTAGGAAGCAGTAAGCATTCCAATCTATCCTATGTTTGGGCTTTATATATTTGAAAGTGAAAGAATTTATTTTAGTTGAAAATTTATTAGATTGATAGGGCTTATAATTCATCAACACGAGATTAAGGAAATGCCTAAGAGGTGAGGATATATGCTTATAGCCCAAAGGAAACAACTACCTCATATCTTAAATCTAGGGAGCTTTATTGGCTAAATTAAAAGAGAGAGGGTGAAGCTCCATTATCAGGGGTTGCTCTCATGGGTCAAGCAATCCCTATTGTGTAAGGATGGATGCCCTCATTTTTAGCAAGAGTGATAGAAGATGCATGCATGATGTGAGACATGCAACATTTACCTAAGAGGTTGCTAAATCTTTTAATTATCTTGTTTAAAGCCTAAGCTTTATGGTGAGGTTATGAGTTGATTAAATTTTAGTTATGAGTTATTAGTTGGATATAATATTTAATTTATCCTAAGAGCCTACCGCATCAAGGCCACACATTAAAACATCAATCATAAAGAAATTATGAAAATCATACAATCTTATTGCATAATCTAAACATAACATCAAATAATTTTATAAACTAACGTAAAAGAATAACAGGACGGTACGATCAAGTTCCACCATACACCCTGAAAAGAGAAAAGGTGGGTAGCCAAGTTTTACCCTTATATAACCCAAAATATGAAAGAATAATTACAATTAGAATGAATACATGCTATGGGGGTCTTCATTCTTCTATCTTCTTCCTCTTCTTTCCTTCGGTTTGATTATGCTCTAAAGGCATCATAGACTCAGGATAAAGCTTTATAAACACTGCTCATCCTAATTTCCCCCATAGCACTAGTCCTAATTCCTATTGTAAAAATTACATTCATATTGAAAAAGTAAATCTAGCTACACCTAAAAATAGAGGTTATCTAAATGAACATACAATTCTAAGCAGTTATATGTATAATTTGGACTTAGCACCCTACACATAAGTAACCATGCCCACATGTCCTAACTTGGATTATGCGTACAGGTTTAAGCAACCTACAAAGAGAGCATTTATATTTATTTTTAAGCAACCCCTCAAGCATAATCCCCTACAGAAGACATGATTAGGCTAAGAATGACCTAATATCCAGTCTACAAAACATACACCCTAACATCCAGTCTAAAATATTACATCATAAAATAAAACATATATCAGACATACATCGTCCAAACTTAGGACTAGAAGAAATGACTTAGTTCTAATGTGTGTGCTAAGGCTTTGTGTGTTATGTCTTACTAAGAATTTGGATTATGATTTTCTAAGTTTGAAATGTTTAATTTAACATAAAGGTTGGTTTCATTTCAAGTTACTTAGTTGATTTGAGAAATTTGATTTGTGAATTTATTTAGTTTCACTTGATTTACACTTAGCATCTAAGTGTTATAAAGACAAGAAAGAGGATTACCCTCTTTCATCCCTATCTTAAGCCACTTTATAAAGCACATTTTATGGCTCAATTCTCTTTAGTGAATGACTTATTATTTATTTTTATTAATCCTAAGTTTGGGTAAACCATAAGTAATTTTATTTCATATGAAAGATATCTTAAGATTAATATAATTGAATTACTTTCATATGACATATATCAAATCATTCCTTTCCATAACATGTAACATGCATATGGCTTTAACACTTAGCATATCTATACATGTAATATATTTTGCCATACTTAAATGATGATGGATGCATATGTTTAAAAGTTATATTTTACTTGACTGAATTATTTATACATGTAAATTAAAGTTCTATCCAAATTCTAATACAAATATACATAGGAAAGAAATTAAATGAGTATGTACCGATGTTAAACCAGGGAAGTGAGGTAATCAAATAATCTCCTTGGGGCTACTTAAAGCCTCGTATTCTCCGGATGTCCAAACTATATACCTATTATTATTATTCAAATCTATGTAAATCCATGTATAAACATATGAAAGAGAGCACTAATTTATATGTAATGTATTTTAATGACTTAGATGATCATGGATGCATGCATTTTTTTAATTGAAAAGGGGATTACCATTCTCTAATCAGATACACATGCAAATGTATAAAGAATGTAAGCTAGTACATGCGGTTGTTGAACCAGGAAAGTGAGGTAATCAAATGACCTCCTTAGGGCTACTTAAAGTCTCGTATTCTCAGGATGTCCAGACTAAACACTTGCTATCTTAAATACATATGAATGTATAAGTAACTAAAGAATAGAAAATCATGCAAGATTGAATTTTTTTTTTAGTTGAATTATTTATGTATGTGAATTAAATCTCTATCCAAATTCTAATACAAAAATATATTAAAATGAAATTAAATAAGTACATGTCCTGTTAAACCAAGGAAGTGAAGTAATCAAATGACCTCTTTGGAGCTACTTAAAGCCTTATATTCCTAGGATGTCTAGCCTATATACTTATTAACATTCAAATCTATGTAAATATATATAAACTTAGGAAAGAGAGCTTCATTTTACATACTCAAACTATAAGCACATGTAAGTCCTATATGTATTCATAACTATTATCACACAATATATTATTATCAATTTATGAACATTGGAAAATATATTTGAATTTATTAGTGATAATAGCCACACATATGATAAAGTTAAATCAACACATACAAACTTACGTAAATTACTTTCTTGTGACTCACTTAATTTTGAAAAGTTGAATGCATGAAATCACATGACATACCATATTTAAAGTAATTGGAAATAAATAATCAAATATAAACATATGATTCCTTCAACTGAATTAATTCCTAAAAATATAACAACAACAACAACAACAAGCCTTAATCCCACTAGGTGGGGTCGGCTACATGAATCCTTCATCTCCATTGTTCCTATTATGTGTCAAATTCTCATTTAATTCAAGTATACTAAGATCATTTTTTTATACATCTTAACCAAGTCTTTTTAGGTCTACCTACCTTTCTTAACATAAGGCAAATCTAATGCATCTACTCTCCTAATAGGGTCATCTTTTATGTGGCCAAACCATCTAAGGCGACTCTCCTAATCTTATCTACCTTTGGAGCTACTCCAACTTTTCCCTACTCATTTTGCATTATATCTCTAAGAGTAAAGCCACTCATCCACCTGAGCATCCTCATCTCGGTAACACTTAACTTAGTCTTATGCTTCTCTTTTCTTGGCCAACATTCTGCATCATAAGTCATTGCAGGTCTTACCACCATCTTATAAAATTTTCCTTAAGTTTAAGTGGAACTTTTCTATCACATAATAAGATGCATTCCTCCACTTCAATCATCCAACTTGAATTCTACTAATAACATCTCCATCTATTTCACCATCATTTTGAACAATAGAGCCTAAATATCTGAATCGCTCACTCTTATTAATGACTTGATCACCTAAAGTCACAACACTACCACTAAAACTTCTACAACTAAAATTACACTCCATATATTCAGTTTTAGATCTACTTAAACGAAAACCTTTAGACTCTAAAGTTGACCTCCATAATTCAAGTTTCTGTTGGACTCCCTCTCTAGTCTTATCAACAAGAAGAATGTCATTAGTAAAAAGCATACACCAAGGTACATCATCTTGTAAATGCCTCGTAAGAACATCCATAACTAAAGTAAAAAGATAAGGGCTTAATGTTGATCCTTGATGTAATCCTGAAATAGGAAAATATTTTATCAATCCTCCTTGTGTTTGGACACAAATGTATTAGCATACATATCCTTAATGACTTGAATATAACCAATATTAACTCTTCTTTTCTCCAAAGAACATCTCTTGAGACTTTATCATAAGCTTTCTCTAAATCAATAAATATCATATGTAGATCCTTCTTACTTTCTCTATGCTTCTCCATCAAACCTCTTAACAAATGTATAGCATCTATAATAGATCTACCTGGCATGAAACCAAACTGATTGTGAGAAACTTTTGTATCACATCGTAACCTATTTACTCTCTCCCATAATTTTAATGTATGGCACATTAACTTAATTCATCTATAATTTGCACACTCTTGTGCATCACCTTTATTTTTAAATATAGAAACCAACAAACTCTTTCTCCACTCATCGACATCTTTTAGTCTTTAAAATAACATTAAAAGATTTGTAAGCCAAGAAATTTCTTAATCTCCTAAACATTTCCACACATCTATTGGAATATTATCTCGTCCTCGCTTTTCCACATTTTATTTTCTTTAAAGCTTAACTTCATTTATTAATACGATGATAAAATAAAATTCTCTATTTTGTTTAGGGTATTAAGGTTGCTAAAATCAATCATACTTTCAGATCCTTCATTGAAAAGTTTATCAAAATACCTCATCCACCTATTTTCAATATCTTTTCTAAGAAAAGCACTTTATTATTTTCATCCTTAATACTTGAACTATGTTTTTTACTTCTCCTATCTCTTTGGTTGGCTAACTTATACATACATCTTTCACCTTCTTTGGTATCTAATCTATTGTATAAATCACTAAAAGTTAAATTTTTTGCATCATAAATTGCTTTCTTAGAATCTCTACAGGCCACTTTATATCTTTTCCAATTCTCCAAATTTTTACATTTAAACCAAGTTTTATAACAATGCTTCTTATTTCTTATCTTTTCTTGCACACTCTGACTCCACCACCAACTATTTTTATTAAAAGAAGCTTTTCCTTTTGATTCTCCAAGCACATCTTTAGCAACTTGCTTAATTTCACTTGATTTTTTTTTTCACATAACGTTAGCTTCCTTATGAACATCCCAAATTCTAATTTCTTGTAGCTTGCTCTTAAAAATATTTTTATTTGTGTTCTTTAAGTGTCCCCATCTAAGCCTATGACAATAATTTAGTTTATTTTTTCTATTACAATCTTTCATCTTAAAATCTAAAACTAATAGTCGATGTTGGGTACTTAAAATTTCACTTAGAATGATCTTACAATCTTTACAATCTAAACGATCTATTTTTCTTATCAGAAAATAATCAATCTGTATTTTACTAAATCCATTTTTATAAGTAATAATATGTTCATCTCTTTTCTTAAATAAAGTATTAGCAACTACAAAATCATAAGCTAATGCAAAATCTAATATAGTCCTACCTTCTTCATTAGTCACTTCAAATCCATAACCACCATGAATACTTTTAAAATCTTCTACCACTCTACCAACATGTCCATTTAAATCTCCCTCAATAAATACTTTTTCTTCAAGAGGTATCTTTTTGTATTAATCCTCTAATTCATTCCAAAATTTTCTTTTGAGCTTACCTCCAAACCTACTTGAAGAGCATAGACACTTATAACATTGATAATCTTAGTATCAACAATAATCTTTAAAGCTATAATTCTATCTCCACATCTATTAATACTTATAACATTATCCTTCAAACTTTTATCTATAATCACACTACACCATTTCTAGTTCGACTTTTACGAATACCTAAGTTTAAAACCTAAACTATCAATCTCATTGGCCTTCTCACCAACCCATTTAGTTTCTTGAACACATAAAATATTTATCTTTCTATGAACCATAATATTTATTAATTCCATTAATTTACTAGAGTACCTATATTCCAAGATCCTAACCTAATTCTAGTTTCATGGACTAACTTCTTTGCCCACATCCGTCCATAATGTGGGAACCTTATTTAACACGCATCTGACGGCTCTAGCACATTTTTCACTGTATTCAAGCCATACAGCGCGTCGCTTCCAAGGGATGCCCTAGCATTAACACAATGATTTAAAGGATTCATGTCATGATTATTTCGATAAATTTTACGCTGGTTGTCGACTACCTAACGCAACCCTCCACTTTTTGCATCCGGACTTGGGACCGGCAATGGTAGTGTTGAATAAAATTATTTAAGGAAAACCAAAGTTTCTTATTGATTTGGTTTTGGATTTGAGATGATTTAAAAAAGAAGAAAATTATCTACTGTTTTCACCCCATTCCCATGTTGGTAATCTTAATTAATTCAAAGCAAGATAATTGAGTAGATTTTATGAATTAATTAAGTTGAAATATTAAACAAATAATTTGATTACCCTTTCCTATACTTCTTTAATTTGATTAATCATTTAATTATGAGCCACTAATGAGATGAACATGTGAAAAAAATGAAATTGCAATGCTCTTAAATGCCTAATGCAATTGGCTCACAATCAAAGATTAATTAGATTAAATAATCTAATTAAGTACTCTTATGATTTTTCCATACTTATGGGTTAATCATAACTTCTTTAAGAGTCTTTATATTATTAAACACATAAAGAGGAACACTTAATTTCATTGTTAATTATTTGATCTGATTTGCATTCCAATTTAATTTAATGTAGCCATTTAATTAATCAATTAATCACTTACTTAATTTTTACCTTAATTAATTTTTCTAAAATAAAATGGGTTTAAGAAAGAGGTCCTAATCTCATTCCCTCATCCATTCACTGTTAGGCAGTAATTAATAAGCTTAAGTTAATTAATTTTTATTATTTGGGAAGTTAACTAATCAATTAAATTAATTAAGAAAGTAATTAAAGATTGAATGGTCAATTTTCCTAATTACATAAGCAATAAATTTTAACAAAATCATAGGAGGCAGAGGTCATCTCATGAAATTGATGCCCCAAGTTTGGGATTAATTGCCAAAGTAATTAGATTTTAATTAATCTAATTAAGTTTACACTTAAACCCAAATTAAGCCTTAATTATCATTCATAATTAATTATAATTATTTTTAATTAATTCTCCTCTAAATTGCCTTTAAAATGAGTATTTGTTTGTATTCTTTTTGGATTTTTCTATAATTAGTTATGATTTTTTAAAATTTCTGTGATTAAAACTCATTAATTAAGCCTAATCCCGTCGGTGCCATGCGGATCACTGACGTGGCGCGCTTTCTACATGCACCGCAGGATTGGCTACTTAAACCTGTACGATGCGATGCCTACGTGGCGACGACAGACATGGTTTCGTCCGATTAAACCCGAGGTTCTTAAGGGATTAAATCGAGATTAAACTAACAGATTAATCAAGACCATCCATTCTGATCATGCAGAAAGAACGTCGTGTGATCTATCATCTTCCGCGTGATAGAAGATGGACACCGTCCGCCTTCCCCCGCTTGATCCGAGCTTGTCAGAGCTCATGAGATGCCAAAATCGATCCCACACCTTCAGGATATAGATCCTAAGAGATCTAACGATGGATTTCGCATGACATTAACATTTACTTGAAAAAAGCCTAAAAAATTTATAAATTTTTGATTTACCAAAAATTACCTTGTTGGAGCTTCGGACCAACATCTAATCGACTGAGGTAGCTTTGCCTAGATGAGGAGAAGCCCTATTGAGAAGATGGTGCGCTGCCTCCACGCCAATTGCTCTTTGGACCAAGCACTACCATAATCCTTGCCGGAGTTAGCCTAGGAGGTACTTCCAGTGGTCGAGGAGCTCGGGGGTTGATTCGTTTCATTTCACCAAAGCTTGGTGAATGTGCGGGAAGAGTTAATTGAAGTGGGGTTGAGTTTTGGGAAGGTTGGACGAAGTGACTTCTCTGTTTGGCTCAGGTTGGCATTTTTGACGGGAACACTTGGGGAGCTCGGGAATGCACTTAGGGAACTCATCTCTGACTGCTAGGGCTCTCTAAGGGTTCAAGTGTGTTGTTTGAATGAATTGAGGTATACCCTGGT
This sequence comes from Cymbidium sinense, assembly GCA_021442155.1. Lineage (NCBI taxonomy): Eukaryota > Viridiplantae > Streptophyta > Magnoliopsida > Asparagales > Orchidaceae > Cymbidium > Cymbidium sinense. The sequence continues at coordinate 28,073,114 of CM038232.1, read as the reverse complement.
CTTGGACGGTGGAAATCAACTCCATCATTTTCGGTTGTTTGGCTACCATAGGTGGTCGGAGGGGACAGGACTAGGCCGAGGTGGCTCAGTTTGGTTGGTTAAGGGCTCTGGTTGGTGGCTCAAGGTGGTCTCCCTCATCTTTGGGTTTGGTCAATAAGGGGAGGTGGCCCTTGGTCCATGGCCGAACTAGCCACCATGGGTTAGGTTAGCCACATATGTAGGGTTCCAATTTAGGTCTTGGGTGGCTAACCAAATGCAAAAGGTGGGGAGTTGACCACCCAAAAGTGGGTTTAGTCCCATGTGAAGAGGTCTATCCAATGAGTAATAGGTCAAATTAGGTCCCAATTGGGTTGGGTTGATTTTGGACTTATCCAAAGTGAGCCAAGAATAGGTCAAGCCAAATTTCATTGGGTTTGAGATTGGTTTGAGTGGAATTGGCTCAACTTGACCCATGTAGGTCAAATTAGGCTAGGTTAAGTCAAGTTGACCAATCGGTCAAATTAGGTTAAACCAAGGGTTGAGTCAAGTTCAAATGAGTATTTGGAGTGTTTTGGTGTAATTGGTTTGGTTCAATTTGGCTTAGATCTGGATTTTACCCATTTGAGTTCAAATGGGTCAAATGGGTCAAGTTGACCAATTTGACCAAATTGTCCAAATTGGCTTGGGTTAGGCATTGGTTCATGTTCAATTGATAAATTGAAGATGATTGTAGGCTTTGGTTTGAATTAATTTAGATTTAGTTTTGATTTAGGCCAAAGTTAATTTGGGATAAATAGGTTAAATTGGGTTCAATCAAGGCTTTGATCATGTTCAATGATCAATTTGGAATGAACTTGAGCCATTGGTTACAATCAATATGAGTTAGATCTTGATTTGACTCAATTTGGTCTTTTAAGTCAAATTTGATCAACTTGGGTCAAAGAGCCAATTGGGTTAGGTTTGGCTCAATTGATGGTCAAGTCTTGTTCAAGGATTGATCTTAGGTTGATGTGAATCATGGGTTTCAATTAATTTGGCTTGGGTTGATATTTGACTAGTTTGATTTATGTAGGCTAAGTGGGTTGACTTGGTTTGACCCAATTGATGATAATTGATCAATCTATGATGATCAACAATAATTATAGGAGATTTTGGATGGTGTGGCTCAATCCAATTTTGGTTGGATTGAAATTTGATTCAAATAGGTTAAGTTGGTCACTTTGGGTCAAGTAGACCAAATGGGCTAGTTGAATCGATTTTAGGTTGAATTGAGTTTAGTTGAATTTATATATAACTTTAGGATTGATTTATAGCTTTGATTGCAATTGATTTGAGTTAAAATGGATTTTGGCTCATTTGGGTATTTTGGGTAAGATGGGTTAAGTTGGCTTGATTTAAATTGATTTTGGGTTTTGTTTATTTGATTCTAGATTTGATTTGGTTTGGATTGAAGGATTGAATTGATTTATGAGAAAATCAATTAAACTTAGTTTGGATTGGAAGAAATTTGGCTAAGTTCATAGGATTAAATCATAAGGCTTAAGATAGGTTTAATTTGGTGTTTGGATTTGATTTGTGGATTTGGGTTTGATTATGGATTTAATTTAATTGAAATATTGAATTGATTAATTTAATTTGATTTGGATTGAAGGGTAGTTAGCTAAGTCCATGGAGTTAAGCCATGGGCTTAAGTTTGGTTTGATCAAATTAATTTGATTTTTGTTTGGATTTGAGTATAAGTTGAGATTGGATTGAGTTTGGACAAAGTGAATTTGAGGTTTAATTTAGGCTGAGGCGATAGGCATAGATTGGTTAGGTTATAGGGTAGGTGAGTTTCCCTAAGTCCTAAGGCATAGCCTAATATTATGATTAACTCTTTTAAGTCTCTAGGTTTAGGTTAAGTGTTTACTTAATAACTAAAAGTGTCTTAAGCCTAAAGAGCTCTTTGTGTCTAGAAGATCCCTAAACATATGGTGAGAATCCTCACTCCAAATGCAAGGTTAACATATCTATAGACATTTCCTACTTTATCCTAATTAGCCTCGAAAAGAACTCTTCCCTTTTTAAAGTGTTCTTTTTTGAAATTCCAATTTAACCATCATTTAGAATCAACTTTGAAATTCATAGAAATAAGAGCCTATTTCTTTAATCGAGAGTATTCTTAGAAAGAGATCCTCATTCCTATGATATAATTAATTATAGGGGCTTGCCCTTCTTAGGAACTACGATTCCAATATAAAATAAATATTGTCTTACTTTTCCATGTAATTCAATGGAAAAAATTCTAGAATATTAAAATACTTATTAACCTTAAGTTTTCTTATTTAAATAATAAAATTCATTATAGAATAACATATTTATCTTTCAAAATAATATGTTTATTATTTAATAATGAATTTGATTATCTAAATAAAAAATTTCTAAAATCTATATGATGTCACAATTTTTTCCCACAATACCCTAAGAAAATATAGATGACTATATTTTTTTAAAACTATTATTAGATTGTGATCACTTATTTTATTCACAATTCTAAAAATTTTCATAATTTTTAATTAAAATTATATTTTTAAAGAAGATTTACATATATATACCACACAATTCTTATGTATTTATATATTTAACACCTAAAGTTAGATATTTATTTATCTATTTTAAAAGTGAGTCATGATGATATTTTTGATATAATATTAAAGATTATGGTATTATATATATAAAAAATTAAAATTAAGAATTATAAATGTAAATGCATAAGAATTATGTGGTATGTATGTAAATCCTTCTATTTTAATTTACATAATTATTATATATTAATTTAAAATTTTAAAACAAACAACTTATAATTTTTGTTAATTTTTATTCCAGCATCTTAGAATTCTTAATTTTTATTTTCAGCTAATGTACTTACATATTCATATTTTATATTTTTAAAAACAAATATATCACATATCCACTTATCTTAGTTATGTATAACTAAGAAATAAATTGAAACTCATCAAATACTCTCAATCATAGGGGGTATTTGGTGGGGCGGAACCGGTCTCTTTTTTGAGGGTGGGCAAAATCATTTTATAAATAAATTAATATTTAAAAATCAAATAAGATAATACATAATTCAAAATAAAAAATTGTTTTCCATTACTATTGTTAACTTAAATATCAATTACAAGTTTTTTTAATCTATTTTATATTTGTTGATAATGTAAAATATTAACTTTATTGAAAATCAAATTAATCACTTATATCTTAATGTAAAATTAGTTGCCATTGAGTCAAAATCACGTATTTTGCTATACAATCTATTTTTATCAATCATCATCATTTTTAGGATTTCATCAAACTAAAACATCTATCACCATCCTCTTTTTATAAAAGAATAGTATTTATTGTTACCCATTACCCTTAAGACTTGTTATGATTGTGCACACATTACTCATTGGTGTTGAGAGAGGAGAGAGGATCTTGAAGCTAAAAGAAATAAAATAAATGAAAAATATATTGAATTCTATAAAATATTATATAAGTAAAATTCAATGAATTTTTTAATTGAGTTCATCTAATATTTATTAATTTTAAAATTTAGGCACATATATGTCATTATTAATGTGGTTAGAAATTGAAAATGAATGTGAAAAATATTAATTCAATATCATCGCGTCTATTAGAATCAATATAACAGAAAACAAAATAATTCTTAGAAAAGTCCAAAATATCACATGTATTATGTCCAAGTAAATTACAAATAATAATAAAATTAATAATAATAATAATAATTATTATTATTATTATTATTACATCTTTAAACACTATAATTTAATCTCATAATTCAAATGTGTGGAGATTATTGTGCTTCTAGTTCCTTTCCTACTAAATGATTATTTTCTCTGAAAATAATGTGTAGTTTTGGCATACAAAAAAAATATCTTTTCAAATTAGTAAGTTTGATTAATGTGTGAATATGTATTTTCAAAAATGAGATTTAAATTCACATATTATCAGAAGAAGTTCCAACCTGATTCTCTTGCTTCCTACTGCTATTAAGCAATTTTAAAACTCGTAGCTAAGAAATAAATGCTTTAAGGAATGAAAGGATTGCCACTACAGTGAATGGGAGAAAGGTGATAGAGCAACACTGAGTAAGAAGTGTTTGCATTTGTGAACTACCAGAGCAAAATGTTCAAATTGCTTATCATATAGGATAAAATTGGAATTTCAGGGTGGGCAATTGCCCACCCTGGGCAAGCTGTGGGTCCGCCCCTGGGTATTTGGTGCAGTATCACACTGCATTATAGTATTATTTGAGATACTTCAGTTTATTTATATTTTGAAAAATATATGATTAAAAAAATTATATTTTTTAATTTGATTTAGTTTTTACAGTCTCCGTGAAGAGATAGGATTTCACTTTTTGAAATTAAAAAAGTTTATACGTTACACCTCAAATTTTTAAATAATAGATTTTTCTCACTTCTATCTTTACTGCGGGTGTAATCTGGTTATTATTCTCATAATCAAATTAACGAGATATTTCGCTAGTTATTAGAAAAATGATAGGTTAATGAAGAGAGAGAACGAGAGAAAACAAACACCCACCGCCCATCTGATGCTTCTTCGATTTTCAGAAGAAAATATAATTTCCTGTCAATTCCTTTCTCTTCTTCTTTCAACTCGCAACCTGAAAGCTTTGATCCGCAAAATCCTCTGCTCAACCCACCTCCTCTAATCTCGCTCTTCGCTTCCGGTTAGGGTTTGGAAGATCTCACAGTTGACGCGGGAGCTTTGGGTTCTGGTAGGGCTTCGTTGAATATACGCGCTTTATTTAATCAAACCCTAGATTTCCTGCGGTCGAAGTTGTGTGGTTTTTTTTTTTTTTACTAACTACTGCTTGATGCTTTTGATTTGGGTACTTATTTAGCACAACCGGATGACCACTAGAGGAAGGTATCCTCCGGGCATTGGCAACGGCCGTGGAGGCAGCGCTGAGCCGAATGCTAACTTTTATCCACGTGGGCCTCAGATTCAGCAGCAGTACGTCGAGAGAAATCCAACGCAGAGCCAGCAGAATCAACAATTTCAGAATCAACAATTTCAGAATCAACTGCAGCAGCAGCAATGGCTAAGGAGGAATCAGATGGAAAGACATTCTGGTTCTAGTGAAGTGGTGAAGGCAGTTCCGTCTGATTCCATTGATTCCAGGTGTGAGAAGATACATGAAAGCTGATTATGTGTAATGTTTATTGTTAGCTTCTTTTGATTTAACTGAATAAAGGATTGTTATTTTTATATTGCTGAGTTTATTAGCAGTTGTACAGAATGCTATGACATCCTTGTTTGATAGTTAACTCCTTTGTGGTGACCACAATGCGGTTCCCAATGAAACACAAGCTGCATGATTATACCTTACAGGGTGCAATGGAGCTAAAAGCTAAATTTTTTGATTGTAATGTGAGGGAACCATTGTTAAGATTCACACGGGAGTGAATACTTGACCCATATTAGAAATGAAATAAGGGTTGAGTTCCTAATTTTACTGTTTGCATATTTTACGATTAACTACTTTAAGCTCTTGAGTCGATGGATGCCCGGGCTCAACTTGGGCCCTCATGTTGTGCTCTACTAACATGATAGTTGATAGATTGTATAAGAGAAGTGCAAGGTGAAAGGGCTGTTCTTATTAGATGGATCTCACTTTTATTGCAGCTAAATTTATTAACTTCACTAGGAGCTCAACGCCATTTCTGCTTGCATAAAGTAAACATTTCATGTCATTATTTGCTATATGTGGTTGGTATAACCGCCCATTTTTCTTTCATTCAATCTTTTTCTTCGTCATCAACTTGGGATTCAGAGAGTAGTTGGGTTCATGGAGTGAAGAAGTTCAATAAACTACTTTTCATTCTTTCTTTAAAAGTGCATTATTGATATTTCATATTGCAACATTAATTTTAAAAATGTTGTTGGGAAGTGGTTATAAGTTGAGCAAGTAGGCCATGGCTTCTAATCACACACTAGTTGAAGTCATGTTATATGAGGTCTGCTTTATTGAGTGGAGGTTAGAGAGGAAATTGGTATATACTTTTTTTATTCCATTTTAAAGAGAATGTATTTTTGAATTCAAAATTAAACCATGTTCGCAAGCAACTCTTGGACTAAGTGACTTATTGGTGTGGGGGCACAAATGCCCTTTCCCTAACAAGTTTGAATACAAGGGCTCAACATTTTGAAGTTGTTATTAGACTTCTCGATTTCTACGAGTTTGCTAAGCTATGGTTGTGGTTAACATGAATTTTTATTTTCTTATGGTTTGCTCGTATTACAAAAATATTTTGAGGCAATCCTCTTCTTAAAAGTTCTTTTTCAACCTTCAAATTTTGTGGGGGTTGGTTTCCCCTTCCAAAAGGTGTTGTTCACTTGTCCTTTAGCTCTCTCCTTATTGAGCACTGACAGTTGATTGGGTGATTTTACTTAATATTAATAATTTCTTACAACAAACTTGCATATGATTGTATTCACAAACTTTACCTATTCTCGTACATCCTATTTATGTACCTTAGCTTTAAAGCTTAGTTAAAATGCTCATACGTTATTCTCTTTTTTTTTTTAAATTTTGTTGACAAAATTGTCTTTTTTAATATGTGTGGTTAAACATGTATATGTATGATAGAAAGTCACTTTTGAATTTTCTTTTTATTGCTTGCACATAATTTTTTTAGTTGTGTGGTCCTTTTCTACTATAATGTGTTTCTATATGGTAATATTGTCCTTTAGTTATTGTGGTATAATAGGTATTTTAGAACAAATAGTGCATAATGGTTTGGTTTGATTTTCCTTGATAAAATTAACATAGCAGGTCAATTTTTTATTTTTTTTATTGAAATGTTTATTTCATGTTTAATGCTTTAATTTAATCTATCCTTCTTTTCCTTGCGATTTTCCAGTTCACAAGATTGGAAAGCACAATTAAGAATACCAGCTCCAGACACACGTTATAAGACAGAGGTGAGTTAAACTTTATCCATTTGATTGGCTAGAGTAGAAAAAGATTTTTCGGTGATTATCCTATCCTTTAAGCAGAGTATTTTTGTTATTATAATTTTGGATTATTTATGATGCTATTTCAAAAAAGTTCTCTTTTATCACGTTAATGTTCCTTATGATGAAGTTCTTTGGACTTTTCATGAAAAAAATTTTATTGTAAGGTTGCTTACTTTACTCATGACACTTAAATTTCATCTTCAAAGAAATTGGCAAAATTCATTGCCAAATGAATGATTGAAAATAAATAGTATTTTGTAGATTAGTTTGGAGGTGTTCATGTTGTCCTTATCTATTTGATGATTTGTGAAACTTGTGGCACTAGGTTTAAACGTTTTCTTCCTGGTCATTCTACATCAATTATATTTACTATTCCTATTGCCACGAGCTATTCTTTATTGTGTGTGCCCAAACTATTTTAATCCATTTTTCTCTAATCTTATGTTTAATAGGCGTTGCTATTTTTTTCTCTCTGGTATGAGCATTTCTCATTTATCCTTTTTAGTTTTACCACCTGCTCATCTTAATATTTCAATTTTTGACACATCTTCTTTGTTGCTCAATATTTCAATTGATATAAGTTAGTTTAATTGTAATTTTATAAAATTTTAGATTGTCTTGATGATATTTTCTTATTTCCGAGTATTCGTACTTATGCATTTTAGCTATCCAATTATTATTTCTATAATTTATAATCTCATCAATATACCTATTTTTGTGTAATAGGTTCAAGCAACTGAAACTTATCACTTTAGGCATCATACTACTATCCTTTGGCAGTGTTAACTAATACATATTACCTCACATCTATTTGAATATCATAAGACATCTAATTTCATTAATATGAATCTTGCAATCATCTAATTTTTTTTAATATTTTCCAACTTTTCACTTAATTTAAAAAAGATAGTCTTTTAATTATAACTATGTCACATGCAAATAGTGTACACCAACTACTTATCTTGAATCCATTTTGCAATCATGTCTTTCTTTTGGAAATTGGGCAATAGATTTCTCTTTGGAAGGCTAAGGGCAATGCTGTTAGAGTTACTAGTCAATCATCTCCATAATAGGTACAAATTTGCAAATTTAATATTTATGTTTGACGTAACCCTGATGTTTTGAAAACTCTTTGGTAACACTAGAGTTCTATTACTGGCAATTGCACCATTAATGTCGTTTTGTGTGATGTATTTTTAGACTGTCCTTTCCTTTTTTAGAATTTCATGGCAAACTTATGCTACTAGCTGTTTTATTATACACCAAGTTTTGTTCAACTTTAATTGTTTAATTTGTTTTTCTCAATGAATCATTTTGAAGGATGTCACCTTTTAATTCTGCTTATTTAAACATTTAGTCTGTCATAAATTGGTACTACTTCATTTCCGTGAGAAAAAAATAACTTGCACATGCTGTTGTTCTTCTGGGATAGAAGAGTGAGACAAATGATCTTTGGTTCGTTTTGTCTTCAAAATCTTATATTTCTGTAGGCTTATTGGCATAATATGCTAAAAAGAAATGGTAAAATCCTTCGACATGGAGAACTTTTTAAATCCTAATTACCCTCTCATATGCTCTTTTATTGGATAATTAGATCTCTGCTTACATTTTTAACGTCTAGACTTCTGTCGCACCAATGAGCTCTAAAATACTTGTTTTAGTGAATTTGAGTTTTTGTTCCTTGTTTGTCATGTGGTTTTTATTTTTCTTATTTGGCCACATAAAGCGTCTCTAATGGATGATAGAAGATTTTCCTTTATGTTAAGAAAGGTAGAGTAGACCTAAGACTTGGGATAAAAAATGATCTTAGTATACCGAATTAAATGAGAATTTTAGGACATAAATGGAGTTGGTCTAAAATACCCACCTAGTGGGATTTTGTATTGTTGTTGTTGTTGTGTTAAGTTGTTATTGAGATAAATAGTATGTAATTTTTATACAATTGGCTGTGCTTTTGCTTATGTAGAATTATTGGTTGATGAGTGATGACTTGCATTACCCTTGATTATTTTTAGTAAAGCTTTTAAGTGTCTAGTTGATTTGGAGTAATTGTTTTGCTTCACTATTTGTTTTTCATAAATTTAAAGGTGTGATGTGATGATACGAGAAATTTAGGTATGCACAGAGACGAGTAAAAGATGCACTAGTAAGATAGTATGTATAACATATAAGAATTAAGAATAAAAATAGGTTGATGAATGATAACATGGATAAAGGTTATGCCAAAAGATTTACTCAAAAATTGATTGAGCACTCCAAATAACACTCAACAAAAATGAGGAGAGAACGATGACCAATAAACCTAACCAAAGTAGCAGGGATAATGCATCTTAAACCTAACACAAGGTTCAAGCTGGCTGTCATGTGTGTAGATTCCTTTGCTAATAAAGCTTGAGGATAAGATATTTTAGAATATTCATTTTTCCTCTTCATGTTGCTATGGTTTTTGACTTTACTAAGAGGAGAATTACTATATTTCTAGATTGTGCTTCAGTTTACTGATAACATTTAGGTGATTACAGATACTACGTAGATACTAAGATTCTTCTTCTACTATATGTAAGAATACCATAAAATTAGTTATGACCATACTTTCCTGATACCAACACTAAAGGGATTTGCGTTACCTGCACAGAGCATTCCCTCCATTTATTTCTGTGAAGTGTGGCATAACTATAATTTATAGCGAAGTTGTTTTTTGTATGCTCCTTTTCCGTTTACATTTGTCTTCTTCCATCTTTGTTTTCAATGGCACATGGTGGAGCCATTTTTTGTTTATTTTGATATTGTTGTTTTTAATTGGCATTACTCCCAAGTCTCTGCAGTATAATCATTTCATATTTTATCCATTCTATTTTTTTTCATTTGTTCACATGTATATATTTTAATATACACCATACTTATTTGTTCTTGTATTTTTTTATTGCCTATTTGACACAGAGCTCAAATTCATTTCTTGATTTATATACTTTCCTCATCCAATGATAATTGTTATCAATGCTTTTATTATTCAAAAAAATGATTGCGTAGCACTGAAGTCCCTACTGGTGCCTTTTTGTCACCTCCCATGATGTAACAAAGTTGTATACTATTTACTTCCCACAGACACTAATTTATACAACAACAACAATAACAACAACAAGCATTTATCCCATTATGTGGGGTCGGCTACATAAATCCTTTTTTTCCATTGTGTCCTATTATGTGTTAAATTCTCATTTAATTCAAGTATACTAAGGTCATTTTTTATACATCTTAATCTTTTGGTCTACTCTACTTTTCTTAACATAAGGCAAATTTAATGCATCTACTCTCCTAACTGATCATCATCAACGACGACATTTATGTGGCTAAACCGTCTAAGGCGACTCTCTCTAATCTTATTTGCCACTGGAGCTACTCCAACTTTTTCCCGAATATACTTATTTCACATTTTATCTCAAAGAGTAAAGCCACTCACCACTTGAGCAGTTTTATCTCTGCAACACTTAACATAGTCTTATGCTTCTCTTTTATTGACCAACATTCTGCACCATAAATCATTACAGGTCTTACCACCATCTTATAAAATATTCCCTTAAGTTTAAGTGGTATTTATCTATCACACAATAGGCCAGATGCATTCCTCCACTTCAACCATCCAACTTGAATTCTACTAATATCTCTATCTATTTCACCGTCATTTTGAACATCTAAATCGCTCACTATTTTTAATGACTTGTTCACCCAATGTCACAACACTACTATTAGAACTTCTACAACTAAAACTGTACTCCATATATTCAGTTTTAGATCTACTTAAACGAAAACCTTTAGACTCTAAGGTTGACCTCCATCTCTACAACACTACCACGGACAACAATTTCTAATCCAAAGAAATTTAACTATCAACACAATGCAATTTAGTGGAAGCATTTCCAAAAAATTTTCATTTATATAGAGCTTCTCATGAACATCAAGGTTATTTACACAACATCAAGAATTTTCTTCGTATAGATGCCTGATCATGCTTTATCTTACATCAAAACTATCTGTCAAAATAAAGAATAATTGATTAAAACTTGATCCTTACTCAAGCTCAACTTTATTTTTTTTCTACTCGGAACAACATTCAACGTAATATTTGATGTGTTTAAAAAATTAGCAAGATAAATAACTCTAATATAGATTCAAACATTCTAAAAGTTAAAAATAAGCATCACGGACTAATGCAATGTTTTGTATTCATTGTAAAATGAAATTATCTGAATAGTAATTGATCTAACACCAAATGAGAGAATTAATTAAAGGAAAATTTAACTAAATATTAGAGATTATAATATTATAAATATTTTAGGCTTATATACAAACAATATCATACTAATTTAAACTTTTCATAAATCTCTTTTTATTTTTCAATAATTTTATTTGGAAGGTCTTCTTTTAAGCTTTAGAATATATCACATATATGATGCTAGGTTCATGGCCATTACATAAGAGGTGTATATTTATCCTTACTCAGACTAGCTTGAGGACCCTTAAGCCTCCATAAGAGCTCACCTTTGTTGCCCCCTGTACATGTTACTATAAATGCATAAATTTGAGGACCACTTTTTATCTTAATATGTGGTCACATTTGTCTCCCTATCTTATAGTTGTTATAAACATAAGTTTGAGGACCTTTTTACCTCAATACGACTTTATATTGCTTCACTTGTATAGATCTAGTCTATTCACATGATTTTCTCAAGTTCATTCCATTTTACTTTCGAACATTTGAATACATATATCCTGGTTTTTTCACCTACAATTTAATTAGTTTCATCAATTTGTAGCTTGAAAGTAGAATTTTGTCCCGTCTTCAAAATACAATATTTTAATAAAATGCTAAAATGCTTTAAATGCTACATTATCATTTTTGTCATGATTAGCAGAATAATAACTTGTACTTTGCAAAATAAAACATTTCTAATACCTTACACACCCTTGAAAACATATAAAATTAAATGCTTAAAATTAAGCAAAAAAATTAGTTAATTAGAATTTGAGTATTTTGTCCAACTGGTGCTGACAACAAGACAATTTTTTTGTTATATTTGCCTTGAAATCTTTTCTTTTTGTATACAATCTATAAAATCTAAATATCTCAATTTAAAACATGCCCTTTCTTATGTTTAATTTCAAATCAGATAAACCTCAAAATACACCTTTATCTCAAAATGATTCCTCATGCAATCATTGAAGCCTATTACTTCGATTTTAAGCCTTTTCACGAAAGAAAAATCAGCCCAAGAAAATGCATTTTATCGTAAATATCTAATTTCCTTACTCTTTTTTTTCTTCTTATTTTTTTCTTTTCTCCCTTTCTCTTACTGTCCTCATCCCAGCCTCTACTCGAGCTTCTATTTTCTGCCAGTTGCTGTTCATGTAAATGGGTTTTTAAGGAAAAGATGCGTAGGTGCGTTATTATATAAGATTATATTAATATCTGTAACTATTTTATTGTATCACATGCTGCATGCCAATGAAAGTGGAAAAATCGAAATTTCCCCTTTTACCTAAATGGCAATAGTTGCGATAAACAGTGTTATTAAAAAAGTTTCAGGAAGTAATGTAATTATAAAATTATTTATATTAATAAATATACATATATTTACATATATTTCTATATATATATATGTGTAAGGTATAAAACTTCGAAGAAATTCTGACTTTATCTTGGCAAATTTTGCATATTACAATTCTTCCCTATTAAAAATTTCATCCTCGAAATTTGTTTCATTCATAATTTGTTAAATAAGTATAGGATTTCTATCTCTTATCTTCTTGTTTTTTCCAAATTAGTTCTTCTTTTGTTTTATATCTCTATTTTACTTTAATAAATGGAATTTTCCTGTTTTTTAATTCTTTAGGATCAACGTTTAGTATTCATTCTTGTTCATTATAAGCCATATTGTTTGCGCATCAATTTATTATTCTTTGCCTCAAATTTAATTTTTTTCGGGTGAAAATATATTTAAAATTCTTAAAATTTGTAAACATTTCACATTTAAGTCCAATTAGATAATTCTTCTACAACTTTTCAGCAAATACTGCTGTAGCTAATTTCAAATCTTGTATCGAGTAGTTCAACTCATGTGGTTTTATTTGTTTGGAAGCTGTGTAATCATATTTCTGTTTTGTCAAAATGCATTTCAGACTTTTTAATTATGCATCACTAAATATATAAAATTCCTTAATTTTTGATGGAATTATTAATATTTGTGTAGATGTTAAACACATTAAGTGTTTGAAAATTTTGCTCACATTCATCATCATTTTAGGTCGACTTGGCCTTTGTCGGGTCTCAAGTCCGGGATTTGAAAGTCGAGGGTTGTGTTAGTCAGTCGACAGTCAACGTAAAACTTGTCGAAATAATCAAGTTATGAATTCTTTAAAACATTATGTTAATGCAAGGCGCCTCGGAAGCAATGTGTCAGATAGCTTGAATACGAAAGTGTAAGGGCCGCTATACGCCGGGTGCGATGTTAAATAAGCAATGGTTTCCACATTATGGACGGATGCGGGTAAAAAAGTTAGTCCATAAAATAAAATTAGGTTAGAAACTTGGAATCTAAGTACTCTTATAGGTAAATTAATGGAATTAATAGATAATATGGTTTATAGGAAGATAAATATTTTATGTCTTCAAGAAATTAAATGGATTGGGGAGAAAACCAAGGAGATTGATAGTTTAGATTTTAAACTTTGGTATTCAGGTAGGAGTCGAATTAGAAATAATGTAGGTGTGATTATAGATAAAAGTTTGACAGATAATTTTATAAATATTAATAAGATTGAAGATAGAATTATAGCTTTGAAGATTGTCGTTGATACTAAGATTATCAATGTTATAAGTGTTTATGCTCTTCAAATAGGTTTAGATGTAGGTTCAAAAGAAAAATTTTAGAATGACTTAGATGGATTGATACAAAAGATATTTTTTGAAGAAAATATATTTATTCGAAGAGATTTAAATGGATATGTTGATAGAGCGGTAGAAGATTATAAAAAATAGTTGGTGGTAAAGTTGAAATGTGCATGAGAAGATAAAAAATAAGAAGCTTTGTTATAACACTTGGTTTAGATGTAAAAATTTGAAGAATTGAGAAATATATAAAGTAGTCCATAGAGATTTTAAGAAAGTAATATGTGATGTAAAAAAATTTTAACTCTTATTGATTTATACAATAGATTGGATATCAAAAAAGGTGAAAGATACATGTATAAGTTTGCCAATCAAAGAGATAGAATAAGTAAATATCTAGTTCAAGTGAGGTATATTAAAGATGAAAATCATGAAGTGCTTTTCTTAGAAAATGATATTGTAAATAAATGGATGAGTTATTTTTATAAACTTTTCAATGAAGTATATGAGAATACAATTGATTTTAACAATTTTAGTATCTAAACAAAAATATAGAATTTTATTTTTATTATCGTACTAGTAAATTTAAAGTTGAAGAAGCTTTAAAGAAAATGAAGTGTGAAAAAAACAGTAGAACTTACTGATATTCTAATAGAATGGAAATGCTTAGGAGATCAAGGAATTTCTTGCTTATGAATCATTTTAATGTTATTTTAAAGACTAAAAATTTGTCAAATGAGTGGAGGAAGAGTTTGTTGGTTCCTATATTTAAGAATAAAGGTGATGCATAAGAGCGTGCAGATTATAGAGAAATTAAGTTAATTTGTTATACATTAAAATTATGGGAGAGAGTAATTGAGCATAAGTTATGATGTGATATAAAAGTTTATCAAAATCAATTTAGTTTCATGTCAGGTAGATCTACTATGGATGCTATATATTTGTTGAGAGGTTTGATGGAGAAGTATAGAGGAAGTAAGGAGAATCTACATATGATATTTGTTAGTTCAGAGAAATATATGATAAAGTTCTAAGAGAAGTCCTTTGGAGAGTTCTAGAAAAGAAAGGAGTTAATATTTGTTATATTCAAGTCATTAAGGATATGTATACTAGAACTGTTACTTGTGTCTAAACATAAGGAGGATTGACAAAATATTTTTTTATTTCAGTTGGATTACATCAAGGATCGGCTTTAAGCTTATAACTTTTTGCTTTTGTTATGGATGTCTTATTAGGCATTTACAGGAGAATGCACCGTGGCGTATGTTTTTCGTTGATGACATTCTTCTTGTTGATAAGACTATAGAGTGAGTCCAAGAGAAACTTGAATTATGGAGGTCAACCATGGATTATAAAGGTTTTCATTTGAGTAGATCTAAAATTGAATATATGGACTGTAATTTTAGTTATAAAAGTTTTGGTGACAGTGTTGTGACATTGGGCGATCAAGCCATTAAAATGATTTAGCATTTTAGATATCTTGAGTCTATTGTCAAAATGTTGGTGAAATAGATGGGAGATGTTATTAGAATTCAAGTTGGATGGTTGAAGTAGAGGAATGCATCTGGTATGTTGTGTGATAGAAAAGTATTGCTTGGACTTAAGGAAAATTTTATAAGATGGTAAGACTTGCAATGATTTATAGTGCAGAATATTGATTAGTAAAAGAGAAACATAAAACTAAGTTAAGTATTGTAGAGATGAAGATGCTCAGGTGGATGAGTGACTTTATTCTTAGAGATAAAATGCGAAATGAATATGTTCGGGAAAATGTTGGAGCTCTAGTGGAAAATAAGATTAGAGAGAGTTGCCTTAGATGGTTTGACCACATAAATCGTCGGCCGTTCGATGACCCGATTAGGATCGTAGATGTATTAGATTTACCTTATGTTAAGGAAGGTAGAGGTAGACCTAAAAAGATTTGGTTAAGATGTATAAAAATGATCTTAATTTATTAGAATTAAATGAGAATTTGACACATAATGAATAATGAGAATGATTAAGAAGAATGATTAACATAGTGGGATAAAGGCTTGTTATTGTTGTTGGATAAAGGCAAAGAAAGTTGTGAGAATCTCTTCATAAATCTTTTATAAAATCCAATATCCATCTAATACTAGATAACTTTAAGTCACAGTCACACTGTCAACATTGGCCACTTAGCTAAAACTCACATTTGAAAAGTTTTATAAATAATTAGTAAACTCAATACAATCTTGAAATGATTTTCATGATTATCATCACTCTTGTAATAAATTAATATATCATCAGTTAACACTATTACAAATTGATAAATAAAAAGCTTGAATTTTTCTATTGATCATATCCATGAATACTATTGGTGCATTTGTCAATAAAAAAAGCATCACCAGAAATTCGTAATGCTTATGTATTGTACTTAAAGTAGTCTTGCAATATCATTATTTTTCATATTTACTTGATGATAACCAAGAAAATACTAAAACATTTGCTAACTGGTCAAATAAATCATTAATTCTTGTAAGAGTATATTTATTTCTAAAAGTCATCTTATTCAAATCTCTAAACAATATCATTGTTGAGTCCTAAGCCCCGGATGAGGAAAGTGGAATTTGTGTTAGGTAGTCGACAACCATTATAAAATTTGTTTTAAAATCATGACATAAATTTTTTAATACATTGTGTCAATATTAGGGCATTCCCTAGAAGTGACGTGTTGTATGACCTGAATATACCATAAAGTGAGCAAGGGTCTCTACATCGACGCCCAGATGTAGTATTAAATAAGCAAGGGTTTTCATATGATGCATATATGTATAAATAAGTGTGTCCATGAATATAGAATTATGATATGATCTTGGAATATAGTACTCTTACAAACAAATTAATGGAATTAATAGAATATATGGTTTATATGAAGATGAATATTTTATGTTTTCAAGAAACTTAATGGGTTGAGGAAAAGGTCATGAAGATTGATAGTTTTTGGTTTTAAATTTTGATATTTAGGTAGAAATCATACTATAAATAGTGTGTGATTATAGATAAGAATTTGAAAGATAAAGTTATAAAAATGAATAAAATTGGAGATAGAATTATAGTTTTAAAAATTATTGTTGATGTTATGATTATTAATGTTATAAGTGCTTATGCTTTTCAAGTAGGTTTGAATGTATGTTCAATAATAAAATTTTAGAATGACTTGCAAGAATTAACACAAAGGATATCTCTTGAAGAAATAATATTTATCGGAGATTTAAATGAACATGTTAGTAGAATGGAAGAATATTTTAAAAACATTCACGATGGCTGTATTTGGAGTGACTAATGAAGAAGATAGGATCATATTGAATTTTATTTTAGCTTATGATTTTATACGTACTAATATTTTAGTTAAGAAAAGAGAAGAACACATTATCACTTATAAGACTGGGCATAATAAAATACAGATTAATTATTTTCTTATAAGAAAAATATATCGTTTAAATTGTACAGCTATTTCGGCTGAAAATTTAGATATCAGCATTGACTACTAGTATTAGATTTTAGATGATAATGGTGAAAGATAAAAAATAAAATGAAATATAATCTTAGAATTAGGTGAAGGTATTTAAAGAATGCTAATAAAATTTGTTTAAGAATTAGTTACAAGATCTTAGGATTTGGTATCGTCATAAGGAAGTTAATATTATTTGGAAAAACTAGTAAGTGATATTAAAAAATTACACAAAAAAATGCATTTAAAGAATTAAAAGGAAAATTTCTTATTAATAAAAATAATTAGTGGTGGAATCAAATGTGTAAGGAAAAAAAGAAGTTTCATTATAAAATTTAGTTTAGATGTAAAAGCTCGTAGAATTAGGAAATAAATAAAGTGGTCTACAGGGTTGCAAAGAAAGCAATATGTGATGTAAAGAATTCAACATTTAACGATTTTTATAATTAATTAGATACCTAAGAGGGCGAAAGTTATATATATATATATATATATATCAGATCAAGCCCTAGATGTAGATCATGAGCACGAGTAAGCAAGATATGAAATGTATATGCAATGGGGGAGTGCTAGCCCTAAGTGTAAGAGAAAGTATAACACGACGTCATGAGTTTCTAAAATTTATGAATAAATCCCGTAAACTCAACAACAGTGGAGTGGATTTGAGCTTTCTTTGGCTTAACCATGTTATCTCGTGGTAAAGGTTCCCATATATATATATTTCTTAGAAGATGTTATTCAATATAAATGGATGAGATTTTTTGATAAACTTTTTAATGAAGGTTATGAGAATATAATTGACTTTAGTGATTTTAATATCTTAAATGAAAATATTAATTTTTATTTTTTAAGTTAGAGATGTTTTAAAGAAAATGAATTGTGAAAAACATTAGGAATTTGATGATATTTCAATAGAATTGTTGAAATGCTTAGGAGATCAAGGAATTCTCAGAATACTTTAACCGACTAAACTTTTTAATATTATTTCAAAGGTTAAAAAGATGTTAGATGAGTGGAGAAAGAGTTTATTGATTTATAAATTTAAAATAAAGGTGACGCTCAATAGTGTGCAAATTATAAAGAAATTAAGTTAACGTGCCATACATTAAAATTATGGGAGAGACTAATTGAGCATATATTATGATGTGATAGAAAATTTTTTAAAAATCAGTTTGGATTCTTGTTGGGTAGGTCTACTATGGATGCTATACATTTGTTGAGAGATTTGATGGAGAAGTATGAAGAGATTAAGTAGAATTTACATTATAAAGTTCTAAGAGAAGTGTTTTTGAGAGTAACAGAAAAGAAAAGATTTAATAATGCTTATATTCAAGTCATTAAGGATATGTATGCTCGAGCTGCTACATGTGTTCAAACATAAGGATGATTGACCAAGTATTTTCTTATTTCAGTTGGATCACATCAAGGATCGACTTTAATTCCATATCTTTTTTTGCTTTAGTTATGAATGTTCTTACTTGACATTTACAAGAGGATGTACCTTGGTGATTCTTTTTGCTGATGATATTATTGTTGTTGATAAGACTAGAGAGGGAGTTAAAAAAAAAACTTGAATTATGGTGGTCAACCTTAGACTCTAAAGGATTTCGTTTGAGTAGATCTAATAAAACTGAATACGTAGTGTGTAACTTTGGTTGTACTAGATTTAGTGGCTGAGTGGTGTCAATGGGTGATCAAGTTATTAAAAATGGTGAATGTTTAAGATATCTCATGTTTATTGTTTAATGGGATGGTGAAGTAGATTGGGATATTATTAATAGAATTCAAGTTTGATGGATGAAGTGGGGGAATGCATCAGGCCTGTTGTCTGATAGAAAAGTACTGCTTAGACTTAAGGAAAAATTTTATAAGATGGTGGCGAGACCTGCAATGTTTTATGGCGTAGCATGTTGGTTAGTGAAAGAGAAGTATAAAATTAAGTGTTGTAGAGATAAGGATGTTCAGGTTGATAAGTGGCTTTACGCTTAGAGATAAAATGCGAAATGAATATATACATGAAAGGATTGGAGTAGCTCCATTGATAGATAAAATTAGAGAGAGTCATTATGGTTTGATCACATAAAATGTCAGCCGTTCGATGACTCAATTAGGTGAGTAGATGTATTAGATTTGGCTTATGTTAATAAAGGTAGAGGTATACCAAAAGATTTGATTAGAAAGTATAAAAAATGATCTATTTTATTAGATTTAATTGAGAATATGACATACATAAGGAATGGAGAAAGAGGATGCATGTAGCCGACCCCACGTAATGGGATAAAAGCTTGTTGTTGTATTTTATTCAAATCTCTATAATTTATACACAATCTCATTGTACTATTCTTCTTATTCACAAATAAAATAGGAACAATTCAAGAAAATGTACTCAGTTTAATGTACCTTTTTTCAATCAATTTTGATAACTAGTTCTTGAGCTTTTATGATTCTTTTTGTAATCATCTTCTAAGGTGTCTTACAATTTATATAGTTTTAGGCCGAATGTTTATTGTAAACTTAACCTCCGTTTCTGGTGCCAAACCTACAAGTTCCTTAGGGAAAATATCAATATTACTCATTTGCCATAGGAATATCACTTATGTCACAACCTGTCTTTTTGATAGTTTTTGATTTTTTGCCAATAATATTAATTCACCTGGTTTTTTCCACTTGTTCATCTTCATTGAATTAATAAGAGAAGATATTGTCCGATTCTCACATTAAAAGTAATATAATTTGTCATTGGGTAAGTCAAATTTGACTCTCTTCTTTCAGCATTTAATGGTAGCATATTATTTCATCAATCAATCCATATCTAAAATCACAATGAATTTTGTCTCATCAAAGGCATCATGCTCTAGGAGTCTTGCACTTTCTACTAATTTAACAAAATTTTTAATACGAAGAGAATCAAAGGCTTGTCATAATTGATTCCTTAGTTATCTCAAAAATTTCTAGCAGCTCTCACTTAGGGTACTAATTAGTTGTTGGGTATATCTTGACAATGATATAAATTTTGCATCATATTGAATCGCTGATTTTGATTTCTGGGTCAACAACAACTACAAACCTTTATCTCACTATGATTTTGATCTTTGGATCACTAACTTTGATCTTTGGGTCATATCTATAAAACTTTGTTTTAGTTGTTGCGTAGGTGTTATAAATTAATCTGAATACTTTGCTCAAACTCATCCCATGTAATAAGCTCTTCAGTTTTTCCTTCAAACTTTTTCAGATGTTGACCACTTCACCAATGCATTGTCTCACCCTCCAATATGCAAGTAGTTAGTGATACTCGGCTATCTGCAATACACTTCTTACCATTCAGAATTTTCTTTATTCTATTGATCCAATCATTTGTAACTCTGGCTCCTTTAAACATTAGTGGCTTTAGACTCTGATACAACTTCAAGTATTTATCAATCTCCCCATTAGCACTTGCACTTATACTTGGTATTGTAGGTGTTGCTGACAGTATTAATGATACAACAGGCATTACACGTGCTATAAAATCTACATTTTTTTTCATCTGCATTATCATTTTCATCATCTATATTTGCATCATATTCCCTGACATCATAACCACATGATTTTGGACAATTGGAGTTTTCTTTGCTCCTAGAGTACCACCTTTAACTTGTGCAACTCTCTTATACCTTAGCTATCATGCTGCCCTGAAGTTTCATTTGTTTCTTTGGCACTCTCTCAGCCATACTGCTAGCAACCTATTAAATTTATTATTATCATTTGAGCACATTTTTATATTCATTTTCTTGATTCATACATATTATCTTCTATAAATATGTAATACAAGGTTATGGTTTTGTTGTCATTTGTTCACCCACCTATGCTCTGTAGTAATCTTATCATATTTATAATCCATTTCTCAATAACTCTTAATCTAATCATACTTCTATATTTAATGTCTAGAATTTAACTGCTTTGATACCACTTTTTGTCATACTCTATGCCATAATTGAGATATATACTATAAATTCTCACATACAACAAATTCTAATCCAAAGAAATTTAACTATTTACACAATTCAATTAAATGAAAGTATTTCAAAAAAATTTTCATTTATTTAACTATAGGGGTTTTAATGAACATCAAAGTTTATTTATATAACATCAAAAAAATTTCATCATATACATGGCTGATCATACTTTATTTTACATAAAAATTATACAATAACATAAAGAACAATTGATCAAACTTGATTCTCATTCAATCTCAATTTTGTCTTTTTCTCCATCTGAAATAATATTTAACATAATATATAATGATGTTAAAAGCTCATCATGATAGCCAATTTTAATACATAATTCAAATATTCTAAAAATTAAAAACTAGGCATCATGGACTAATCTAATATTTGATATCTTTACAAAATGAATTTTTGTGATTAGTAATTGGTCCAACAGTAAATGAGACAATTAATTGAAATAAACTTTAATTGATTATAAAGTTTTTTTTTTTGGCATATATACAAGGTGATACCATACTAGTTTTATCTTTTTATAAATCTCCTTTTTTTTTTTCAACAATTTTATTACTTAACATAGAAGGGAAGATGTTCTTTCAGTTTTAGAAGATACCATGTATGTGATATTAGGTTCATTGGGCATGATATAAGGGCTGTGCTTTGTGTCCCTACCTGTTACATGCTTCCAATACTTCAATTTTATGCTTTTCATAATTAAATGATACTTAGTTATTTGACAATGAATGGTTGGACATTAATGCACAATTTATAATATGAAAACTTCTAATGCATTGCTTATGTGCAATTTGATTGCATATAAATTTACATATAAGTGACTAAACAGATTTACTTCTTGAATTAGAAATTAAGAATCTTATTCAACAGAAGATGGACCATGAGATATATTTCCTTGTTATGGTTACCTTGAAATCGTGTTATTTTGTAAACAGTCTACAGAATACAACTTTATGAATTTATGACATTTTTCTAAATTATTTATCAAATCTAACAAAATAATCTCAAAGTACCCTTTAACCTCAAAATTACATCTTTCATAGAAGCATTAAAGCTTATTACTCCGATTCAAAATTGTTGTGTTGAAGGAATTGCTGAAAATTGGATTCTACCTTAAAATCCTATCTACTCTCCTACTTTTCCTCATTTTGTTCTCGTCCAGCTGCTCTCTGTTATTGTGGTTTGGCGGGTCACGGGATAAGATATGGAGTGTAGAGATTAGAATATTAATTTAGGTAATTATATATATAGTATAATATCCTTTTATTGATTCAATCATATTGCTACTCTAATCCTAATCTGCCTTTGCATGTTCAGATTAATGGAATTAGGATGGTATGAATAGTGCAATAGTTTCATGAGTAGTATTTTTAATATTAGAAACTATTAAATTAATGACCCAAAGTCTTTAATTAAATAAATAACTTTTGTTCCATTTTGACTTGTTCTCTAGATATATATTTTAGCTGTCCCTGAGCTTATGCCTTAGCTTTTGTAGTAGTGATAGTGGTTGAATTTTTTTTTGTAGTTCAAAGTTAAATGTTCTCCTTTACAATTGCAAGATGTACTTGTCTAATGGAATGAAGCATTTTTACTCAAGTATAATGTCATTTGTGCTAGCTCTTGGACATTAGCAATTGAAAATAACTCCAACTATGTTCAAGGGATTTTACATACCTAACCCAATATTTCATGATTACTGAATTTGTATTCAACAAATTTTTTGATGTTTTTGTCTGCTTTTAAAATTTTATCATATATTCGTCCATAATTTGCTTGTTATATTGCTTTAAATTTTGCCATCAGATCTACTAATTTTTAGATTGTTGAATTCCATTATATTGAAGAGTGTGGCATTTCAAACAATTAAATGCAAATTTTCTTTCAATTGGATATGATTAATTCAGATAATCATAAACATTAAAATATATTTTTGAATCTATAAATAATTTTCTATTATTGTAGCTTTGACTATTCTATCAAAGTAAGATGATTCCAACTTTGGTTCTATCTTGAAGGGAGGATCTTCCCTTTTTTGGTCCTTTGTATATTTTTTCAGAATTTTTCTATAAATGGATTCTTTTCTAATAGTGGTTGTCTTCAATTAATTTTCTATCTTTCTGTCTGAATAGTTAGTGCTCTAGTTGATGTTGGTGATGTTACCTTAGTAATAAGAGATTCAATGCCATCCATCATAATAGCCTATTTTTTATTAAATTGAAGAGGCCTTCTTTGATTTTTTTTAATCTCTTGCATCACAATAAGTATCATTCCCATTTCTTAATTTAAGCATAAACCTTTTCCTATGGGTTGAAACTAGCACTATGATATTAAAAATGATATAGAATTGGGGTGCGAAAAGCTTATGAGACTAGCAAGAAGTTTTTGATGGAAGTGATTTGTTTTCTATGGAATATATTGAGATAATCATGTTGTTTGTTGATTCATGGTCATCAAGTGTGTGTTTTTACAATCTTTAGCTAACAATAGTAGAAAATAGCTTATTTATGTCTTTTGAAAATGAGAATAGATGTAAATAAAAATTGGAAGATTTATGATTGAGTTTTATTCCCTTATTTTGTATATAAAAAGATTAGATTGTATATGGATAGATGGAGACACAACTATCAAGGAAAGAGACATATTTGGAATTGAATTTTATTCTAGAAGCCAAAATTAATTACAGAACAAAAATGGTGTGCTAGTGTTCGTTGCATTGTGGAAGTTGTTGACTAGAAATTGTTGCATTGTGGAAGTTGTTAAAAATCTTTTCTCTTGATGTTTTGGTTATTCTAATGATTTTTTTTAACTGCATTCACAAGTATCAAGTTTCACTCAATGTTTAAAATTGTGCTTTTGACTATTGAGACGTTTTTCATTTGTGAGTTGAGGTGTAAGCCTTGAGGCGGTTTGAGGCGTAAGCCTCAAAATAAGAAAATTACATAAATTGCAAAAAATATATAAAGCAAATGAAGGTATATAAAAGTTAAACTTTAATATCCTAATATGATTATATGAAATCATCAAGCATATAATATCAGAAAAATAAAAATTCAATACAAAATAACTCAAATCAATATACTTTGCAATAATATTTTCTCCAAATCATCTAAAACAAAGATTGCATTAAAGCAATAATTCAAATATATGTGAATTTAGAAATCTCCATCACTCTTGTCACTCAATGTATCTTCATTTGAATCATCATTATAGTGAATCGCCTTCCTCATCCTTGGTGATATTAATGTTCTCCCAATCTCCCTCTTTATCTTCAACTTCTATCATCTTTCTTTTCCCTAATGAAGAAAAAATAATAATAATAATAATTGTGTTTTTAAATAAAAAAATTATTGGAAGCTATAATCACAACTTTTGTATATTTTTTCTATTGATGTTTTGTTGAGATGTATTAGGCTTAGTAGTAGTGGCATTCTCTTTCTCCCCATGAAAATAGTCAATATTGAGCTCTTCTTGCAAATCAATAAGACTATCTTCATAAGCATCATCAACTAGTCATTCATCATCTGATGGGATGTCATTGCAAACTAAATGGTCCTCATTAGTGTCTAAAAGTCCTTTCTTCAAATATTTTTTCTTTTACTTTTGTTATACATAATGTTTACCAAGGAGTTCATCCTCAATGTTGTCAGTTTATTTCTTCTTTTGGTGTATACTTGATTGTAGGTACTCCAATTTTGTTTACAACTAGATGAATAAGTTAACCCAAGTACTCTTATAATGAATCGTAGATCTGGAATTGCATCACCAAATTAAATCTACCATTCAACTATTAGTCAAAAGACATAAAAGTAAGAGTTAGGCAATACATAATAACAAAAAATTTTGAATTGTTTGAGTGAGTCAAACCTTTATTCGCATTCGACTTATTCAAAAATCACTTTGTTTCATGTTCCGCTCGTGTTTGAAATGGCTTGAAAAAGCAATAATCCAAAAATATGGAGGTGGAATGAACTTGGACCAAATCAAAAGCAAAAACTATTTTGTATGTGTGTTTATATATATATATATATCTTTTTATTTTGAGCTAAAACAAGCCGAACACAATCGAACGAAAGATTATTATGTTTGGCTTGTTTATAAATTGAGTTAAAATATTTGTGTGTTCGCCGCTGCAATGAGCGAGAATACAAATTTACTTAACGAGTTGAATACAGTTAATAACAACGAGCTTTTTTGACAACACTAGTTGTGTCTATGAGTTATTTACTAAGATATTAACCAAACTTTTATTTTTCAAGTCTAACCACCCATCGAACATGATGTTAACACTTGTCTGAGCTCATATTCTCTAATCTCCTTATTATGTTTTTCAGTGTTAGCCAACTCTTCCTTCAATTTCAAGTCCTCAACTCATACATAGTAGAAGGTCTAAGCCCACGACACTATATTAATGTAAGTTGGAGAAGTCGCCACGTTGAATGGAATGATGTTTTCAAAGAAAATTCTCTCAATATCCATACAAACACATCTCGCCTCCCTTGCATGCTCAGGAGAAAGATGATGGGCTACCGTTGCACCATCATCCTTATCATTAATCACATTTATCATGTACTGATCCATAAGTCATCTGCACTTCTACTAAATTATGGTGGCAACGACAATGGAGAATCCTTGGAACTACGCTCACTACCAAAATGCGAGCCTACATCCACCCTATCATCAAATTATTTTTGTGCTAAGTGTTTTCTCATTGTTGCCTTCTTCATATAAGCATGAATTTTTTCTTTCACCCCCTCCAAAACTTTTGCACAAGGTGAAACATTTTTTTGAGACTCCAATAAATGTTCTTTCATTATAGTCACATCTCCCTTAACAACCTTATCATAATAATTACATTTCAAATATACGTAGCTCATTCTCACTGCCTTCAATGTCAACTTACACGCTATACTTCCATGCTAGGTCTTTTCTATGCCCACATGTATGCTTCTCCTTTTCTTTATAAATATTTATACATTAAAGAGATCAAAATTGAGGATGGAAAAACACTAAAAAAGCAACAAGAAAAATTTGAAAGAAAAGAGGAAGCCTTGCTAAAATCTAATGGAACCTAAACAAGGAGGTGAAAAGAGGCAATGCCTGTGGCGGTGAGAGGTGTCAGTGATGGCGATAGTGACGACGAATGGCGGCTGTGAGGGATATCGGGTACGAGGAGTTGAGGGAGATTGGCAAGAGCAACGTTCGGTTCGAATCGTTCGATTAGGTCATGGCATTTGGCTTTTGAATAAGTTGGACCGGCTAGTGAGGCGTATGTCTCACCCTAATTGTGGTGAGGCGTGCCTCAATGCACACCTCAATAGTGGTGAGGTGCACACCTCACCGTTCTAGTATGAGACACACACCTCGTTGCGCAGAGGAGCTCCTCGAGGCTAACAGTTTTTAAATATTGGTTCCACTACCTTGCATGCAGTTTAAATACTACTTATCTAGAATATAGATTATTTCCTATTTCTCTATATAATAACCATGGTTGAATCTTTAATTGGATGCGTGTCAATCTCAATTAACATCCATGACAATTTTATTTTTTGTGGGATGGCTTTTATTTAGTGAGTTTTACTTAATGCCATCTTGATGTACTTAAAATGCGATTAATAGCTTTATTAATCTTTCATGCAGTCATTAGGAAGGTTGTTTATGTATTGGTTATGACACTTAAAGAGAATCAAATGTTTGGATAGATGAGAGAGAGGTAGATAAGGTTTCCCACAAGACTTCAACATGTTTGCTATTAATAGTGATCCCAATTATATTTTTTGGCCTATTTAATTTTTTTGGGCTTACATCCAAGCATTCCTGTTTGTGTAGTAATCCAAATATGCTGCTAGAGAGAGCAATGCTCGAATTATGTCTAGTTTGATAATGGGAAACATTTTTTGATTGTTAATATCATATGACTTCGTGTACCTTTTGCTACAATTTGATCTTTAAATTTATCCATTTCTCTATTTGTTCTATATTTCATTGGGAATATTTATTTGTATCTAACTCTTTTTTTCTAGTGGAAGGTCAGAAATTTTCCATGTGCCATGTTTTTTAACTTCTGCATTTATTCATTATTGCTTTCTTCTACTGGGATATTTGTGATATTCATCAACATTGTTTGGAATTTGTATTGTATCAAGAAAGCAGTAATCATATATTAGTTATCAATTTGTTTTGGTGTTGAGAATGGAAGTAAATGAAGACTGAACGTCAAAAGATTTTTTGGGGAATAGATGAGATGAATAATTTTGGTCTTAGAAACTGTATAGACAAGGGATTTAACAGGTGTTTGAATTAAGTACTCTTGAGAGTTTTCTATTAATAAGATATTGATTTATTAGGATAAATTTATCCCCAAAGATACTTAACGTTTGTGGAGAATTGTACTGATCTAGGCGCTTATATGTCTATTTTTTCTTTTAATATCTCACAATCAGTTTGGTTTCATGCCAGGTAGATTTACTATGGATGCTATACATTTGTTAAGGGGTTTGATGGAGAAGCATAGAGAAAGTAAGGAGGATCTACATATGATATTTATTGATTTAGAGAAAGCTTATGATAAAGTTTCAAGAGATGTTCTTTGGAGAGTTCTAGAACCGAAAGGAGTTAATATTGGTTATATTCAAGTCATTAAGGATATGTATACTAGAGTGTTACTTGTGTCCAAACACAAGGAGGATTGACAAAATATTTTCCTATTTCGCTTGATTGGATTACATCAAGGATCAGCTTTAAGCCCTTATCTTTTTTACTTTAGTTATGGATGTTCTTACTAGGCATTTACAAGAAGATGTACCTTGGTGTATGCTTTTCTGATGACATTCTTCTTGTTGATAAGACTAGAGAGGAGTCCAACAAACTTGAATTATGGAGGTCAACTCTAGAATCTAAAGGTTTTCGTTTAAGTAGATCTAAAACTGAATATATAGTGTAATTATGTAGTGTTGTGACATTAGTAACAAGTCATTAATAAGAGTGAGTGTTTTAGATATTTAGGCTCTATTGTTCAAAATGATGGTGAAATAGATGGAGATGTTATTAGTAGAATTCAAGTTGGATGGTTGAAGTGGAGGAATGCATCGGCCTATTATGTGATAGAAAAGTTCATTTAAACTTAAGGAAAAAATTTTATAGGATGGTGGTAAGACTGCAATGACTTATGGTGCGAGAATGTTGGCCAATAAAGAGAAGCATAAGACTAAGTTATGTTACCGAGATGAGGATGCTTAGGTGGATGAGTGACTTTACTCTTAGAGATAGAATGCAAAATGAGTATATTCGGGAAAAAGTTGGAGTAGCTGGGTAGATAAGATTAGGGAGAGTGCCTTAGATGGTTTGACCACATAAAGCCGGCCGTCGATGACAGGAGAGTAGCAGATTTGCTTATGTTAAGAAAGGAGGTAGACCTAAAAGACTTGGTTAAGATGTATAAAAAATGATCTTAGAATACTTGTTTTAAATGAGAATTTGACACATAATAGGACACAATGGAGACAAAGGATTCATGTAGCCGACCCCACCTAGTGGGATTAAGGCTTGTTGTTGTTGTTGTTGTTGTTGTGGTGGTGTTGACTCAAGAACTTTTATGGATAATATGTTGATGCAAGAGATTTTTTTAAACTAATTAAAATTATTCTTTGACATTGTTTATTTTTAGGACTTGAATTTTGCTTTGAAATTCAGTGTGAATAATGGTGTTGAAATGTTTTAAAATTTTATGTCTACTTATAATTTTTCTTTCATTAAGACACCCATATGTGATGGTTATGATCTTCTATGGAGGAAATAAACCATCTAATTTCAAATGCATTTTTAGCTATAGATAGTCTGCAAACATCATTGTGGACTAAGTCAGAGATTGGGAATGTTTATAGGTTTGATTTGAATATGAACTATGAGTTTGTTTAACCATATGATGAAATTCAAATTGAATGTTCTTTGAATTTTGGTTGGTGATTATAAAAGGAATTATTTTTTTATGGTAATTAAAATTTGGATTTCCAAGGTGATAGTGTCAAAGCTAGAAATATTATCATCATTTCGAGTGTGTTTTGAGCTCATATTTTATTTGAGATATCATTGTTGAGAAAGTGGAGTTCTGAATACAGCTCCACCATGGTGATCATCCTCCTTGAGTTCTAGTCTTTAAATTAGCAAAGATTATATTTGAAATTTGAAGCACGATATTTATCTCATGTGAGTTTGTTGATTGATGATAAGTTGCAATTTAAATTAGACGTTATGAGCTTAGAGTCAAGTGTTAGATCATTTGAGAGAATTTCAAAACATATTTCGATCTCTTTTAATAAGGGTTCATTTATAAACTGATATTGTAATTTTTATTTCATGTGTTTTAATTTTAGAGTAAATTTGTACTTTGTCATGTCATTTGTGCTTTTGAATCTACTATTCAAGCAATTATTTTTTCTCATTTTTACAAGGATGGCATCTAAAATCTACTTTTTTGAGTTACTAAGTTTATTTTGTTGGAATTCTGGAATAAGCATCTATTGGGAGATAAATTGGTTGTCTTTAGTTTGATTTCTAGATGGTTGAAATAAGCATGAAATATTTGAAGTGATTTTTTCTTTGTTGATTGTTCTCTTTAGAAAATGGCAGTCTTCACCATGGAATTTTTATATTTCGGATTTAAGTTTTTCATGTTGAGGTTAATTTCTGATGTTGAAGGTGTCAGCTTTTTAGCCATTGACTTCTTTGTGGCAATTGTGACTGTATGCTCTATAGTAGTATTTTTCATATATGTTTTCACCACTCTTGCAGGATAAAGATTGGTTTTTAGTATCTGTGAAGGACCTGCAGTTTAGAGAAGCGATTCCATGTTAAAGCTCTTGTCAGGATCACATGGAGTAGAATCTTGATGGCTCTGATACCATGTTAAAGATTGGTTTTTTTTTTTTTTTTTTTTTTTTTTTTTGTGGAGATGATGGAGAAATTACTATCTGAGAAAGAAATAAATCTAAAAACAATTGTTAATTTTGAATCTAAAATTAATTACACAATTTCACATAGATTGCTAGACCATTGTAGATGGAAATTTGCTATTACGGTTACTGGATTGTTGTAGATAGAAGGCTGTCATCCACAAATGATTGGATTTCTATAGACGGAAATGTACTGGTCAGGATTTAAGATTATTTTAACAATATCTACTTACCCTAAATTTGTGGTAGCATATGAATTAAAGTGCCAAATTGCTGGAATGGGTGTATGTGGATCTTGGCTGCTATTGGTAGACAGGTAAAAGGGTAACCGATGGTCCTTTGTTGGTTTGGGATTGACGAGAGCGGGAGAGAGTTTGACAATATCAGGAGGAGAAGCGGAAGTTTGGGAGCCTAGGAATCAAATAATTTTCCTCAAAACTTTGAGTTCAAATTACAAACTTAAGCTCTATTTATAGGTATCTAATACATATCTAAAATTACATTCATATTTAAAGGAAACTAGAAAGTATATGAACTTAAACTAAAACATAGTGAACTGATTCCTAAATTCTCTCCTTAAAAGTGGCCATCACTTAGGATAAGGAAAAGAAACCAGAATGAATATTTGATAGCCTCTTTGATTCTCCAATTGTATTTCTTCTCCTCTCACCTTGGCTGCTTCCTTGTATTTTGAAATTTAATTTGCAATTTTAGTTTTTGAATTTACATATGCAAATAAATTATTTCAAGATTGATTATGCAATAATCTTAGGAGGCTTTTGAATTATTTACTTTAATTACTGATGCATCAAGAATATATTATTAGTATCCTGATAATCTAGATGGTGAGGGAAATGATTCATAATTTTTTTTGCAAAGTACTTGCATCAAACAAACGTTATGAGTGATTCTTAAAATATTTAGAACAGACTCAAGAAGTTTGTATTTAGAAAATAAGATATTTTTGGTGAAGGAATTTACACCATAAATTTCATTAAGTTCAATTAATAATTATACCTTAATAAAACTGATTATTTTGAACTTTTAAATTTTTTATATTTTAGGTTTCAATATGTACAAGACACGTGCATATTTGCATGTATAAAGGTATTTTAATGTATGTGATGGTAGCCATTGATGACAACTTTGGACTTTATGCACACCATAGTTCATTGTTTTTTTAAATGCTTGAATTTATGAGTTATGTCACACACTTGAGTTTCTAGGACTTAGTCATCTATTGAGGGTTTGTTTTTTTTTTTTTTTTTTAAAATTTAGTTGTTAAGTGTCATTTTCTTTCATTTATCATTTATTTGCTTATGAGGGCATTACTATACTTGTATGTTTGGGGAGCTTTTTCATTTAAGTGCTCCGTAGGAAATTATTTATGGTTAATAAATATTTAAAATATTTCTTATCACTGAAAATTGGCTAGTCATACTATGGTTGGGTGATGCTTTTTTCTTCCTCTAAGTGATTTAGAGAATTGTGTGGGAAAAAAACTATCCAATTTTCTCTTCGTCTATTCTTTTTAGGCCACTTTTTTTATCATTTTCTTTTGCAAAGAATGAAGAAAAAAAATCTTTGCACTTCTTTTCTTTTCGCATTACCAATCAATGAATTCACAAATCATACCAATTTTTCTCCAGAACAGTTTCTAAGCTCTAATTTTACATTCGTAATATATGATTGCGGAATATCTATGTAGAAGTTACTGATTCTGCTGAATAGTCAATCGTTTACTGAAATCAACAACTTTGTCCTGTTTCTCTATTTGCAGATGTTGTTTTCGCTATTTTTCCCCTGAAATATGTCCAATCACCAACCATCCTACAAACACCTCCTGCCACTACCACATTGCTAGAAACTGCTTTATGTCCCTGCCCCTGCCCCTTGAAGCTAAAAAACCTGGAGTTAGAAGAATATATTTACATCTGGGTCTACATTAGAAAATGAACTTACATTTTATATATGCTCAGAGTCTATAATACACTAGAACATGAGCGTTATATTTAAATTCCTTCTATACAGATTGTTTAGCATGACGTTGATTTCTAACATTTTGTGACTTGATAAACTTTTGAGTTAGTGAGAATTATATAAAAAAGTTCTTGGTCCATCTTTTAGCAAGTTTTAAAGTATCATTCTGCTATAATGCATACATTATATTGATTAGATTCATAAATGCATGTTGAATATATAAATAGATCTTTTATATATGATGGAAGTGTTAAAGTAAGAGGGTGTAAGTGAGTCAAGCCAACTCAGGCCATGGATTGATAATTGGCTCATGAATTGAGCTTGATGAGCGAACAAATAAAGCTTGAGTCAGCTTTAACTCAACTCATTAGTTTGTGAGTGGGCTCGTTAAAAAAGATTAATACAAAACACACCTAAAATATGTTAGAATTCAATTATTTAAGTATAAAATTGTTAAAAATATTCAAAAATTTTTATAGCAATTTCTTATATCTAATATTTTTTAAAATTTTCAGTATTTTTATTATTTTATTATAATTTACTTAAAACAGAATTATTTTATCTCTTCCATATTAAACATAGTAAATTAGCCGGCTTTTCAAACTTATAGAATAAAGCTTGAGCTTGATTAATTAATCAAGCTCAAGTCAGGGATGACTCGTACTCCATTCGACTCATTTACATCTCTTGCTAGAGCTCTAGCTACTACTCATTATATGTCTAATGTTATAATGAGGAATGTTTCAAGTGTTCTAGAAAGTTAGAACTTGTTGCGTCTGCTGACACGACTAGTGATCATAGATCTTATGTTGAGATTGTTACTTTATAAGGGTATCTTTGAGCATCCGGCATTTTGGTTGTGTTCCTACATGGGAAATATTTGCTTCTTCTAGAACATTCCAAATGCTAGGTGTTCTACTTCTTTCCTTTAAACCCTAGCTTGTTGGATGAAACAGCTGCCATTTAATGATATCTACCCGGCAAGTTATGTCTCGTACTTCTGATACTTCTGGGAGTATTGCCCCCTCCACTCTTTATCGCTGAGTAATTTGAGCCCAAAAGAATTGATGGGAGTCCATCGAAAGCAACATCCCAATTTCTGCTCACCTCCCACAGCTGCAATCAGATTTCATAATACGTTTTTTGATAATCTAATTTATGAATAATACCATTTATTTGAGTTTTTTGAACTTAGATGTTGTTTGATTTGTAATATTCATTTTTTTCTAGTGAGGGACATTCCAATACTTGTACTAATCAGAATAGTTCTACTTAAGAGCTCCTTGACAGTATAAGTTTTCTGCATTTGGAAAATTGGCTGGCCATGCTGAGTTTGTATGATGTTTTTTTTTTCCTTTGTGTGATTCAGAGAGCTATTTGTCATAGCAGGTATCCAGCTTTCCCTTCTTCCCTTCTTCTTCAGTCTGTTCTTTGTTAGCACAAAAGATGAATTCGATGTAGGTCATGGATATTATAAACTTTAAGCTTGCTTTTTGTTGATTTATTTACCAGAAGTGGAATGGACTGGGTAAAGGAAGATCAATTTTGATGTTAGTATTATCTCAAACTTGAATTCCATTTACTTTAGCAAGGTTTACTCTTCAGATTGTTTCACTTTAACATCAATTTCTTCTGACAATAGGCGCGGTAAGTGTTATCATTTGTGATTGATATTTATCATTAAAACTCTGCAACATACACATACTGTACTTTGCATGCCAGATTGCATGTCTTGACATTTAGTTTGCAACTACTTTCCAAAGTTTTGTTTGGATCTGTTTTCTTATTGACGATCGTTAGATTTACAGATCCAAATAATTAGAACTCTGTGGCAGAGCATTGATAAAATACGATTCTACTACCTCCCATAGTGCTAACATGTATTGCATTGGGTTTGTTGATGTTTCAGAAGGGGTGTATGTGGGGTTCAAACAAATAAATATTTTTTTGTGGTTTTTGTTAACTAAGTTATATATATTTAAGGGAATATATTAATTATGATTATATTTTACTAGGATATTGATTTCAATTGATGCCATTTTTTCATTTAGAATCTCCCTCTGTTTGAACCTTGTTATAATTTTATTTTGGATATTGAAACAATGATTACGCCGTTAGCTATAACATCCTGATACTGAATATGATTTCTTATACCAGAACCGGATCTCACTTCTTCAACGTATTGATTTCAGGATGTCACTGCTACCAAAGGAAATGATTTTGAAGATTACTTTCTGAAGAGGGAATTGCTTATGGGTATATATGAGAAAGGATTTGAAAGGCCTTCACCAATTCAAGAAGAAAGCATTCCTATTGCTCTTACTGGGCGTGACATTCTTGCTAGAGCCAAAAACGGGACAGGGAAAACAGCTGCTTTCTGCATTCCAGCATTAGAAAAAATTGATCAAGACAAGAATGTTATCCAAGGTTTCAATTCTTATTTCATAAATTCAACTTAGTATTCATATCTATTTTAAGTATATGATATTGGCCCAGATGTTTTTTACATTTCTTTTTCTGCAATATTGTTACGGTTGCTCTTCTAGGATTGCTAACTAACATAAAGTGTCTTGTGAATTATTTTGTTTAATATACTTATTTAGTGCTTCTATTTGTGGTTTTCCATTTGACTATTCTTCTCTTTGATTCATCATGTAGAGACTAATTTCTTTACTTTGAAATTTGCAGTTATCATTCTGGTTCCAACCCGTGAATTGGCTCTACAAACATCTCAAGTTTGCAAGGAGCTGGCAAAGCACTTGAAAGTTGAGGTTATGGTGACGACTGGAGGAACAAGCTTAAAAGATGACATCATGCGTTTGTATCAACCAGTCCATCTAGTTGTTGGAACACCCGGTCGAATCCTAGATCTTGCAAAGAAGGGTGTTTGTGTCTTGAAGGACTGTTCAATGCTCATTATGGATGAGGTATGATAAAAAGGGATCTGTTTCTATTGTTATTCAATTTTGCAATGTTGGTTTTCGGCTGATTTAGTAGAGTCCTTTGGTCTGAGCTTATTACCTTTGTTTGATTTCATGTAATTCCTGTGATTTATTTTGGAATGCGCCTCTTGATTGGTGATTTACTTTCTGGTTGACTTATGATCACTTGTCATTTTCGTTTTTTGTCCTGAATGTTCGATTAAATAGAACTCTTATGCTATTGGCTTCCAGAAGTGGTCTTGCTGCAATGCAACTATTGTGGGCTATTCGAATTAGCCTTTTCTGTATGCACACTGTTTGAATTTCTACGTTCCAAGTTTTCCGATCCAAGGTACTATTTTACTTCATTGTATGCCTTAAAATAGCCTTCAATGTAATTGAAGGAAGACCGTCCGTTTAAGATGCATGTGCATTGCTAGTTGTACGATTGATTATGGTCTTTGTGTTATTAGTTGTAATTCATCACAACTCGACCTAAGAGCTTAAAGTATCGAGATAGGAATGGATGGTTGGATAAATTTAAAACATTCTCGTATTATCATAAATAAAAAAGATCTAACAAACAATATGTTTTAATTTATAAGTCATTTTATGTGGTAATACATCATATATATATATATATATATATATATTACTTTTAAGATTCTTTACAATACCTAGTGTTGTAAGTAAATCTTCTATTATAAAAGAATATGATCAATAACTATTTACCTTTTGTCTTTTATTTTCATATTCTAACTTTTTTAATTTTATAATATTCATCCATTATAGGAGTCACAATCTATATGTTTACTTGAAAAACACACCATCTCATAACCTTTTTTAAAGCAACCCTAAGTAACTTTTTCTATCCTAACTTAAAGGCGTAGACAATTTTTCAATTTTCATTTACGTGCATGCATATGTTGCATCCCTAGCTAGCATTATAAGGGGGTGAATATCTATCAGTCAATATGCACAGACAATCACTCTATATCATAATAATTTTCATGTATTTTATCATATGTAATTGTATATATTGCTTATCATTAGAAGGATTATTCAAAGTTCAATCATAAAACAATAAAGTAATCATCACATCAACATGTGGAGTCTATAATTGAGAAAGAGGATATTATTTTGCAATTACAATCTAGCATCAATTATAAATTTTGCTTAACACACTTACGGAAGCATAAAAGCAATTACAATATCATTTGAACATTCAAATATTAAGCATATGCAACTAATAATGTATTTTAATCTAAAAGAAATGGGATAATTGTTATAAAATAGAAACAAATTTACCCATTTTTAATGATGTTCATTTGCTTTTTTTTTCAACATATTTGCTTTTGTCATGAAACCTATAAATATGTACAATTATCGATGTCATCATTATTACTATCTTATGACTATAATTATTAGTATCATATTGTTATTATTAATCATTATTATTGATAAGTTATTATTATATTATTATTAATATTATTGATTATAATAATACTATTTTATTGTTATACTTCTATATTATTATTTCTATTTACATAATTAATATTTATATTAATATTGCTATCATTTATAGTTATTATTAATACTCTTTACTATGTGTTGTTATTATTCTAACTAGAGTTTTATTATTTTTTAAAATTATTATTGGTATTATTAGTTTATTATTATGCAATTATCATTTATTTTATTATTAATAATTAATATTTATATTAATTTTATTAATATAATTAATATCATGTTATTCTATACTATTATATTATTATTAATGTTCTTATTATTATATTAACAATATTATTATTGTATTATATTGTTATTTTATTATTATTATTATTACTCTTTAATAAAGATTAAAACCCTAACCTTTTCTCTCCCTTGCTAGGCACAATCGCAGACTTGAGCTCTTTCTTGCGTGCCGGCTTTGGCAAGTGGTTGCTCTCTGCATGAATGCTCCACACCTAGCTCCCATGCATGCGAGATACTCACCTCCGCCTTGCTCGGCTTGTTCTCAATTCAACCGGACCTCTCTTCCTCACACACACTATTCTCTTTGATTGAATGCCCACTCTCTCTCATTTGTCTCTCATGCATATATATCAAAATAAGTTGGTGCTCGATCGATTGGGTACATATGTTTTTTTATAAGTGGCTCTTGCTAGCCCTATCCCTTCTGTTATGATTTTTATCTTTTTTTTTTCGTTGTTTTAATAGATTCGTCTATTACATTATTAGGAAACATTTAATCTATACTATAAATTGTTTAGCATTTAAATTATTTATAATTTATTTTGAATGGAGTTATTTATATACTTGTCTTATATGGTCTATTTTATATAAAAGGACCCTACTCTTGTTATTAATGGTGGAATGCATAGTTATTGAATTATACTATGCAGTCTCTCCATCTCAGCAAACTTCCTCTTCTTGATTCTCTCTCTTCTCTTCCTCCCTTAATGGAATTTCTCTCTATTCCACTATTCTCTCTCTCTAAGATTTCATCTTTACCGCCTTTTTTCTCTTAAACTTTCATTCCAACTTTAGTTTCTGCATTATGATGGATGTTGGTATGGTGCAGCAACCAATTCCTTGGCAAACATACGGATTAATCTTCACTATTACTCTCTTAGTTGTCCTCCTGCAGTAGGCCCAACCACGAGAAAATATTTGGTAGGTGCCACTTGCAACACGCCTGCATGTGAAACTCGAGAGGTAAGACAAATGAATGAGAGGAGTATGATAATGAAATCCATTCACTCTCATCCATATTTCTTTCTCTTGTTACTCAATTAGTAAGTTGACCTTTCTTCCCAACCACATGGCCCCCCTTTCCCTCTTTTTTGACTTTCCTTTCTAAAAATCTGCCAGTAATGACCAATAGAGGGGCTCTTTGCAGATGTTCCCATACTTGTCCTCCTAACTTTGGCCATTGACTCTCAAGGGGTTGCTATTTGGCAGCACTTCCTACTTCTCTATCAAGCATGCATCTGGATAACATCATCTCTCTTTCACCCCCCTCTCTTTGCTTGTATCAATGCACCACCTTGTTTTTATGGATAATGGTTTGACACAGAAGCTTCAAACACAGATCCTAGGGGCACCAGATAACCATAGGGGTGCTATCACTTCAAGCTTAGATATTTGGTGAGATCTCAGATGGATCAATGTTTATCAGAATTTTTTTTTTGGTGACTTTTTTGATTCCTTTGTTCGAAAACGTATTGGTGTAAGTATTGTTTTGGTCATACTTCAATGATTTGACTACAATTACCCAACAATTGAATTTAATAAGTTGCCGTTAATATGAAAAGTTATTAACAAATTTTTTCTGATATAGTGCTTATTATGATTATTTCATAATTTTTCTGTTAAACAACCTCCACTTTTGCATCCGACTTGGGAGCAATGGTAGTGTTTAAAAAGACATGGTTAAGATGTATAAAAAATGATCTTAGTATACTTGAATTAAATGAGAATTTGACATTAATTGATAAGGCGAAGGATTCATGTAATGACCAGTGGGATTAAGGCTTGTTGTTGTTGTTGTATAGTGCTTATTAATTTTTCTTCTTTCTCTAATTGCAGATTATGTTTTTGTGTGCTATGCATTTATGATTGCAAGCTTAAATAGCATAGCTTAATGGACCTTTGTATGAAGAAAGATAAAAATAGACATTTGTAAAACTTTGTAATACCTATAGGGCCTAAATATTGCCTACCTCATTAACTTGGTTATAATTTAGCTGAAATTAAGGTTATCAATATGTAATTTGAACAAGACGTCAATGAGATCTCCTGTTGGGTGATTTTTGATGTCATTCCTCTTTAATTGCTGATGCATGTGCTTGCATTCTTAGGACCATTTCCTTATAATAACTTTTACCATTCCTCTTACAGGCGGATAAGCTTCTGTCTCCAGAATTCCAGCCCTCAATTGAGCAGCTAATTCGTTTTCTTCCTGAATATAGGCAGATATTACTTTTTTCGGCCACTTTTCCTGTGACAGTCAAGGATTTCAAAGACAGACATCTACGAAAGCCTTACATAATTAACCTTATGGATGAGCTCACTCTCAAGGGAATAACACAATATTATGCTTTTGTAGAAGAAAGACAGAAAGTCCACTGCTTGAATACTCTTTTCTCAAAGGTTGGACTTTATCCATAAACTTATTACTCTTTATCGAATGACAATATTTGTGAAACTAATGAATTGTGATTGCCCTTTACAGCTTCAAATCAACCAGTCTATTATATTTTGCAACTCTGTTAATCGTGTAGAATTATTAGCTAAGAAAATTACTGAGCTTGGTTATTCATGCTTCTACATTCATGCTAAAATGTTGCAAGACCATCGAAATCGTGTCTTCCATGACTTCCGCAACGGTGCATGTAGAAATCTTGTTTGTACAGGTATAACTTCATAATCTTTCAATTGTATTTGATAATAGCACTTTTCACTCAACATTTTTTCAGTTATGAAAACCGATTTAGTGACAATTACTTAACATTTCCTTACATTGTAATGACATTTTTTAAATTTTCCAATTCGACTTTAAAACTAATTTATTTTTACTTTTATTCATTTTTTGTTACATGGAAAATTTTTGTTTACTTTTAATTTGAAGACAATAGAATTGATTGTCACAATAATTAGGAGAATAATAATTATTTATTTGTAAAAAAATAAATAGAGATGAGAAATATCCAAAAGGAAAGATGATAAATACATATTAGAATGGTTAATAATAGAAATAGGTTTGAGATTGCAGTGGCTAGAGAGTTGAAAGGTAACATTATTTTGTTGTATATAATTGATGTGTTGATTGCTATTTGGATAGTTCTTAGTGTAGCTTAATGTTTTAGAAGGCAAAAACATATGGCAAGATGTTTTATTTATTAAGGGCTTGGCATAATCTTTTAGTGATGGGATGTATGCTCGATGAATTGTATTTTTAATATTCCATAAATAAAAATGATTACAATATCAAATAAAAATTAAAATAAATTTTAGATTCCATAATATGATTCATATTCAAATTTGAAAGTCTAATTAACTTAAATTTATAAAGTCATATCAAATTAGATGTTAAAATAATGGAGGAAATATGTACTCCATAAGACTTACGCATCCTTAAATAGTCTTCTCCAATTGACGTGCTATTTGGAAAAATTAATTTTTAATTTGAGATTTTACTTAAACATGAAGGTTATTTTAAAACTAATCAAGCTTTACTAATTTATAATTTAAAATTAATTTAAAATTAACACTACCTTTGTCGATCCCAAGTCCAGATGTGAGAAGTGGAGGGTTGCGATAGGTAGTTGATAGCCTGCATAAAACTTGTCGAAATAATCATGACATGAATCCTTTAAATCATTGTGTTAATCTTTGAGCGGCGCGTTGTATGACGAATCTGATGAAAAAAATGCACTATCGGCTGCGGTGTTAAATAGAGGTTTTATGGGCGGATGCAAAGTTAGTCTATGAAATTAGAAGGTTAGGATCTTGGAATATATAGGTACTCTTACTTAGTGAAATTAATATATATTATGGTTTAGAAAGATAAATATTTTATGTGTTCAAGAAATTAAATGGGTTGGGGAGAAGGCAGATTGATAGTTTAGGTTTTAAACTTTAGTATTAGTAAACTAGAAATGGTGTAGGTGTGATTATAGATAAAAGTTTGAAGGATAATGTTATAAATATTAATAGATGTGATAGAATTATAAACTTTAAAGATTATTATTTGATCTTAAGATTATCAATGTTATAAGATTTATTTCCTCAGAAGGTTTGGATGTAAACAAAAGAAAAATTTTAGAATGAATTAGAGGATTAATATAAAAGATCTCTTGAAAGAAAAAGTATTTATTAGAGGGATTTAAAAATACATGTTGGTAGGTAGAAAATTTTAAAATATTCATGATGGTTATGGATTTAGTTAATAAGAAGGTGGTATATTAGATTTTTTCTTACATGATTTTGTAGCTTATCTTTATTTAAGAAAAGAGATGAACATATTATTACTTATAAAATGGATCTAGTAAAACAGATTGATTATTTTGATAAGAAAAATAGATCGTTTAGATTGTAAGATTGTAGGTCATTCCAAGTGAAAGTTTAAAGTCAACATCGATTGTTAGTTTTAGATTTTAAGATGAAAGATTGTAGAGGAAAAATAAATCATTTCTAATTAGATACACTTAAAATAAAATAAAATATTTTAAAATAAGCTTAGAATTTGGGATGTTAAAAATATGTTATATGAAAAAAAGTAGTGAAATTAAAGTTCTAAAATGTCTTTGGAGAATCAAAAAAATCTCTTTTAATAAAAAATAGTTGGTGGTGGAGTAGTATCTGAAAAGATAAGAAATAAAAGCGTTGTTATAAAACTTAATTTAGATATAAAATTTGGAGAATTGGGAAAGATATAAAGTTCAGAGATTAAGGATATATATCTGATTTACTGTGATTTATCTGATAGATTATATAAAAAAAGTGAAAGATATATGTATAAGTTAACAAAGAGATAGGAGAAGTAAAGCCTAGTTAGTGAGG
Source organism: Cymbidium sinense (assembly GCA_021442155.1). NCBI lineage: Eukaryota > Viridiplantae > Streptophyta > Magnoliopsida > Asparagales > Orchidaceae > Cymbidium > Cymbidium sinense. Next base: position 28,031,319 of record CM038232.1, on the reverse strand, counting down.
TGTATTAAGGATGAAAATAATAAAGTCTTTTTTTTAGAAGAATATTGAAAATAGGTGGATGAGGTATTTTGATAAACTTTTCAAAGGATCTGAAAGAACGATTGATTTTAGCAATCTTAATCCAAATAAGAATTTTATTTTATCGTCATATTAGTAAATCGAAGTTAGAGCTTTAAAAGAAAATGAAATGTGAAAACAGAGGGCGATGATATTCCAATAGAATGTGAAAATGTTTAGGAGATTAGGAATTTCTTGGCTTGCAAATCTTTTAATGTTATTTTAAAGACTAAAATATATGGATGAGCGGAGAAAGAATTTGTTGGTTCTATATTTAAGAATAAAGATGATGCACAAGAGTGTATTATAGAAATTAAGTTAATGTCTCATACATTAAAATTATGGGAGAGAGTAAGAGTATAGGTTATGATATGATACAAAAGTTTCTCAATCAGTTTGGTTTCATGCCAAGTAGATCTACTATGGATCTTACATTTGTTAAGAGGTTTGATGGAGAAATATAGAAAAAGGAGGATCTATATGATATCTATTGATTTAGAAAAGCTTATGATAAAGTTTCAAGAGATGTTCTTTGGAGAGTTGAACGAAAAGAAGTTAATATTGGTTATATTAAGGATATGTATATTGAAATTACTTGTGTCCAAACATAAGGAGGATTGACAAAATAATTTCTATTTGATTGGATTACATCAAGGATCACTTTAAGCCCTTATTTTTACTTAGTTATGGATGTTCTTTAGGCATTTATAAGAAGATGTACCTTGGTGTATGCTTTTCTTTGATGATTCTTCTTGTTGATAAGGAGAGAGGAGTGAATTATGGAGGTCAACATTAGAGTCTAAATGTTTTAGTTTAAGTAGATCTAAAATTGAATATATGGAGTGTAATTTTAGTTGTAGAAGTTAGTGGTAGTGTTGTGACATTGGGTGAACAAGTCATTAATAAAGAGAAGCGTTAGATATTTAGGCTCTATTGTTCAAAATAATGGTGAAATAGATGGAGATGTTATTAGTAGAATTCAAGTTGGATGGTTGAAGTGGAGGAATACATCGTTGTGTGATAGAAAAGTTAATTTAAATTTAAGAAAAATTTTATAAGATGGTGGTAGACTTATGACTATGATCGAGAATGTTGGTATAAAAGATAAACTAAGTTAAGTGTTATAGAGTTGGATGCTTAGGTGGATGAGTGGCTTTACTCTTAGAGATAAAATGCGAAATGAGTATGTTTGGGAAAAAGTTAGTAGCTTTAAGATTAGAGAGAGTTCTAGATGGTTTGGATGCGTAGTCAGATGTCCGATTAGGAGAGTAGATCATTAGATTTGACTTATGTTAAGAAAGGTAGATATAGACCTAAAAGATTTGGTTAAGATGTATAAAAATGACCTTATCTTTGAATTAAATGTGAATTTGATACATAATAAAACAATGGAGCGAAGGATTCATGTAGCTGACCCCACTTAGTGGGATAAAGGCTTGTTGTTGTTATATCAATCAAACATTAGTTTAAACTTCTTTGAAGAATACCTTCAGGCTTTTTTATTTTGTTTGCCCCATTTGAGGCAATCCCTTGGGCTAGTCCCAAAAATGCCTTTTAGAATGGTTGTTAGGTTATTATAAATACGTTTAGTGTTTATGCTCTTTAAATTGGACTATAAAATGATTTAAAAAACAATTTAGGGAAGAGACAAAAAAACCTATATTAACATATATCTTAGGAAAAATAGATATCCATTGGGTGTCATTTTAATGGGCATATATTTTTGGAGCATGTGTTAATGGAATATTTCATGTGATATGAGATTAAAATGCATGAAAGAAGCTATGTTTAGTTTAATAACATGTTATAACGGGTATATACTCTAACAAATGAGATCACTTAATTGTTTTCTTGAAATGACTAAATTGTGGATTGATTTCTTTTTGCTTTAAAAATATTTTTTGAAGCCTAAATGGGTGATTCTTTGGGAGTTTTTAACTATATGACCCAATTTTTATAGTCATGGATCTATATCTTAAAAGCATAAGGAAAATGACTAAAAAATAAATTCTCTTTAATAAAATGGTGGAATTGAAATAGTTAGAAAATTTTCTTTTATAATAGGTGCTAAGAAACACTACCATTGCCGGTCCCAAGTCCGGATGCAAAAAGTGGAGGGTTGCGTTAGGTAGTCGACAATAAATTTGTTAGAAATAATGACATGAATCCTTTAAATCATTGTGTTATCTTAGATCCGAGCGGCTATTTGTATAAACGAATCTATGAAAATGTCTAGCATGGCCGTGCGGTGTTAAATAAGCAGGTTCCCATTTTGAGGCGGATGCGGGCAAAAGTTAGTCCATGGCTAATTAGGTTAGGATCTTGGAATATAGGTACTCTTACAATTAAATTAATGGAATTAATAGATATTATGGTTTAGAAAGATAAATATTTTATGTGTTCTAAATGGGTTGGTGAGAAGAGGAGATTGATAGATTAGGTTTTAAACTTTGGTATTGGTAAAAGTAGAACTAGAAATGGTGTAGGTGTGATTATAGATAAAAGTTTGAAGGATAATGTTTATTATTAATAGATGTGGAGATAGAATTATACTTTAAAGATTATTGTTGATCTTAAGATTATCATATTTATAAGTGTCTTATACTCTGAGTCTTGGAGGTAGCGTAAAAGAAAAATTTTGGAATGAATTAGAGGATTAATACAGATCCTCTTGAAGAAAAAGTATTTATTGGAGGAGATTTAAATGGACATGTTGGTAGAGTGGTAGAAGATTTTAAAAGTATTCATGGTGTTTATGGATTTGGAGTTCTTAAGAAGGTATATTAGATTTTTCTTTAAATGATTTTGTAGTTCTTATCTTTTTTTTAAGAAAAGATGAACATATTATTACTTATAAAATGGATCTAGTAAAACAGATTGATTATTTTGATAAGAAAAATAGATCGTTTAAATTGTAAGGTCATCAAGTGAAATTTTAAGTCTACATATTAGTTTTAGATTTTAAGATGAAAGGTTGTAAGAGAAAAATAAACTAAATTATTGTCACAGGGAGATGGGGTCATTAAAAGAACACAAATAAAAATATTTTTTAAGAGCCTACAAGATATTAGAATTTGGGATTCGTAAAGATCTTAGCGTTATGTGGGAAAAAATATCAGTGAAATTAAGCAGTTCTTAAAGATGTGGAGAATCAAAGGAAAACTTCTTTTAATAAGAATAGTTGGTGGTGGAGTCGAGTGTGCGAAAAGATAAAATAAAGCGTTGTTATAAAACTTGGTTTAGATGTAAAATGAGTGGGAAAGATATAAAATTGGCGAGATTCAGAAAGCGATATATGTTAAAAATTTAAAACAGTGATTTATCTGATAGATTAGATACCAAAGAAGGTGAAAAGATGTATGTATAAGTTATAACAAAGAGATAGGAGAAGTAAAGACATAGTTGAGTAGTATTAAGGATGAAAATAATAAAGTCTTTCTTAGAAAAGATATTGAAAATAATAGGTGGATGAGATATTTTGATAAACTTTTGATGAAGGATCAAATACGATTGATTTTAGCCTTAATCTAAACAATAATAGAGAATTTCATTTTATCGTTATTAGTAAATCACAAGTTAGTGAAGCTTTAAAGAAAATGAAATGTGGAAAAGCGTAGGACCGGATAATATTCCAATAGATGTGTGGAAATGTTTAGGAGATCAATTTCTTGGCTTACAAATCTTTTTTTAATGTTATTTTAAAAACTAAAAGATGCAGATGAGTGGAGAAAGAGTTTGTTGGTTCCTATATTTAAGAATAAAGGTGATGCACAAGATTGTGCAAATTATAGAGGAATTAAGTTTAATGTACATTAAAATTATGGGAGAGAGTAATTGAGCATAGGTTACGATGTGATACTGAAGTTTCTCAGTTTGGTTTCATGCGTAGATCTACTATGGATGCTATACATTTGTTAAGAGGTTGATAGAAGCATAGAGAAAGTAAGAAGGATCTACATATGATATTTATTGATTTAGAAAGCTTATGATAAAGTCTCGAGATGTTCTTTGGAGAGTTCTAGAGCGAAAAGTTAATATTGGTTATATTCAAGTTTAAGGATATGTATACTAGAGCATTACTTGTGTCCAAACAAGGAGGATTGACAAAATATTTTCCTATTTGGTTGGATTACATCAAGGATCAACATTAAGCCCTTATCTTTTACTTTAGTTATGGATGTGCTTACGAGGCATTTACAAGAAGATGTACCTTGGTGTATGCTTTTTTGATGACATTCTTGTTGATAAGACTAGAGAGAGTCCAACGAAACTTGATTTATGGAGGTCAACTTTAGAGTCTAAGGTTTTAGTTTAAGTAGATCTAAGAATATATGGAGTGTAATTTTAGTTGTAGAAGTTTTAGTGATAGTGTTGTGACTTTAGGTGATCAAGTCATTAATAGAGTGAGCTTAGATATTTAGGCTCTTGTCCAAAATGATGGTGAAATAGATGGAGATGTTATTAGTAGAATTCAAGTTGGATGGTTGAAGTGGAGGAATGCATCGCTATTATGTGATAGAAAAGTTCCACTTAAACTTAAGGAAAAATTTTATAAGATGGTGGTAAGACTGATGACTTATAGTGCAGAATGTTGGCCAATAAAGAGAAGCATAAAGCTAAGTTAAGTGTTACTGAGATGAGGATGCTTAGGTGGATGAGTGGCTTTACTCTTAGAGATAGAATGCAAAAAAATGAGTATGTTGGAAAAAGTTGGAGTAGCTCAGGTGGTAGATAAGATTAGGGAGAGTCGCCTTAGATGGTTTGGCCACATAAAGCGCGTCGGGTCCGATGACGATTAGGAGTGTAGATCATTAGATTTGCCTTATGTTAAGAAAGGTAGAGGTAGACCTAAAAGACTTGGTTAAGATGTATAAATAATGATCTTAGTATACTTGAATTATGATTTGACACATAATCAATGGAGGCAGAAGGATTCATGTAGCCACCACTAGTGCTTTGTTGTTGTTGTTGTTGTTGTTGTATAATAGGTGCTAAGAAAGCCAATTGGATTTTTTTTTTTGTGAGCAGAACCAATATAACACAATGCTATTTTCACTAAGAAGATTACTGTAAGAGTTTTAGAAGAGTCTAGATATAATGTTCATTTTTAAGAACACTTGGTAGTGGAGTGAGGAGGTATAAAATGTTATTTAAGGAAAGCAGTGTGCTATTAACAAGTGGCAAACATTAAAGTTGATTTAACACAGATCAAATATCAAGCAAAAATATGGTGAAGATTAAATGCATAATACTAAAAATAAAATTAATTACAAGATGGTCAAAATCAAGCTTGTAACACGATTGTGTGTTGGATCTCTATTCCCTCTTTGCATGATCTGCATCCCCCAATAATCAATAATGTGGTGATTTAGATCAAGAAAGACAAGCTCCATTCAAGATGCAAGCATGGTTGACCCTCCCTTTTTGGACTCAACATGTACTTGATTGAAGTGCACTCCACCTTTTATACAAGTCTTGGACATCCCCTCCCTTTTCAGGTGAGAAATACATGGTGGAATCAAAGCCGCTCCCTTTCACAAGTCAAGCATTCTGAATTCTTCTTTATTTTCTGTCTTACAAAGTTTCCTTTATTGTAATGGTCAGTACTTACATGTCATTGATCCATGTTATGTATTTTTATTAGCTTAAAATCTTCTTTGTAAGCTAGGACCATTCACTCCCTCAAACTTGAATTTTCTCTATTTAAACAAAGATTCATATAATAGTGTCATTTATGAAGTAATGAAATGATTTGTGTGTACAAGGGTTGTCAAGAGTAGTTTGGTGACTTTTTTTGGAAGTAGATTTGGTGATCTTCTCAACCCTTGAAGTCATTTTGTGATGTTTACAATCGCTTTTGATTATCTTATTTGAGGAAACTGCAAGGTAATCATAGTTATCTCCCCCTTATTATTATTTCCGTGGCATTCTCCAATCTTGCAATCTCCTGACCAAACCTAGGTTACATCCTTTGCTGACCAAATATTCTCCGCTCAACTCTCATTGACCACCTTACGACATTCCTTTATTCTTCAGTCAAAACATACAAAGTTCATACCCCCACTCTTAAACCATTAAAAGTGCTCTTTTTTAGTTTGTGTTCACAAGTTTGAATGAAATTGAAAAAAATAAAAGATTAGTTCAAGAGGAAGTGGTCTTTCTTTAGGGTCAACTCAAGCGTTGAGAAATTAGTTAATCAAACAAGACATTGATTTCATGACCCGCACAAGACATATTCAAGCTCTAGTAATCCTATTGAATTCAATGTGGACTTTACATCTTGTAAACAAGTCAATCTTGGAGTAGCTATATAACAGTGGAACCAGCCAGCAAAAAATATTAATGACGCATGGACCAATGCATACAAAAGAAGACTTTCAAAGGATGAGGTGTCTTTTTGTTTGTAATTATTTTGAAGGTTGGTGTTGTATTGCACTTTTCCTTTTTTTTGTTTCCTTAAAGCATCTGTTTTTTTTTTTTTTGTATGTTGGTGTTAGGAGGGGCATTTAGTGTTTTGGCCATTCCGCCTAACTAATTTCTTATAACGAAATTCTGTTTTTGCAAATTACTTGTTCTTGTTATCGTGTGGTCTTTAGCTTTAGGCAACGACTTTGTATATAGAATACGAGAAATATATTTTGCCCTTTCAGTTACAGAGACTTCGTCTAGTGCACTGATCAGATTTGTTTCTTCTTTCCTTCAGATCTATTCACAAGGGGGATTGACATTCAAGCAGTAAATGTTGTCATCAACTTTGATTTTCCAAAGAACTCAGAAACATATCTACATAGGGTACTTTTCTTTTCTTGAAGGGATTTTTCTCATAATAATGTACTGTTCATCCAAAATCATATCTTCTTATTATTTAGGTTGGTCGTTCTGGGAGGTTTGGCCACCTTGGTTTAGCAGTGAATTTGATCACCTATGAAGACCGTTTCAACCTGTAAGATTTCTCTTTATATGTGTGTATATATATATATATGTTTGTATTCATTCGCACCTTTATTTATAGCGAAATATTCTTTATTCAATAACAGCTATAGGATTGAACAAGAGCTTGGGACTGAAATAAAGCAGATTCCTCCACAAATAGATCAAGCTATTTACTGCAGTTGATGGGTTGTGGATTGTACATACTCTCCTTTGGTGAAAGAAATGTATTTGTACATACCCAGTTTTATGGTAAGCTGCTTAATTATGTTTGACCTCAGCCTTCTTTACCAACTTCTTCCCTTCACTCCAAAGGATTTAGACTTCCATCAAATTACTTTCTGCGTCGCTGCTGTTGGATGCTCTTTTTCTGCAGCGTAGAGCTTTGAACCATGTCATATTAAGTTTGGATGCGTGATGTGTTTAGGAGGTTGTGGATCAGCTGGGTGTTTAACCTAACCCTAATATGATAATATCTGAGCACCCATCAATCCGAAAATTTAAGTTAAATGATCAAGGGATATTTTAATTCGACTCTTATTTCATTTTTCTATGCTGGATTTTAACTTCATTCTCTGTTACATTGTGCCTATGAGTTGTCTGACTAATCATACTTTCTTTTCTATAGTGAATGCTGTGTGGTTCATTGCTTTCTTTTGTTAGCCTTCTATTAACATTTCATCCTGTTTAGAATAGCTGAAGTTTTTATTTTGAAGATGTTGTATAGTTGTTATAGAGTTCTGATTCTCAAAATTAGTTTTTTTTTTATAAATTTTTTTAAAAAACAATCATAGAACTGAAGCCAAATGTAATTGTAGTTGTTTTTTAAAATAAAATAATCAGAAAATTATCACAAATGTATTTATATCATATTTTTAAAGCTTATTATGGGTTATTTTCTACTTGTGCATGGAATTTGCTTGTTCTATTCCAAAATTTCTCCACTTACTTTTGTTAAATCTCGTGCATTAGTTAGGATCAAGTTATTATCAGGAGATTAGCAGTCAGTTTGTCTACCCTTTCAAATCAGGAAAAGTTATTAAGCTAGGATTTCTTTTCTCTCCAAAAAGAATGGTGAGAACTTGCTGTTAAGTGCATGAATTCTGTATTGGCGAGGCAGTCTATTTGATTTATATAAATCATTGACATTACATTAGATGGGATTTACATATATACCACACAATTTTTTGTATTTACATATTTAATATTTAAAGTTAGATATTTATTTATTTAATATTTTTTTATGCTTAAAAGTGTGCATTTTATTTTTAAAAAGTGAATAAAGTGATATTTTTGATGTGATATGGAAGATTAGGGTGTTATATATGTAAAAAATTGAAATTTAGATGTTAAGAATTACTGTTTTATTTTTATGTATTTCTTTTTGATTTATATAAATCATTGACATTACATTAGATGGGATTTATTTACATACTACACAATTCTTATGTATTTATATATTTAATATTTAAAGTTAGATATTTATTTATTTAATACTTTTTTATGCTTAAAAATGTGCATTTTTTTTTTTAAAAAAAGTGAATAAAGTGGTATTTTTGATGTGATATGGAAGATTAGGGTGTTATATATGTAAAAAATTGAAGTCTAGGTGTTAAGAATTACTGTTTTATTTTTATGTATTTTTTTTAGTTCTTCCGGTTTGCTTTTAGTCATATTACATAAACTGGTTTGAAGACGATCCACAAAATCATAAATTTTGAATTCTTTTGGAATTATTACAATTTTAGGGTCATTTTGCTAATTTCAGTATTTTTTGTGCAAAATCTGATTTTTGTCTACGTCGAATTTTGAGTATAAATTTATATGGGGGATAAAATTCGTTGAGAGTAGGTATCCACAAATTTTATTATTTTTAAAAAATAATTTATTAAATGATTTTTTTTAAAAAAAAAACCAGGCGTGACTAAAGTTGAATTTGATCATTTTGTGGTGGAATAATAGTTTGATTTGTCCTTTAGTCATTTGGAATAGTCCGTAGATTATCAAATGATTGGATTTGACGGTTGAAAACATTTGAATCATGTGATCCATTTGATTTATTATTTTTGCAAAAAAAAAAAATTTACATTTTTGCCCTTTTTAACTACTCTTAAGATATTTATTAAAAGCGTTTTATTTATAGTTTAAAAAAAAACGTGTTTAATAAATTTTATTTGTCCCTGAAATGGACTTGGATTTGAGGGGCAATATTAAGTGGTTGCTTGTATGTGAATATGTTTCTTGTGATTAAATTTAAACTTATCATCAGTACTTTTTTAACCTCATTTGTGCTATAATTATGTTTCAAGTAATTTGAGAGTCACCTTAGTCTAGTGGTTGGTTGAGAGTTTTGCAGCATTTTAATTTTATTTTGATAATATTATATAATTGATGTTAAAATGTATGCATAAAATGTAAAATTTATTTTAAATAAGTTAATAGTATATGATATTGTTTAGATAATAGTATATATATATATATATTGAGATAAAATAGGTTTAATGATGTATATGCAAATGTTCTTAAGAGTATGTGATCAATTATTATAGAAGAATATTTGATAATTTAAATGTTTGCATAATAATAATAAATATTATTATTTATTTTTTTTAGCCTGGCACAAATTGAGCTATAATATATTTTTGATCAAAGATTTTTTATTTATTTTTACAATTAATAAATATTTGCATTTGAAATTCTTGAGCATATTTAAATCAGCCTCTTTAAAGCCTTCTGCTGTTGCAGATTTATGATGATTTTGTTAAAGATACCTGCAAACGCTTGTTTTGATTTATTTTAAAAGCATAATTATTATAAAAAGGATAAAAATTTATTTATTTTTATGAAATATTATTGGAATAACTCAATCCATTTTGGAGGAGAGTGACAAAATAATAATTTTAATTATTTTGAGATTATGATAATTTAATAAGAAATTTGTTGATTAAAATTTTAAGTCACGTTATAATTATTAATTTATACATTCTTTTATATAAATTTAAAATATAATTTGGGGCAAACGGGTTGATTTATTATAAAGATTTTTGTCTGGGTTAATAATGTAGGTGATCGGTTCAGTTCACTCAATTGTTAGTTCGATCAATTGTTGAAAGCTATGAACAGGCTTTCAAATAATAAATGCATTTATGGAGTTGGCTTAAGCCTATGGTATTATTCTATTTTAACTCAGTAATATTTTTTTGGCATTTATATGAATATCGCAAATTTTTTATTTATTTACATATAGGATATTTAATTTTATTTTTAATTTTTTTTTTTTTTTGTGATCATGTGAGCTATTTTTATGATAAATTTATATATTTATGTATTTCTCAAGATTCAAATTTGAGATATTCGAAAATAAAGCAATGTCTAAATTGAGACAACGAACAAATTAAAATTTAATTTAGATATTTATATGTATAATACTCAAGTGTATAACATCACATCAAAATTATTATTATTTAAGAATATTTATTTAAATATCACACAATTCTTATATATTTATATATATAACTCCTAAATTTTAATGTTTATATGAATGGGGATTTACACACATACCCCACAATTTTTATGTAGTTACATATCTAATATCTAAACTTCAATTTTTACATATATAACATCTTAATCTTCAATATCACATCAAAAATATCACTTCATTCACTTTTTAAAAATGAAATGCACATTTTTAAGCATAGAAAAGTGTTAGATAAGTAAATATCTAACTTTAAGTATTAGATATATAAATATATAAAAATTATGTGGTATGTATGTAAATCTCCTTATATGAATATTTTTAAAATTTTTAATATCATACAAAAAATCTCAACTTAAGTAAAATGTAGAGTTTTTCCATAGAAAATTATATATATATATATATATATATATATATATATATAGGGTCGGAGTTAATAATTTTTTTAATGAGGGCACAAATTAATACTAATTATTAAATTATTTAATTTGGGCGCAAATGTAAATATCAAAATTCAGATATTAAATATATAAACATATAGAAAATAGGTGATATAAATTAGCCTTTCAGATGATGGTCCACAAGAAAATATTTTGGTGCCTTTTAGCTGTTCCTATTACTATTCCAACCAATAAAGATAAAAATTGGGGCCATTGAGTGCCAAATAGGTTTTTTTTTTCACTTTATTTAATGTCATTTCAATTGCCCTTATAAATCACGTGGATTTAGGCTATACACCAAATATTGATGTGATTTAGTGGGTAGCCCTTGAGGACAAATTTAAATTTAAATTTAAATATTTATTCTATAAAAAATAATATGAAAGCTCACAAATATTATTTTTAATTACTTTTAATTTATGATTTTGTGGCAATAAATTGATTGATATGATTTAGTGGTCTGCTGACTTTGATGAAATAAGAGTGAACGATTGATATTTAGGCTCTATTGTTCAAAAATGGTGAAATAGATGGTGATGTTATTAGTAGAATTCAAGTTGGATGGTTGAAGTGGAGGAATGCATCCACATTATGTGATAGAAAAGTTACTTAAAGCTTAAGGAAAAATTTTATAAGATGGTGGTAAGACCGCATGACTTATGGTGCGAAATGTCCGATAAAAGAAACATAAGACTAAGTGTTACAGAGATGAGGATGCTCAGGTGGATGAGTGGCTTTACCCTTTGAGATAGAATGCAAAATGAATATGCTCGGGAAAAAGTTGGAGTACCTCCAGTGGTAGATAAGATTAGGGAGAGTCGCCTTAGATGGTTTGGCCACATAAAGCGTCGTCCAGATGACGATTAGGAGAGAGATGCATTAGATTTGCTTTATGTTAAGAAAGGTAGAGGTAGACCTAAAAGACTTGGTTAAGATGTATAAAAATGATCTTAGGATACTTGAATTAAATGAGAATTTAACACATAATACACAATAGACGAAAGATTCATAGACCACCTAGTGGGATTAAGGCTTGTTTGTTGTTGTTGTTGTTAAATTTATTTTGACTAAACAAAAAGAATTCCTCGTAAATTATTTTTATTTTTATCTTAATTTACGATTTGTTAAAACAAAAATTATTCTGAGCGAAAATACTAATGGTTCGATGATTTAATTAAATCAAATAAATATTTAAAAGTTGGTATAAAAAAATAGATCATATTTTTAATAATTTTGATTGAAAATATGGACGTAGTATTTTGGGTGTTATTTATTTATTTATTAAATTTAATTAAATGCTAAGTTTTAATAAAAATAAAAAATTAGTCACAAAATGATCCTTAAATTGTAAAACAACTTTAATAGTTTTGTTCATAGTTCTTATATTATGGAGTATTTTTCAAGAAATATGATTGTTAATGCTGTGAATAAAAATTATAACTTTAATTTTATAAAAAAGTAACTGATTAATTGCTTTAGTTATTGATAAATCACTCCACAACTTAGTCATCTAAATTAAAAAAATTTGGAATTAAAATTGGAATTCTTCAAACACCAATTGCAGATAAATTGAATGTCTCGACAAGATGAATCAAAAGAGATCAAAATGTTGGGAGATTATAGACTAAATACGAAAATTAGTTTAAGAGATTTAGAGCGTGTACAAAATGAATAAAGCAGACAAAAGAACACCATATTTTAAATGGAAAAACTTGAGAACAAGGAAAAATCACGGAGCCACACCACTAGGAAATCTACTATAAAGAAAAATTAAGAAGAGTTGTAAATTACACTTCACTCAAGCCAATCAACACTTTAGTTACTTTAGGCTGCTTCACTTCACTCTCACTCGCAAGAGAATTGAGGAAAGTTAAAAACAAATTCAGAAAATTGCTACAAGATGGACTTCCTAGCTTTGAAGTGCCATGACACCGCGATCCTAGTGCCTAGCCCCTAGCACTGCTGTCATTCAGGCTTTTTTTGCACTGGTTTAAGAGTCGCAGCGCAGGAGCGTCACGGTGCCAATGTGCTGGCCTTTATGTCTTGAGTATTGGTGCCTGAGTCCTAATGCCACAGTGCTGCCTCTTGCGACGTCGAGACATTGGCATCTCTATCTTCCTAATGCAAACCCATAGATTGAAGTGTTGTTGCACCGCTCTTCTAATATTGTGGAGCTGTCTTCTCTGTCTCTGAAACCAAGATCATTCTAATCAACAATATATCTTGATTGATAAACACAATCAGACTCCACAAAATAACACAAAAGTGCTCTAATTTGAATCAAAATAAAGTTTGAAATTGTTTTTAGAATATTAACTAAGGATCAAAAGATCTCTTACTTTGGAGTGCTTTTAGTTAAAATGAGTAATTCAATGAGATGAATTTAAGAGGTTATGATCACTCAATTCTGAATTCATCAATAATCATAAATAATAAAAGAGTATACAAAGAAACAGTTTGTGACCATTTAAAATTTTTGTCAAAATTATCAAATTTTTGCTAAAAAATATATATAAATGAAACCTCATTCTATACATGAGATGACCTAGAGTAAAAAAAGAGAGAACTTTGAAGTCTAAATAACTCTAAAGCTCTGCTTGATATTCAAAATCACTAATCATTGCTAGCAACAAAAGATATTATATCACCAATGTGTGATTGTCTTAGATCATGGTCATCTAATTGTTGTTATCCTCTCTCTCTCTCTCTCTCTCTCTCTCTCTCTATATATATATATATATATATATATCTCCTCATAAGCAATCTTTACCATCATAAAACAGTATTTTCTATTATTTACTCTTTCAAATACTTTTTTCTTTTAGAAAATGTGATCCCAATCTCTAAAAAATGAAAATAAACTTAAATTATTTAATAGCTAAATAATCAGCTTTTCTGTTATAAACAGTATTTTCACATTATTTTTTTTTATAAATAGTGTTACTAAATAATGATCCTTAATCACTATTTCTTTCAATCAAATCATCATTAATCACATTCTTAAAAAAAATTTTAATATGACCACAAGACTTTATTACTCACAAATTTAAAAAGAAAATTCGACTTATAGTGCGACCTTAGCCAGTGATCAGAGATTTAAACTTCCAACCAAGTCTGCTCTTTTCAGACATATATGTGTGCGAATTAAATTCACTCAAATGTTTGCCAAAAAAAAAAAAGCAACTTATAATACAATATACAATCCCATAATTATAAAAAAAAAACATTTGACTCATAAATAATCTGATCTCGTCCACAGTCATCGTCTCTCATCTTCACGGTTCAATGAATAAAATCATAGTTCATATCAATATCGCCTATCATCTCACCAAACATATCCAGCGATTGCATCTCCTCCAATAAGCCATTCTCATCAAACTCATCTCTTCCCATATCTTGAGGACTTAACCATTCCTCGAATAAGACTCTGGGGAACGAGCTTTTGAAGCTTCCATTATCGATGCTGCAGGAAGATGTGGCGGACTGGTTTATTGATTCCAGCTGAAAATTTTCAGATTTGGAGGTTTGCTGGATGGATTCATTCAGCTCGTTCGATGAAATCATGGGATGTTGATGATTCTGTTGCATGAGTTTTTTCTTCAGATACGAGTTCCAGTAGTTCTTGATCTCGTTGTCAGTTCTTCCCGGCAGATGAGCTGCGATCCGAGACCACCTGTGAGATATATAGATGATTTATCAGTGCAATATTATAGACAAGTTAGAAACAATGTTTTAAAAATGAAAAAAAAAAAATTAATTTTATCTTTTGATTTAGCATAAATAGAAATTTAATATAGTTTTAAGCTTTACAATATTCTCAAAATTCTCTCTCTCATATATATATATATATATATATATATATATATATATATATATATATATATATATATATATATATATATATATAATAATAATAATAATAATTATTATTATTATTATGTTTCAGTTTTTGTTATGCTATCTATATAAAACAATTAAATAAGCACTTAGTCTTGTTTAGTTGTAATAAATATAATTAATATGGTGAAAGTTGCAAATACCTATTAAAGATGGTGATTCCTCTTAAATATTATTATTATTTTATTTAATTGCACATATTCTTTTATTTTACAATATAATTAAAATATTTATAAATAGTTATGTTTAACTAAAAAATACAAAAATAATGAAAAACAAAGTTTTGTAATTATGAATAAGTGCTTCATATCCAATCTTGGCTAAGTATATTTTCACTTATTGAATCAATTCCTAATTTTCTTAAATATTTAAGTTTTCTTGGCTTTATATTTCACTTAGGGTCAATTTTGTAAAATTAATTTTAGATCATATGAGATATATTTTTCCAAAATTTTTATTTTTTATGAATTAATTTATGGAGAAACTCATATTTCTATTTAAGAATATGATAATTTTATTTATATATCATAATACTAATATTAATTCAAAAAAAAAATTAAAAATAAAATCTTAGGAGAAAGATTACTATCTGGATTTTAGTGGAGGAATGTGACATTTCAGACCACAGAAGTCATGTGAAAAGCATTATTAATTTAATTAAGTAATGTCTATAGTAGGAATGTGCATGTCTTGATTAGGTCAAATTTTATCAAATTATTAATGTCAATTCTAATATATATATATATATATATAAAGGTATTTAGATGAATAAAAAGAGAACGTGATTCATGTTTTGTCTTATGGAGGGTATATGATAATTAAAGAGGGTAAAATAAAATATTTATTCTTTTGATACAAATCTAACTTTTTCTAAGAGAAAAATAATATCTATATATATATATATATATATATATATATATATATAATTTAAATTCAAGAGGATAACTCTATTTCAATTCAGTCAAAAATCAGATTTTAAGGGCCTCTTAGCAGCATAAGGATCAAATAGTTCATTCTAACAATATTTATATTGTTATATAGCTACCTACTATTCATTGACCTTTAAAGCTAATGGCTCCCAACTTATGAGTTAAATCCTTGTACATTTCCTCTATCTGATAGATGAGGATGTTCAGGTGGATGAGTGGTTTTACTCTTAGAGATAAAATGCGAAATGAGTATGTTCGGGAAAAAGTTGGAGTAAATTCTAGTGGCGATAATATTAGAGAGTCGCCTTAGATGGTTTGGCCACATAAAGTGTTAATTCGTCGATTGGTTAGGAGAGTAGCATTAGATTTGCCTTATGTTAAGAAAGGTAGAGGTAGACCTAAAAAGACTTGGTTAAGATGTATAAAAAATGACCTTAGTATACTTGAATTAAATGAGAATTTGACACATAATAGGACACAATGGAGACGAAAGATTCATGTAAGCGAGGAGACGAATGATTCATGTAGGCGACAACTCTTAGTGCGATAAAGGCTTGTTGTTGTTGTTATTGTTGTTGTTGTTGTTGTATCTGATAGAACTAAGGCGACATTAATTATTGAGGTTTTATGTTAAAAATCGACGTACTTATTCTATATAAAGAAGGAAAATAAGACCATTTACTACAAGAATTCTCAGTTTGAGTAGTTCATTTATATATCTTAATCTTCAATATTATTAGCATTTTAGTCTATTCTATTAAATCATATTATTGCACGAATCAAAATCCCTACTCACAAATCACAATATAACAATAAATGAAAATCCTTACTTGTTGCCTAACTTAGCATGTAAGCTCATTATTATCTCCTCTTCCTCTGATGTAAATATCCCTCTCTTCAGCCCTGGCCTCAGATAATTTATCCATCGAAGTCTACAACTCTTCCCATTCCTTTGCAGTCCTATCAAATACAACATATTAGAAAATAAGTATCGAAACGTAATAGTTTTTTTTTTTCAAATATAAAATGTATGAGAGGAGAGATAAGTGAACTCACCAGCTTGGGCAGGAATGGAGCTCCAGCATCCATGGCCATACTGTAGCATATAATTCTTCAGCTTCTGATCCTCTTCTGGTGACCAAAGCCCTTTTCTGACACTCACCTTCTGCTCCTCACATGTCCTCAGCCTCATTCTGCACTGAAATATTTTTAAGATTTACTGATAAAATGATCAAATCTTACAAGAAATTGATGCAAATGATCTCTAAGTTTTTGCAGAGAGCTTAATTGTCTTCCTTAGTGATAGGGAATCCAAAGCTAGGGGCAGTTTATATAGGAAGGAGCTTAAGCAATTTGTATTAGGTGACAGTTAAGTCAATGGCGAGTGATAATTATTTTGATATTTTTACATCAACATATTTCTTAAATATTAATACTCAATAAATTTTTCATCCTTCATTGATGTGAGGTTTATTATCTTCGAGAATTGAGAGTTAATCTCTTTCTTAAAATGTGATTATTTCTTCATGTCTTAATCATTACATGGTTAACATTCTTTTCTATATGTTCAAACAAAATGCATATAAATTCATGTTTTTCATTTATATTATTAATATTGCTTTCTAACCTCTTTTAAATAAAAAATAATAAATTCTTGTATGAAGTAAAGAGAATTTAAAATATATAATGATTTGAGTATTAGTGGTGATAAGGACAGTTGACATTCCAAATTCTCTATGGACCCATTCAATAAATCAAGTTATTTATTGAATTAAAATTTGATTTTTTTTTAATGAATAATGCATTCAATGATTTATTAATAATAGTGTTACAGCTTTATTGTACAAAGTTTTTTAATATTGTTGAAGAGATTAAAGCCACCCTATAATTTTATGAATTTTTGTTTTTTTTTTTCAAACTTATTATAATAATATGGACAAGAATTCAAAGGAAGACCTAAAATAAAAATTATAAAAAGGGCATGTAATGATTTTTTAACCAACTTCAAAAAAAAAAAAAAGGTTTAAAGTTTGAATGGTCAAACTATCAAATCTAGGGTTGGTTCAACTCTAATTTAAAATCGACTCAAAATTGTTTTAATTTCCTATCAAGCATAATTATAGACATATTAGAACAAATCTCCACTAATTGATTGAACTCAAAAAATTAAAAAAAAAAAAAATATCATCAAGATTTTTATTGAGAAAACTTCCAAAATTTACAAATTATATGCACATATTATGAATATATGTGCTATGCCTTAATGCATATCATTTAGACTTGATTTAAGCCATGTTAAGCTCTTTCGCTCATTAATTCAAACCAATCATACTCAATTTAAGACAAAACAAAATAATATTATTTCTTTTAGCAATTTTTGAATTAAATTAACAGCCTATTGAAAATATAATTAAATGTTATCCTCTCAACTTATCTCTTTGAACTTCATTTACCCTACATTCTTCATACCTAAAAGACTTTATATTTCTTTAATATATATATATATATATATATATATATATATATATATATATATATATATATATATATAATTAAATATGTGATATATTTTATTCTTAAAAACTAAATATAGGAGAGGAATTTGCCCGCTTAATACAAACCATTTGAAATTTAAGGACTTCATGTTTTTACATATAAAATATATTGTGAAAATTTGAATTTGATAGATAACTTAGACACAATTTTATTTTATTTTGGTCAATCTTATAGAATACAAATCGTGCTGGGTCAAAACTTAAGAAGAATAGAAAAATCGGCTTAATTTTTGGTCAAACCATATTAAAAATCAAATTTAATAAATTTTCTGTTGATATGTTATTTTATTTCTGATTGATACTAATAATTCTCTCTCTCTCTCTCTCTCTCTCTCTCTCTCTCTATCTATATATATATATATATATATATATAGTTTAAAGCTAGAGATGATTTTGATGTTAAAAATAATTAAGTTGAGGTTATCATTCCATTAGTATATTTTCAATCAAATGCTATTAATGCAGTTGCTATTATTGAGTTGTCCTGATGATTTAGTTAGAAGAATGTCTTCAAACAATGAGCTTTATTCTACTTTTGTCAACAATCAAAGAGAAAATATTACATCTCTGAATTCTATTTCTGTTAATGAAATCTCTAAATTTTAATATATAATTTTTTGATGGAGAATATGGATTATCTTTCAAATTCTAAGATTCCTAGGTCATTGATGAATGTCTTTTAATGACATAATTATAAAAAGACTAGGGTATAAATGAGTAGGTTGGTTCATGAGATGTTCGAAAACTTGACTCATTGATGAGCTCATAAGTTGAGCTTAGCTAATCTCAAGCTAGAGTTTGAGTTCAAATTACTTGTTATATATTTTATGAGCTCTAGTTTGAATTTGGTGAGGTTGTGATAGTTGGCTCGTTGAGGCACTATATTATATCAAACCCTATAATCCCATCCTTCTATCTCACTTCCTTGCACCTCCAACAAGCTTTCATCACAAGTCTCATGACCCACTCTTATTATTCAAACATTATTTGTTTGACTATCCCATCATGACTTCCTAAAAACTTCATCGATGAGCTATCATCTTCCACTGCAAAGTCTCACAAATCCCTCTTTTTATCAAATGTTGTTGGTATAATCCTCTTGTCACGACTTCTTCCCTCGTCTAATGAGTTTACGAAGCAAGACTGGTGGTCTCCTTTTTTCTTCAAATGTTGCTAGTCCCATGGAGGCCTTCTATTGCAATCTCCCATCTTGACTTTTTGCATTCAAGCTCACGAGTCAAGCTTGAGCCTGTTAATCATATGAGCTATGTTTAAGCTCAATTCAAGTTTGCACTTAAGTTTAAACCTAACATGAACTAGGCAAGTCTTGATGTGGCTCGACTTGACTTAAACTTGTTTGTATCCTTAGAGTAGATCAATTGATGTCCTAGCTAGATGAATTCATAATGGAAATATTTGATTTTCATCCCATTCCTTCTTAGCTTGTTCTTAGTATTAATGTTTTATAACACTCCCTTTGAACTCTTCCTCTAAGATTGATTCCACTATGATTATAAATATTATATTGTATACCCATAAAGTACATATGAATCCAACAAATGCTCATGAGCAAGAAATGATTGACACATGCACATCCAACAGAGAGAAACATAATTTTGACAAGTAACTCACTGGCCAAAAAACTCACTCTAAAAGGGTGAGTATGAGGAATGGATTGTCACGATAAGGTGATCAACACCCATCAACTTGTCTCATGAATAAAGACTCGCCCACATGCGGACGAATGTGCAACTAGATATATGTCTAAAAGCTCGTCTCACCAACACTAGTGAGCACACCTAGGAACTTGTCACTCGACATATAACACTAGCCTTCACAAGCGAGTCCTCTCTTATGTAACCAACTTAGATGACCTATACTTTCAACATATAACTGCCCCTCGATTCTAAAAAAAGAGGATTTTCAACACTTTTGTACTTTTAATATATTTTTGTAATGTTTCACAAAGTAGGAGAGAGAGAGAGATCTTTGTACTTTAATTTTTCAGACGTAATAAAATCTCTCATATTTCTTAGATTTTTTGTACTTTTTTATTTCATTCTTCATTCCCTTTGTCCAATTAGATTTATGCCTAAGAAGTTATGCTTCACTCTACGAACATATTTGAAATCAACACTATATTACATTCAAAGTTAGTCTTATGATTATTAAATGTGGCCTCAAATTCTATGATTAATTCCTATATGAATGATAACTTCAAAGACTTCTTTTCACCATCAAAGAGGTAGATGTAAGAACAAACATCATCTTAAGGTGCCTAAATTAATAAAAATATCTTTCAACATAATCTAATGATGACATTTCATATCGTTTGACTTTGTGGTGGCTAGAATAAAATTATTCACCTCACGTTTTCTTTTGTTATATATTATCATTTAATTGCTTTTATTAAAGTCCTCCTTACATCTATATACATACGATTATGTATATGACTCTTATATCATTCGTTTTGTTAATATAATCTCTTTTTTTTCCTAGAAAGAACAAAAGCTTTATACTATCATGTAAATAAGACGACTAACTTTAAAGAAAGTACTTTATATATATATATACATATATAATATTAACTAGCTTATTTGATTTGACTTTTTTTTTTGTAATTTTCGTATGAAATTTAATTGATTTAGGCTTAGATTATGGTTGTTTTTAAACATTATTATATCACTTATTTCTTTTATATGATCTAATCATTTCTTAAAAAAAGGTTTAAGCCATCAACTAAAGAAGATGGCTAGCCATTTTTTTTTATGCAAAATAAAAGTTTCATTAAGATCAACTTGTGTGATTATATGAATTACCTATTTGATTTGCCTTTTTTTATTAGCATTTGGACATAAAATTAAATTAATTTTTTGTGCATACTAAGAATTTGTTTGGTTTTGCAAATCTTAAGGTACATGGCTATTTTAAATGAAATGTAAATTAAATAAATTATAATTTTAGTTATAAAATAACTTAATACAATCAATTTTTTATTTGTTTAGTTATAACTCTTTTTAGGGCACGATATCCCGATAATAATGTGAATGGTGGCACATCGAATGAGAATTGTACGGTGGCAAAAGGTCGAGATCGGGTCGGTGTCAGAGTTATTGTTCGAAACAATGCAGGCTATGACACTTTGGGGATGGCATGAATTGAGAGGTTGAGGACAATTGGTTGTGGGATTGGAGATATGGTTGTGTGGGGATGGCAAGGATGTGCGGGGTTCTAAACTATGAAGTGCGAGCTATAAGGTCCCTCCATCGATTCACCCACTTTAATCCAATTCCATATTCATAAAAAATGACCATATTAGGGCATCACAAATTCCATATATAAATACTTTTTATTTGGTTTACTTCAAATCTAACATGGGAAATATAAAATCAAACTAATTTTTTTTTAACTTTTCACCCTTAATATGCCAAAACAACTCCTAAAATAGTTCTTAAGAAAACAAAATAGATGTGCACTTCATATATTTATACGTATAAGTACAAATCATTTTTAATTCCTTCACCATAAGCATTTAATCTTATTTGAAGTTATATATTAAATGCAAAAAGATCTTCTGTTAGGTAAATCAAATCACCCTTCATTAAATGCAAAATATTCTTAAGAAGTCTTCTAACTTGCAATAATTGTGCATATTTTAACATGCCGCCCTTAGTTGGTTAAAATTTTTAGAGAAGAATCTCAAGCTTTTCGTACACATATAATTTGATACAAAATTTATATTTATTTTAAAAAGAACTTATTATAAAAGGTTTCTTCACATAATTTCAACTAAAGGTATATTCTTTGTTGAAGTTTAATAGAAAAGGCTGTCGGCACAAGGAAGCTTGAGAATACGATGTAGTTTTATATAACCTAATCAGTACTATAACAGTTGTTTTCAAATTGGAAACAAGTAGTTTAATCATCAGAAGCATGGAGTCTTTTTATGAGATATACATAGTTTCAACTGTCCTAATCTTACAAATGATTTCAATGTTTTTTTTTTTTGTGTGATTCCTTTTATCTATTTAATGCTTCTTCGTATTGAGAACCGAATAATTATATAGGTCAAATCATCATAAATCATGCTTAATAAGTTGCTAGCATTGAATCGAATCGAGACTCACTTAGAAAGCTACTTGCACATCTACTTGGCACTAGATCACTATACTCAATAATTCGGCTCTAAATATTATTGATGTCGCTCGAATAAGTTCCATCGGACCTCTAGCTTGCTTCAACGTAGGGTGTGTTTGGAATGTTTTTCGACTACTTTATTTTTTTGAAAACAACCAAAAGCAGTTTGAATATCGCCTTTTGACTTCTTTTAGTTTGTGGTAAAAAAAATTATTTTGAGAACCAGAGCTATTAGAGTGTGGTGGCTCTCAAAAAACTGCTTTTGAATTTTTCATAAAGATAAATATTTGTAACACAACAGTTTTTTTAAAATTCTTTTCTCACGGATTTTGTGAGTTTTTAAAATTATAGCTCTTTCCAAGCGGATCCTTAGTTTTGAACTTGGCATACTAAATTGCCAAAACATCTAAATTTATTTAATAGTTTAGAAAGTACTTTCCAAGCATATAATAAATTCATTAGAGGTAACTAAGAGTCTCATCCTTACTGATCAACTTAAAGCTCATCAAGAGTTATTTATGTAACTAGACATTTACAAATTAGCTATAATATATATATTTATTTTAAAAAGAACTTATCATAAAAGGTTTCTTCACATAATTTCAACTAAAGGTATATTCTTTGTTGAAGTTTAATAGAAAAGGTTGTCGGCACAAGGAAGCTTGAGAATACAATATAGTTTTATATACCACCTAAGGAGTACTATAACAGTTGTTTTCAAATTGGAAACAAGTAGTTTAATCATCACAAGCATGGAGTCTTTTTATGAGATATGCAATGTTTCAACTGTCCTAATCTTACAAATGATTTCAATGTTTTTTTTTGTGTTATTGTGATTCCTTTTATTTATTTAATGCTTCTTCGTATTGAGAACCGAATAATTATATAGGTCAAATCATCATAAATCATGCTTAATAAGTTGCTAGCATTGAATCGAATTGAGACACACTTAGAAAGCTACTTGCACATCTACTTGGCACTAGATCAATATACTCAATAATTCGGCTCTAAATATTATTGATGTCGTCGAATAAGTTCCACCGGATTCTCCCAACTAGGGTGTGTTTGGAGCAGCTTTATTCTTTACTTTTTTTGTAAAAGTAAAGCGACTTTATTCTTTTTTTTTGATTTTGAAAGTTTTGTGATAAAAAAAATTATTTTGAGAACCAGAGCTATTAGAGTGTGGTGGCTCTCAGAATACTACTTTTGAATTTTTCAAAAGAAAAATATTTATGTAACAGTTTTTTAAAATTTTCACAGTAACTTTCAAATTATTTATGTCAAACAGATCCTTAGTTTTGAACTTGGCATACTGAATCGCCAAAGCATCTAAATTTATTTAATAGTTTACAAAGTACTTGCCAAGCATATAATAAATTCAGTAGAGATGACTGAAGGAGTCTCATCCTTTAAGTTCAACTTAAAGCTCATCAAGAGTTATTTATGTAATTCGACATTTACAAATATACTATATATATATATATATATATATATATATATATATATATATATATATATATATATATATATATATATATATATATATATATATATATATATATATATAGCAAATACTATTAAACCTTCCTATGTAATTTTCCTTCGGTTACTCATATGTAGCATTTTGTATAACATTGAAGCTCCACCTAAACCTATAAATAGGGGCACGAGGGATGAAAATGACACATGTAGCGGCACAAGGAATGAATATTTCAGATTAAAATAAATTATGTTGAAGATAAAAAGGTAAATATAATTATATTTTGGCTCAAATTTATTTATATTTTTTATTTTTAAATTATTTTAAAAAATACGTTTACTTAAATCACATTATTTTAAAAAACACTCAAAATAATTTTTGAATATTTTAACTATTTTTAAAAATAATTATCACTATAAAAATCATTTTCAATCAAAACATAAATTAAAATAAAAAATATATATAAATATAAAAATGACCACATGACCTTATCAATTTACTTAATATACTATATATAATCTATCAGAGTTGTTAAAATTAAGTCAAAATAATTTATTTTAGAATGAATATCTTTCTTCTATTGTAATTAAGATACAATTATAAGTACAAAAGTAAATTATTACATTTATAAGAAAACTAGAATAAACATAAGATATGTGCCTTTTCTAACATATAAATGACACACCACCTAATTCAAGTGAATAATAATTAATGATGATAGGGAAGGTTACAATTATAATTTTAATAAAAGTTACTTATATATAAAGTTACTTAAATATATTGCAAGAATAAACAACCTAAATGTCCTTTATTGATGAATATTTATTTTGAAGATAATTCCAAATTTTCTATTATAAACTTCTAAAATCTTTGTAAGCTGGTTATATTTCATTATCACTTGAAGTTCTTTTCACCAAGAGGTACATATTTTCTATTTTTTTAATATAATTTAAATTTGTATTATAATATAATTAAAATCTTATTGTAATTCTCTTTTAACACAATAATTTTCTAGCTCATGATAACACATTATTTATTTCATTAGAGTGAAAGATTTACGACTTAATTTTTACTCATAGAAGGCCAAAGTGAACCTTAATAAAATAAACCTTATTATTTAGATGCTTAGTGTATTATTTAAAAAATAAATTAATAAATGTATATATTTATGGTGTCACAATCAATTTTTTGGAAATAATAAAAAAATTTAAGTTTACATTTTGTCACCTTTTTAGAGACCTAAGTGACATTATTATAAAAGAAGGTAATTAGAGGCTGGTTTTTATAAAGATATAAAATTTAAGTATTATACTTGTAGCCCTATATTAAAATATAGGGAGATTTACATACATACCACACAATTCTTATGTATTTAGGTATCTAATACCTAAACTTCAATTTTTTACATATATAACACCCTAATCTTCAATATTACATCAAAAATATCACTTCATTCACTTTTTAAAAGTGAAATACACCTTTTTAAGCATAGAAAATTGTTAATAAATAAATATCTAATTTTAAGTGTTAGATATGTAAATACATAAGAATTGTGTGGTATATATGTAAATCTATATTTCATGCCTTCTTTGAACATTAAAAATAAATTGATTGTTATGAGTTTCTAAGCCTAAACAAATTAATATATCATGACATTGGGATATTCATCCATTTAAATTTATAGGTGACTCATATAACATTTATTTGAAGCTCATATATTTTTTTTTGGCAATTATAAAATAACAGTTTAAAAAAATATAATTGGTGTAACTATGTGATCTTTAGCTAAAAAATTTAAAAATTTTCTACAATAATTGCAGATTAGAAATTTATCATTAGTGTTTCCTAAAATCCAACATAATAGAAATATAGTGTTCTTAAAATTATAAGAGGAAGAAAAATTTTAGGAAAATTTATATACATAGCACATAATTTTTATGCATTTACATATCCAATACCTAAATTTTAATATTTATTAAAATAGTATTTTTCTTATGCATAAAAGATGTATTTCACATCTAAAAAATAATGATGATGCTATTTTTGAATTAATAATGAAGATTTTGATATTGTTTAAGTAAATATGAAAGTTTGAGTATTACAGATGTAAATATATAAGAATTGCGTGCTATGTATATAAATCCCCAAATTTTTAAAAAGGGCCAAAAAAAAACACTTATCATAAAATGTTTCGATTATATTTTGTTTCAGTTTTTTACACTAGTTTTAGATATAATTGAAGAGAATTTTCATAAAATTATAAAACATTTGTGCATCTGGAGAATATGGCATGTACTCAAAATTAATATTAAGATAATTTATATAAACTACTGAATATCTATATAAAGTACTATAAGGTGATTTTTTTTATATAACAAAAAAAATTATTATTTTTCTTGGGACAATTTTGACTGATTTTACTATTTACAAATTATTTTGATGTCCAAAGTTTTTTTTATTTTAAAAAGAAATTTTTATAATTAAATACATAAAATTTATTTTATCAAATCTCCTATTTTTTTTTTTTTTACATATCAATTTTATACATATAATATTTTTTGTATATTTATATGATTTGTTTATTGTTGTTTGAAATTGATTTTATAAAAATTTTATTAGTTGTAAATATATTTTTTGTAGTAAAAATAAAAATAAAAATAAATTGAAAAAATAAGAATATGAAATTGTTTTATATGTAATAGGGATATTTCTTAAAATTTAAAGATATAAATTAAAAGGAAAGAATGTTTAATTAGATTTTGATATGATTAAAAGAAGATTGGGTATTGAGATGATTCTCTTTTGAGAAAACATGATATGTCTTGAAGTTGTTTAAGTGATCATGAGGGTGATTGAGAATGGTTAAGATGATCCTTTGAGAATTAATGTTATGATCTTAAGTGTCATACCGTTGTGTGTACATTGGAGTCAAGAGGGTCTTTAGAAACAAAATAACCTTTGGGTGGCAAAAGAAGCATCATAAGAAGGTTGTGGGTGATTTAGTGAAAACTCTTCTCCTTCTAGAAGTGAAAATGTCACAATCTAAAATGGCATATGAGCTAGTGCATGAGGTCATCAAGTTGATTCGAATCAACATAGTCTTCATTTGGAGATAGAGATGGCAAGACCTAAAAGCTATGGGTGAGGTAGTACAAGAAGGTCCTAGAGGTGACTAAGGGTAATTAAAATAGAGGTATAGATCACATGATCTAATGTCAACGAGTGAGACAACACATGAAGATCATGAAGAGGATTAAAAGTAATCACTATCGTCAACACAACCTAAAAGTGTTGGGTGATGGGTGAAGTAATTCAATAATGTTATTGAGGAGATTAGTTATTATTTTGTTAACTCTTTTTTAAACTCTTTTAGAGATTAAAGATAATTATATACCTCCTCATCTCTCACCATTTTGATGAATCCTTTCATTCTAGCAACCAATAGAAGCTTCTTTGTATAAGAAATGAATAATTATAATTAAATATTTATTATAAAATTAAAGATCTCTCCTCAAACTCTAAATCATATATCACATACTACAATAGAGATTTTTCTATAATACATAAGAAACATCAAACTAATCTTTTATAATAACCCTAATCTTGTGAATTGTAGCAAATATATATAGAACATGGAAATATTAATTTCATCGTAATTTAAATAGAAAAGTACATATGTATCTCCCTTAAGTTGAATGTAGATGTGTGAACCTTCTGAGTTAGATCCACCAAACTGTTACTGCTAACTCTTTAGTAGTGACCACCGTGCATGGTAGGAGGGTATGGTGGAGTGGGTAAGTCAGCTGAGGTCAATGCATATTCTTTTTAGTAGTTGGGGTTTTAATAGTAGGGACATTTTCACTTAAATCTTTAGGATACTTCCATGTGGTTAAGTGAGCATTAGATTTAAGACCAAAATCAAAATAAATAAAACTAAAATTGAAATAAAAATCAAGTGAAATGGAATTCAGAATGCAAACTTAAATTAAAACTAAACTGAAATCAAAATCCTAAGGTTAGACTCGGATTAGGCTAGTGGGCCCCACCTAACATAGTTCAAAATAAGTTAGATAAATTTAAACACTTTTAAATTAAAATATATTTAAAATAAAACTCATTTGAACTAAAATCAAAGATCAATTGACTCCTAACTAGATTAATTGAATTACTTAACCTAAATTGGCCCATTTGGGTCATATCGAACTAAAATTCAAACCAAATCAAATCAATATTAAATCAATTTAAAAGCTTAGAGTTATTATTTAAATTTAATTAAACTCAACTCTAAATTTAATTGGAGTTCAAGTTTGCCAGTTAGACCATTTGACCCGAATTGAACTATATGGGCTCCGTTAAGTCCAAAGTTAATTTAATCAAAATCAAATCAAATTGAACTTTTTTAAAGACTTAAAATCATAATACAAATTCAATAAAAACCAATTCAAGCCCAATTAAGGTCGTAATTAGTATTGGATCATTTGACCCAAGTTGACCTAAATGAACCCTATTAAGTCAAAATCCATTCAAATTAAAATTTGTCCAAATTGAACACACTAATTTACTTAAAATAGTAAATTGAATTTAATCCAACTTTTCCTTGGTCCGATTTAACCTATTTGGCCAATGGATCCAAGTGAATCTAAATTAACTTGATTGAGTCACGATGAGCACAATCAAAATCAAAATCAATTACAACCAAGCACCCCTAGGCACTTCAAACAACTAATCAAGCATGATTGAAGCTCCATAATGACTCAATTCAACTAATTGATTGCCTTTCTCATGATCCATTTGATGTCAGCTTAAGTTAACCTTGGAATAAATCATTATAATGAACTAAAAGTTGAAAATTTTGACATATCAAATATGAGAAAATCTTAGTTTGAATGTGAGAAGAATGAGATAGCAAAGAAAATTTAATTGAACAAATTAAAAAATACAAAAAATAAATATATATACATTTTCTCCATTCCCTTAAATTGGCCACCTTTGGGGAGAAAGTCTTCTCCCTATCATTCCATACTTGGATTGAAATTAACTCCAATCAGTTATCAGTTAACAACCGAGAAATATCCCCAAATTCCCAAGGACAACCACCTCTGAGCTTTATCACCATGGAGAGGTTTGGTCAAATACAAAAACACAACTATAGCCCCTCTCAACCAATTTTGGTTACTTTCCACACCTTAGCACTCAAGCAGTCACACTGAAATTCCTCTCTTTTCCCAACCTCAAAATCACCAAAAAACACTAAACCCCGACGGACCTGCGACGGAGTTGATCTCTAAAGCAATTCACGAGGAGGCAAGACAAAACACTCATCTTGAAGCTTCATCTCTCATATTAAGAAACATTTTTGAATCAATAGAACCACTGAACATTGGCTTCCACGAGGTAAACCTCCTTAAACCATAGCTAAACCTCTAATCTTGATACTTTGTTAAAAGAAATAGCAATTTATTAGGACCCAACTGTAAATATTCCATGCAATTTCATTCTTGATTATTTTGCATTCATCATCGGGCAATATCAAAGCCTAAATCACCAACATCAGGATTGTTTTTACGGACGACTTGCTCGCCATCCATTCTGTTTGATTAGAATAGAGTGTCACAACTTAGCTGTTCAAATAACTCAATTTATCTCTTTTAGGACTATGTGGATAATCTTGACTATTCGATCTTTGATCAAATATTTGAGATGATTTCACATAATCACCTCCATCCATGTAGGCAATCATGAGCCAATTACGTGATGACACACATAAAGTGTGTGCCTCGCGAGTGCTGATGTGATAAAGTGAGAAAAGAGTTTAGGAATTTAAGAATCATCAAAAAATACTTAGAATTTTAAAAATCATAGAAAAATAAAATACTGATTAAAAAATCTAAATAACTTCTTTGTGGATTCAAAATATAGAGAGGGATCTAATGAAATTAAAAGCCCTGAATTTTATTGGATATATTTTTACTAATTTGAATTTTATCAAAAATCAAATTTCTTTAATAAAATATAATATTGATCAAGCTAAAATTTTTAAGGAACAAATCTAACGTTATTCCCTACTAACTATTAAAAATTTCAAGTCATGTTGACCTATGAATTAAGAGTTATTTATTTTTAAACTATCTTAAAGAATTTTGAGTAAATAATTAATGTAAAATTATATAAATTATAAAAATTCATTCGAATGGTTCAAAACATTTTATATTCACTAAAATATATAGAAAATTAATTAGACCCTCTAAATTTAACAATATCACAAAATCATTAATCTATGGTTACTTGACCCTACTTAATTAACCTAATTAAACTAGAATTTAAAAAATTCATAGAAAACAAACCATTATGCTAAAAGAATATAAAGAGCTCCTCTCTAAATTCAGAATTCAAGAAATCAGATGGTTTCAAAAGCTCTAAAATTTACTGGTTATTCTCAGATTAATTTGAGTTTTATTAAAAATAATATTTTTTAATTACTCTCAAAATATATATATATCTAATAGGGGTGAAATTTTTAGAGGACAAACTAGCACAAATATCTATTTATCATAAAAGTTTCAAGCCATTTTGAATTCTAGATTAAAAGTTGTAATTTATAAAACATCTTAGATAAACAATTAATATTAAATTATATAAATTATAAAAATTCACTAAATTAATTTAAAACATCTTTTTTAACACTAGAGACCAAAAAAATTAATTAAACTTGTTGGATCTAATTAACTATCAAAATCATTAATTTAGAGAATTTAAAATTAATTATAATATTAATTAATTAACTTAATTGAAGTAAACCTTTAAATTTATAGAAAACAAATCATTAAGCTAAAAATTTTGAATGACCCATATATAAATTCAATGTTTGGAGAGAAATCCAATAAATTTAAAATATCTAAATTTTACTAAATATTCCTAAAGTAACTTAACTTTGATTAAAACTAATTTTTTTTAAATTACTTTTAAAATACATGATTGATTAACTTGAAATTTTTATGATATGCTCATCACATTATTATCTAATTCTCATAAAAAGTTTTTAAAATATTTAAATTAATTGATTAAAAATTATTGATTTTCAATCATTTTGTAATAATTTAATTTAGTAATTAATTTAAAATATCACATAAATGGCATCAAATGATTGAAAACATCTTCCTTAATTGAGAGCCACCACACTAGAATAATTAGACTTTTTGATTCCAATTGAAACACAAAATTCCTAAATCCAAACTAAATTAATTTAAATTAATTAATTTCATTAAATAAAATTCAATGAAAACTTCAAAAAATCACAATAGATCAACTACTTAACAAAAAATTATGAATAAATCTTCTTTAAATTTAGAATTCATAGGGGAATCTTATAAAAATAAAAATCTTAAACTTTGTTAGTGATTAAAAATTAATGAAAGATTAATGAATTTTAATTATTAAAACTAATTATAAAATATAAGTATAATCATGATGAAACTTCCAAGAAACATTCTTAAGAATATCTTCTACCTCTAATGATTTTCTTGAAAATTTTATATATGGTTATGGTTTATAATTATGGTTTAGATTTAAATAAACATTAAAATTTGATAATCAACCTTCAAATTATAGAATAATTATAAAGTTAATAAATCAAACTTAAATTTCTTTAGAAAATAAAAGAATATTGAATAAAAATTATCAAGCAATCTAAACTCAATTAAAGATGATTATGTACATCATTACACTTATTTAAGTATAATTAGTCTTTAATTAAGTTACTTATCTTAAATGATTAAAGTTTACAAAGATAATCCCATTTAGAATCTAAGGGAGGCTACTAAAATGTTTATCCTATTAGTATTATGATGTTGAGAAGAGTGGACCTTACCTAAAGTGAGGTCTGTTACTTCTTTAAAATTTTAAACCTAATCATAACCCAACTAAATTAAAACCTAAAATTCATCTTGTTTAGAGTCTTAATGATAGTCTCTCATCCTTTAATGAAGTCCCTATTCTTTTAAGACCAAAATGTAAAGAAGAATGGGTCTTATTCCAAGTGGGGCCCACTAATCTCTACACTCTTCTAAATCTTAAATCCAGTTTAAACTAACATAAATTTAAAATTCAAATAAAAATCATTAGTGATAAAACAAATTGAACTTTGAACTTAAATAAAAATTTAAGCTTTTAAAACTTAGTATAGCCTTTTTACACATACTAGACTGCTAAGTTATTGACTCTAGACTTAAGTTAAGATGATGATTTATTTATGGTGTAATAATTTTATTATTTTATAGTGTAATATTTTTGACTGAATGTTAGGATTATTTGCACGTAGATCGAATGTTAATATGCTATTTATTAGATTAACTTTTTTTGTATGGGTGTGCTTAATAAAAGTAAGTAGAATTAAAATCATTTACTTGTAGGTGCTATTTGCTTAAGTCTCTAAGCTTGACATATTAGGTTGGGTGGGCTTGGTACTCACTAGTGCTAAGCTCATTTGTTTAAAATATATTTGCTTGAGTGTATGTTTGTTATGTTAGCCTTTATTTTAAAAACTATTTAGAATTTAAAATATATATTTGTGCTAAAATTATATGAACGACTATGAGGTTTAAGATTAATAGGAATGGATTGTACAACCTGATGGTCCCCTATGAAACATAATAAGGTTCCTAAAGAAGGAGATGTTCCAAATAAGAAGAAAGCCTTGAAAACCCTCATTGATCAAATTCTTAGTTTTAGGCTGGGTTGTATAAGGATAAAACTTAGCTGCTCATTTTTCTCTTTTTTCCAGAGTGCATAGCAGAACTCGGCTCATTAACCTCTCTTTTATATATTT
Organism: Cymbidium sinense; assembly: GCA_021442155.1. NCBI lineage: Eukaryota > Viridiplantae > Streptophyta > Magnoliopsida > Asparagales > Orchidaceae > Cymbidium > Cymbidium sinense. Next base: position 27,998,595 of record CM038232.1, on the reverse strand, counting down.
ATTTGATTTATTTGGTGTGTTTACTTTATTTGTGCACTAAAATAATATGCTTTTTAAATGTTTCTTTCTATAATATTTGTTCTATTGTGAAAGCCTAATTTATGTGATAGGCTCTTAAAATTAAATTAATTTTTCTACTCAACCTGATTAAATAACTCAAACTGTAAACTAATAAATTTATAACATTTATAATTAAAGCTATAAGACTAAATAATAAAAATAATTAGAAACCCTTAGTTATAAAAATTATGATTGCATATTTTTCTTTATTTATTAAATTAGGTCTTTCTCCCAGATATAAGGCATCAATCCTTGAGAATGACCACCATTCCTAGGAGAAGTTTCTTTTCTCTTTTGATTTAGCTCATTACTACTTCTAACTAATCTCATTATAGGCATGATTGCATACTTAAATCTTTAAAAATAAAAGTAAGGGTATAAAAATACATAAAATTTCTAAACTATTGTATTAGTTAAAAGCATAACATTCCATTTATAATCTTAATTTTAGCAAATGAATCTATGCTCTTAGGTTCTTTCCTAATTTAATAATAGCTTAAACAATCTTGTATTTTATAAAATTAGACTCATCATTTTAAAGTATAGAGGTGTTAGTGGATAATTCTATAGTTATAAGTCCAGTATGGATATGTTCATACTCTGGTGGAGGAACCAAATACATTCCAATTTTTTCTAGTTAGATTTGGCTAAGTTTTTAGCTTGTGCTGAAAGCATCTTATTTATAGGATTTTAGGCATCTTATTTCTCTTTTGCTATAAAAACAAGTTCTTACATATTAGGTTTTTTCTACAATATTGTTGAAATATAAACCCTAGTATTCTAATGAAATATTAACTTTAAATAAAATAAATATGACTTTTAAAGCTATAAAGTCTAACTATAAAATACATTAAAGTGCTTACTGGACTTTTCAATGTCAAAGAACTTATTATTTTTTCCACTTGGAATCTAAAAAAAATGTTTCATTTAATCTGTTCCATTTGACTTCAAAATTTAACATAATAGTTATTTTCTTTAATTGAGAATTTCCTTAAGAGATTTTTTCTCTCTTCACATGTAGTTAATTATAAGGACTTGCCCATATAGGGAACTTACAACCCAGTTAAAATAAATCCATCGTTAATTTCATCCATATAAGGTAGAAGAAAAATCTCATATACACAATGACCCATCAACCTTTTGAGTTCTTATTATGTAATTTAATCCATTATAGGATGATATTTTTATTTCTTGATGTGATATATTATTTCTAAATATTTTATCTGATCACCTAAATAAGAACCCCCAAAATTCGTGTGGTGTCCAAATTAAAATTTTCACAGGTTGTAAGTGGACTGGGTGGTAGTAAGCTAGTGTGTCAATGTATGGTGGAGGATGTGGTGAATGTGACAAAAAGAGGATGAAATTTATGGTCATAACTTATGTGAAGAGTATGCTATAAAGGGTTGGGATAAAATGTTATGAGCAGTGGCGGTAGTGGGAAATATTGTAGGTTGTGGACTACTAGAGGTCTTCTTCTGCCTTCTAAACATAGAGGTGATAAACTAACATGATGACTCATCTTAACCTCCTAAAGCTATTTACAAGAGACAAAAAAGATACATCATAATACAATAAAAGACTACTTATAAAAAACATAAAAATATTAATAAGTACCAAAAACTAACATTAGCAATGAACTTAAAAATGTCAAGGATGATTATGTACATCATTACACTTATTTAAGTATGTTGACCTCACTTTTGGAGTGAGCTTTCAACTTCTTCATCCTAGGAATAAGGACTCCTCTAAACACTAAGAGTTCCTTAGTCTTAAGATACTTCTAGTGATTAGGTGAACACTTATCCTAACCCTAGAGACTTAGAAGGGTTAGCCATAGGAATAGGTTATGCCTTGGGGGTATTAGGAAAACTTGCTACCCTAGCTTGAATCAAAACTTCCTTCAGTCAAACTCCAAATTCAAATCAACTTCAAATTCAAATCAATTTCAAATCAAATCAATTTCAACTTAATTGATTCTCTCAAATCTTGAATCAAATCCAAAAAAAAACCTTTCTAAGCCTTTTGATTCCATCTTATGGACTTAGCTCAAATAAAACCTTAAATCAATTCTAACTCAATGGATTTTATCAAATCATGAATCAATTCCAAATCAAATGATTGAAACCCATGATTGAATTCAAATCCAAAAAATCTTTCCTAAGCCATTTTGATTTCATCTTATGGACTTAGCTCAAACCAAATCCAAATCACTCCAAATTCAAAGATTTTCTCATAACCCATTTATATTCTCATTTATATTCATAAATATAAATGAAATGTAAATTCAAGTAACCAAAACTAAATTCAAAATTCAAATCGAATTCAAATCCAAATCCAACATAAATCCAACTTATATCCTTCAAGTCAGATTCTTGAACATAGTGAAATCATTCTCAAATCAATCCAAACCTTTGGATTTTCTCTTCAAACAATCATTCCGTCAGTCACATACCCAAATATAAACATAAACTACAATCACCAGGCCAAAATAAAACTAACCCAAGTCAAACCCATGTTCACCCTTTTAACTTGAAATTGTCAATTGAATCAAAACTCATTTGACTTCAAATCACTTGCAATTGGATTTATATTTCAATCATAAGTCCATATGTGAGTTCATCTAAACTTGAATCAAGCCTTGATCAAGCCAATTGACCCACTTAGGCTCACTTGACCCAATGTGACCTAAAGGATCTTATTGAGCCAAATTTTAATCCAACCCAAATTGGATTAAACTAAGCCCATCTAAGCCTCACATTGTGAGCAACAATCATTCTAGGATGATCAATCACTGAAATTGGGTCAAACCAAGTCAAACCTAACCTTTGACCAAGTCAACACTTAGCCCAAATGAAACACAAACTAGCCAAAATCTATCATAAGTCAAATTGATTGAAACCATTGATCTAAACCAATCCATAATCAATGATTGAACAAGCCATCTGAATAAACCAATAATGGTACCAAGTTGACCCAAGTTAACCTAAAAAATCAAAATAGGTCAAATATTGATCTAAGCCAAAATTGATTGCAACCAATGGGTCAAATTCATTCTAAATCACTTGTTGAACTTGACCAAGCTTCAATTAGACAACCCAGTCAATTGACCATGAACAACGCCTAAAAGGTTAAATCAACTTGAAATCAAACCAAACCAAAATTGATTAAAACCAAAGCTTGTAATACATTTCAAATGATCAACCAAGCCTAAACCAACCCATGACCCAACTGGGTCGAATGGGTCAAATTGGTCAACTTAACCCATTAGACCTAAATGAACCTAAATGAACAAAAACTAAATATAAATCAAATTGAATCAAACCAATAATACCCATAGGCTCCAAATGATCATTTGAACTTGACCTAGCCCATGGTTTGAAATAATTTCACCAATTAGTCATCCTAACCCAAATTGACCCAACTTGACCTAAATAGGTCAATTTGAACCAATTCAAACCAAATGAACTCCAAATCACTTGAAATTTGGCCCAACCCATTTTTGAATCATTTCAAATCTGCCCAAATCAAAACCAAGGCCAAATAACCATTTTACCCCTAGATCAAAGGGTATCCTATGGCCAAATTCACTTGGAATTTAGTCAATTCTTTCTCAAGACCACTTGGCATCCTCTTAGTGGTCCACTTGGACACCAAGGGAGGTGGTGAACATGACCCAATGGGTTTGGGTTAGCCATGACCCAACCCAAGGCCAAACCAGTCCTCTAATGAGCACTTGGATCACACTCACCTAGCACATGGGCACTCCCTCTCCTCACTCCCTGCCTAAAATGAATCATATGTAACTAAATTGATAAATCAATCTCCAATTGATCAAAATGACATTTCAGTCTTCATCAATCCAAGGAGGGGGAGATATACTCCCCCTCATTCCCACTCAAATCACAGACATTGAATTCAATTAAGCTCTAGGAATTGAAAGCAAGCTTCTCCAAGCCTTGGCAAGCATTCTCGAGCTCCCCCCATTTTTCTCCTTCTCGATTTTGTTCAAGTCAAAATAGGAGAGGCCAATCCAAATTCAAACTCACTCAACTCTCCATCAAATCCAAATTACTCTTGTAAGCACTATCAAGGGACCTACTCGAGCTCAATCAAGTTGCTTCCCAAGTCACCAAGCCATGGAAAGGAGGACTTTAATCAAATCTGATTACCATTGAAAGGGAGTTGATCAACCGAGGCACCCAATCAAGGCTTGATACTTTCAACAGGGCTTTATCTCCACAAAATGAAGCTACCTCCTCCGTTGGAAGCACTAGTGATAGCCTCCGGTGAGGTATTGCTCAAAATTGATCCTAAGATAAAAATTGCTTGGTCATTTGTAAAGGGAATTGTAATCCCATTAGATCTTGACTATTAGATACCTTGCTTGTGCTCCTTCGAAGGTGTAGGGTGAGTTTGAACTCCACTCAATGATCGATGAATGACATCCGTCTCTTGCCACTCAGGAGGAGATATATCACACACCGTCCGTTCCGCGTGATTGGAAGGGACGGTTATGATTTAATCACGATATATCTCCCTTTAATTTTCTTTAAACTACGATTAATCCAATCGATCCTGGAAGCGAAAAAGCGATGCGGCATGATGTGACAACTTAAATAACCAATCATCACATGTGAAAAGCCATACATGGCGACGGGATTAAGGGTTAGTAATTAATTCATTTTAATCTTTGAAACTTCCAAAATCTATAACTAATTGTAGAAAAATTCAAAAATTACAAACTTGAGTTCATTTTAAAGATAATTTAAAGGAGAATAATATAAAGATAAGTTTAATTAATTTTGGATAGTGATTTTTACTCAATTTGGGTTTTATTAAAAAATATAATTAGGCTAATTACTCCTTAATTACTTTAGCAATTAATTCCAAACTTCTTAGGGTTAATTGGTGGATGACCCTCCTCCCATGATTTTCTTAGAATTTATTATTTGGATTAATTAGAAAATTGCCTATTTCATCCTTAATCCCTCTCTTAATTTAATTAACCTATTAAATAGTGATAAATCATTAATTAAGTTTGTTAATCATCATGAAATAGTGAATGGACTTAGGGAATGAGATTAAGATATCTTTCCCAAATCTTTTCCCCTAAGTTTATTTCATTTGGATAAAGACTTAATTAATTTGCAAATTGATTAATGATTTAATCACTTCATTAAATGGCTTAATTAACTAAACTCAAAACTGAATTACTCCAAAAATTAATCACTTAATCTTGGGTAGATTCTTAGATGTTCAATAACTTAAGACGCTTCAAAGGAAATTATAATCAAACTATATGTGTAGGATGGTTATGAAAGTACTTAATTAAATTCTTTAGCTTAATTAATTAATAATTGTGAGCCAATTGCATTAGGCTCTTTTATTTCTTAGGTGCATTACTGATTTAAATTTCATGTGATTGCATATCATATGCTGGCTCATAATTACTTGTTTAATTATGTTAAAGTGGTGTAGGTAAGGGGTAATTAATGGATTTAATTCACACCTTAACCTAAATAAAATATAAAATCAACCTAATTGTTCTAAAATTAAACTAAACCAATTCACACATGGGGAAAATGGGTTAGGATCAATAAACTCTTTTCATATTTCTTAAGTCAAATCAAATCCAAAAATAAAAATTCCTTAAAGAATTTTGATTCACTTTAAATGATCTTATTTCATAAGATTGTCTTTAAGAATTAATTAGGGTGAATGAAGTCATGCTTACATCACTTTATTTCTTTCCAAGCATGCTAAATGTTTTGCCATATGAATCATGCATTCATATCTTTTTTAAAAAATCAATTAAATAAAATGTTTCCTTTATGTCAAATTGCATGTGGCTAAAGTTAAGAGTATGAGTGGCTATTATCACTATTAAATCAAAAATTATTTCTAAAACCTATGAATCAAAGATTATGAATGAAGTGATGCTACTTATAGGTACTTATAAGCTTGCATGTGATCATAGCATAAGATGAGTTTGTGTTGTTTTCTTCTCTTCTCTTAACATGGACTTGTATAGGATTTGAAAAGTGTATAGTTCATTTGAAAAGAATATAACACTTGCTAAAATATATTCCTATGCACTCCTATGTTATGACTTAAGAAAGATCCTCACATACACATGTAAATTATACAACCAAATCAAACACAAAAATCTTTTGCATGATTCTTCATCCATTTATTTATTTTTGTACATTTTCATGTATTTAAGAAAAAGTGGTATATTAGTCACGGACATCCGGGTGCTTTAAGTAGCCCCAAGTAGTCTTGTACCTTACAAGTGTAGAAAATAATGCGTTATACTCACTTATGTCTTTTATACATGTGAATGTGCATTATGTTAATGGATAAAGAATCCCTATTTTCTACATAGCAAAATTACGCATTCATGAAATATCCAAAATTTTAAATCACATCTCTTAGCATTCATCATCAAAGTATGTCAAAACTTTGCATTGCATGTATAGGTATGCTTAGGATCATTCATATGCATGGTATACATGGTGGAAAGAAATAAATGGTTGTGTGTCATGTGGTAGTCGTTCACCTTAATTAATCCTAAGATGTCTTTCTTATTGAATTGGTTTATTTAGAGCAAATCTAAACTTAGGATTAATTAAAACATATAATAAAATATTCACTAAAGAAAAATCATTAATGAATCTATCTTAGAAATTACTTAAGGTAGGGATGAAAGAGAAGTTCTCTTCTCCTTTCTTCTCATTACAACATTTAGTAACTAAGGTAGGTTCATTCAAACTAAATTAAATCATCAAATAAAATTGACAAATCAATTAAATCACTTAAAATGAAACCACCCTCTAAGTTGAATCCTTCACACTTAGAAAATTCCAACCTTAAAGCTAGCTAAGACATGCCACACAAGCCTTAAATGGCACACACATTAGGCTAAGTCACCATTTCTAGCTCTATGTTAGGGTGGTGCATGGTTTGATGCCTGATTTTATTTTTGTGATGTAATATTTTTAGACTGGATGTTAGGGTGCATGTACGTAGGCTGGATGATATGAAGATCTTAGTCTAATCATGTCTTCTTCAGGGGATTGTGCTTAAGAAACACTAATAAAAATATAAATACTTTTGTTGTGTAGATTACTTATACCCCTAAGATCCAAACTAGGATAGGTGGACTTGGTGACCTATGTGTGGGGTGCTAAGTCTAAATTATTCATATAATTGCTTGGGTTGTGTGGTATGTTTAGTTAATCTCTATTTTGTAGGTTTAGTTAGATTTATCTTTCCCATTTTGATGTAAATTTTGTAATTAAAATTTGGAATGAATGTTATGGGAAAATTAAGGTGAACATTAGTCATAAGACCATTTCTTATGTACCATGTGAAGCCTTGAAACAAAATCCACAATCAAATCAAAAGAAGAAAGAAATGAAAAATGAAAGAAATGAAGAATGAAGACCCCATAACATGAATTCCTTTTAATTGTAATTATTCATTTATAATTTGAGGTATAAGGGTAGAGCTCATCATTTTTCTTTGGGTTTATGCGGTGGAGCCCGACCACTTTGGCCTCTTATTCTTTTATGCTAATTTTATAAATTGATTGATGTTTTATTTATGATTGCACAATTAGGATGACATGATTTTTCTAGTTTCTTCATTATTTGATGAATGGCCTGGATGCGATTAGGCTCTTAGGAAAAAATAAATTTTCTATCCAATTAATCAACTCAAAATTAAATTAGACAACTCATGACCTCACATAAAGCCTAGGACATAAATCAAGATAATAAAAATTTAGCAACCCTTTAGCTGGATGTTGTATGTCTCACATCATGCATAAAATATATTATTTCACCTTTTCCAGAGAAAATGGCTTGACCTTTGAGAGATATGGTGGAATCACACCTCATTCTTTCTGATTTTGGCCTATAACCAATTTCTCATGCATTAGGCATATAAAATCCCATAGCCTGTGTCAAATAAAAATGTCCAAAAATCAAAATAATACTTAATAAAATTTGCATTAGATTAAGTCATTATTCATGCACTTCATGTTCTAGTCTCTTAGGGAGTGTGTTTAAGTATTTAGTCTCCTTTCTAAATAAACAATAACCTGACTATCTTACAAAGTATAAGACTTGCTTATATGTATTTAAAAATAATAGGAGGAGTTAGTTGAAGGGGTAAGTCCAACAGTCGGGTAGTTTATCCTCTCTTATGGAGGTAAACCATGTACCCATTTTCACCTTAGATTTAAATCGTGCTTTGGCCCTTACCAAAGCTCCCTAGATTTAGGATCTGAGGTTCCTATTTCTCATCATGGGTTACAAGCATAAATCCTACCCTCTTAGGCATTTCCATAATTTTGTATTATAGAATCGTAAGCCCTAGGTTTCTAATAAAAATTTAAGTCAAACATATAATTCTTCTCAAATTTCAAAAATATAAAGCCCAACCATAGGATAGTTTAGGATGCTTACTAGGTTTCCTAGTATCATGAGCATCCCTTACTCATCTCCTTTTGGTTTCGATAATAACTCCCTCATTTTGATCAATCCCACTTGATTTTCTAAAAATAACCAATTTATTGATAGTCATATCTTTAAAATATTTGGAGATAATGATCATTTATCTTAATCGAGAGTATTATTGTGAAAATTATTTCTATCTTCATCTATCTTTGAAAATAAATGAAAATAAAAATATATTTATGCTTAGGTTGGACACCACGTAGATTCACAGATATTCTTATTAAGGTGATCATGTACGACATTGAAGGATGATGTACTATCTCGAGAGATAGAAGTTCTCCTATGGACCTCACAAGAACCCCAAGATGATGGGACTTGAATGTACTGATATTCTTAATTTTAAACTAGGTTTGTTAAGTTCCTATGGAGGCAAGCCCCATAGTTAATTACATCATAAGGAATGAGATTCTTGAATACTCTCAATTAGGCAAATGATCATTATCTCCAAAGATTTCAAAGATAAGACTATCAATCAATTGGTTGTTTTTAGAAGATCAAGTGAGATTGATCAAGAGGAATGAGTTCTTATAAAAACCAAAGAGAGATAAGTAGGGGATGCTCACGATGCTAGGAAACCTAGTGAGCATCCCATATCCTGGTTGCTTTATATTTTTTTAAAAGGAATTATTTATTTAAGTTGAATTTTTATTAGAAACCTGGACTTTACAATACAATATCATAGAAATGCCTAAGAGTTGTATTCATGCTGTTGAAAAACAATTATCTATCCTAAATTTGCTTTATGAGGGCTAAAGCGGCCTAAATCAGGAGAAAATGGGTATATGGTTTACCTAAGAGGATAAACCACCTTGTTAGACTTACAATCTATCAATAACTCTTATGATTTTAAAATATGTAGGAAAGTCTTATGCTTTAGATAACTAGTATTTATTTAAAAAGATCAGTCCTTAAACACACTCCCAGAGACTAGATCATGAAGGGCATGAATAATGACTTAAATCTAATGCAAATTTTGTTAAATTTTTATTTTGATTTTTGGATAATTTATTTGACATAGGCTATGGGATTGATATGCCTAATGCATGAGAAATATAAAGGTGTGTTTCCATCAAGGCTCTCAAAGGTCAAGCTATTTTCTGCAAATGAAGCCCTCCATAAGCAAAGTGAAGCAAGATAATTTTATGCATGATGTGAAATATACAACATCAACTATTGCTAAATCTTTATTATCTTGATTTATGTCCTAGGCTTTAGATGAGTTTGTTTAATTTTAATTTTGAGTTGATTGAAAATTTATTTTTCCTAAATAATTGCATCAAACCATTCAATCAATGAAGAAACTAGAAAATCATGTTATCATGCTAAACAAACATAAAAAAATTTTATAAAATAGCACAAAATAAAGGCATGTGGTGGTTTCCCTTGCAAACAAAAGAAAAAATTATACAAATGAATAATTACAACTTAAAAAAGAATTCATGTTAAGGGGGTCTTCATTCTTCATTTCTTCAGGTTTTGATTTGTTTCTTTCCTTTCTTCCTTTTGGCTTGGTTGGAATATAGTTTCCTCCAAGGCTTCACATGGTGCATAAGACTTGGTCTTATGACCAATGTTCATCTTAATCCCCCATAACATTCATTCTAAATTCTAATTGCAAAATTACATGAAAATAGGAAAAGTAAATCTAACTAAAACCTACAAAATAGAGATTAATAACATACCCAACCAAGTATATTCTTAGACTTAACCAATCATAGTCTACTTTGGATTATGCTTGGGGTATAAGCAACGCATAAAAAATTTTATATTTAACACCCCTTTAAGCACATTCCTCAAGATATGATTAGCTAAGCTTCGACCACCATCTAGTTGTACATACACTAACATCCATAAATATTCATAAAAAAAAATGCATCATACCATACTCTAATAGGTAGAAATTAAAAATAATGTGTGTGTTATTTAAGGCTTGTGTGTCTTAGCTAGGCTTTAATAAGATTTTCTAAGTGTGAAAGGATTCAACTTAGAGGGTGGTTTCATTTTAAGTGATTATTTATTGATTTTATTTGATGATTTGATTTTTTGAATGAACTACACTTAATTACTAAGTATTATAAAGAGAAGAAAAAGAGAATCCTCCTTAAGTAATCTAAGGTGAATTCATTAATGATTTTATTTAATAAATGTTTTATTATGTGTTTTAATTAACTCTAAGTTTAGATTTTAATAAATAAGAAAGGCATAAGATTAAGTAAGGTGAATTACTCATAACACACAACCATTTATTTCTTTCCAACATGTATATCATGCATATGAATGATCCTCAACATAGCTATATATGCAATGCAAATCTTAACACAACTTAATGATGAATGCAAAGAGATGTTGTTTAAGAAAATTTGGATGTTTCATAAAAGCATGATTTTATTAAATAGAAAAGAGGGATTCTTTTATCCATTGATCAAATGCACATTTACATGTATGAAATACATAAGTGAGTATGCCATTATTCTGGGGGGTAAGGTACAAGATTACTTAGGGTTACTTAAAGTTTTGTAACCGATGTCTTAATATACTGTCTTAAATAAATGGATGAAGAATAAATGGATGAATTGTTTGATTTGGTTATGGCATGTGTAAATGTAAAGATCCTTCTTAATTCATAACATGGAAATGCATAGGAATAGATTTAAGCAAGTGTTATATTCTTTTCAAATTAACTATACATTTTGCAAACCATGTTAAAGAAGATGGAAAACAACACCAAATATCTTAAACTTATAATCACATGCAAGCTTATAAGTATTTATAAGTAGCATCACCTCATTTATAATCTTTGATTTATGAGTTTTGAAAATAGTTTTTGATTTTAATATAGCCATTCATATTCTTACTTTAGCCAAAACATGCAATTTGACATAAAGAAAATATTTCATTTAATTTGATTTTTTAAAGACATGAATGCATGATTTCTTGTGGCATATAATATTTAGCATGCTTGGAAAAATAAATAAAGCATGTAACTCATTCATCTAATTAATTCTATAAAATAAGATTATTCAAAGTGAATCAAAATTGCTTAAAGAGACTTTTATTTTTTTGTTTTGAATTTGATTTGAAAAATGGTTTGTGAGAAAGAGTTTGCTGGTCTTAATCCATTTCCCGCATGTGTGAATTAGTTTAGTTTAATTTTAGAACAATTTAGATTAATTTTATCTTTTGTTTAGGTCAAGGTGTAAATTAAATCCATTAATTACCTACCACATAATTAACCTAATTATGAGCCAACATATGATATGGAATTTAAATCAGCAATGCTCTAATAAAGAAAGGGGCCTAATGCAATTGGCTATCATTGATTAATTAAGCTAAAGGGTTTAATTAAGTACTTCAATACATGTGAGTTGGATTATGATTTTTCCTTAACACCCAGGCTTTTGAACACCTAAGGATCTACCCAAGATTAAGATTGATTAAGTTCATATTGATTTTGAAAATTAATTGGATTTAAGTAGATCATTAGTGTATTAATCCTTGTAGGTTTGGATTAAGGAAGAAAGGGGTTTAGGGAATAGCTTAGGAAAAACATTTCAAATCCATTCCATAAACCTCCTCTTCACTTGAACAATGTTTAATTATCTCAATTAAGAGATTAAATTACTATTCATGCTTATTACTTATTATATTAAGAGGCTTAAGGGATTAATTAACTTATCTCATTAATAAATTCCAAGAAAATTAAGAGTCATCCCCAACATCATAAGAAATTTAGAATTAATTAATGGAGTAATTAGTAATTAAGGTTACTAAGTTTTAAATTAAACCCTAATTAAAGAGAATTCACTATCCAAAATCAATTAGAAATAATTTTATTGGATTCTCCTCTGAATTATTATTAAAATGAACTTGAGTTTGCATTTTTTGGATTTTTCTATATTTAGTTATGAATTTATGAAGTTTTTATGATTAATGGGTAATTAAATAACCTAATTAATTAACTAATCCCATCAGCGCCACATTGGCTACTAATGCGGAGCATGCTTTCCATGTGGAATGATGGGATTAGTTATTTAAGTTAACACATCGTCCACCGCGTCAGCTGGCGGTATGATGTGCTTTCCCCTAGGTCGTCTGATCATCGGATGGCCCGGATTAAACCCACAGTTATAAAGGATTAAATCAGCGGATCTAACGTGTTTTAATCAGGGTTGTCTAACCAAAACACACGGGATGGACAACCCATGATTCATCCCTACCTAAGCTTGCGAAAGACGGAGGCTGTCTGTCCTCCATGGCTTGATCCGAGCTCACTTGAGCTCAAATTAGGCTGAGATTCAACCCACACCATCTAGAAGCATAGGGAAGAACATCCAATGGTTGAATTTTAATGGGATTACAATTCCCTTCACAAAGGACCAAACATTTTTCAAATTAAGGTCGGTTTTGAGTCATACCTCACCGGAGGCTATCACCGGCACTTCCAATGGAGGAGGTAGCTACGTCTAGTGGAGATGAACCTTTGTTGAAAGTTCTAAGGTTCAATTTGAAGTGGATCTCCTAATTGGCCAAGGCTCCCTTCAATGGCTTGCGGCTTTGGTCTAGGTCTCCCTTTCCATGGCATGGATGCCTCAGAAATGGTTTGGGTGAGCTCGACTTGTCCCTTGATGGTGCTTGCAAAAGCAAGTGAGGTTTAGTTGAGAATTGAGTGAAGTGTATATTCCTTAGGCCTCCTTTATTTCAACTATGAAGGAAACCGAGAAGGAGAAATGGAATGAGCTTAAGAATGTTTAGGAAACTTGGAGAAGCTTGCCTTTGATCATCTGTGCTCAATCTAATGCAAGGAAGTTGGTTTGAGTGGAAATGAGGGGAAGTATATCTCCCCGTACTTGGATCGGACGGTCGAAGCATGTTCTTCTATTTTTGATCAATTGATTTAATTGAATGGGTTGTTTAAGTTGTTAGGGATCCCATGCACTTCAGTTTTGGCAGAAGAGTAGAATGGAGGAGGTGCATATGTGTTAAATGAGTGTGGAAGGTGATCTAAGTGGAGAATTTTGAATGGAGGGGTTGGTTTGGCTATGGGTTGGGTCATGGTTGACCCAAACCCATTGGGTCATGTGCACCACCCTTTTTGGTGTCAAAATGGTCCACTAGGAGGATGCCAAGTGGCCATGAAAAGGAATTGGCCAAATTCCAAGTGAATTTGGCCATAGGTTACCCTTTGACTTAGGGGTAGAATGGTCATTTAGACTTGATTTTAATTTGGGCATATTTGGAATAATTGAAAAATGGGTTGCGTTGGAGTTCATTTGATATGATTTGACTCAAGTTGACCCATTTAGGTCAAAAAGGGTCAACTTGGATTAAGTTGACCAATTGGTTAAATTGGGTCAAACCATGGGTTAGGTTAAGTTCAAATGATCATTTGTAGCCTATGTGTATCATTGGTTTGGTTCAATTTGATTTATATTTGGTTTTGGTTCATTTGAGTTCACTTAGATCAAATGGGTCAAGTTGATCAATTTGACCCATTAGACCCAATTGGGTTAGGTCATGGGTTGGTTTAGGTTTGGTTGATCATTTGAAATGTATTGCAAGCTTTGATTTCAATCAATTTGGGTTTGGTTTGATTTCAAGTTGATTTAACCTTAGGTCAAGTTGGGTTCATGGTCAATTGGGCTAGGTTAGGTCTAGTTGGCCAATTGAAGCTTTGGTCAAGTTCAACAAGTGATTTAAAATGAATTTGACTCATTGGTTGCAATCAATTTGGCTTTGATCAAGATTTGACCCATTTTGACTTTTTAGGTCAACTTGGGTCAACTTGGATAAAGTGGCCAATTTATAGTTTGGCTCAATTAATGGCTTCATCATGTTCAATCATTGATGATGGAATGATTTAGATTAATGGTTTCAATCAATTTGACCTATGGCAGATTTTGTCTAGTTTGGGTTTCATTTGGGCTAAGTGTTGGGTGGTCAAAGGCTAGGTTTGACTTTGTTTGACCCAATTTGAGTGATTGATCATCCTAGGATGATTGTTGCTCACAATGTGAGGCTTAGATGGGCTTAGTTCAATCCAATTTAGGTTAGATTAGAATTACAAAAGGTACTTTAGGTCACTTTGGGTCAAGTAAGCCTAAGTCAAGTCTTGATCAAGACTTGATTCAAGTTTGGTTGGACTCACATATGGACTTATGATTGAAATATAAATTCATTTGCAAGTGATTTGTAGTCAAATGAGTTTTGATTCATTTGACAATTTCAAGTCAAAAGGGTGAATGTGGGTTTGACTTGGGTTAGTTTGATTTTGGTTTGATGATTTGAAGTTTGTGTTTATATTTGATTTGTGATTGAAGTATTGATTGTTTGGAGAGAAAATCCAAAGGTTTGAATTGATTTGAGAATGATTTGGTTAAGTTCAATAATTTGACTTGAAAGGGTATAGGTTGGATTTAGGTTAGATTTGGGCTTGAGTTTTGAATTTAGTTTTGGTCTTTTGAATTTATATTTCATTTATATGTGTTAATAAATGAGTTATGAAATTCTTTTGAATTTGGAGTGATTTGATTTGTTGATTGAGTTTTAAGGATTTGTCTTGAAAGAGTTTAAGTTGGATTTGGTTAGATTTGGATTTGAGTTTGGATTTAGTTTTGGTTATTTGAATTTATATTTCATTTATATATGTGAATATAAATGAAGATATAAATGGGTTGTGAGAAAATCTTTTGAGTTTGAAGTGATTTGGATTTGATTTGACCTAAGTCCATAAGATGAAATCAAAAGGGCTTAGGAAACATTTTGGATTTGGAATTCAATCATGGGTTTCAATCATTTGGAATTGATTCATGATTTGAATTTGGAATTGTTGAATTGATTTGAATTTGAAGATTTGGATTTGATTTGAGCTAAGTCCATAAGAAGAAATCAAAAGGGCTTAAAAAAGATTTTGGATTTGGAATTCAATCATGGGTTTCAATTATTTGGAATTGATTCATGATTTGGATTTGGAATTGATTTTGAGGTTGATTTGAATTTGAAGTTTATTTGTATTGGAGTTGGATTTGAGTTTGACTTGAAAGGAAGTGATTTGATTCAAGCTAAAGTAGGATTTCCTAATACTCTAAGGCATATTCTTATGGCTAACTCTTCTAAGTCTCTAGAGTTGGGTTGAGTGTTCACTCTAAGTATCAAAGACTAAAAAACTCTTAATGTCTGAGGAGTCCATGCCATGATGGAGAAGTTTAAAGCTCACTCCAAAAGTGAGGTCAACAAGTATTCTTAGGGAATCTCATTCCTTAAGATGTAATTAACTATATGGGCTTGCCTCCATAGGAAACTTAACGAGCCTGATTTAAAATAAACCCTACTTTACTTTTCTATGTAAAGTAGGGGAAAGATATCTGGTACATTCGAAGACCCATTGTCCATAGGAGTCCTTATTGGGTGATTAGGTCCATTGTAGGATGTTGACTTCTCTCGAGATAGTACATCATTCCTCAATGTCACCGATCACCCTAATGAGTACATTTCTAGATCATGTAGTGTCCCAAAGTATACATTTTTCAAATTCCCAAAACTTGAAAAATAAACACCATAGATTTTTTAGGCGACTCCACTAGGGATGATTTCTCTCTCCATCCTTGGCAAATGATCGTTGTCTCCAAGTATCAGTAGTGGATTTGTATTTTATATGAATCCGAGACAATCATTCTTTCCCATTGGCACTTAGCTCATTTCATTCTTAAGCTAAGCTAGCCAACATCTTTTAAGTATTAGGACCTCACTCCATGTAGGTCTTAAAACTCCTGTTGGGTCCCCCAATGGGTGAAAACAAAATTTAATAAAGGATAAGTAAATACCTTTTTTACCATCTCTATGGTAAGGTAAAGTTCATTCTAGAAATAAAGAAAAGCAAATCCTTTATAAAAAATATCACTTTTTAGAAGCACTTTTCCAAAATTCACACAATAAAATATTTGCACAAAACGTTTCACAAAATATACATATCTTAATCTCATGTAATAATCTTCAATATTGTTACATGAAGGAGCTTTTCAAAATAAAATCAAAATCATCTTTCAAAAAGCACATATGAACATCCTCATTCAATATACTCAAATTTATTGAATGAATATTTCATTTCCAAATAAAACCAAAATCATCTTTCAGAAACACATATTTGAAAATGAACATCCTTATTCAATATACCCAAATTTATTGAATGATGATTTGATTTCCAAATAAAATCATGTCATAAAAAATTGAAAGTCCATTCTCAATATATTTCATATATGTTGAAGTTGGAATTTCTTTTTTCAAAGAATAAATTTGAAGATAACCCTCTCCATTCAATACATCCAAATGTGTTGGATGGAGGTTTTATTTTCAAGCAAAATCACATCATTTGAAACTCCACTCAACACATTCCACATGTGTTAAGTTAAAATTTTCTTCTTTTCAAAAAGCAATAATCACACACAAAAATTTATCTTTAAAAAATAAAATATGATTGACTTCCATTTTACATACCCAAATTTGTTAAATGGAAATATACTTTGCAAAAATCATGAGAATCAAAATATATTGGAATTCCATTTGACATACCCAAATTTGTCAAATGAGAGTTTCATTTTTCAAAAAGAAAATTGAAATGATAAATTCAATTCTATTTAACACACCATGCTTGTTAAATAGAAATCCCTTCTTTCAAAAATAACATAAAATCAAAAACAAAAATCAAACACATTTGGATTTTCATTTAGCATACACAAATTTGCTAAGTAAAAACCCAATTTTTAAAATTAAAATCAAACACATTTGGATTTTTATTTAGCATACACAAATTTGAAAGTAAAAATCCCATTTTTGAAATCAAAATCAAACACATTTGGATTTTCATTTAGCATACACAAATTTGCTAAGTAAAATTCCCACTTTTAAAATCAAAAATCAAACACATTTGGATTTTCATTTAGAATACAAAAATTTGCTAAGTAAAGGTCCCATTTTCAAAAATCAAACAAACACATTTGGACTTTATTTAGCATACCCAAATTGTCTAAGTAAAGACCCTCTTTTCAAAATCAAAACAAAAACATTTGGACTTTATTTAACATACACAAATTTGTTAAGTAAAGATTCCATTTCTAAATTCACAAATGATTCACATCATGGGAAAACAAGTAAAAGAACTAAAATTATTTTCAAATAACTCATTTAGCATACCCAAATTTGCCAAATGAGCAATCCCCAAGCCAAATCAATTGACCCTCTATTTTAACATACGCAAATTTGTTAAATAAGGGTCCCCAAGCATAAAAATCAAATTCAAATATGAACCAATGGAAGCATCAAAAATCTCTTCAAAATATTTGGACACATTTTCAACATACACAAATTTATTAAAAATGGATTCTAAACTCTAAAATCTCTTCTCCAATTCATTCAAAACCTCTCTCCTAAATCAATGTGCCCCACTTAACATATTCAAATTTTTGAGTGTGGGTTCAAACTCTAAATCAAATTTCAAAAAGTTAGCAGAATACAAAAGTAGAAAATCTGATTTGAGTTTGTTTTCAAAAATTGTAGAATTTCAACTCAGTTTCAGTCAGCTTTTCCCAAGCTCTATTCAATGCAAATGGATGCTCAGAAGTATGTGTTTACCTTACCCTTTGGGATGGATTTGGCCTTGGATCGGGCCAGCCTCCCACAAACTGACTTTGCCCATCTGATACACTTTGGCCGAGGATATGAGGGGGCTTGGATCACTTATGAGGGGGCAACCCTCACAACTGTCAGCAGGAATATGGTGACTAGGCAGAAGCGAGTCATCCATATTGAGATGCCTTCAGATTTCGAGTTTCCCTCATTGAAGAGGAAGGCAGTGGAAGTTCTTGTAGTAGTTGTAGCTCCAGTGTTCATACATTCAGTTGTTCCTGTCACTACCCCAGCATGGGCTAGTACCCACTCATTGGCTTCTTCCAAAGGGAAGGCTACCCTGGCTTCAGGGATAGTCTCCCGTACCTTTGAGATAGGGTCTAGTTCTCATACTACTCCTCCCAGTATAACTTAGCATCATAATAGATGCCACAAGATCAAGTGGCATCATGTGCGGATAGCCAAGGAGATGGAGGCAGTCTCTCAGGTTGTAGTATAGGAGCCACCCAGGGTAATGTCTCCTCTGATTACATAGAACAAGTTTCATCTTCTTTTTGGATCTGATGGAACGGAAGATGTTAGGAGGATTACAGTGTCACCTCCACCTACAATTCACTACGCTGCTACGAGGTCCTATGCTGGCCTTAGGACAGTTCTGCACCAAGTTGGCAGGGCTTCTGGAAGATCAGAGTCTAAAGCCTAGTTTGATCTATGATCAGTCATTCCTCGTAGCGTAGGCGAGCATATCTGGCAGGAGAGGGCTAGGGAGGCCCGTGTATCAGTCCATGTTACTAGCAGAGGGAGGAGAAGGTATGCCAGACAATCATCTGCCTCCACCCTTGTAAACTTCCCCAATCGGTGCACTACATGTGTCTATCATATTGATAGCATTCTATTGATTGGTACTACCCACTATAGGAAGAGAGCTCCTGCATAGAGCGAGTCAGTGTTTTTTCCATCACACTGCTCCATGCATGCATGCCATCACCAGTGCAGGTCCCATCTTTCGCAGTTCCATCTAAATCCATGAAGGAAGCATCAGGGGAAAAGAAAGCCCCACTAGTGATCCGACTACGACTAAGAGATCTCATTTCATCTACATCGCCAACTGAAGTGAGGCCGAGCTCTCCTGCTTGACCTTCTAGTTTAGTTGTGGTGAAGAGGGAGTGGCGACCTCATAGCATCGTAGTCATGCCATCACCACCACCACCTTAGCAGATCATAGATGTAGCAGTAGTATAGGGAGATGGAGATAGTTCAGTTGCCCCTATGGCTATAAATCCTACTAGGAGCGGCACTCCACCCATGGTAGATAACAGCCATGAGCATGTATCCTCCAGTGAGCATAGCCCTCACAAGATTAGTATTTTGTAGGGAGGTCAAATATCTGTTCATGAACATGATCCACGAACTTAAATTCCAAATATAAATATTTCCAGGGTTTCTCTCGGAATAACAGTCTATATATTAACTCCTCATAACAAATAATTGGATTAACAGATGGAAAGAGGCTTGAGAAGATTTTCTGGCGGTTTTTGGCACTTTAAAATCAAGCTCCCAAATCCTACTTTATGGAGATGCTGAAGATTTTCTACATGTCTTGGATCAACCTAGAGTTCAGGAGGCGAGAGCACTAGCTTATAGGAAGGTAGTGGGCTCCTAAAGAAAAGATATTAAACTCATGGAAAATGAGAGAGGAGCGGCAAGCAGTTCATGGTTCCAAAGATAGGCCCCTACCGGAGGAATTACATCCGATCCTAAGGGTCTTGTACCTCCTTCTTTCAAGAGTTTTGATGGCAACGGGAACCATGCCAACATATAACACACTTCAAGGCCATGGCGTAGAACCGCCAATATATAACACACTTGAGGCCAAACTTTGCAATCTTTGGTGGCATGTTGACCTCATTTTTAGGATGAGCTCTCAACCCCTCCATCTTAGACATAGGACTCCTCTTAGGCTTTAAGAGATCCTTAGCTTTAAGACACATCTAGTGATTAGTGGACACTCAACCTAGCCCTAGAGACTTAGAAGAGTTAGCCATATGAATAGGTTATACATTAGGGGGTTAGGAAAATTTGCCTACCTTATAGCTTGAACCACATTCTTCACTCCCTTCCTTCAAGTCAAACTCCAAATAAAATCAACATCAAACCTAAATCAATTCCATCCTAACTGATTTTCTCCATATTCAAATCAATGCCACATGATTGAAACCCATGATTGAAGTCCATGATTGAAAGTCCAAGTTCAAAATCCTTCATAAGTCCTTAATTCCCTCCTAACGGCTTAGCCTAAATCATCTTCAAATCAATTCAAACTCATAAAATTTTCTCACAACTCATTTATATTCTTATTTATATTCACATATATAAATGAAATATAAATTCAAATCATTCAAATCAAATTCCAAGTTAAAATTCCAAATTTCAAATCTTGCCTAAGTCCTTTGATCTCCCTTCATGGACTTAGCCTAAATCAAATCTAAATCTATTCAAATTCATAAAATTTTCTTATAACTCATTTATATTATCATTTATGTTCACATATATATAAATGAAATATAAATTAAAATCAATTAAACTAAATCTAAAATTCGATTCCAAGTTCAAAATCTTTCCTAAGTCACTTTGATTCTGTCTTAAGGACTTAGCCTAGATCATGTTCAAATCACTTCAAACTCATGAAATTTTCTCATAACCCATTTATATTCACATACATAAATGAAATATAAGTTCAAATAACCAAAACAAACTCCAAAAATCAAACTCAAATTCAATCAAAATCCAACATAAGCCTTTCAAGTCAAATTCTTGAACTTGGCCAAATCAATTTCAAATCAAGCCAAACTCTTGATTTTTCTTCATAATTCAATCAATCCTTTAATCATAAATCCAAATATAAATACAAACTTCAATCACTTAAGCAAAACTTAATTCAAAAATCAAATGCATTTCATGTTCACCCTTTGAACTTGAAATTATCAAATGAATCAAAACCCATTTGACTTCAAGCCACTTGCAAATAAATTTATATTTCCATCATGTTAGTTCAATCAAACTCAAATCAAGCTTTGACAAACCATTTGACCCACTTAGGCTCACTTGACCCAAATTGACCTAAAGTACTATTATGAGCTAAATTCTAATCCTAACCAAATTGGATTGAACTAAGCTCATCTATGCCTCTCATCATGATCAACAATCATCATGAGATGATCAATCACTCAAATCAGGTCAAATCAAGTCAACACTTAGCCAAAATGAAACTCAACATAGCCAAAACCTCCATAGGACAAATTGACTGAAACCAATGATCTAAGTTCATTCAAGATCAATGTTTAAACTTGACCAAGTCAACATTTGAGCCTAACCTAGCCCAAGTCGACCCAACTTGACCTAAAAAGTCAAAATGTGTCAAAACTTGATCTAAGACAAATTAATTGAAACCAATGGCTCAAGTTCATTCTAAAATGATTGTTGAACTTGACCAAAGCCCTAATTGGCCAACTAGACCCAACCTAGCCCAATTGACCATGAACCCAACTTGACCTTCAAATTGAGCCAAATTCAAACTTAACCAAAATTGATTAGAAACAAAGATACCAATCCCTTTCATATGACCAACCAAACCTAAACCTACCCATGACCTAGCTCAAATAGGTCAAATGGATCAAATTGGTCAACTTAACCCATTTGACCTAAATGAAATCAAATGAACCAAATTCAGACCTAAACCAAATTGAATCAAACCGAAGCCACCAAAACATTTCAAATGGTCATATAAACTTGGCTCAACCCTTGGTTTGACCCAATTTGACCATTTGGTCAACTTTACCTAAGTTGACCCATTTTGACTTAAGTGAGTCAACATGATGAGCCAGATCACATCAAACTAACTCCAAATTCAATGAAACTTGGCCAAACCTATTTTCTCATCATACCAAACATGCCCAAACTTAAATCAAGGTCAAATAACCATTTTACCTCTAGGCCATAGGGTAAATGTCGACCAAATCCACTTAGAATTTGGTCAAATCCTCTCCATAACCACTTGGCACCCTGAGGATCAAGTGAACAGGGAGTGTGGTGCACCTAACCCAATGGGTTTGGGTCACCCAACCTATTAATGGCTAAACCAACTGCGATGGCCAATAAGATGGCCAAAGGAGGGAAGGAGGTGGAGCTCAAAGTATCTCATACCATCTCCACTTCCACTTGTCCAATGCTGCTACTACCCCTGGCTTCTTTTCATAGGCTTTCTGTGGCTTTGGCTTTGATGACTAATCTTGAAAATGCAACTGTTTGGCCTCTCCTTGTAAACCAGCAGCCTTATTAATTAACTTCTCAAATGTCTTGTGGTAAAACTTTTGAGCATGAAGGCAACCGGGCCATGAATATGCTTTAGTAGAATTTCAATGGCATATTGTTCACACAACTGTGATTCGCATTTCATACTCAAATTATGCCATGTGAGAATATAATTAACGTGGGACTCACCGGGGTGTTATTGTGCTACAATGATATTGCCTATAGTTACCCTTTGCTGAGCTATAACAAACCTCTTAATAAAGTGTTGCTCCTCAAAGAAAAGTCGAACTTTGGGAGTTCAAAGATACCAATCAAAGGTTATGCCTGCTAAACTACTAATAAAAAGATGGAATAATAGTGTGTCACTGATGTGGTGAAATTTTTATATGTAATTTCTAAAGAAAAAAATATATACTTCCATCTTCACTCTATGCAGGATAAAAATGAAGATAGAAATATACATCCCTTTCTTTTTATGCATTTTTGACACCACATAGATCCACAGATGTTCTTATTGAGGGTGATCGAGTATGATATTGAGAAAAGGTGTACTATCCCAAAAGATAGGAGTCATGACCTTACAATGGACCTAATAACCTCAACAAGGACTCCTAAGGACAATGGGTCTACATGTATACCAAAGATTCTTCCCCTACTTTACATAGAAAGGTAAAGTAGGGTTTATTTTAAATCAAGTTTGTTAAGTTCCCTACAAGGGTAAGCTCCCATAGTTAATTACATCCTAAAGAATGAGATCCCTTAGGAATACTCTCAATTAAGGTAAATGATTACTGTCTCTAAATATTTCAATAGGTAGGACTATCAATCGATTAGTTTATTTTAGAAGATCAAATGAGATTGATCAAAGAGAGGGAATTGTTATTGAAGCCAAAGAAAGATAAATAGGAGATGCTCACAATGCTAGGAAACCTAGAGAGCATCTCAAACTATCCTATGATTGGGCTTTATATTTTTCAAATTGAATTATTCATTTGAGTTGACTTTTTATTAGAAGTTTAGGGCTTATGATTCTATAACACAAGGTTATGGAAATGCCAAAGAGGTGAGGATTTATGCTTATGGCCCATCGAAGGGAGAAAGCAACCTTAGAACCTAAATCTAGGGAGCTTTGGCGAGGGTCAAAAGCATGACCTAAATCTAAGGCAACAATGGGTATTTGGTTTGCCTCCACAAGAGAGGACAAACCACCTGACCGCTTGGACTTACAACCATCTGGGGGTGGCTACCAACTAACTCCTCCTACAATTTTAAATTCATGTAAGCAAGTCATATGCTTTATGCAATATAACTAGGCTATTATTTATTTAGAAAGAGACCAAGTCCTTAAACTCACTTCCTAAAGAGACTAGATCATGTAAGGACATGCTTAAAATGACCTAAATCTAATGCAAATAATATTACATATTATTTTTATTTTTGGACAATCATTTGACTCATGCTTATAGGATTCATGTGCCTAATGCATGAGAAGTAAGATTATTGGTCAAAATCAGTGAGAAGGGAGGAGGTGTGTTTCCACCATGGCTCTCAAAAGTCAAGCCAAGTTTCTTTGGAAAAGGTGGAAACCCTCCAATCAAGAGTGAAAATAATAAACATTTGTGCATAATATTATAAAAAGAAATACTCATCCAACTAAGGGGTTACTAATTCTTTTATCTTGATTTTTAGCTTAAGCTTTAAGTGAGGTTATGAGTTCTTTATTTTAATTTTGAATTGTTAAATTTGGTAGAAAATTTATTTTTCCCTAAGAGCCTAATCCACATCCAGGTCATACATCAAGCAAAGAAGAAACTAGGAAAAGGATGCCATCTTAATGCACAAACTAAACAAATAATCAATCAATTGATAAAGCTAACGCAAAAGAATAAGAGGCCATTTGTGGTCGGGAACCACCACATAAAACCCCAAAAACAAATTGGGTAGCCGAGCTCTACCCTTATACAACCTAGATTACAAATGAATTAAGTACAATTAAGCAAGGAATTCATTATTATGAGGGTCTTCCAGCTTCATTTCTTCATTCTTCTTTTCTTCTTTCTTCTCCTTTTCTTCTTTCTTCTTTAGTTCCTTCTTTTGGATGTGTTGACCTCATTTTTAGGATGAGCTCTCAACCCCTCCATCTCAGACATAAGACTTCTCTTAGACTGATTCCTTAGTCTTAAGATACATCTAGAGATTAGGTGGACACTCAACCTAGAGACTTAGAAGAGTTACACAAGGTCATGCCTGGAAAATTTTCCCACCTTAGCTTGAACCACCTCACCTTCCTTCCTTCAAGTCAAACTCCAAATCAAATCAACATCAAACCTAGATCAATTCTAGCCTAACTAATTTTCTCCAAACTCAAATCAATGCCATATGATTAAAACCCATGATTGAAATTCCAAGTTCAAAATCCTTCCTAAGTCCATAATTCCCACTTCTTAAGGACTTAGCCTAAATCATTTTCAAATCAATTCAAACTCATAAAATTTCTCATAACTCATTTATATTCTCATTTATATTCATATATATAAATAAAATATAAATTCAAATCAATCAAATCAAATTCCAAGTTAAAATTCTAAATTCCAAATCTTTCCTAAGTCCTTTGATCTCCTTCATGGACTTAGCCTAAATCAAATCTAAATCAATAATTCATGAAATTTTCTCATAACTCATTTATATTCTCATTTATATTCACATATATATAAATAAAATATAAATTTAAATCAATCAAACTAGATCTAAAATTTGATTCCAAGTTCAAAATCTTTCCTAAGTCACTTTGATTATCTCTTAAGGAATTAGCCTAGATCATGTTCAAATCACTTCAAACTCATGGAATTTTCTCATAACCCATTTATATTCTCATTTATATTCATATATATAAATGAAATATAAGTTCAAACAACCAAAACTAACTCCAAAAATCAAATCAAATTCAATCAAAATCCAACCTAAGCCTTTCAAGTCAAATTCTTGAACTTAGCCAAATCAATTTATAATCAAGCCAACCTATTGATTTTTCTTCATGATTCAATCAATCCATCAATCATGAATCCAAATATAAATACAAACTTCAATCACTTAACCAAAACTCAATTCAAAAATCAAGCCAAAATGCATTTCATGTTCACCCTTTGAACTTGAAATTGTCAAATGAATCAAAACTCATTTGACTTCAAACCACTTGCAAATGTATTTATATTTCAATCATAAGTCCATATGTGAGTTCAATCAAACTCAAATCAAGCTTTTACCAAGCCATTTGACCCACTTAGGCTTACTTGACCCAAAGTGACCTAAAGTACCCTTATGAGCCAAATTCTAATCTTAACTAACTTGGACTGAACTAAGCCCATCTATGCTCTCTCATCATGATCAACAATCATCATGAGATGATCAATCACTCAAATCAGGCCAAACCAAGTCAAACCTAAAGGTTGACCAAGTCAACACTTAGCCAAAATGAAATCCAACATAGCCAAAATCCACCATAGGCCAAATTGATTGAAACCAATGATCTAAGTTCATTCATGATCAATGTTTGAACATGACCAACTCAACATTTGAGCCTAACCTAGCAATTGTTTTGACCCAAGTTGACCCAACTTGACCTAAAAGTCAAAATGTGTCAAAACTTGATCTAAGCAAATTGAAACCAATGACCAAATGATTGAACTAGCCCCAACTAGCCCAATGACTGAACCCAACTCATTGAGTCAAAACTTAACCAAAATTAATTGGAAACAAAGATACCAATCCCTTTCATATGACCAACCAAACCTAAACCTACCCATTTGACCTAAATAAAATCAAATGAACCAAATTCAAACCTAAACCAAATTGAATCAAACCAAAGCCACCAAAACATTACAAATGATCTTATGAACTTGACCCAACCCAGTTGGTCTCTAGAAGCATCTACTCAATCTCAAGAGCTCAAACTCTCAACAAAGCTTCATCTCAACCAGATGAAGCTTCTCCAAGGGAATCGAGAGCTGGTGATTACCTTCAGTGAGGTAAACCATTTTTTTGAGCTTAATCTAGCCATAATGTGTAGTTTTGTGAAAGAAAGTTTAATCCCATGGGATTTTAGCCATTAGATATGATTTACATTGCATGATGAACGTGTGTGATAAATTTTAATCAATCATCATTTAGAATCATGGACACCTTGCTCACAGAGAATAGCATAGATGAATCTCTAGTTGTCCATCCATGCATTTTGGATGGATGGCTGAGATTAGAATAAGTAGCCTCCTTCTCTCCCTCTAATTGCTTTACTCAAACCACCTAATCCTTGATTGGACTAGGAGAAAGCACCGCCATGATGTGATGTGACAGTATCCAATCCGTCGTGCACTTGGAAAGTGCATGCCACATCGCATGGTAAAGATTAAATAGTTAATTAGGGTGTTTAATTATTCTAATTAATCTTGGAAACTTCTAAAATTCATATCTAAGCCTAAAAAAATTAGAAAAATATGAAATAAGATTTATTTAATAGATAATTGAATATAGAAGATTTTTAAAATTGAATTCTATGGTCTTGAATAATATTTTTAACTGAATTTAGGTTTTATTGGGAATGTTATTATCTTTAATTACTAATTAATCCCTGTGCTTAATTAGTGGGATGACTCTACCTCCCTAATTTTCTTGAGATTTATTGGTGGTTTAATTAGGTGAATTGCTAGTTCATTCCTTAATCACTCTCATAATATAATTAAGCTTAATTAAGGACATAATTGGTGGTTTAACCCTTTGATTGAGTCAATTAAGTTTTTATTGAGTGAGTATGAGGTTCAGGAAATAATTTGGGATACTTTCCCCCAAACCCCCTTTTCTTTCTTAATCCATCCTTAATTAAAAGTTAATTCACTAATTACACCCTTAATTAATTTCATAAAATTTTAAAACTTTTTAGAACTCAATTAATCTATCTGGGTAGATGCTTAAGTGTTCAATAGCCAAAGTATAATTAAGTAAATCAAAACTCAACTCATATGTGTGAGGGGAGTTATGAAATTACTTAAGTTAAAACCCTTTAGTTTAATTAATCATTAATCATGAGCCAAATGCATTAGGCCCTTTTCTTACTAAGTGCATTGCTGATTTAAATTCCTTGTGTCATTTTATGTCATCTCATTGGCTCATAATTATTTGGTTAACTATACTAAGGTGGTATAGGTAAGGGGTAATTAACATGCTTAATTCATATCTTAACCTAAGTAACATAAAAAATCATCTAATCACCTAAAAATTAAACTAAAACAACCAACATAAGTGGGAATGGGTTAGGAATAGCAAACTCACATCACATTTTCCAAATTAAATCAAACTCAAAACAAAATCAAACTTTCTTTAAAAATAATTTAATTTACTTTAAACTTTCTTATTTCATGAGATTATCTTTAGGAATTAATTAGGGTGAATGTGTTTACATGCTTTCATCACATTAGTTCTTTTCTAACATGCTAAATGTGCATGTCATATGAATTTCATGCATTCATTCTTTCCAAAAATCAAAATGAAAGTGAAATATTTTCCTTATGTCAAATTATATGTTTTGGCTAAAGTAAAAAAAATATGAATGGCTATTATCACTATTAAATTCCAAATTATTTTCAAAATATATGAATCAATTACCAAAACTAAAAGTGTGTTACTTATAAAAATATGTTTTTTGTTTGCTTTCTTTCTTTCCTCTTAACATGGATTTGAATAAGATTTATAAAGTGTATAGTTCTTTTAAAAGAACATAACACTTGCTCAAATCTACTCTTATCCCATTCCATGTTATAACCTAAGAAGGATCTTCATATTCACACATATAAATTGCATAAACAAATCAAACAATCAAGTATAACTTTTTGCATCCTTTCTTTTCCATTCATTTCTTTTGTACATATGCTTGTATTTAAGGAAAGTGGTATATTAGTCTGGACAACCCTAGGGTTGTGAGACTTTAAGTAGATAGGTCTGTATCTTACACCCACAACAATGGTTGTACTCACTTATGCCTTTCATACATACATGTGTGCATGTGAAGAATGGATAAGAAAACCTCTTTTCTACTTAATGAAAATCATGCATTAATAAAGTATCCAAATTTTCTCAAGTAAACTACTTAGCATTTATTATAAAGTGTGCTAAAAATTCTTATTTGTATGTATAGATATGCTTAGGATTCATATGCATGTTATACATGTAGAAAGAAAAGTGATGTATATTTTGTGAATTTAGTTCACTTTACTTGATCTTAAAATGTCTTTCTTTTTGAACAGGTTTGTTTACAATTGATCTAAACTTAGGATTAATTAAAAAACACAATAAAACATTTACTAAACAAAACTAAACATAAATTCACTTTAAAAATTAATTAAGGAAGGGAAGGAAAGAGAATTTCTCTTCTCTTTTCCATCGCTTTAAAACTTAGTAATTAATTGAAGGATTCATTTAAACCAAACCAAAATACAAAATAAAATCAACCCAAATCAACTAAACACTTAAATAAAACCACCCATCTAAGTTTAACATCTTCACACTTAGAAATTCTAAACCTTAAAACCATAGCTAAGCATACTATACAAACTTTCTAAAGTACACACATTAGACTAAGTCACACTTCTAGCTTTAGGTTAGAGCGGTGTTGTAATATATAAAAATATAAATACTTTTGTTGTGCAGGTGCTTATACCCCTAAGCATAATCTAATAGGCCAGGTGGACTTGGTTACCCATGTGTGGGGGTGCTAAGTCTAATATACATGCTTAGGATTTGTATGGTTTGTTTACCTAATCTCTATTTTGGAGGTGTTAGTTAGATTTACTATTCTTTTTCATGTTTTTTTTTCAATTAGAATTTTGGAATGATTGTTATGGGGGATTAGGATGAGCATTGGTCATAAGATCTCATCTTATGCACCAAGTGAAGCCTTTGGGGCAACCACCTTCCAACCATCTTGTGGTGAAATTCATTTATATGATATTTCTAAAGGAATAAGATATATACTTCCATCTTCACTCTATGCAGGATAAAATGAGGATGGAAATATACATCTCTTCTCTTTATGCATTTTTGACACCACATAGATCTACAGATGTTCTTATTGAGGGTGATTAGGTACGACATTGAGGAGAGGTATACTACCTCGAAAGATAGAAGTCACCACCCTAGAATGGACCTAATCACCTCAACAAGGACTCCTAAAGACAATGGGTCTGCATGTGTACCAAAAATTCTTCCTCTACTTTACATGGAAAAATAAAGTAGGGTTTATTTTAATTCGGGTTCATTAAGTTCCCTAAACATGCGAGCCCTCATAGTTAATTACATCCTAAGGAATGAGATATGTTAGGAATACTCTCGATTAGGGTAAATGATCATTGTCTCCAAAGATTTTAATAGGTAGGACTATCAATCGATTAGTTTATTTTGGAAGATCAAATGGGATTAATCAAAGAGAGGAGTATCCAAAGGAAGATAAGTAGGAGATGCCAATGATGCTAGGAAACGAAGCAACATCAAACTATCCCATGGTTTACATTTTTTAAAATGATTTAATTTGCTTGAGTTGAATTTTTCAAAAGGCTTATAACACAAGATTAACTTAAGAGGTGAGGATTTATGCCTAAAAGGGGATTAACCTAAATCTAGGGAGCTTGCATACAACATAAAAGAGGACAAACCATGAACACAACCACCTAACCAACTCCTCCTACTTAAATTCATGTGCTTATGTTAATTAGACTATTATTTATTTAGAAAGAGATTTAAGTCTTTAAACTCACCCTAAAGAGACTAGATCATGTAAGGGTTCAAATGACCTAAATCTAATACAAGATTTCATTTTATTTTATTTTTTGGGCAATTATTTTGACTTAGGCCAAGGATCCATGAAAATGAGATCCAAAATCTGAGAGGAGGTGTAATCAAGAAAATAATATGCATTTGGAATGATAAAAGAAGTACTCATCCAGTGCTAATTCCATCTTGATTTTAGCTTCTTAGGTGAGGTTATGAGTTCATTATTTTAGTTTTGAATTATTTTTGGTAGAAATTTATTCCTAAGAGCCTAATCCACATTCAGGCCAAACATAATACAAAGAAGAAATTCTTAATGCATAAGCTAAATAAATCATCAATCAATTTATAAAGCTAATCGTAAAAGAATAAGATTCCATTATGGTTGGGTACCACCATACAAACCCAAAAATAAATTGGGTAGCTGAGCTCTATCCTTATACAACCAGGATTACAAATGAATTACATACAATTAAGCAAGGAACTCATTGTTATGGGGGCCTTCAAGCTTCATTTCTTCATTCTTCTTTTCTTCTTTCTTCTTTGGTTCCTTCTTTTGGATGGTTGAAAGGTGGATACTCCAAAGGCTTAACATGATGCATAAGATGAGATCTTATGACCAATGTTCATCCTAATCCCCATAAATCATTCCAAAATCTACTAAAATTACATAAAAGAAAATTAAATCTAGCTAAAATAGAGATTAGCTAAACAAACCACACAAATCCCATGTATATTAGACTTATCACACACATGGGTGACCAAGTCCACTATTGCATTATGCTATATAAGCATCTGAAAAGTATTCATATTTTATTTATTACAATGCCCTTAAGCACAATCTGAAGATAATGTTAAACTAAGATTGCCCTACCATTCATTCTATGCACATTCATCCTAACATCCGACTAAAAATATATCACAAAATAAAGCAAACATCAAACCATGCACCTAACCTAAAGTTAGAAGTGGTGACTATTTTAATGTGTGTGCTTTAGAGGTTTGGTATGCTTAGCTATGACTTTAAGTTAGAATTTTCTAAGTAGAAGAATGTTCAACTTAGAGGAGGGTTTAAGTGATTTAGTTTGGGTTGATTTTATTTTATGTTTTGATTAGGTTTAAGTGAATCCTACAAATTATAAAGAGAGGGAAAGAGAAAAAAACTTCTCTTTCCTTCCCTAACCTAAGTAATTTCTAAAGTGGATTCATGTTTTTAGTTTTATTTAGTGAATGTTTTATCATATGTTTTAATCAATCCTAAGTTTAGATGAACTCTAAACAAACCTATTCATAAAGAAAGACATTTTAAGATTAAGTAAAATGAACTAACTTCACTAAACATACGTTACTTCATTTCTTTTCCAACATGTATAACATGCATATGAATGAGTCCTAAGCATATCTATACATACAAATGGAAATGTTTAGAACACTTTATGATTCATGCTAAGTCATTCATTTAAAAAAAATTGGTTGTTTATAATGCATGATTTTCATTAAGTAGCAAAGAGATTTCTTATCCAATTTTTACATGCACACATGAATGTAAGAAAGGCATAAGTGAGGATGACGTCATTGGTAACCAGGGGTGTAAGGTACAAGACATACTTAGGGCTACTTAAAGCCTCACAATCCCAGGGTTGTCCAGACTAATATACCACTTTTCTTAAATACAAGCATATGTACAAAAAAATGAAGGCAAAAGAAAGAATGCAAAAGTTTGTGTTGGTTGATTTATTTTTATTTATACAATTTATATGTACAAGTATAGGTATATTTCTTAAGTAATACCATAAGAATGAATAGGATATGGGATTAGGCAAGTGTTAGGTAATTTTTCAAATGAACTATACACTTTACCAAATCCTATTCAAAACTATACTAAAAGAGAGGAGAAGGAAAACCTATACTAAGCACATCCCTATATTTTACTCGCATGCAAACTTATGAGTAAGATATAAGTAACACACTTTTAGTTTTGATAATTGATTCATATATTTTGAAAATAATTTGGATTTAATTAGTGATAATAGCCACTCATATTCTTACTTTAGCCAACACATGCAATTTTACATAAAGGAAACATTTTCATTTTAAATTTGAATTTTGAAAGCATGGATGCATGAAATCACATGGCACACATATTTAGCATGTTAGGAAAGAACTAAAATAATGAAATCATGTAAACGCATTCACCTTAATTAATTTCTAAAGACAACCTTATGAAATAAGAAATCTTAAAGCAAATCAAAGTTTACTTAATGTGATTCTTGTTTTATTTTGAATTTGATTTAATTTTTAAAATGTGAATTTAGTTTGCAATTCCTAACCCATTCCCACATGTGTTTGATATTTTTATTCAATTTTTAGATGATTAGATTCATTTTATATTTTGAGTAGATTAAGGTATGAATTAAGCATGTTAATTATCCCTTACCTACACCACCTTAGCATGGTTAATCAAATAATAATGAGCCAATGAGATGACATAAAACCTCACCAGGAATTTAAATTTTCAATGCACATAGGAAGAAAGGGTTTCTAATGAAATTTGGCTCATGATTAATGATTAATTGAGTTAAAGGGTTTAACTTAAGTAATTTCAAAACACCCCTCACACATATGGGTTGAATTTTGATTTTTTTAATTGAACTTAGGCTCTTGAACACCTAAGCATCTACCCCAGGTAGATTAATTGAGTTTTAGAGAGTTTTAGAATTTTAAAAAATTAATTAAAAGGGTAATTAGTGAATTAACCCTTAATTAAGAGAGGATTAGAAAAGAAAAGTGGGTTTAAGGAATAGCTTAGGGGAAATGCCCCAAAATTATTTTGTAAACCTCCTATTCATTGAAATAGATCTTAATCAACTTCAACAAAGGATTAAACCACTAATAAAACTCTTAATTATTATTAATTACATTAATAGGGTAATTAGGAAATGAATTAGTAATTTCCCTAATTAAGCCACCAATAAATCCCAAGAAAATTAGGGGAGGCAGAAGTCATCCCCTAAAATACACTCAAGAAGTTTGAGAATAATTAGTGGATTAATTTTAGGTTAATTAGTAAATTAAGATTTCTAATTCAAAATTAATTAAAATCAATTTAGAATATTATATATTCAATTATCTTTCTAATGTAGTCTATTTCATATTTTTTTTTATTTTTCTAGGTTGAGATATGAATTTTAGAAGTTCAGGTAATTAATTCAAATTATTTAAACCCTAATTAATTCCTTAATCCTATGGTGTGCCACACATGAGCTAACGTGGCTTCCCTTTACATGCACTTCCCATTGGCCACTTAAACATCCCATCATGATCGCGTGGCGTAGCTTTTCCATCGATCAAAGATCGAACGATTGAGATTAAAGCTGTCATTCATAGGGGATAAAATTAAATATAAACCATGTTTTAATTTCGATCGTCCATCCAAAATGTTTGGATGGATGGTCAGAGATCTTCTCTGTACTTCCCTATGAAAAAAGGGGATCATCCACTTTCAAAGAAAATATTCGAGCTCAATCAAGCTCAGATTGGATTGAAAATCAACCCACACCATCTAAACCTAATTGCAAGCACATCTAATGGTCAAAATTCCATGGGATTAAAATTTCTTTTATAAAGCTCCACACCATAGTTTAATGATCGAAAAATGGCATACCTCATCGGAGGTGATCATTGGCGTTCGATTCCCTTGGAGAAGCTTCGTCTGGTTGAGATGAAGATTTGGTGAAAATATGAGAGGCTGAGGTTGAGTGGATCTTCCTATGGGCACCTCCTCCTTAGCTTGAGCTTGGTTTTGATTGAAATGGATCTCCCCTTACTTCAATAACTTGGAAGAGAGCTTTGGCAAGCTCAATTAGGTTCTTTGATGGAGTGTGCAAAGGGAATTGAGTGGAGTTTGAGTGCAGATGAAGTTTGCAATTCAATAGACCTCCCCTATTTTCAAAGGATAAAAACTGAGAAATGTCAAATTCAATCTCCCTCTAAGAAGATTAGGATCTCTTTCCAATGACTCCTATCACTCTCTAGGCTTCAATAGATTATGACTCTATTGGAATTGAAGTGAATTAGGGGGAGTATATCGCCCCAATCCCAATCGGATGGTTGAAGCTTCACTTGCCATATTGGATCGATTTCCCTAATTTAGAGGGTTGTTTGAGCTATTATATGGCCATGTGATTCATTTTAGGTTAGGGAGTGGATTAGTGAAGTCCCCATGTGCTGCATTTGAGTGATACCTACGTATTGCTACATGGTTTCTTTGGCCTTTGGGTCAAGTTGGGCTAACCCAAACCCATTGGGTTGGGTGCACCACCCTCCCTAGTGTTCACTTGACCTATTAAGAGAGTATCAAGTAGGCATGAAGAGGGTTTGACCAAATTCCAAGTGGAATTGGCCAAAATTTGTTCTATGGCCTAGGGGTAAATTGGTCATTTGGCTGATTTTTGAATTTGGATATGTTGGGTATGTTGAGAAAATAGGTTTGGCCAACTTTCATTAGATTTTGAATTCATTTGATATGGTTTGGCTCATGTTGACCCATTTAGGTCAAAATGGGTCAACTTGTCAAGTTGACCAATTGGTCAAATTGGGTCAAACCAAGGGTTGGGTCAAGTTCATATGACCATTTGAAATGTTTTGGTGCTTTGGTTTGATTCAATTTGGTTTAGGTTTGAATTTGGTTCATATGACTTCATTTAGGTCAAATGGGTCAAGTTGACCAATTTGATCCATTTGACCTATTTGAGCTAGGTCATGGGTAGGTTTAGGTTTGGTTAGTCATATGAAGTGGATTGGTATCTTTGTTTCCAATCAATTTTGGTTAAGTTTGAATTTGGCTCAACATGACCCTTTAGGTCAAGTTGGGTTCAAGGTCAATTGGGCTAGGTTAGGTCTAGTTGGCCAATTGAGGCTTTGGTCAAGTTCAACAAGTGATTTGGAATGAACTTGACCCATTGGTTTCAATCAATTTGGCTTAGATCAAGTTTTGACACATTTTGACTTTTAGGTCAAGTTGGGTCAACTTGGGTCAAGTGGCCAATTGGGCTAGGTTAGGCTCAAATGTTGACTTGGTCAAGTTCAAACATAGGTCATGAATGAACTTAGATCATTGGTTTCAATCAATTTGGCCTATGGTGGATTTTGGCTATGTTGGGTTTCATTTTGGCTAAGTGTTGACTTGGTCAACCCTTAAGTTTGACTTGGTTTGACCTAATTTGAGTGATTGATCATCTCATGATGATTGTTGATCATGATGAGAGGAATAGGTAAGTTTGATTCAATCCAATTTGGTTAGGATTAGAATTTCGCTTATAAGGGTACTTTAGGTCACTTTGGGTCAAGTGACCCTAAATGGGTCAAATGGCTTGGTCAAAGCTTGATTTGAGTTTGATTGAACTCACATATGGACTTATGATTGAAATATAAATCCATTTGCAAGTGGTTTGAAGTCAAATGGGTTTTGATTCATTTGATAATTTCAAGTTCAAATGGAGAACATGAAATGGATTTTGGCTTGATTTTTTGAATTGAGTTTTGGTTAAGTGATTGAAGTTTGTATTTATATTTGGATTCATGATTGAATTGATTGAATCATGAAAGAAAATCAAGAGTTTGGCTTGATTTAAAATTGATTTGGCTAAGTTCAATATTTTGACTTGAAAGGCTTAGGTTGGATTTTGAATGAGTTTGAATTTTATTTTTGGAAGTGGTTTTGATTGTTTGAATTTATATTTCATTTATATATGTGAATATAAATGAGAATATATATGGGTTATGAGAAAATTTCAAGGATTTGAAGTGACTTGATCATGATCTAGGTTTGTTGACCTCAATTTTAGAATGAGCTCTCAACCTCCATCTTTAGGACTTTTTTGACTTTAAGAGTTTCTTGGTCTTAAGACACATTTATGATTAGGTGGGCACTCAACCTATACAGAGACATAGAAGAGTTAACCATAGGAATAGGTCATGCCTTAGGGGTGTTAGAAAATTTGCCTACCCTTAGCTTGAACCATTCCTCACTTTCCTTCTTTCAAGTCAAACTCCAAATCAATTATATTTGATTTTCTCCAAACTCAAATCAATTCCATGATTGAAATCCATGATTGAAATCTATGATTGAAACCCATGATCAAAATCATGAAATTCCTAAGTCTAATTTTCTAAGTCCTTAATCTTTAAGTACTTAGCAAAATCTTAATCTAAATCATTCAAATCTTTGAGATTTTCTCATAATTTAATTATATTTCTATTTATATTCACATATATAAATGAAATATAAATTCAAAATCAACCAAGCTAAACTCAAAATTCCAAATCAATTCATGAAATTTTCCTTAAGACCCTTTAATTTTTCATTAATGGACTTACCCAAAATCTTGATCAAACCATTTCAAAGTCATGGGATTTTCTCAAAACTCATTTATATTCTCATTTATATTCATATATATAAATGAAATATAAATATAAATCAATTAAATCAAACCCTCCAATTAAATTCTCAATCGAAATATTTCCTAAGTCCCTTAATTTTTTATTAAAGGACTTATCCAAAATCATGATCAAATCAATTCAAAGTCATGGGATTTTCTCATAATTCATTTATATTCTCATTTATATTCATATATATAAATGAAATATAAATACAATTCAACCATACCAAATTCAAAAATTCAAACTCCAAAATCCTTCTTAATGGACTTAGCCCAAATCATGATTAAACCACTTCAAATCCTTGAAATTTTCTCATGATCATTTTATATTCTCATTTATATTCACATATATATAAATGAAATATAAATTCAAACAATCAAAACCAATTCCAAAAAATCAAACTCAAATCACTCAAAATCAATCTAAACCTTTCAAGTCAAAATCTTGAACTTAGCCAAATCAATTTCAAATCAAGCCAACTCTTGATTTTCTCTTGGATCCAATCAACCCTATAATCATGAGCTCATATATAAATCCAAACTTCAATCAAACAATCAAAACCTAGTTCAAAAATCAAAGCCAAATCCTTCATATTCTTCCTTTGAATATGAAATTGTCAAATGGATCAAAATCCATTTGACTTCAAACCACTTGTAAATGGATTTATATTTCAATCATAAGTCCATATACAAGATCAATCAACTCAAATCAAGCTTTGACCAAGCCATTTGACCCACTTAGTCACTTGACCCAAAGTGACCTAAAGTACCCTTATGAGCCAAATTTGATCCTAACCAAATTGGATTGAACCAAACTCATCTATCCTCTCATCATGATCAAAAAATCATCATGGGATGATCAATCAATCAAATTGGGTCAAACCAAGTCAAACCTAATGGGTTGACCAAGTCAACACTTAGTAAAATGAAACCTAACATAGCCAAATTCCACCATAGGCCAAATTGATTGAAACCATTGATCTAAGTTCACTCATGACCTATGTTTGAACTTGACCAAGCCAACATTTGAGCTAACCTAGCCCATTGGCCATTGACCCAAGTTGACCCATTTTGACCTAAAGTCAAAATGTGTCAAAACTTGATCTAAGCCAAATTGATTGAAACCAATGGGTCAAGTCCATTCCAAATCACTTTGTGGAACTTGACCAAAGCCTCAATTGGCCAACTAGACCTAACTAGCAATTGACCTTTATGTCATAAAGGGGTCATGTTGAGCCAAATTTGAACTAACAAATGATTGGAAACAAAGATACCAATCCACCCATATGACTAACCTAACCTAAACCTACCCATGACCTACTCAAATCAAATAGGGTCAACTTGACCCAATTGACCTAAATGAAGTCATATGAGCCAAATTAAAAACTATACTAAATTGAATCAAACCAAAGCCACCAAAATATTTCAAATGGTCATATGAACTTGACCCAACCATTGGTTTGACCCAAGTTG
Source organism: Cymbidium sinense (assembly GCA_021442155.1). Classification (NCBI taxonomy): domain Eukaryota; kingdom Viridiplantae; phylum Streptophyta; class Magnoliopsida; order Asparagales; family Orchidaceae; genus Cymbidium; species Cymbidium sinense. The sequence goes on along the minus strand of CM038232.1, from coordinate 27,960,356 downwards.
ACTCATTTTGACCTAAATGGGTCAACATGAGCCAAACCCTATCAAATGAATTCCAAATCTCATGAACATTGGCCAAACCTAGTTTCTCCACATGCTGAACATATCCAAAGTGAAAGATTAGCAAAATGACCATTCTACCCCTAGGCCATAGAACAAATTTTGGCTTAATCCATGGGTAATTTGAGCATACCCTCATCATATCCCCTTGAGGCTTTCCTAAAAGCTCAAGGGACCTAATGAGGAGTGGTGCACCCAACCCAATGGGTTTGAGTTAGCTCAATTTTCCCCTAGACCAAACCCAACCCCATGGGTCAAAACTCCAAATTCAAACTCCCTCTCCCACTCAAATTCAAGCACATGGGAGGTTGGCAATCCACTCATTTGCTCAAACCGACCATGTGCACACTCCTAGCTGATCAAACAACCCTCCCATTGTGATCAATTGGATCAAAATGGCAAAATGGCTTGGGCCATCGATCCTTCAATGGGGAGATATACTCCCCCTAAATGAATTCAAATCCATCATTCCTCAATTCAACTAAGCCCTAGAGAGTGTTTAGAGCCATCATATTGCATTCCTAAGCTTCCTAGGAGGGAATTGAAATCAAGATTTCTCAATTTTCTTCCTTAGAAAATAGGGGAGCTCCTCTCATATTCAAAATTCCTCTTCACTCAATTTCACTTTAATTGCTTTTGCATACTTCATTAGGGAGCTAAGTCGAGTGCACCCAAGCTTCCATTGGAGTTCCCACAACAAGGAGGAGTTGAATTGAATCAAAGCCGCAAAGGGGAGCAAGGGGAGTTGGTCCACAGAGCAATTAACATAACCTCAAGAGCACATTTCTCCAACACAGCTTTATCTCAACCACACTAAGGAACCGTGATCACCTAAGAAAATTTTCACCATGAATCACAAATTGGATGTGTCTTTTCTCTATGGTGCATTAAGTTTGGTTTGAATCCATCAATCGAAGTTGATCTCCCCTAGATCATGTATGGTCTCTATTGATCAAGGGGGGAAGAACTTGAGAGATCTCAGCCGTCCATCCACGTGTTTTGGATGGACGGCCAAGATAATTCCCACATTTAGATTTCTTTATATCCTTTTTAAAATCATGGGGAGATCTCTAGCCGTCCGATCTTTGATCGAACAATAGAGATCAAATCGCGTCCACTGCTAGTCGCCTTTATGGATTTAACATTTAATTGAATCCCATAATGATGCATGTAAAGCATTGACCACCATGTCGCCGCGTGAGCAAGGATTAGTTAGGGAATTAATAAAAATGCTTAATCAGGATCTTCTAAAATTTATAACTCTCTCTACAAAATTCAAAAAAATATGAAAAAAAATCTTATGGAAAGATAATTGAACCAAGAATAATTTAAAATTAATTTCAATGGGTTTTAAATTATGATTTTCTCTGATTTTGGGTTATATTGGAAACTTTATTTTACTAATTACCTTTTAATTAAACCTCTGATTGATCCCAAACATCTTAAGTATGATTTAGGGGATGAGTTCTACCTCACATAATTTTCTTGGGATTTATTGAAGGCTTGATTAGAAGAATTGCATATGGATTTCTTAATTACCCTCCTTATGTAATTAAGGATAATTAGGGTGTGATTAGTGGTTTTAATCCATGATTAGGGTTGATTAAGGTCAGATCCAATAGATAGAAGATTTTGGAAATAATTTTGGGGCATTTCCCCTAAGCTATTCCCTAAACCCCATTTTTTCTCTCCTTAATCTTCTCATAATTAAGGGTTAATTCATTAATTATCCCCTTAATTAATTTCTAAAAATTCTAAAAACTTCCATAACTTAATTAATCTACTTTGGGTAGATGCTTAGGTATTTTAATAGTTCAAGTTAAGGAAATCAAAACCCAATTCATATGTATGAAAGGGTGTTTTGAAATTACTTAAGCTAAACCCCTTAGCTTAATTAACCTTTAATTATGAGCCAAATTGCATTAGGTCTTTTCTTATTAGGTACATTGCAAATATAAATTACATGTGTATTTTTATGACATCTCATTGGCTCATAATTATTTGGTTAATTATTCTAAGGTGGTGTAGGTAAGGGTTAATTAAGTTACTTAATTCATACCTTAACCTAATTAACACATAAAATGGATCTAATTATCTAAAAATTAAAAAAAATATCAAACACATGTGGAATGGGTTAGAATAGCAAACTCATCTCACCTTTTCAAAATTAAATCAAACTCAAACTAAACAAAAATCATGAATGAATACACATTGATTTATTTTAAACTTTCTTATTCTATAAGAATGTCTTTAGGATTTAATTAAAGTGAGTTTGTTTACATGCTTTCATTGTTTTATTCTTCCCAACATGTTAAATTTGTATGTCATATGGTTTCATGCATTCATATTTTCAAATTCAAGTTTAAAAAGAAATTATTTACTTTATGTCAAATATTGCATGTGTTGACTAAAATAAAAATATGAATGGCTATTATTACTACTAAATCCAAATTATTTTCAAAACACATAAATCAAATATCAAATCTGAAAGTATGCTATTTATATTTTAATTATGAGTTTGCATGTGAAAGATTATAAAGGTATGCTTAGTAGGTTTCTCTTCTTTATGTTAGCATAGTTTTGAATAGAGTTGGTGTAAGATGGTTCATTTGAAAAGAACCTAACACTTCCCTTAATTCACCCTATTCATCCCTATGCTATCACCTAAGAAGGGTACCTATACTTTCATACATAAATTGCATAAATAAAAATGAATCCATTAATACAACTTTTTCCTTTTTATTTCATTTCTTTTATACATGTTTGTATTTAAGGAAAGTGGTATATTAGTCTGGACAACCGAGCAAGTTTTAAGTAGCCCAAGTAGGTCTTGTTACACTTGTTAACAATGGGTTTTACTCACTTATGCCTTTCTTTACTTTCATGTGTATGTGAAAATTTGGATAAGGAAATCTTTCTACTTAAGAAAATCATGCATATTCAACTTCTAAATTTTCTTAAATTTACTTAGCATGCATCATAAAGTGTGTTAAATACTCTCATTTGTATGTATAGATAGGGTCCATCCATATGCATGTTATATATGTTGGGAAAGAAATGAAGTAATGTGTGTTATGTGAATTTTGATTCATTTTATTTAATCTTAAAATGCCTTTCTTTTTGAATAGGTTTATTTAGAGTTTATCTAAACTTAGGATTAATTAAAATATTTAATCAAAACATTCACCTAAATAAAACCAAAATGTGAATCTACTTTAGAAATTACTTATGTTAGGGAAGGAAAGAGAGAAGCTCTCTTCTCTTTCCTCTTCATAACTTAGTAATTAATTAGGAGGATTGAACTAAATCAAAACATGAAATAAAATCAACCCAAAATAATTAAACAACTTAAATTAAACCCTCCTAAGTTGAATATGTTCTTCACACTTAAGAATCTAAACCTAAAGTCATATAAGCATACCACACAAACCTTCAAAGCACACATTAGCCTAAGTCACCACTTCTATCTTTAGGTTAGATATGGTTGATGTTTATTTTATTTTGTGATATATATTTTAGACCGATGTATGCTCATAGAATGAATGGTAGGACATTCTTAGTCTAACTATTTTTTTCTATAGGGGATTGTGCTTAAGGGCACTATCATAAATAAAAATATAAATGCTTTGCTAGTGCTTTATACCTAAGCATAATAATAGTGTGGACTTAGTAACCCATGTGTGGGGTAATAAGTCCAATATATATGCTTGGGATTTATGTGATTTTTTTTAGCTAACCTTTGTTTTGCAGGTGTTAGTTAGATTTCCACTTTTCCTTTACTTGTAAATTTGTGCAATTAGGATTTTGGAATGATTATTATGGGGATTAAGATGAGCATTGGTCATAAGATCTTATCTTATGTACCATGTGAAGCCTTGGAGCATCTACCTTCCAACCATCCAAAAGAAGGAACCAAAGAAGAAAGAAGAAAAGAAGATAGAAGAGATAAATCTTGAAGACCCCCATAATAATGAATTCCTTGCTTAATTGTAATTTAATTCATTTATAATATGGATTATATAAGGGTAGAGCTTGACTACCCACATTTCATATTTTTAGATTTGTGCGGTGGTGCCCAACCACAATGGCCTTTTATTCTTTTTGCGATTAGCTTTATAAATTGGTTGATGATTTGTTTATCTTTTTCATTAAGTGGCATTCTTTTTCTAGTTTCTTCCTTGCTTTATGTGTGGACTGGATGAGGATTAGGCTCTTTAGGGAAAAAAATATCTTTTACCCAACTTAACAACTCAAAATTAAAATTAAACAACTCATAACCTCACCTAAAGATTAGGTTTAAAATTAAGATAAAAGAATTAATAACCTCTTAGCTGGATGAGCATTTCTTTTGTAATATCATACACAAACGCATCTTATTTCAGTCTTGATTCGAGGGCATCCACCTTTGCCAGAGAAACTTGACTTGACCTTTGAGAGCCATGGTGGAAACTCACCTCCTATCTTCTCGCTAATTTTTGCCAATAACCTTTTTTCTCATGTATTAGTCATATGAATCGCATTAGCCTGAGTCAAAATAATAGTACAAAAAGGAAAATAAAATGAAACTTGAATTACATTAGATTTAGGTCATTTGAAGCATGCCTCTTTACATGATCTAGTCTTTTTAGGGGGTGAGTTTAAGGACTTAGTCTCTTTCTAAATAAATAATAGCCTAGTTATCTTGCATAAGCATAATGACTTGCCTACATGTATTTAAAATTGTTGGAGGAGTTAGTTGGGGGCCACCCCTAGGCAGTTGTAAGTCCAAGCTGTTGAGTGGTTTGTCCTCTCTTATGGAGGCAAACCAATTACCCATTTTCACCTTAGATTTAGGTTGTGCTTTTGACCCTAGCCAAAGCTCCCTAGATTTAGGTTCTTAGGTTGCTTCTCCCCTTTGTGGGCCATAAGCATAATTCCTCACCTCTTAATCATTTCCTTAATCTTGTGTTAAGAAATCATTAAGTCTTAAATTTCTAATGAAAAATTCAACTTAAATAAACTAAATCAATTTCAAAAATGTAAAGCCCAACTATAGGATAGTTTGAGATTGCTCGCTAGGTTTCCTAGCATCGTGGGCATCTCCTACTTATCTTCTTTTTGGCTTTGATAATAACTCCCTCTCTTTGATCAATCACATTTGATCTTCAAACATAAACTAATTGATTGATAGTCCTTCCTATTGAAATCTTCAAAGACAATGATCATTTACCTTAATCAAGAGTTTTTCTAAAGGATCTCATCCCTTAGGATGTAATTAACTATGGGAGCTTGCCCCTATAGGGAACTTAATGAACTCGATTTAAAATAAACCCAGCTTTACATTTTTATGTAAAGTAAAGAATCTCATATGCACTACATCATCCTGAGTCTTTATTGAGGTGATTAGTCCATTAAAGGTAGTGACTTCTATCTCTCGAGACAGTACACTATATTCTTGATGACGTACTCGATCATCTGAATAAGTACATCTACGAATCTCTGTGGCACCCTAAAAATATGAATTTGCTTAAGCCACCTCATGTTGACTTTGCTTAAGAAGATGTGAGTCAAGTTAGAAAGACTACCATAATAACAAGGTGCTATTTTGATGGTCAAGTTAAAGAAAGCATACCACATCCTCCACAAGTGACCACTGTGACATACTAATGAGGTGGCATGTAGACTCGACTTAAAAGCAAAATAAATGAGTGAGTGCCAAGGGCTTGCCCCACCTTCATTTCGAGACAAAGATTTATGTTTATTGTTGTGCATGTGTTAAAAGAAATAGGACACCTCTAGGGGACTCTTGCACCTACCTTAAACACACTAGGGCTTTGGATGAATGGTGCCATGGATGACAAAAGGGATTCCCACTAAGAAAGGATGTCGCTTGGGTTCTCTCACACCTATCTTAAATATGCTAATCAAAATAGGATGCCTCTCAGGTTCTCTTACACCTATTCTAATAGCTTCGGAAGATTGTGTTTATGATGTGAAAGAGGGATAGGATGCCACTGGGAACTCTTACCCAAAACATATTAATGGATTCACAAGACAAGCAAACAACACTTCAAACAGAAGACAAGATTTAATGAATGGAATCAGATTTTTATTCTTTTTATTAATGATTATTTCCAAACATGATTTATTTCATGGGTAATATTTTTTTAGATAGAGCCCAATAATTGTATCAATGTCCCTTTACAATCAAGTCGATAAGATCCTCCTTGGTAGACCTTCTCATGACATAAGGGCATTCCCAAGTGGGTTCAAACTTGCCTCCCATCTTTCAACGAGCAACAATTGGTCTCCTTTGGACTAACACAAATTCTCCTACTCGAAAAGACCTAAAGCGAACTAGCTTGTTGTGAGCTTGAATCATTTTGGCCTTGTACAACTCGAGGTTCTGGCATGCCCATAGGTGACTCTCCTCCAAACCTTGAGCTCTTCTAACCGAACTTTGCATTATGCTCTTAGTGATCTTGCTACCAATGCTATCTTTAGTGACAAGAGTTGAACTTCTAAAGGTAGAATGGAACCCATACACCAAAGGAAAATGGTAAGTTGAGTTTGCATGTGGTGGTAGACCAAGGCTTCAACCAACTACTCATGCCACTATCATTTTTTATCCAAGAGTCTTCAAGAGATGAGAGTTTTATTGAAAGCTTCCTAAGCCATTTGCTAGATGGTGGAGTATCTCCAATCTATACCATCTTGCAAGTTGATCTTGGTGCTTTGAATGTAGTACCATTATCAAATATAATTCATCGAGGCACTCAACATATGATATGGTTCTTAAAAAACTACATGTGAGAACCTCTAAGGGATGGTTTCTACCACTTAAAAAAAGTAGTCGATGGTAAGATGAACCGATGCCTCTTGGAAGAAGAGGATCGACCAACCACAATGGTACCCAACACTGAATGGCCAAAGGCCAATGTCTGGTGTAAAATGTTGGGTTGGTGGAGGAAAACATGTATGACCGATGGCATCTCCTAACTACATCCATGCGTAGAATCATCGTAATATCCTAGTCTCAATCTTCATCTTCATCTTCGACATTGATGTGCTTAGATTGACCTGCATGTACCCGATAAATGCCACATGCTTCATTTATCTAAATAAACCGATTTGGTCAAAAGATTGTTGAGTGGTGCCATCAACAAGAGCATAAGAGAGCTCTGTTTCACTGGGTTTGTGACTTTTCTTGAGGTAGTTTGTTAGTGCCAAATAGTCTATGAATAATTCTAATCCAAGACCTTGTCCATTTTGGCAATGGCAACCTCCCTTCATGAGAAAGTCTCAATGAGTTCAAAGATCATCAAGGGATAGGACTGTCATTTTGGATCCATATTAAGATGGACTCATCTTTCACATGCTATTCTTTGGAAAGTTTGTCCAAAGCATCTAACGCGTTCTCTACGAGGAACCTTGTAGATGGTGACTGAATTTAGGCCAACACTTCATGGTATACTCATGGTAATGACGAAGCTTGTTAGAGAACCTTGTAGGACCCGATAATGGTTGAATTAACCCAGAATCCCAAAGATGTTGATGCTCTGACATCGATAGTGATGGAAATCCAACAATCAAAGCCTCATACTCAGCTTTATTGTTGGTACAGGGGTTGGAAAGATAGTATGAGAAAATTTTCATCACATCACGATCTGGAGTTAAGAGGATTATTTCTACCTCTGTCTTTCCTGGAAGAGTAGATCATGGTGCTACCCCTTTATGAAAAGAAACTGCACCATCAAAATACATCTCCCATTGGTTGTTCCTCCCTAAGTTCATGATTTGTTCATCGTGAGATTGTCACTAAGCGAAGAATCCAGGAAGTGGTGATGCTAAGAAATCCGCCAAGTTTGTCCTTACCATGGAACATGATATCAAACCATGAGAGAATCATGAACTAGATGCCAAACCAGATAGTATTAGCTCCGCGAGATATTGTAGTGGATTCGGAGATCAAGTTCACTAGAAAGCACATAAATGTCCATTTTGAGGCAAAGATCAAAGCTAAGCAATGTTTCAAGAGGTGGATAGTTTGCTTCTGATTAAGATGATGGTTGAGGTAGAAAGCATTCTCCTTCATCATTGACTAATGAGAGAGTCATCTTATGCAAATGCGTAGAGAATGAGTGGCTGCTAGATCGCTATAGAGTTCACCAAATCCGCCATCTTCAAAGGTATGCCGAAACTTATCATCCCACTTGAACTTGGCATCCTTTTTGATAAGTGCTAAGAATGGTTTGCATCTCCCCGATAGGTTGTAGATAAAGCATCTTAGATATGCCAACCATTGAATGGATCTCTCTTAAGCTTAATTATTGAATGGATCCTCTTCAAATGCATGCCTCTTTGATTTGGAGATCATCTGGATCTTCTAAGGTTTCTAAACACATATTCTCATAAGAGTTTGGGTTGTGAGAAAAGAACCTATCAGACTCTGAATAATTGGTAACAACCAAAGTCATCATCATGGACCCACCATAACCAATCGCTTGATCTGCTTCCTGCCTATATTATTCCATAGCTTTTCGAAGTACTCTGACCTATTCCTGGATCATGTATGAGGAACAAAACCTTTCTGTATAAGATTATGAGCACAAGGTGAGTAAAAGTTAAATGGCAATTCCATTAATTCCTTAAATGTATCATCCTCAAGTTCTACGTCAACTTCAGGACTTGAGGATGATGATCCCAAAAAGAATCTCTTCGGCTTCATATCACTGGAAGACTTAGGGACTTCCTTAACTACTAAACCCTCAACTTTTTGAGATGAAAATAAGATTAGAGCCAAGGTTCCCAGCTGCTGCCTAATAGTCTCACATAAACCTGATTCAAATACTTTGCTTTATCTGGAGGCCTGATCTTTGTCTCTGTCTGGATCTAAAGTCACCTCTAATGGAACTTGCTAAGAGGGGTTGGCTGGTATACTAATCACATTAGACTCAGCCTTTGAACTAGATTCCAAGTCTATATGGATAGTAGGAGTACTCCTATGAACTGGAACATGACCTCTGGTATGGCCAACCCGGGGTCTTCCACCTCTGAATGTCTATCTGCCTCGTGGAGGTTGAGTTATCCCATACATATATGATGGAATGAACTGTGGATGGAATGTAATATGTGAATCTATTTCTTTTTGAATTCCCCTTTCTTGTTCACTTAGATTTTCATTTTTCTTTTCTTTTTCTTTTGCCTTTTCTTTTTCTTTTTCTTCATTTTCTCTTTCTTTTGAATTTGACTTTTGTCCAAGTTTATGAGAAATGATGTTTTGAGGAAGATAGTAGGTCACATCCTCATAAATCTTAACTTCTCTAATTGAAAATGGCTTTTCATCTCCATTGACATGATATTCAATCCCATCTTTTCTGAACTTGATGCACTGATGGAGGGAGGATGGAATTATCTTATTCTGATGTATCCAAGGCCTATCGAGCAAAGCAGTGAATGAAGTATTTGAATCAATGATGTAAAACTTTGCTTCAGTCTTCCATTCACCTATCTCCAAAGGTAACACTATAGAACCTAAAGCCCGCTCACCTTGTTCATTGAATCCTCTCAATATCATTCGATCTCCTTGGAGTGTAGAGATGTTCATCCTCAAATAGGCAATGGTCTTTAGACTCATAATGTTCACTGATGCACCTGGATCAATGAGAACTCTGGCAAGTTTAATACCCATGTCAACTGTGATGTGTGAGGGGACTTGTGCTCCAAGTCCCCTAGAAGGTCTTCATCCAGAAAGTGATCCCTGAGCTTCTTTGTGTAATATTCACCTAGTGGTCACTGAGCTAAGCATATCTCGATCAAGGAGAGCCTTAATTCCTTCATCTCTTTGGATAAGACAAGGTCATATATGCTTAGCTTAGATGGCAACTTTCCAATGAGAGAGGACATTAGTCCACCTTGGGCTGATCCTCCACAAGCATATCCAAGGGTGGAGCATCCCATGGAGGGGCTTCATCCTTTGTACTAATGACTTATTTCCCTCTATCTTGAGGTGTCGCCTAGGTAGAACCTTGCCACCATGGAGGTTGACTTTGGATCTCTATGTGCGGTAATGGAAGGTTCTACCTCACATCACCACCCTATATGGGACCCTCAAAATTGAATGATTCAAGTCTATCTCAAGAGGTGAACACGTATTTAGTAGAAAATCCAATGAATTAAAAAAGGAAGATCAAAATTATTATATTATTTGACTTGAAGAGTTATCATTAAGAATAGAATAGACAACCCATCAAAATTGACAGATGTAATTCAAGCTAGCTTTATTCTTCAATTTCTTAGATTTGATAGGTGGTACAGTAAAATCAAGTAAAATAAAAGTGGGTAAGGGATTTGATGCCCTTATCCGATACAAGAGTTCTAAGAAGAAGAAGAACTAGCTGAGAAAGTCAATGTAGCTAACAAGTAGACCGAGGCGACTGATGGTTGTACATGGCTATCTGCCACATGCTCGCCGCTCCCCCTTTCCCCTAGTTGCACTCAACTTGCAAACCTTCCTTGATGTTGGAGGTTTGAACCCAAGGAAAGTTTCTTGATCTTCGATCTTTTAGAGGTTTTGATAAAGAAATATCAACCTTCTTTGGTTTAGAAGGATCATATCCCCAAGGATTACCCTAATGGAACTGGATGGTTGTTCCACAAGGTATTCCTTTGGGATAACTGACCTTGAAGCTATGTTCAAGCCCTTAAATGTGAAGCAATCCAAAACATGGCCTAGATATGGTGGTAGGGTGAAAAGTTAGGATCATGACTTTTGCCCACTTCTCCGATCTCCTAGGCTGGTAGCTAAAATCGCTTCTTTAAGAGATTCTTAAAGATCTTCCGATTACCTCCTCTTAAATGAATAAGGTTTGTTGCTTATCTAAAAGAGTAGGTGGACCATAGCTACGTGTATGTGTGCCACTTGGGGTGGTATGGTGAGGAGGCGTAGCCATGGAGGCTGTGGAGGCCGATAGGGCTACGTGGTGGTAAAGGAGGTGGAAGAAAGGTCATGAGGTCGTGGTCTCGACCGATCTCTACTTTTCTTCTTATCACCATTGTCACTATTTTCAACTTCTTTCATATCTTTGGCTTTGAACCGGTCTTGAAATGAAAACTATTTGGCCTCTCCTTAGACTAGCCCTTGTTGATTAGCTTCTCAAATATTTTGATAGTGAAGCCTTAAGCATGAATGGGATATTCTTCTTTAAAAGAATCTCAATGGCATGTCGCCATAGTATTTACATTTCATACTTAGGTTATGCCATCGAGAATATAGTCAACAAGGGACTCACCTGGTGTTGTGCCACAATGAGATCACCACATAGAACCCCTTTGTTGAGCTCCAAGAAACTCTTGATAAAGAGTTGCTCCAACTCAAGAATATCTTTACTTGAAGGGAAGTTCAACATACCAATCAAAAGCTATCCCCGCTAATACTAGCAAAGTGTCATACCACCAGATTGCAATAACGGCCTCAAATGTTTCCACGCCATCAAAGCTCTTGAAGGAAGGTGGCAAGAAACCTTGGGATATTGAATTGCATCAAATTCCTTGGGTAGGGTCTACCCTTTGAACATGATCCTCCCGCTTGAGCCAATGCTTCCTTCACTTGCGCCAACCATGGATCTGATATCTTTCTCCTATATGGATTTCCACTACCTTCCTATATATGCTAGTGCTACCTTGCTTAATGGGAGGTAAGGTCTTAACTGGGTCCAAGACATGCACTAACTCGAATTAATATGTAGTAGGATGAACTCTTTATTTCAATCAAATTCTAACAAGTCCTCAAATTATCTTGTCATTATCCCATCATCATCTTTTGCTTTAACGATATCGAGGTGTGTTGATTGTTGTGTCTTCCTCTCAACCTCACCTTCCATGGCTCCTTATTCGAGGAGGGATCCCCTAGTATCACCATGCAATCGAGTCTCCCAACAAATCATCTTCATTGGGATCAAAGCTGATCTTCTCCTCATTTGACCAATATACCACGAATCTCCTTCTTCTACAAGATAATGTGCTATCTCGAGATTGATCAATCTAAATAAGAATAAATGATTTTGGCTATGGTGATCCATCATGTACCGAGAGGCATCACCTCCTACTACTAGAGTCAATCTTATGGGGATTGTACTCAGAAGAGACACACCCTAATCACTAACTCTAAATGGGTGACACTCTAGGTTCTACTATCATGGTGCATTGCTATCATGCTTCCTCTATACCGCTACCATCTCATGTCCTTGAACTGGTGTTGGTGAAGGGATGACCACTATGCTTGGGTCACATTCTCCGCACCACCACGTAAGGTCGAAAGGTGGAGAGCTCGGCCTCACCATAGGTGTAGATGGAATAGGATCCTCGTAGCGGATCACCAATGGTACTCTTCTCCCATATATGGCCTTCATGGCCGATGGAAAATGGAGATGATGTGAACAGTGATGATGGGGTGGGAGTGGTGTGGTGAGACACCACACTTTATGAATAGGACTCTCGTGATGATGGTCCCAAAGTATCTATCTGTATGGACGCAGCCGAACTAAAATCAAATGTGTGGTGAGGTGATTAAACCAACCTCACCTCCCTCTAGTGATATGAATAGATATGGGCCTCCCTCCCATCAGATGTTTCCCCATGCGAGGGATGATAGATCTCAAATCAAATTGAGCTCCAACTCAACTTTGTAAGCTCCACCAACCTAGAATGAGGAGGTGCATAACCTCTCCCTGTAACTAGGGTTGGTGCTAAACCATTGGTGGAGGTGAAGTACATCCTCCCAGCATCCTCTCGACTAGAGAGGATGAAATGGTTCATTGTAACCAGAAGGTGATCAGGTACCTCCTCAACCGAATGCAGCGGCCTCCATATCCCAGCAATCAGTATGATACCGCTTGATCATGTGATTTTATTTCTCCTCTATGTCTAGGTAGGATGAGTAGATTAAGAACTAGACCAACCTCAAAAGAGGGCATCTCGGATCGAGGAGCTTACCCTGAGGGTGCTAAGAGTGGGTGCTAGCCCTACTAGGGGCAGAGAAACCACTGTGGGATGCACTATCACCGCTAAAGTGGGACTCCACTCTTTCCTCTTTAAGAGGAAGATATCGAACCAAGGTAAATCAATGATGATCGCTTACCACCACCGCAATCCTCGACAATTATGAGGGGAGTGCCCTCAGTGATCTTTACCTCAAACCTCTACAAAATGGATAAGGTGGGCATGATCAGCTCAAGGGAGATTAGCCAGATCCAAGGCTAAGTCCATGTCATGTGGGAAAGTGAACATAAACTTTTATGAGCATGACATTTCTAATCAACTACAAAAACTAAAAAAATTGAACTGTAGTTGTAGCTGTGACTGATGCTAAAAATCTGCAATATAGGAAATGAGCTTGGATCAAATTTCTTTTTTTTTTATTTCTAAATTTGAATTTAATATTTGAACCCACATCCAACATCTTAGAAGTGTTAAGTGGGGTTCAAATGGATTTAGAGAAGATTTAGAAATTTGATTGGAAAGAGGAATTTTGAATATGAATCCAACTTCAACAAATTTGGGTATGTTGAAAAATGGATTCAAATATTTTTAGAAAGATGCTTCCATAGGTTCATGTTTGTTTGAATTTAGATTTTGATTTGAGGACCCTTTTCTTTAACAAATTTGGGTATGTTAAAGTAAGGGTTAATTAGTTTGGTTTTTGATTTGGTATTTTGGAATTTTCTCACTCAGCAAATTTGGGTATGCTAAGTGAAGTGTTTGAAAATAATTATTTCTTTTTGTGAATTATTGTTGATTTTGAAAATTGGAATTATCACTTGGAAAATTTAGGTATGCTAAGTGAAGAACCCAAGTGTATTTTTGAATGATTTTTGAAAATAGGATTCTTAGCAAATTTGAGTATGCTAAGAAAATCCTAAAGTGTTTCATTTTGATATTTGATTTTGTTTTAAATTAGGTAGATCCTTAGTAAAATTATGCTAAGGAAATCCTAATGTGTTTCCTTTTGGTTTTGATTTATTTTTGATTGAAAGTGGAGACTTTACTTTAACAAATATGGTATGCTAAAGATGAAGTTCCACTTAATTTTGTGAAATGAAAATTTCACTTAGCAAATTTGAGTATGCTAAATGAAATTCCAAAAGATGTTTTAAAATTTTATGTTTTGGTTTTGTTTTGAAAATGGAAACTTCTCTTTAGCAAATTTGGTATGCTAAAGAGTGAAGTTCAAAAATTACTTTTTGGAAATTTTTGTGAAGTGGAAATTTCATTTAGCAAATTTGAGTATGCTAAATTGAATTCCAAAGGTGTTTCAAAATTTTTGGTTTTGAATTTGAAGACTTCACTTAACAAATTTGAGTATGCTAAATGAAGTTCCAAATGTGTTTTAAAATTTTTGGTTTTAAATTTGGAGACTTTGCTTAGCAAATTTGAGTGTACTAAATGAAGTTCAAAATGTGATTGAACATTTTTGGTTTTGAATTTGGAGACTTCACTTAGCAAATTTAAGTGTGCTAAATGAAGTTCCAAATGTGTTTTGAAAATTTTGTTTTGATTTGGAGACTTCATTTAACAAATTTGAGTATGTAAATGAAGTTCAAATGTGTTTTAAATTTTAAAAATATGATCTAAGTTTTGATTTTTTTTTTTTTTTGAAAAGAAGACTCCATTTAACAAATTTGGGTATGTAGGACAAGTAAATTTTTTAAAATGTGAAAATTTTATTTTCTGTGTGATTATTTCTTTTTGAAAGAGGGAATTCCAACTTAATCATATATGGGAAATGTTCAAGTGGGATTTCCAAATAATGTTATTTTTATTTGGGAATGAAATCTTCATTCAATAAACTTGGGTATATTGAATGAAGATGTTCATATGTGCTTTTGGAAAAGATTATTAGTTTTGGTTGAAAATGAAACTTCCATTCAATAGGTGTGGGTACATTAAATGGAAAGGTTCATGTGTGCTTTTTGAAAGTTTTATTTTTAATTTTGATTTTGACACTTGGTAAAAAGATAATTGTTCATTTTATTTTTAAAAATGAAATCTTCATCAAAATGTATTGAAAAGAAGATGTTCATTTATGCTTTTCAAAAATATTGTTAATTTTATTTTTAAAGATTCCAACATGTAATAATTATGAGAATTGTTAGATGAGGGTGATTTAAGAAAATTTTGTGGAAAATATTTTTATTATGTGCATTTTTGAAAGAGTGCTTTTTGAAAAGCAAGATTTTATAAACAATTTATTTTATCTTTATTATTTTAGAATGAACCTTTCCTTATAAAATGATAAGGAGGGAAGTCTTTAAATATTTTCTTTTATTTAGATCTTTTATTTTTTTACCCATTGAGAACTAATAGGTTTTAAGACCAATATGGGGTGAGGTCCTAAAACCTAAAGATGTTAGCTAGCTTAACTTAAGAATGAAATAAGCTAAGTGCCAACAGAACAAAAGATAGTCTTGGATTCATACTAAAGTACAAACTCACTATCACTGCTTGAAGGCAATGATCATTTACCAAAGATGGAGAGAGGAACCATCCCCAGCGGAGTCGCCAGAAAAATCTATGGTGAAATTATTTCATATGAGATTTCTAAAGGAATAAGATATATACTTCCATCTTCACACTATGCGGGATAAAATGAGGATGGAAATATACATCTCTTCTCTTTATGTAATTTTTGACACCATGTAGATCCGTAGATGTTCTTATTGAGGGTATCGAGTATGACATTGAGGAGAGGTGTACTATCTCAAAAGATAGAAGTCACCACCCTACAATGGACTTAATCACCTCAACAAGGACTCCTAAGGACAATGGTCGATGTATACTAAAGATTCTTCCCCTACTTATATGGAAAAGTAAAGTAGTTTATTTTAAAGTTCGTTAAGTTCCTAAGGCAAGCCCCATAGTTAATTACATCCTAAGAAATGAGATCTCTAGGAATACTTGATTAAGGTAAAATGATCATCTCCAAAGATTTGGTAGGACTATCAATCGATCAATTTATTTTGGAAGATCAAATGGATTGATCAAAGAGAGAGTTATTATCAAGTCAAAGGAAGATGATGATACCCATGATGCTAGGAAACTAGCGACATCTCAAACTATCCTATTGGGCTTTATATTTTGAAAATTTAATTTGAGTTGAATTTTTCATTATAAATTTAGCTTATGATTCCATAACACAAGATTATGGAAATACCTAAGAGGTGAGGATTTATGCTTATGGCCCAAAGGGAGAAGCAACCTGAACCTAAATCTAGGGAGCTTTGGGAAGCACAACCTAAATCTAAGGCAAAAAATGGGTATTTGGTTTACCTCCAAAGAGGGCAAAACCACCCGACGCTTGGACTTACAACCACCTTGGGGTGGTCGCCAACTAACTCCTCCTACAATTTTAAATTCATGTAGCAAGTCATATTTTATGCAAGATAGCTAGGATGTTATTTATTTAGAAAGAGACTAAGTCCTTAAACTCACTCCTAAAGAGACTAGATCATGTAAGGGCATGCTTCAAATGACCTAAATCTAATTTACATATTTTATTTTTGGACAATTATTTTGACTCAGCTTATAGGATTCATATGCCTAATGCATGAGAAAAAGATTATTGGCCAAAATTAGCAGAAAGGAGGAGGTGTGTTTCCACCATGGCTCTCAAAGGTCAAGCCACCAAAGATGGAAGCCATCCAATCAAGAGTGAAAATAATATGCATTTATGCATGATGTTATAAAAGAAGTACTCATCCACCTAATGGGTTGCAAATTCTTTTATCTTGATTTTTAGCCTAAGCTTTAGGTGAGGTTATGAGTTCTTTATTTTTAATTTTGAATTATTAAATTTGGTAGAAGATTTATTTTCTAAGAGCCTAATCCACATCACTATCAAAAAAAGAAAGAAGAAAAGGATGCCATCTTAATGCACAAGCTAAACAAATTATCAATCAATTTATAAAGCTAATCACAAAAAAGAGCCATTGTATCACCAGATAAACAAAATAAATTGGGTAAAGCTCTACCCTTATACAACCAAATTACAAATGAATTATATGCAATTAAACAAGGAATTCATTGCTATGGGGGTCTTCAAGCTTCATTTCATTCTTCTTTCTTCTTCTTTCTTCTTCTTCTTCTTTCTTTCTTCTTGGTTCCTTCTTTTGATGGTTGGAAGGTGGATGCTCCAAAGGTTTCACATGGTGCATAAGATGAGATCTTATGACCAATGCTCATCCTAATCCCCATAACAAACATTCCAAAATAATTAAAATACATGAAAAGGAAAAAGTAAATCTAACTAACATAAAATAGAGATTAGCTAAACAAACCACACAAATCCCAAGCATGTATATTGGACTTATCATCTCACACATTGGTGGCCAAGTCCACTTGGCCTGTTAATTACCCCTTACCTACACCACTTTAGCATAGCTAATCAAATAATTATGAGCCAATGAGATTGCATAAAACTTCATAAGGAATTTAAATTTGCAATGCACCAAGGAATGTCTAATGTAATGGCTCATGATTAATGATTATTAAGCTGGGGTTTAACTTATAATTTCAAAATATCACACATATGAGTTGAATTTTGTTTTCTTTAATGAACTTAGGCTCTTAAACAGAAGAGCATCTACCCCATGTAGATTAATTGAGTTTGAGAGTTTTAATTTTAAGAAATTAATTAAGAGGATTAAGAAAAGAAAATGGGGTTTTAAGGAATAGTAAATGTGAAAATTATTCCCTAAACCTTCATTCAACATAAACAGCATCTTAATCAACTTCAACAAAGGATTAAACCACAAATTAAATCATTAATTACATAAAGGTACTAATTAGGAAATGAATTAGCAATCTTCCAAATTAAGCCACCAATAAATCCCAAGAAAATTAGGGGAGGCAAAAATCATCCCCTAAAATACACTCAAGAAGTTTGGGAATAATCAATGAATTAATTAAAGGGCAATTAGCAAATTAAGATTTCAATAAAACTAAATTGAGAAAGAACTATTCAAAATTAATCAAAATTAATTTTAGAATATTCTATGTTCAATTATCTTTAATGCAATTTATTTCATAATTTTTTATTTTTTAAGGTTGAGATATGAATTTTAGAAGCTTAGGTAATTAATTGGAATTATTTAAACCCTAATTAATTCCTTAATTCTATGGTGTGCCACATAGAACTATACACATCCCATTGGCCAAATTAAATGTATAATAAGAGGTGTTAGGTACCATCTATAAGGATTTAGAAAAAGCTACCATTATAATAAATAAATTAAATATTAATCATAATTTGTCATCCATCTAAAATGCAATGGATTTATAGGATATATTCTTTATGAAAAATGGGGACCGCCCACTTTCAAAGAAAGATTCACTCATCGAAATATTGATTGAAAATCAACCCACATCATCTAAACATGAAGCAAAACAAAAAATTCCATATTAAAATTTCTTTTAAAGCTCCACACCACATTGAATTTAATGGTAAAATAAGAAATTAAATATCTTATTTTAAAGAAGCTTTTGTATTGATGAATTTTGGTGAAAGTTTGAGAGGTGAGGTTGAGTGGACCTTCCTCACCTCCTATATGTTGGTTATTGAAATGTTTGTTAAAATTGGAAGAGATTAAGTTCAATATTTTTGATGGATGCAAAAAATATTTGAGTGTAGAGGAATTTTCAATTCAATGGACCTCCCCTATTTTCAATGGATGAAAATCGAGAAATGCCAAATTCAATCTCCCTATAGGAAGCTTAGAATCTCTTGCCAATGACTCATATCACTCTCTAGGCTTCAATTGATAATGATTATGTTGGAATTGAAGTGAATTAGGGGGAGTATATCTCCCCCAATGGCAATCGGATGGTCGAAGCTTCACTTACCATTTTTGATCAATTATCCTAATTTAGAGGGTTTTTTGAGCTGTTAGATGTGCCATGTGATTCATTTTAGGTCAGGGAATGGATTAGGGAAGTCCCCATGTGCTCTATTTGAGTGGAGGCATGATTCCCATGTGCCCATTTCCATGCACATTATCAGTTTGGCCTTTGGATCAAGTTAGGTTGACCCAAACCCATTGGGTTGGGCGCACCACCCTCCCTAATGTTCACTTGACCTATTAAGAGAGTATCAAGTAGGTATGAAGAGGGTTTGACCAAATTCCAAGTGGAATTGGCCAAAATTTGTTCTATGTCCTAGGGGTAAAATAGTCATTTGGATGATTTTTGAATTTGGATATGTTGGGTATGTTGAGAAAATAGGTTTGGCCAAGTTTCATTGGATTTGGAGTTCATTTGTATGGTTTGGCTCATGTTGACCCATTTAGGTCAAAATGGGTCAACTTGGGTCAAGTTGACCAATTGGTCAAATTGGGTCAAACCAAGGGTTGGGTCAAGTTCATATGGTCATTTGAAATGTTTTGGAGACTTTGTTTTGACACAATTTGGTTTAGGTTTGAATTAGGTTCATATGACTTCATTTAGGTCAAATGGGTCAAGTTGACTTATTTGACCCATTTGACCTACTTGAGCTAGGTCATGGGTAGTTTTAGGTTTCGTTAGTCATATGAAGTGGATTGGTATCTTTGTTTCCAATCAATTTTGGTTAAGTTTGAATTTGGCTCAACATGATCCTTTAGGTCAAGTTGGGTTCAAAGTCAATTGAGCTAGGTTAAGTCTAGTTGGCCAATTGAGGCTTTGGTCAAGTTCAACAAGTGATTTGGAATGAACTTGACCCATTGGTTTCAATCAATTTGGCTTAGATCAAGTTTTGACATATTTTGACCGTTTAGGTCAGGTTGGATCAACCTAGGTCAAGAGGCCAATTGGGCTAGGTTAGGCTCAAATGTTGACTTGGTCAAGTTCAAACATAGGTCATGAATGAACTTAGATCATTGGTTTCAATCAATTTGGCCTATGGTGGATTGTGGCTATGTTGGGTTTCATTTTGGCTATGTGTTGACTTGGTCAACCCTTAGGTTTGACTTGGTTTGACCCAATTTGAGTGATTGATCATCTCATGATGATTGTTGATCATGATGAGAGGAATAGGTGAGTTTGATTCAATCCAATTTGGTTAGGATTAGAATTTGGCTCATAAGAGTACTTTAGGTCACTTTAGGTCAGGTGAGCCTGAGTAGGGCAAATGGCTTGGTCAAAGCTTTATTTGAGTTTGATTGAACTCATATATGGACTTATGATTGAAATATAAATCCATTTGTAAGTGGTTTGAAGTCAAATGGGATTTGATTCATTTGATAATTTCAAGTTCAAAGGGTGAACATGAAATAGATTTTGGCTTGATTTTTGAATTGAGTTTTAGTTAAGTGATTGAGGTTTGTATTTATATTTAGGCTCATGATAGTAGGATTGATTGAATCATGAAGGAAAATCAAGAGTTTGGCTTGATTTGAAATTGATTTGGCTAAGTTCAAGATTTTGACTTGAAAGGCTTAGGCTGGATTTTGAATGAGTTTGAATTTGATTTTTGGAAGTGGTTTTGATTGTTTGAACTATATTTCATTTATATATGTGAATATAAATGAGAATATAAATGGGTTATGAGAAAATTTCAAAGATTTGAAGTGACTTGATCATGATCTAGGTTAAGTCTGTAAGATGAAATTTTAAGGACTTAGGAAATTTTGGAGTTTTGAATTTAAATTTTGAATTTGGTTTGATTGATTTGAATATATATTTCATTTATATATGTGAATATAAATGAGTTATGAGAAAATCTCATGAACTTGAATTGATTTGAAGATAATTTAGGCTAAGTCCTTAAGAGGGGATTAAGGGACTTAAGAAGGATTTTAAATTTGGAATTTGGATTTGGATTTTGATTTGATTTGATTGATCTGAATTTATATTTCAATTATACATGTGAATATAAATGAAAATATAAATGAGTTATGAGAAAATTTCATGAGTTTGAATTGATTTGGATTTGATTTTAGCTAAGTCCTTAAGAGGAGATTTAAAGAACATAAAATTTTGGAATTTTGGAATTTCAATCATGGGTTTCGATTATGGATTTAAATCATGTGGAGTTGATTTGAGTTTGGAGAAAATCAAATAAGATTTATTTGGAGTTTGACTTGATGGAAGGAAGGTGAGGAGTGGTTCAAGCTAAGGGTAGAAAAATTTTCCTAACACCCCTAAGGCGTGACCTATTCCTATGGCTAACTCTTCTAAGTCTCTAGGACTAGGTTGAGTGTCCACCTAATCGCTAGATGTGTCTTAAGACTAAGGAGCTCTTAAAGTATAAGAGAAGTCATATGTCTAAGATGGAGGGTTGAGAGGTCATCCTAAAAATGAGGTCAACACTTCCAAAAGAAGGAACCAAAGAAGAAAGAAGAAAAGGAGAAGAAAGAAGAAAAGAAGAATAAAGAATGAAGCTTGAAGACCCCATAACAATGAATTCCTTGTTTAATTGTACTTAATTTATTTGTAATCCGGGTTGTATAAGGATAGAGCTCGGCTACCCAATTTATTTTTGGGTTTTGTGCAATGGTGCTCGACCACAAATGGCCTCTAATTCTTTTGTGTTAGCTTTATAAATTGATTGATTATTTGTTTAGTTTGTGCATTAAGATGGCATCCTTTTCCTAGTTTCTTCTTTGCTTGATGTATGGCCTGGAGTGGATTAGGCTCTTAGAGAAAAATAAATTTTCTACCAAATTTAACAATTCAAAATTAAAATTAAGAACTCATAACCTCACTTAAAGCTTAAGCTAAAAATCAAGATAAAAGAATTAGTAACCCCTTAGCTGGATGAGTATTTCTTTTATAATATTATGCACAAATGTATATTATTTTCACTCTTGATTGGAGGGCTTTCACCTTTGCCAGAGAAACTTGGCTTGACCTTTGAGATCCATGGTGGAAACACACCTTCTCCCTTCTCACTAATTTTGGCCAATAATCTTACTTCTCATGCATTAGGCATATGAATCCTATAAGCATGAGTCAAATGATTGTCCAAAAATAAAAATAACATGTAATATTATTTGCATTAGATTTAGGTCATTTGAAGCATGCCCTTACATGATCTAGTCTCTTTAGGGAGTGAGTTTAAGGACTTGGTCTCTTTCTAAATAAATAGCAGCCTAGTTATCTTGCATAAAGCATATGACTTGCCTACATGAATTTTAAATCATAGGAGGAGCTAGTTGGTAACCACCCCCAGGTGATTATATGTCCAAGCAATCGGGTGGTTTGTCCTCTCTTATGGAGGAAAACCAAATACCCATTATCACCTTAGATTTAGGTTGTGCTTTTGACTCTCGCCAAAGCTCCCTAGATTTAGGTTCTGAGATTGCTTTCTCCCTTCTACGGGCCATAAGCATAAATCCTCACCTCCTAGGCATTTTCATAACCTTATGTTGTGGAATCATAAGCCCTAAACTTCTAATAAAAAGTCAACTCAAATGAATAATTCAATTTCAAAATATAAAGCCCATAGATAGGATAGTTTAGAGAGCATTCGATCTCATTTGATCTTCTAAAATAAACTAATCGATTGATAGTCCTACCTATTGAAATATTTGGAGACTATGATCATTTACCTTAATCGAGAGCATTCTTAAGGGATCTCATTCCTTAGGATGTACTTAACTATGGGGGCTTTACCCTATAGGGAACTTAACGAACTCGATTTAAAATAAACCTTACTTTACCTTTTCATGTAAAGTAGGGGAAGAATCTTTGGTATACATGCAGACCCATTGTCCTTAGGAGTCCTTGTTGAGGTGATTAGGTCCATTGTAGGGTTGTGACTCCTATCTTTTGGGATAGTGCATCTCTCCTCAATGTCGTACCCAATCACCCTCAATAAGAATATCTGTGAATCTACGTGGTGTTAAAAATGCATAAAAAGAAAGGGTTGTATATTTCTATCTTCATTTTTATCCCACATAGAGTGAAGATGGAAGTATATATTTTACTTCTTTAGAAATTACATATAAAAATTTCACCACAGTAGTGACGCACTATTATTCCATCTTTTTTATCAGCAGTTTAGCAGGCATAGCCTTTGATTGGTATGTTGAACTCTCTAATAGTTCATTGAAGACATTTGTTGAGTTGGAGCAACTCTTTATTAAGAGGTTTGCTAGAGCTCAGCAAATGATAACTATGGGCGATCTCATTGTAGCACAACAACACCCTGGTGAGTCTCTCGTTGATTATATTCTCACATGGTGCAATTTGAGTATGAAATGCAAATCACAGATGTGTGAACAGTATGCCATTGAAATTCTACTAAAGAATATTCATGGCTCGATCGCCTTCATCCTCAAAGGTTTTACCACAAGACATTTGAGAAGCTAACCAATAAGGCTGATGGTCTATAAGAAGAGGCCAAACAGTTGCATTTTCAAGATCAATCATCAAAGCCAAAGCCTCAAAAAGCCTATGAAAAGAAGCCGGGATAGCGGCGATGAGGGAAGCAACCCCGAGATCAAGATGAGATACTTTGAGCTCCATCATCGCTTCCACCTCCTTACCACCACCGGCCATCCCAATCACTCCCCTTCGCCTCCTCCTCACCATACTCTCATTGGTACACATACCCTATGTGGCTATCATCCACCTACACTTTTGGATAAAATAAACAAAATTTATTCATTTAAGAGGGAGGTACTCAAGAAAATATTTAAGAACCTCTTAAAGAAATTTAATTTTTAGCTACCTGAGCCTAGGAAGCCGGAGGAAGTGGGCAGGAGTAATGATCCTAACTTTTGCCCCTACCACTGCATACTAGGCCATGTTTTGGAGGATTGCTTTACATTTAAGGACTGGCTTGAGCATAGCTATAAGTCAGGTGCCATAGTTATCCCAAAGGAAGATCTAGTGAAACAATCATCCAGTTCTATTAGGGTAATCCTTGGGGATACATGTGATCCTCTCAAAATAAAAGAAGGTTGGGATATCTCTTTATCCTGGACCTCTAAAAATTATTTCAAAATCAAGAAACTTTCCTTTGCAGTTCTGGCAGTTGAACCTCCAACATCAAGGAAGGTTTGCAAGTTGCCAAAGAAAACTTGGGGAAAGTAGAAGACAAGGCAGCCATATTTGCCTGAGTAGCCAAAGTCAACCAATCTGCCTCCATTTCACATTTAAACTTCATCCAAGACTTCTACTTCAAGCTCTTCTTCTAGTAGACATCTTATATCGATGAGGGCATCAAATCTCTCACCCCACTTACTTTACTAAATTTATACTATGTACCTCCTTCTAAATCTAAGAAATTAAGTAATAAAGCTAGTTTGAATTATATCTGTATCACTTCTAATGGGTTGTCTGATTCTACTCTAATAAAAAACTTTTCAAGTCTTAATAATAATTATAGCAACTCTGATCATCATGTTTCTGATTCAGAGATGGACTTTCCTTCTCTGAATAATATGGTTCACCTCTTGACATAACTTAGAATCATCTGCTTCTGAGAGTCCTATAGGAGAAGCTATAGGTGAGCCTGATGAATAAGTAGAATCTTCCACTAAATCACCACAAGAGAACACTGAAGTTATCCTCTGTAGTGGCAAGGTTCTACCTCCTAGGGCAACAGCTCAAGATAAGGGAAAATAAGTCATTGGTACAAGCGAGCAAGAAGCCCCTCCACAAGATGCTCCACCCATGGATATGCTTGTGGAGGAACAGCCTAGAGTTGATTACAATGTCCTCTCTCACCTAAGAAAGTTGCCAGTTAAACTAAGCATATATGATGCCCTTGTCTTATCCAAAGAGATCAAGGAATCATAAATCAAGGCTCTTCTTGATCCAGATATATTCTTAGCTCAGTTGACCACTATCGGAGAGGAGGCACATTATTCAAGAGAAGCCCAGGGAGTCACATTCATAGACGAAGACCTTCTGGGGGATATGGAGCACAACTGTCCCCTCTACATCACAGTGGATATGGGCAGATTCAGACTTTCTAGGGTTTTAGTTGATCCAGGTGCATCAATGAACATCATAAGTCTAAAGACCCTTGTTTATTTGAAGATTGACATCTCTACACTCTGAGGAGATCGGATGATGTTGAGAGGATTCAATGAATAAGGCGAGAGGGCTTTAGGCTCCATAGTGTTACCTTTGGAAATAGGCAACTGGAAGATTGAAGCCAAGTTCTATATAATTGATTTGAATACATCATTTAATGCTTTGCTCGGTAGGCCTTGGATACACCAAAATAAGATGATTCCATCCTCCCTTCATCAGTGCATCAAGTTTCGAAGAGATGGAATCGAATATTATGTCAAAGCAGATGAAAAGCCATTTTTAGTTAGAGAGGTCAAGATATATAAAGATGTGACCTACTATCTTTCTCAAAATTAAAATGCCTTTTTCTTGCAAACTTGGTCAAAATTCAAATACAAAAGAAAAAGAAGAAAAAGAAATAGAAAAAAAAAAAAAAAGAAAAAGGAAAGTACAAGTGAGCGAGAAAAGGACACCAAGGAATAGGTAGAGTCGCATGTTACATTCCACCTGATTCTTATCATGGACATATGGGTAGATGACACGACCTCCATAAGCGGCGGAAAGAGGCAATTGAGGTGGAAGACTGGTTGGCCTCACCAACAGGATTATGTTCTAGTTCATAGGAGTACTCCTTTTATTCACATAGACTTTGAATCTAGCTCGGAGGATGAGTCTCATGTGATTAGCATACCAGCCAATCCCTCTCAGCGGGTTTCATTAGAGGTGACACTGAGCACTTCAAAGACCAGGCCTCCAAGCAAAGCACGAATGTATTCAAATCAGGTTTATGTAAAACTATTAGGCAGCAGTTGGGAACTTTAACTCTAACTTCACTTTCTTCTCAAAAAGTTAAAGGTTTAGTAGCTAAGGAAGCCTCTAGGTCTTCCATAAATGTCAAGCCAAAGAGATTCCTACTAGGATCATCATCCTCAAGTCCAAAAGCTGATGTAGAATTTGAGGATAATTCATATAAATATTTAATGGAATTACTTTTGATTGGTACTGCCTTGTGTTCATAATCTTGCAAAGAAAGGTTTGATTCCTTATACATGGTCCATGCATAGGTCGGGTATTTTTGAAGGCTGGAACAACAAAAGGGATGCACAATCAATACCGGACTAGAATTGAGTGTTAGTCGATGATGATGATTCTTGCTTTTGTCACCAATCATCAGTTTGATAGCCTTCACAACATTAACTCTTATGGGGAGGTGTATTTAGAAACTTTAGATGATCCTGATGATCTTCAAATCAAAGATGCACCTCTAGAATTTGAAGAAAAAATCCCTTTAACTATCGACAAGCTCAAAGAAATTAACCTCGGGATAAAAGAAGATCCACGCCCGACATACATCAGTTTCTAGTTGAATGAAGAAGAAACCAATGATTTAGTTAGGCTATTTAATGAGTTTAAGGACTGCTTTGCATGGACTATCAAGAGATGCCTGAATTATCTCTTAACGTGGAGTCCACTTCAAATAGCCAACGCTAACCTATCAAGTAAGCTAGATGCATGTAGAAATGAACAACAAGTCATTTCTCAAGATTAATTGATGCTAACTTTATTAGAAAAATATTAAGTGTCATGCTAGTTAAGAAAAAGAATGATCAAATTTGCATATGTGTCGATTTCAGGGACTTAAATAAGGCATGTCTTAAGGATGAATTTCCACTTCCTATAACATAGTTAATGGTGGATATTGCCTCATCTCATGAAGTATTCTCTTTCATAGATGGGTCATCTGGTTATAATCAAATTAAGATGGCTCCCAAGGATGAAAGAAATGCTACTTTTGAACCCCGATAGGAATCTATTGTTATAAGGCCATGCATTTCAACTTTAAAAATGTTGATGCCACATACTAGTGGGATATGACTTAGATCTTCAATGAACTCATTCATCATCAAGTTGAATATTATGTTGATGTTCTAGTAGTCAAAAGCAAAGGAAAGGAAGACCATCTCTTCAACTTGAGAGTAGCTTTCAAACAGTTAAGATAATTCAACCTCAAAATGAATCCCCTGAAGTGTGCATTCGGAGTAGCTTCAGGGAAGTACTGGGTTTGTTGTTCGTCGAATAGAATCCAAAAAGATCAAAGCTATCTTAGAAATGACACCCCCTAAAAGTTTAACTCAACTCAGCTCTTTCCAAGGGCGGTCGGCATATCTAAGATGATTTATCTCCAATCTATCGAGAAGATGCAAGCCATTTTTGCACTTATTAAAAAGGATGCTAAGTTCAAGTCAAATGATAAATGTCAGCATGCCTTTAAAGATATCAAATAGTATTTGGTGAAGCCGTTAGCGCCCCATCTACAGAAGCCACTTATCCTCTACACTATTATATTGGATGACTCCCTTGGTGCTTTGTTGGCTCAAACCAATGACGAATGAAAGGAGAATGCTCTCTACTACCTCAGCCATCATCTAATCCCTGCTAAAGCAAACTATCCACCTATTGAGAAACATTGCCTAGCTTTAATCTTTGCATCCCGAAAGCTATGACACTATATGCTTTCTCATATGGTGAACTTGATTTCAAGAATCAATCCACTGCAGTATCTCATGACACGGCCGATGTTATCCAGACGATTGGCACGTTAGTCCATGATTCTCTAGCAGTTCGATATTACATTCATACCCTTCATACGGTGAAAGGATAGGTAGTAATGGATTTCTTAAAAACACACCCACTTCCTATTGATTCCCGCTTAGTGGCAATCGCCCCGATGAACAAATCATGGACTTAGTGGAGGTTGATAGTCGATAAATTATATCCTATAATGGTAATGCATTTAAAAGCACCAAGATCAATAGCTTCGCCAGGAGACATGGTATAGATTGGAGATACTCCACTATATACAACCCTAGGGAAAATGGCCTAGCAGAAGCATTCAACAAAACTCTCATCGAGATACTAAAGAAGACACTCGGCGATAATAAGCGATAATGGCATGAGTAGCTAGTTGAAGCCTTATGGGCATACCGCACCACATACAGAACTCCAACTCAATATATCCCGTTCTCCTTAGTGTATGGGTCTGAAGTCGTTTTACCATTAGAAGTTCAGCTCCCATCACTAAGGATAGCAATGGGCAGTAAAATCACTACAGAATAAAATGTCAAATTGTTGTTAGAAGAGCTCAAAGCTTTGAAGGAGAGAGATGCCTACGGGCATGCTAGAACCTCGAGTTATACAAAGCCAAGATGATTCAAGCTCACAACAAGCCGGTCTGCCCTAGAGCTTTTCAAGTAGGAGAGCTTATTTTAGTTCTAAGGAGACCAATTATTGCCCATTGAAAGATGGAAGGAAAGTTTGAACTCACTTAAGAAGAACCTTTTATCGTAGAGAAGGCCTACCAAGGAGGATCTTATCAACTTATTGATTATAAAGGGGAACACCCAATGATTCCAATTAATGGGCTCTATTTGAAGAAACACTACCCATAAAATCATATTTTAAAATAATTATCATCAAAATTTTATTCCAATTCATCAAAATATTCTCTTCATTCGAAGCGTTGTTTGCAAATCTGCCACAACGTGTTTAGGGTAGGTGTAAGAGAACCCGAGATGTAACCTATCCCTCTTTCATAACACGAACACAAATTGAACTTGATTCCCCAACACTACTAGAATAAGTGTGAGAGAACCCAAGAGGCATCCTATTTCGACTAGCATAATTAGGACAGGTGTAAGAGAACCCAAGTGGCATCCTATCCTCTTCAAACATAAATACAAACACAAACACATATCTTACTTGGGCTATTTTGATGTGGGAGCAAGCTCCCTGTGGCACTCACTCATTAGCTGCTCTAGGTCGGCTAACATGCTACATTGCCAGTATGTCACCCTAGTGGTCACTTGTCTGGCAGATGTGAGTCCCCACACTTTCTTCCTGATTTGACCACTACAAACCAACCAACGCCTTGTTAGTTTGGTAGACCTCACTGCGCATCCAGTAAGCTACCTCATGTTGATTTTGTTTAAGAGGATGTAAGCCTACACGCTTTCTTCTTGAACTAGTCATCATGCACTGACTAGGTTGAATATTTTTGAGGTTTAGGATAAGTCTCCCAGTGGCTCCTTTCCTCTTGAATACTCTTGAGTTGATATAAGTCCCCCAGTGACATTCACTCGGTATCGCCCTAGGTCAGAAAACACCTATCGAGTCAAAGACAGACTATCTCGATAATCAGTTCTGCTATAAGAGGATGTGAGTCCCCGATGCTTTCTTCCTAGCCTGATTATTGCAAACTGATGGGCACTTTAGGTTGGTTGATGTTCACTATGCTGACAGTGGCTCACCCGGTGGATACACCACTCTTGGCAGATGTGAATCTCTACACTTTCTCCTTCAGTTGGCCACTGAATACCTATAGATATTATTTTCTTCAAGATTTTGGATAAAGCCCTTAGTGTCCCCTCCCCTGCAGGCACTCTACTTGGATCACGTCCTTTGCGACCCTGTTTAGACACTACACGGGTTACTCTTGGATTGGACAGTCCCCCTTTCGTAGTAACCACCCCTATGATTGAAGAATTTGCTCAACGGATGCACAGATTCTCCCTTGGACCAATAAATCTGAGATATGTCTAGGCTGATATAAGCTCCTTCTTAGTATGATCTCTCACAAACCAATAGACTTCATGATAAACAAACAAATAAACAAACAAATTTATTCACTTGTGGATTAGGAATTCAAGCCCCCAGCAGCCCCATTCCCAAGCAAGCATCCTATCTTTAGGGCAGTGTCAGTAGAACTCCTTATAGGAATTGCCTGACTACAATTGAGTTGAGATAAGTCCCCAGGTCGGCACTCTCTCTGTAGTCACCCTTAGGTTGGGTTCAATCTATTTTACCACAAACAGGTCACTCTGGCGATCATTTTGCTTTAAAAGATGTAAGTCTACTACGCATTCTTTCTAGCATGACTGTCATAAACCGACGGACAGCCTTAGGTCAAATTAACATGTTACCTTATTAATGTGTCACCCCAGTGATCTTTTGTTCAGGAAGATGTGAGTCTCTACGCTTTCTTCCCTGAATTAACCGCTACAAACCAAAAGGAACCCCTTTGGTTGGATAGTTCTCCCCTCGGCCGGAAAGCTACTCCCTTTGGATTGGTAAATATGAAAGTAGGCCAAGACCAACATGGCCCCTACCTCAGTTTATCCTACAATAGGATCCATCAAATATAATTAAAAATAAAATTAATTTTGACTATCTTTGAGATTTAAGTCCCCAGTGGCATTCACTCAAGTCGACTAAGGTTGGGTTCAATGTTGCCTCATGGATCACCCCCATCTACTTAGGAGGATATAACTTTACTATGCTTTCTTCCTAGTATAGCCACTGCACACCGAAAGGCCATCCCTTTGGTTGGATAGTCCTACTCTGTGGTTGGTAGACTACCCTTTTGGATTGGTAAATCTAAAATAGGCTAAGGCCAACATGGCCCCTACTCAGTGTGGTCCATCGCAAACTGATAGGGTCCATCTCAAAATTTAAAGTATAAAATCTGAAACAAATTCTACCCTCTGCCCTAGTAAAGTCTAACTAAACAAACAAAATAAAATTAACCCTCCTCCTCAGTGGAGTCAAATTAAACAAATTAAATCAATCAGTTTCTCCTCAGTGAGATGCAAATCTTTCCGATCTCCCAAGTAGAGTCAATTCAATCCAACCCGAACTTGCTCCCTCAGTGGAAGGTTCATATTTTTTATCCCCGGTGGATTCCAAATTTTAAACCCCCAATGGATTTCATAACCTCTCATCCCCTAGTGGATGACTTGAACCTGCATCCCTAGTGAAAGGTTCACATACTCCATCCCCCTTCGCTCTCTTATGTTTTTGGCATGAATAGAGTCACATTGCACGACTCTTTTGATTTTTTCTGCACCTTGGGTTTGGGAGTAGATCATTTCTGTTAGTGCTTGTAATCATTCGGTATTGTTGATCATCTCGGTCAACACCAATACGTGTGGTGTGCCTTGTTAGTTATACCACACCTATTGGGCGCCCTTTGTTGACCTCACTTTTGGAGTGAGCTTTCAACTTTCATGCATAAGACTCCTCCCTAACTTAGTCTTACACTTCTAGTGAGTAGGTGAACACTTAACCTAACCCTAGAGACTTAGAAGAGTTAGCCATATGAATAGATTATGTCTTAGGGATATTAGAAAAACTTGTCTACCCAATAGCTTGAACCAAATCCTTACTTCCTTCTTTCAAGTCAAACTTTGAATTCAAATCAACTTCAAATTCAAATCAATTCTAAATCAAATCTTAAATCAATTTCAACTTAATTGATTCTCTCAAATCTTAAATCAAATCCAAAAAAAACCTTTCTAAGCCTTTGATTCCATCTTATGGACTTAGCTCAAATCAAACCTTAAATCAATTCTAGGTCAATGGATTTTCTCAAATCATGAATCAATTCCAAATCAAATGATTGAAACCCATGATTGAATTCAAATCACAAAATCTTTCCTAAGCCCTTTGATTTCATTTTATGGACTTAGCTCAAATCAAATCCAAATCACTCCAAATTCAAAAGATTTTCTCATAACCCAATTATATTCTCATTTATATTCATAAATATAAATGAAATATAAATTCAAGTACCCAAAACTAAATTCAAAATTCAAATACAAATCCAACATAAATCCAACTTATATCCTTCAATTCAAATTCTCTTATCGAATTCATTCTCAAATCAATCCAAACCTTTGGATTTTCTCTTCAAACAATCATTCCGTCAATCACATACCCAAATATAAACATAAACTATAATCACCAAACCAAAATCAAACTACCCCAAGTCAAACCCATGTTTACTCTTTTGACTTGAAATTATCAATTGAATCAAAACCCATTTGACTCCAAATCACTTGCAATTGGATTTATATTTTAATCATAAGTCCATATATGAGTTCAACCAAACTTGAATCAAGCCTTGATCAAGCCAATTATTGCTCACTTGACCCAAAGTGACCTAAAGGGTCTTTTGAGCCAAATTCTAATCCAACCCAAATTTGGATTGAACTAAGCCCATCTAAGCCTCACATTGTGAGCAATCATCCTAGATGATCAATCACTCAAATTGGGTCAAACCAAGTCAAACTTAACCTTTGACCAAGTCAACACTTAGCCCAAATGAAACCCAAACTAGCCAAAATCCACCATAACCCAAATTGATTGAAACCATTGATCTAAACCAATCCATGAACTTGACCAAGCCATCAATTAAGCCAAATCAACTTTAATCTGACACTTGACATAAGTTGGCCCAAGTTGACCTAAGAGTCAAAATGGGTCAAATTTGATCTAAGCTAAATTGATTGCAACCAACGAATCAAATTCATTCTAAATCACTTATTGAACTTGACCAAAGCTTGGCCAACTAGACAACTTGTTAACCATGAACCCAACTTGACCTAAAAGGTCAAATCAACTTGAAATCAAACCAAATCAAAATTGATTGAAACCAAAGCATGCAATACATTTCAAATGATCAACCAAGCATAAACCAACCCATGACCTAACCCAATTGGGTCAAATGGGTCAAATTGGTCAACTTGACTCATTTGACCTAAATGAACCTAAATGAACCAAAACTAAATATAAATCAAATTGAACCAAACCAATAATACCCATAAGCTCCAAATGATCATTTGAACTTGACCTAACCCATGGTTTGACCCAATTTGACCAATTGGTCAGCCTAACTCAATTTGACCCAACTTAACCTAAATAGGTCAATTTGAACCAATTCAAACCAAATGAACTCCAAATCACTTAAAATTTGGCCCAAAATATTTTTGAATCATTTCAAATCAGTCCAAATCAAAACCAAGGCCAAATAACCATTTTACCTCTAGATCAAAGGGTATCATATGGCCAAAATCACTTGAAATTTAGCCAATTCTTTCTCAAGACCACTTGGCATCCTCCTAGTGGTCCACTTAGACACAAAGGGAGGTGGTGAACATGACCCAATGGATTTGGGTCAGCCATGACAAGGCCAACAACCCCTCCAATGAGTGAGCACTTGGATCACCCTCACACACATGGGCACTCCTCTCCTCCACTCCTCTACCTAAAATGAATCATATGGAGTGCTAACAGAAAACGATCAATCAATCTCAATTGATCAAAATGGCATTTCTAGTCTTCACCATCCAATCCAGGAGATATACTCCCCTCATTCCCACTCAAATCAGCATTGAATTGATTGAGCTCTAGAATCAAAGCAAGCTTCTCCAAGCCTTCCATTCTCGAGCTCCCCATTTTCTCCTCTCGATTTTTTCTCAAGCCGAAATAGGAGAGGCCAATCCAAATTCTAACTCACTCAACTCTCCATCAAATCCAAATTACTCTTGCAAGAACTATCAAGGGACCTAGTCAAGCTCAATCAAGTTGTTTCCCAAGTCACCAAGCTACAGGAAGGAGGACTTCGATCAAAGTCGATTGCCATTGAAAGGGAGTTGATCAACTGAGCCACCAACCCCAAATCAAGTCTTGATACTTTCAACTGGGCTTTATCTCTATTAAACGAGGCTACCTCCTCCGTTGGAAGCACCGGTGATAGCCTCCAACAAGGTATTGCTCAAAACTGATCCTAAGATAAAAATTGCTTGGTCCTTTATGAAGGGAATTGTAATCCCATTACATCTTGGCTATTGAATACCTTGCTTGTGCTCTTCTGAAGGTGTGGGCTGAGTTTGAACTCCATCCGAGCTCGGCTAAGCTCGGATCAAGCGACAATCGATGGACGACATCTGTCTCTCACCACTCGGAAGGAGATATATCACAGACCGTCTGTTCCACGTGATTGGAATGGACGGTTGTGATTTAATCACGATAGATCGCCCTTTCATTTTAGCCTAAACTGTGGGATTAATTCTGGATCGATCCCATAGAAAGCGTCCACCACCATTGGCTTGGCGGCAAATATAACCTTATCTCATCGTGCATGTGAAAAGCGCATTACATTAGCCGCCATGTGGCCCGATGGGATTAAGGGGTTAATTAGGCTTAATTAATTCATTTTTAATACTGAAACTTTCAAAATTTATAACTAATTATAGAAAATTCTAAAAAAATACATACGCAAGTTCATTTTAAAGATAATTTAAAGGAGAATAATATAAAATTAAGTTTTTTTAATTTTGAACAGTGACTTTCACTCAATTTGGGTTTTATTAAAAATATAATTAGGCTAATTACTTCTTAATTGCTTCAGCAATTAATTTTAAATTTCTTAGGGTTAATTAGTATGACCTCTGCCTCCCATGATTTTCTTGGAATTTATTATTGGATTAATTAGGAATTTATTTCATCCTTAATCCCTCTCTTAACTAAATAAATGATTAATTATCCTATTAAATAATGATAAATTCATTAATTAAGTTTGTTAATCATCATAAAATAGTGAATGGACTTAGGGAATGAGATTAGAATTTCTTTCCCGAATCTTTTCCCCTAAGTTTATTTCATTTGGATAATGACTTAATTAATTTGGAAATTGATTAATGATTTAATCACTTCATTAGATGGCTTAAATAACTAAACTCAAAACTGAATTACTCCAGAACTTAATCACTTAATCTTGGGTAGATTCTTAGATGTTCAATAACTTAAGAGGCTTCAAAGGAAATTATAATCAAACTACATGTAGGATGGTTGAAAGTACTTAATTAAACCCTTTAGCTTAATTAATCAATAATTATGAGCCAATTGCATTAGGACCTTTATTTCTTAGGTGCATTTTTAAATTCTGTGTGATTGCATATCATATGTTGGCTCATAATTACTTGTTTAATTATGTTAAAGTAATAGGGTAATTGATGGATTTAATTGACATCTTAACCTAAATAAAATATAAAATTAACCTAATTATTCTAAAATTAAACTAAACCAATTCACACATGGGGGTAATGGGTTAGGATCAACAAATTCTTTTCACATTTCCTAAGTCAAACCAAATCCAAAAATAAAAATCTCCTTAAAGAATTTAGATTCACTTTAAATGATCTTATTTCATAGGATTATCTTTAGGAATTAATTAAGGTGAATGAAGTCACATGCTTACATCACTTTATTTCTTTCCTAGTATGCTAAATATTGTTTGTCATATGAAGTCATGCATTCAGATCTTTTAAAAATATTAATTAAATAAAATGTTTCCTTTTATGTCAAATTGCATGTTTTAGCTAAAGTTGAGAGTATGAGTAGCTATTACCACTATTAAATCAAAAATTATTTCTAAAACCTATGAATCAAAGATTATGAATGAAGTGATACACTTATAAGTACTTATAAGCTTGCATGTGATTATAGCATAAGATGAGTTTGGTGTTATTTTCTTCTCTTCTCTTGACATGGACTTGTATAGGATTTGAAAAGTGTATAGTTCATTTGAAAAGAATATAACACTTGCTTAAATCTATTCCTATGCATTCTATGTTATGACTTAAGAAGGATCCTCACATTACACATGTAAATTATATAGCAAATCAAACACAAAAATCTTTTGCAAGATTCTTCATCCATTTGTTTATTTTGTACATTTCATGTATTTAAGAAAAGTGGTATATTAATCACGGACATCCAGGTCGAGGCTTTAAGTAGCCCTAGTAGGTCTTACCCACTGTGTTGAAAATAATGGCTTCATACTCACTTAGGTCTTTTATACATGTGAATGTGCATTATGTTAATGGATAAAGAATCCTTATTTTCTACATAACAAAATCATGCATTCATGAAATATCCAAATTTTCAAATCATATCTCTTAGCATTCATCATCAAATTGTGTTAAAACTTTGCATTTCATGTATAGGTATGATTAAGATCATTCATATGCATGGTATACATGGTGGAAAGAAATAAATGGTTATGTGTCATGTGATAGTCATTCACCTTAATTAATCCTAATATACCTTTCTTATTGAATAGGTTTATTTAGAACAAATCTAAACTTAGGGTTAATTAAAACACATAATAAAGCATTCACTAAAGAAAAATCATTAATGAATCTATCTTAGAAATTACTTAAGGTAATGATGAAAGAGAAGTTCTCTTCTCCTTTCTTCTCTTTACAACATTTAGTAACTAAGGGTAGGTTCATTCAAACCAAATCAAATCATCAAATAAAATTGAAAAATCAATTAAATCACTTAAAATGAAATCACCCTCTAAGTTGAATCATTCACACTTAGAAAATTTTAACCTTAAAGCCTAGCTAAGACATGCCACACAAGCCTTAAATGGCACACACATTAGGCTAAGTCACCATTTCTATCTCTATATTAGGGTGGTGCATGGTTTGATGCCTGATTTTATTTTGTGATGTAATATTTTTAGACTGGATGTTAGGTTGCATGTGGGTAGACTGGATGATAAGAAAATCTTAGTCTAATCATGTCTTCTTCAGGGGATTTTCCTTAAGGAGTGTTGTAATAAAAATATAAATGATTTTGTTGTGTAGGCTGCTTACACCCCTAAGCATGATCTAAACTAGGACAGGTGGACTTGGTGACCCATGTGTGGGGTGTTAAGTCCAAATTATTCATATAATTGCTTGGGTTGTGTGGTATGTTTAGCTAATCTCTATTTTGCAGGTTTAGTTAGATTTATCTTTCCCATTTTGATGTAAATTTTGCAATTGAAATTTGGAATGAATGTTATGGGGGAATTAAGGTGAACATTGGTCATAAGACCATATCTTATGTATCATGTGAAGCCTTGAAGCAAACCACATCACAAGTCAAATCAAAAGAAAGAAAGAAATGTAATAAAATCAAAATGAAAAAATGAAGAATGAAAGAGATGAAGAAATGAAGAATGAAGGCCCCCATAACATGAATTCCTTTTTAATTGTAATTATTCATTTATAATCCGAGTAGTATAAGAGTATATCTCAGCTACCCATTTTCCTTTTCGGATTTGTGCGGTGGAGCCTGACCACATCGGTCTCTTATTCTTTTGCGCTAATTTTATAAATTGATTGATATTTTGTTTATGATTGCACAATTATGATGACATGATTTTCTTAGTTTCTTTATTGTTTGATGAATGGCCTGGATGCCATTAGGCTCTTAGAAAAAAATAAATTTTCTATCCAATTAATCAACTCAAAATTAAATTAGACAACTCATAACCTCACATAAAGCCAAGGACATAAATCAAGATAATAAAAAATTTAGCAACCCCTTAGCTGGATGTTGTATGTCTCACATCATGCATAAAATATATTACTTCACTCTTGCTAATGGAGGGCTTCCACCTTTACCAGATAAAATGGCTTGAACTTTGAGAGCCATGGTGGAATCACACCTCGTTCTTTCTGATTTTGGCCCATAACTAATTTCTTATGCATTAGGCATATAAAATCCCATAGTCTCTGTCAAATAAACATGTCCAAAAATCAAAATAATACTTAATAAAATTTGCATTAGATTAGTCATTATTCATGTCCTTCATGATCTAGTCTCCTAGGGAGTGTGTTTAAGGATTTAGTCTCCTTTCTAAATAAATAATAGCCTAGCTATCTTACAAAGCATAAGACTTGCTTCTATGTATTTAAAATCATAGAGGTTAGTTCCCTCAGTTGAGTCTAATAATTGGTGGTTTATCCTCTCTTGTAGGTAAACCATATACCCATTTTCACCTTAGATTTAAGTCATGCATTGGCCCTTACCCTCTAGATTTAGGATCGAGATTCTGTTTTCATCATGAGCTAAATCCTCACCTCTTAGGTATTTCCTTGATCTTGTATTGTAGAATTATAAGCCTAGATTTCTAATAAAATTTAACTCAAACATATAATTCTTCTCAAATTTCAAAATATAAAGCCATAGATAGTTTGGGATGCTTACTGGGTTTCCTAGTATCATGGGCATCCCCTACTCATCTCCTTTTAGTTTCAATAATAACTCCCTCTTTTTGATCAATTCCACTTAATTTTTCAAAAATAATCAATTTGTTGATAGTCCTATCTTTGAAATCTTTGGAGATAACAATCATTTACCTTAATCGAGAGTATTATTGTGAAAGTTATTTCTATCTTCATCTTTCTTTGAAAATAAATGAAAACAAATATATATTTACACTTAGGTTGGATACCACGTATATCCGTAGATGTTCTTATTAAGGTGATCAGGTATGACATTGAGGGATGATGTACTATCTCGAGAGACAGAATTCACCATCCTACAATAGACCAAATCACCTAATAAGGACTCCTAATGATGATGTCTTCAAATACTAATCTTTATTTTACATGAAAAGTAAAGTTGGGTTTATTTTAAACTGGGTTTGTTAAGTTCCTATGAGGCAAGCCCCCATAGTTAATTACATTGTAAGGAATGAGATTCCTTAAGAATACTCATTAAGATAAATGATCATTATCTCCAAAGATTTCAAACATGGGGTATCAATAAATTAGTTATTTTAAAATATCAAGTGGGATTGATCAGGAATGAGTTCTTCAAACCAAAGGGGATGAGGTAGGGGGATGCTTGCTAGAAAACTAGTGAGCATCCCAAATCTAGTTATTTTTGAATTTGAGAAGAATTTAGGTTGAATTTTTGTAAATCTAGACTTATAATTCCATAATACAAGATCGAAAATGCCAGGGTGGTATGTAAGTAAAATAACAAACTGGGATCATCTAGGGAGCTTTGATGAGGTCAGCATAAATCTAAGATAAAATAGGTATATAGTTTACCATAAATGAGATAAATGTGATTTATAACCACAGGGATGGTTTACTAACTTTTAGTTTATACATAGGTAAGTCTTTAGTTATTTTTTAAAAGAGTCCTAAACACACTTAAGTTTAGATTATGTAATTTTTTTTAAAATAATTATTTAAAAGGACAATTTATTGACATATGTTTTATTTAGAAATTTTGAGCCAAAATTAGAAGAGGTGTTTCCACCATGGCTCTCAAAGGTCTTATTTTCTCTCAAAGGTGGAAGTCCATAAGAGGTGAAGTAAGTTTATGATATAACATATTTAATTAATGATTTTTTTTTTTTTATGTTTTTAGGTTATGATTTGTTTAATTTTAATTTTAGTTGATCAAAGGTTCATAGATTATCATATGAAAAGAAATGATACCATCTTAATCACAAAAAAATATCAAACAATTTATAAAGCTATTTAATGAATAGATTGGTCAAACTCCACCATTTAAATATTTTTTAGTTACAAATGAATAATTACAACTTAGAAGGAATTCATGTTATGGGGGTCTTCATTCTTCATTCCTTCATGTTTTTATTTTTTTCTTTCCTTCCTTCCGTTTAGCTTGGTTGGAATGTAGTTTGCTCCAAGGCTTCACATGGTGCATAAGACTTGATCTTATGGCTAATGTTCATCCTAATATCCCATAACATTCATTCAAAATCTTAATTGCAAAATTACATAAAAATGGGAAAAGTAAATCTAACTAAAACCTACAAAATAGAGATTAGCTAAATATATCATGCAACCCAAGCATGTATATGAATAATTTGGACTTAGCACCCCACACATGGGTAACCAAGTCCACATGTTAGTTTAGGGATTCATTTATGACAAAAGTATTTATAGGTTTAAGCACAATCTCTTAAGACATGATTTAGCTAAACCATCGGTTTCTTATACCCTAACATCTGTTAAAATATTACATCATAAAATAAAATGCATCAATCCATGCATTTGTAACATTTAGAAATGGTGACTTATTTAATGTTTAATTTTAGTTTCTGGCAGGGAGTGTGGATTTAACTTATTCATTTAGTGATTTAGTTGTTGTCAATTTTGTTTGATGATTTGTTGTTTTGAACCTACACTTATTATTAAATGTTATAGAAGAAGAATAGAACCTCTTTCATCCCTATAAGTATTTCTAAGATTAATTATTTTATGAATATTTTATTATGTGTTTTAATTAATTTTAAATTTATTTTTCTAAACAAACCTATTAGGAAAGGCATCTTAAGATTAGGTGAATTTATCACATAACACCATTTATTTCTTTATATATTATGAATGATCCTCAACATTTATATATGCAATGCAAATCTTAACACACCTTAATGATGAATGCAAAGAGATTATTTAAGAAAATTTGGTTGTTTCATGAATGCGTTTTATGAAAAGAGGGATTCTTTTATCCATTGATTAAATGCACATTTACATGTATGATAATTGAGTTTGACATTATTTTTACACCGGTGTATACAAAACCTACTACAATTTTCTGAGGATATCGGTGTATCAACTCTTCTTAAATACATGTGCGTACAAAAGAAAATAAATGGATGAAGAATCATGCAAAAAAATTTTGTTTGATTTGGTTATGCAATTTACATGTGTAAATGTGAAGATCCTTCTTAAGTCATAACATGGAAATGCATAAAAATAAATTTAAGTAAGTGTTATGCTCTTTTCAAATAAACTATACACTTTGCAAATCCTATACAAGACCATGTTAAGAGAAGAGAAGGAAAACAACACCAAATACACATCTTGTACTTATAATCACATGCAAGCGTATAAGTATTTATAAGTAGCATCACCTCATTTATAATCTTTGATTTATGACATTTGAAAATAGTTTTTGATTTAAGAAATATAATAGCCATTCATATTCTCACTTTAGCCAAAACATGCAATTTGACATAAAGGAAACATTTCATTTAATTTGATTTTTCAAAATACATGAATGCATGATTTCTTGTGACATACAACATTAAGCATGCTTAGAAAGAAATAAAGTGATGTGAGCATGTAACTTCATTTACCCTAATTAATTCCTAAAGACAATCTTATAAGATAAGATTATTCAAAGTGAATCAAAATTGCTTAAAGAGACTTTTATTTTTGTTTTGAATTTGATTTGAAAAGTGGTTTGTTAGAAAGGGTTTGCGGATCTTAACCCATTTCTCCCATGTGTGAATTAGTTTAGTTTAATTTTAGAATAATTAGATTGATTTTATATTTTGTTTAGCTCAAGGTGTAAATTAAATCCATTAGCTACCCCTTACCTACACCACTTTAACATAATTAACCTAACAATTATGAGCCAACATATGATATGCAATTGTATGGAATTTAAATCAACAATGCTCCTAATAAAGAAAGGGGCCTAATGCAATTAGCTCACAATCATTGATTAATTAAGCTAAAGGGTTTAATTAAGTACTTTCATAACCTTCCCACACATGTGAGTTAGATTATAATTTCTTTAAAATTACCTTAGGCTTTTGAACACCTATGGATCTACCCAAGATTGAGATTGATTAAGTTCATATTAATTTTGAAATTTTCATTGGATTAATTAAGTAGATCATTAGTATATGAATCCTTAATTAGGTTTGGATTAAGGAAGATTAAGGGAATAGCTTGAAACATCCCAAACCCATTCCATAAACCTCCTCTTCTGCTTCGTTCAGTTGCATTGCTATCTCATATTTTAATTCACATACTTAATTATTCTTAATTACATTAAGAGGGTGATTAAGGGTTCATTAATTAACTCATTAATAAATTCTAAAAAATTAAGGGAGGCAGAAGTCATCCCATTGAACATACCGAAGAAATTTAAAATTAATTAATGTAGTAATTCGGGAGTAATTAATGTTACTAAGTTTTTAATTAAACCCTAATTAAGGAGAATTTACTATTCAAAATCAATTATAAATAATTTCATTGGATTCCCCTCTCAATTATCTTTCAAATGAACTTGAGTTTGCATTTTTTTTTTTAGATTTTTCTACACTTAGTTATGAATTTATGAAGTTTCTATGATTAATGGTAATTAAATAACTTAATTAATTAACTAATCTCACCGGCGCCACGTTGGCTACTGACGCGGTGCATGCTTTCCACATGGCACAACAGGATTGGTTATTTAAGTTGTCACATCGCGCGCCATGTCAACTAGCGGTGTGATTCGCTTTCCCCTGGGTCGTTTAATCCTTGATCAGACGGCCAGGATTAAACCCACGATTATAAAGGATTAAATCAACAGATCTAGTGTGTTTTAATCAAGGTCGTCTATCCAAAATGTGCGAGATGGATGGTCCATGATTCATCCCTGCCTAAGCCTGTGGGAGACGGAGGCTGTCTGTCCTCCATGGCTTGATCCAAACTCACTTGAGCTCGGATTAGGCTGAGATTCAACCCACACCATCTAGAAGTATAGTGAAGAACATCTAACGGTTGAATTTCAATGGGATTACAATCATTCTCAAATCAATCCAAACCTTTGGATTTTCTCTTCAAACAATCATTCCTTCAATCACATAATCAAATATAAACATAAACTACAATCACCAAACTAAAATCAAACAAACCCAAGTCAAACCCATATTCACCCTTTTGACTTGAAATTGTCAAATGAATCAAATCCCATTTGACTCCAAATC
Organism: Cymbidium sinense; assembly: GCA_021442155.1. Classification (NCBI taxonomy): domain Eukaryota; kingdom Viridiplantae; phylum Streptophyta; class Magnoliopsida; order Asparagales; family Orchidaceae; genus Cymbidium; species Cymbidium sinense. Next base: position 27,917,899 of record CM038232.1, on the reverse strand, counting down.
ACTTGCAATTGGATTTATATTTCAATCATAAGTTTATATGTGAGTTCAACCAAACTTGAATCAAGCCAATTGACCCACTTAGGCTCACTTGACCTAAAGGACCTTTTTTAGCCAAATTCTAATCCAACCCAAATTGGATTGAACTAAGCCCATCTAAGCCTCACATTGTGAGCAACAATCATACTAGGATGATCAATCACTCAAATTGGGTCAAACTAAGTCAAACCTACCCTTTAACCAAGTCAACACTTAGCCCAAACAAAACCTAAACTAGCCAAAATCTACCATAAACCAAATTGATTGAAACCATTGATCAAAACCAATCCATAATCAATGATTGAACTTGACCAAGCTATCAATTGAGCCAAACCAAGCCTAATTGGCCACTTGACCTAAGTTGACCCAAGTTGACCTAAAAAGTCAAAATGGGTAAAATCTTGATCTAAGCCAAATTGATTACAACCAATGGGTCAAATTCATTTTAAATCACTTGTTGAACTTGACCAAAGCTTCAATTGGCCAACTAGATCCAACCTAGCCTAATTGACCATGAACCCAACTTGTCCTAAAAGGTCAAATCAACTTGAAATCAAACCAGACCAAAATTGATTGAAACCAAAGCTTGCAATACATTTTAAATGATTAACCAAGCCTAAACCAACTCATGACCTAACCCAATTGGGTCAAATGGGTCAAATTGGTCAACTTGACCCATTTGACCTAAATGAACCTAAATGAATAAAAATTAAATAGAAACCAAATTGAACCAAAGCAATGATATCCAAGGCTCCAAATGATCATTTGAACTTGACCTAACCCATGGTTTGACCCAATTTGACCAATTGGTCAACTTAACCCAAATTGAACCAATTCGAATCAAATGAACTCTAAATCACTTAAAATTTTTCTCAACCCATTTTTGAATCATTTCAAATCTTCCCAAATCAAAATCAAGGCTAAATGACCATTTTACCCCTAGGTCAAAGGGTATCCTATGGCCAAATTCACTTGGAATTTGGTCAATTCTTTCTCAAGACCACTTGGCATCTTCCCAGTGGTCCACTTGGACACCAAGGGAGGTGGTGAACATGACCCAATGGGTTTGGGTTAGCCATGACCCAACCCAAGGCCAAACTAACCCCTCCAATGGAAATTGAGCACTTGGATCACCCCCATACACTCACTAGTACATGGGCACTCCCTCTCCTCCACTCCTCTGCCTAAAATGAATCACATGGAGTGCCTAACAGCTAAAACCAATCAATCAATCTCAACAATTGATCAAAAATGGCATTTCTAGTCTTCCCACTCAAATCACAGGCATTGAATTCGATTGAGCTCTAGGAATCAAAAGCAAGCTTCTCCAAGCCTTGGCAAACATTCTCGAGCTCCCCCCATTTTTCTCCTTCTCGATTTTGCTCAAGCTGAAACAGGGGAGGCCAATCCAAATTCAAACTCACTCAACTCTCCATCAAATCCAAATTACTCTTGCAAGCACAATCAAGGGACCTAATCGAGCTCAATCAAGTTGCTTCCCAAATCACCAAGCCATGGGAAGGAGGACTTCGATCAGAGTCGATTGTCATTGAAGGGGAGCTTGATCAATCGAGCTATCCACCCCAAATCAAAGCTTGGTACCTTCAATGGGGTTTCTTCTCCACTAAACGAAGCTACCTCCTCCGTTGGAAGCACTGGTGATAGCCTCCGACGAGATATTGCTCTAAATCGATCCTAAGATAAAAATTGTTTGGTCCTTTGTGAAGGGAATTGTAATCCCATTAGATCTTGACCATTGGATACCTTGCTTGTGCTCCTCGAAAGGTGTGGGGTGAGTTTGAACTACATCCGAGCTCAGGTGAGCTCAGATCGAGCGACGATCGACGGACGGCATCCACCTCTCGCCGCTCGAAAGGAGATAGATCACACACCGTCCGTTCTACATGATTAGAATGGATGGTTGTGATTTAATTAGGATAGTCTCCCTTTAATTTTAGCCTAAACCATGGGATTAATCTCAACTTAGAGAAAGCACATCCACCACCAGCTGACGCGATAATAGATGTGACAACTTAAACACCACCGCTCGCAAATGTGGAAAGCGCTATGTCAACACGATCCGTGTCGACCATCATATGGATTTAAGAGGTTAATTAGGCTTAATTAATTCATTTTTAATGCTAAAACTTCTAAAATTCATAACTAATTATAGAAAATTCAAAAAATACAAACTCATGTTCATTTTAAAGATAATTTAAAGAAGAATAATATAAAATTAAGTTTAATTGATTTTGAATAATGACTTTCACTCAATTTTGGTTTTATTGAAAATATAATTAGGCTAATTACTGATTAATTTCTTCGATAATTAATTCCAAACTTCCTAGGGTTAATTAGGGGAATTGCCTATTTCATCCTTAATCCCTCTCTTAACTAAATAAATGATTAATTAACTATTAAATAGTGATAAATTTATTAATTAAGTTTGTTAATCATCATGAAACAGTGAATGGACTTAGGGAATCTTTTTCCCTAAGTTTATTTCATTTGGATAAAGACTTAATTAATTTATAAATTTATTACTGATTTAATCACTTCATTAAATGGCTTAATTAACTAAACTCAAAGCCAAATTACTCCAAAACTTAATCACTTAATCTTGCATAGATTCTTAGGTGTTCAATAACCTAAGAGGTTTTAAAGAAAATTATAATCAAACTACATGCGTAGGATGGTTATGAAAGTACTTATTTAAACTCTTTAGCTTAATTAATCAATAATTGTGAGCCAATTGCATTAAGCCCATTTATTTCTTAAGTGCATTGCTGATTTAAATTCCATGTTATTTCATATCATATGTTGGCGCATAATTACTTGTTTAATTATGTTAAAGTGATGTAGGTAAGGGGTAATTAATGGATTTAATTCACACATTAACATAAATAAAACATAAAATTAAACTAATTATTCTAAAATTAAACTAAATTAATTCACACATGGGGGAAATGGGTTAGGACCAGCAAACGCTTTTCACATTTCCTAAGTCAAATTAAATACAAAAATAAAAATCTCCTTAAAGAATTTTTATTCACTTTAAATGATTTTATTTCATAGGATTATCTTTAGGAATTAATTAGGGTGAATGAAGTCACATTCTTACATCACTTTATTTCTTTCTAAGCATGCTAAATATTGTTTTCCATATAAAGTCATGCATTCATATCTTTTAAAAAAAATCAATTAAATAAAATATTTCTTTTTATGTCAAATTGCATGTTTTGGCTAAAGTTAAGAATATGAGTGGCTATTATCACTATTAAATCAAAAATTATTTCTAAAACTTATGAATCAAAGATTATGAATGAAGTTATGCTACTTATAAGTACTTATAAGCTTGCATGTGATTATATCATAAGATGTATTTTTTGTTGTTTTATTCTCTTCTCTTAACATGGACTTGTATAAGATTTGTAAAGTGTATAATTCATTTGAAAAGAACATAACACTTGCTTAAATCTATTTCTATGCACTCCTATGTTATGACTTAATAAGGATCGTCACACATGTAAATTATACAACCAAATCAAAAACAATAATCTTTTGCATGATTCTTCATCCATTTCTTTTTTTTTTTTTTTGTACATTTTCATGTATATAAGAAAAGTGATATATTAGTTTTAACATCCCTGGGTCTGAGGCTAAGTAAGTAGGTCTTGTACCTTACGCCCCTCATATAGAAAATAATGGTGTCATGCTCACTTATATCTTTTATACTTGTGAATGTGCATTATGTTAATGGATAAAGAATCCCTCTTTTCTACATAACAAAATCATGCATTCATGAAATATCCAAATTTTCAAATCACATCTCTTAGCATTCATCATCAAAGTGTGTTAAAACTTTGCATTGTATGTATAGGTATGCTTAGGATCATTCATATGCATGGTATACATGGTGGAATGAAATAAATAGTTATGTGTCATGTGGTAGTCATTCACCTTAATTAATCCTAAGATGTCTTTCTTATTGAATAGGTTTATTTAGAGCAAATCTAAACTTAGAGTTAATTAAAATACATAATAAAATATTCATTAAAGAAAAATCATTAATGAATCTACCTTAAAAATTACTTAAGATAGAGATGAAAGAGAAGTTCTCTTCTCCTTTCTTCTATTTACAACATTTAGTAACTAAGGGTAGGTTCATTCAACCCAAATCAAATCATCAAATAAAATTGACAAATCAACTAAATCATTTAAAATGAAACCACCCTCTAAGTTGAATCCTTCACACTTAGAAAATTCCAACCTTAAATTCAAGCAAAGACATGTCACACAAGCCTTAAATGGCACACACATTAGGCTAAGTCATCATTTCTAGCTCTATGTTAGTGCGGTGCATGGTTTGATGCTTGATTTTATTATGTGATATAAGTTTTTTAGACTGGATATTAGGGTGTATGGGTATAGACTAGATGATAGGATGATCTTAGTCTAATCATGCCTTCTACAGGGGATTGTGCTTAAGGGGTATTGTAATAAAAGTATAAATGCTTTTGTTGTGCAAGTTGCTTATACTCTTAAGCATGATCCAAACTAGGACAGGTGGACTTGGTGACCTATGTGTGGGGTGCTAAGTCTAAATTAATCATATAACTTCTTGGGTTGTGTGGTATGTTTAGCTAATCTCTATTTTGTAGATTTACTTAGATTTATCTTTCCCATTTTGATGTATATTTTGTAATTAAAATTTGGAATGAATGTTATGGAGAAATTAAGGTGAATATTGGTCATAAGACTATGTCTTATGTACCATGTGAAGCCTTGGAGCAAACCACATCTCAAGTCAAATCAAAAGAAAGAAAGAAATGAAGCAAAATCAAAATGAAGAAATGAAGAAATGAAGAATAAAAACCCCCATAACATGAATTCATTTTTAATTATAATTATTCATTTATAATCCGGGTTGTATAAGGGCAGAGCTCGGCTACCCATTTTCCTTTTCAGGTTTATGCGATGGAGCCCGACCACATCAGCCTCTTATTCTTTTGTGTTAATTTTATAACCGGTATTATGTTTATGATTGCGCAATTAGGATGACATGATTTTCTTAGTTTCTTTATTATTTGATGAGTGGCCTGGATGCGATTAGGCTCTTAGAAAAAAATAAATTTTCTATCTAATTAATCAACTCAAAATTAAATTAGACAACTCATAACCTCACCTAAAGCCTAGGACATAGATCAAGATAATAAAAGATTTAGTAACCCCTTAGCTTACCGTTGTATGTCTCACATCATGCATAAAACATATTGCTTCACTCTTGCTAATGGAGGGCTTCCACCTTTGCCAAAGAAAATGGCTTGACCTTTGAGAGTCATAGTGGAAACACACCTTCTTCTTTCTAATTTTGGCCCATAAATAATTTCACATGCATTAGGCATATGAAATCCTATAGCCTGTGCCAAATAAAAATGTCCAAAATTGAAAATAAAACTTAACAAAATTTGCATTAGATTAAGTGATTATTCATGCCCTTCATGATCTAGTCTCTTAGGGAGTGTGTTTAAAGATTTAGTCTCCTTTCTAAATAAACAACAGTCTAGCTATCTTGCAAAGCATAAGACTTGCCTACATATATTTAAAAATCATAGGAGGAGTTAGTTGGCGGCCACCCCAAGCAATTGTAAGTCCAACAGTCGGGTGGTTTATCCTCTCTTGTGGAGGTAAACCATATACCCATTTTCTCTTAGATTTAAGTCATGTCTTGGCCGTCACCAAAGCTTCCTAGATTTAGAATCTGAGTTTGTTGTTTTCCTTCATGGGCTACAAGCATAAATCCTCCCCTCTTAGGCATTTCCATGATCTTGTATTATTCGATTGTAAGCATTAGATTTCTATTAAAAATTCAACTCAAACATATAATTCTTCTCAAATTTCAAAAATATAAAGTCTAACCATAGGATAGTTTGGAATGCTTACTGGGTTTCCTAGTATCATGAGCATCCCCTACTCATCTCCTTTTGGTTTCGAGAATAACTCCCTCTTTTTGATCAATCCCACTTGATTTTTCAAAAATAATTAATTTATTGATAGTCCTATTTTTGAAATCTTTGGAGACAATGATCATTTACCTTAATCGAGAGTATTCTTAAGAAATCTCATTCCTTAAGATGTAATTAACTATGGGGGCTTGCCTCTATAGGAAACTTAACGAACCTAGTTTAAAATAAACCCTACTTTACTTTTCTATGTAAAGTAAGAAAAAGATCTCTGTTACATTAGAAGATCCATTATTCTTAGGAGTCCTTATTAGGTGATTAGGTCCATTGTAGGATGGTGACTTCTATCTCTCAAGATAGTACATCATTCCTCAATGTCGTACCTGATCATCCTACTAAGTACATCTGTGGATCTACGTGGTGTCCCAATAAGTATACAATTTTCAAATTCTCAAAATTTGAAAAATAAACACAACAAAGTATAATTAGTCTTTAATTAAGTTAATTATCTTAAATGATTAAAGTTTAAAAGATCGTCCCATTTAGAATCTAGGGGAGGCTACTAAAATGTTTATCCTATTAGTATTATGATGTTGAGAAGAGTGGACCTTACCTCAAGTGGGGCATGTTACTTCTTTAATTCTTTAAAATTTTAAGCCTAATCTTAGCAACTAAATAAAAACCTAAAATTCATCTTGTTTAGAGTCTTAATGATAGTATCTCATCCTTTAATGAAGTCTTTATTCTCTTAAGACCAAAATGTAAAAGAGAATGGGTCTTACTCAAGTGGGGCCACTAATCTCTACACTCTTCTAAATCTTAAATCCAATTTAAACTAAAATCAATTTAAAATTCAAATAAAAATCACTAGTGATAAAATAAATTAAACTTTGAACTTAATTCAAAATTTAAGCTTTTAAAACTTAGTATAGTCTCTTTACACATACTAGACTGCTAAGTTATTGACTCTAAACTTAAGTTAAGATGGTGATTTGTTTATGGTGTAATAATTTTATTATTTTATAGTGTGATATTTTTGAATGAATGTTAGGGTTATTTGCTCGTAAACTGAATGTTAATATGTTATTTTGTATGAGTGTGCTTAATAAAAGTAACTTTTGTAATAAAGTTAGAATTAAAATCATTTACTTGTAGGAGATATTTGCTTAAGTCTCTAAGCTTGACATATTGGGATGGGTGGGCTTGGTACTTAGTAGTGCTAAGCTCGTTTGTTTAAAACATATTTGCTTGAGTGTATGTTTATTACGTTAGCCTTTATTTTAAAAATTATTTAGAATTTAAAAATATATATTTGTGCTAAAATTATATTAAGGACTGTGAGGTTTAAGATTAGTAGGAATGGACTATACAAACTGATGGTCCCCTATGAAGCATAAAGAGATTCCTAAAGAAGGAGATAATCCAAATAAGAAGAAAGCCTTGAAAATCCTCATAGATCAAATTCTTAGTTCTAGGCTGGGTTGAATAAGGATAAAACTTATCTTCTTTTTTCTCTTTTTTTCCAGAGTGTATAGCATAACTCGACTCATTAATCTCTCTTTTATATATTTATTTGATTTATTTGGCATGTTTACTTTATTTGTGCACTAAAATAATATGCTTTTTTAAAATGTTTTCTATAATATTTGTTCTATTGAAAGCCTAATTCATGTGATAGGCTCTTAGAATAAAATTAATTTTTCTACTCAACCTAATTAAATAACTTAAACTTTAAACTAATACATTTATAGAATTTATAGTTAAAGCTATAGGGCTAAATAATAAAAATAATTAGAAACCCTTAGTTATGAAAATCATGATTGCATATTTTTCTTTATTTATTAAATTAGGTCTTTCTCCCACTGTATATAAAGGGCATCCAACCCTTGAGAATGACCAACCATTCCTAGGAGAAGTTTGTTTTCTCTTCTGATTTAGCTCATTACTACTTCTAATTAATCTCATTATAGGCATGCTTGCATACTTAAATCTTTAAAAATAAAATTAAGTGTATAAAAATACATAAAATTTATAAACTATTGTATTAGTTAAAAGCACAACATTCCATTTATAATCTTAATTTTAGTAAATGAATTTATGCTCTTAGGTTCTTTCCTAATTTAATAACAGCTTAAACAATCTTGTATTTTACAAAATTAGACTCATCATTTTAAAGTATAGGAGGTGTTAGTGGATAATTCTACTAGGCAGGTTATAAGTCCAACAGAGTATGGATATGTTCATACTCTCTGGTGGAAGGGAACCAAATACATTACGCTTTTCACCAGTTAGCTTAGCTAAGCTTTTAGCTTGTGCTAAAAGCATCTTAGTTATAGGATTTGAGGCATCTTACTTCACTTAAACAAGTTCTTATTAGGTTTTTTCTACAATATTGTTGAAATATAAACCCTAGCATTCTAATGATATATTAACTTAAAATAAAATAAATGTTACTTTTAAAGCTATAAAGTCTAACTATAAAATACATTAAAGTGCTTACTAGACTTTTCAATGTCAAAGCACTTACTATTTTTCCACTTAGAATCTAAAAAAATTGTTTCATTTAATCTATTCCATTTTACTTCAATATTTAAAATAATAGTTATGTTCTTTAACTGAGAATTTCCTTAAGAAATTTTTTTCTCTCTTCACATGTAGTTAATTAGAAGGACTTGCCTATATAGGGAACTTACAACCCAGTTAAAATAAACCCATCCTTAATTTCATCCATATAAGGTAGAAAAAAAATCTCTTATACACAAAGACACATCAACCTTATGAGTTCTTATTTGTAATTGAATCTATTATATGATGATATTTTCATCTCTTAATGTGATATATTATTCCTAAATACTATATATGATCACCTAAATAAGAACCCCAAAATTCATGTGGAGCCCAAATTAAAAATTTCCCAGGTTGTGTGTGGACTGAGTGGTAGTAAGCTAGTGTGTCAATGTATGGTGGAGGACGTGGTGAGTGTGACAAAAAGAGGATGAAATTTATGGTTTATGTCGGCATAGGTGAAGAGTATGCTATCACAGATAAAATGTTATGAGCAGTGGTGGTAGTGGGCAATCTTGTAGGTCGTGGACTACTAGAGGTCTTCTTTTGCCTACTAAACATAGCAGTGATAAACTAACATGATGACTCATCTTAACCTCCTAAAGCTATTTACAAGAGTCAAAAAAAGTTACATCATAATATAGTAAAAGACTACTTAAAATGTTAAGAAGTAACATTTGTTTATTAAAGTTCATTACCAGAATTGAGTTAATTGTTTTATATTTAGTTACTTGTAAAGTAAAATTAAAATTTTAGTACAATAGTGATGACAGAGAATAATAGTAATAATATTGGTATTGGTAACAATGATAATTTCACAAATCACAGGTAACTAATGATAGTAGAAATCACTAGTGTTGACAATAATAGCAGCGAGCAGTGGCCTATGGTGTCATAACTAGAAAAGCAAGTTAATGTTTTAAAAAATTAATTTAAATCTGGTTATTTTTGATGAAATATTTTGTATTTGATTCTTTTCTAATCAAATAATTAAATATTCAAAATTCTTGAATTTTTTTTTTTTTTTTTTACATTCAAAACTCTTGCTAAAAAAATTCCCCTTAAATTATATTATGTGCATTAACCAAAAAATTTAAAATCATATAAAGTATAAGAAGAAAGAAAAAAACTATATATATCCATGCATGAACTTAGCTAAGATTTATATTTATATTATGAGATATAATATAATACCTTATAAATATTAAATTTCATGTAAATTTATCATTGTCAAGAAAATGATGTGCTTTTATTCCTAGTCTTCCATTACTAAAATCTTTAATCGGTCACTATCATTAATTATTATGTAATTAATTAATTAGGCTTTAACTCTACAGGCCCATGCCACCTGTTAATGAAGCAGCCGCTTTAACTTAATCGGTCCACCCCACCGCTAAAAGGCCCAACCACCGAAATGCTAGGCTCATATTCCAGGAAGAAAACCACCATTTTTAGTGGCCTGAAAATTTATTTGGTAAAATTTTAAAAAAATTTTAATTTTCGCACATTAATGTCGGACAGTCATCTTTCCCCTAAAGGAAACCACAGGTTAGTTACTATGGAGAAGTTAAAGGCTGTTTGACATTGCTTTTAATTTTTTATTTTATTTTAATTATATTTTAATTAAAAATAATTTATAAAATAGATAAAAATATCCTTACTAGATTTATCATTATTATTATTATTATTATTATAACTATATATATATATATATATATATATATATATATATATATAATTTCGTATGTTTTATTTTAAAAATATGAAATTAAATAAAAGAATTCTGCTTGAGGGGTTTGATTTTATTGCTTGTTTTTAGAATAAAAATGTGCTATTTAAAGTAGATAACTCTTGTATTTAACAAGAATAATAGACTAATCAGAGATTATTTATTAAATATTATTATAATTAGGATCATTAAGATTTTAATGGTGTTTAGTTAGTTATGATAATTTATTATTTATCTAATTAAAATAATTTATTATCTAAAATAAAACATGCGAATAACTCTTGTATTTAACAAGAATAATAGACTAATTAGAGATTATTTATTAAATTAAATATTATTATAAATAGGATCATTAAGATTTTAATGGTGTTTAGTTAGTTATTATAATTAATTATTTATCTAATTAAAATAATTTATCATCTAGCATATTTTTTAATTAATTAGGATTGTAATGATATTATTTGTAAACAGTTTGATTACAATACTTAAGTTTAAGAAAATGAGTTTATTGGCTTAAAATTTTAACTAATTACCAATTATTTAGGTTTACTTAAAATTGTTATTACCTTTAAACTCAGATATTTAATTGATTAATATTAATAGTGGGAGATTGATGTGATACTAAACTAATTAAAAATCAATTAAAGTTTAATTATACTAACAAATATTTTGTTATTAATTATCATAAATAAGGTTCGAATAATTAATTAACTCCTCTTATCAATGACTAAATATGAGAATTAATTAGCTCCTCCAATCAAGCATCAACTCACAAATCAAGTTAAATTCGAGCTCAATATGTATAAAATAATGAGCCAACATTGAGTTAGAGACTCAATGCCCACATTCGCTTTGTAATAACTTTGACCTCTTTTGTGCAATTATATAGGGCAACCAAAGAATTGAATCGAGACAAGCGCTTGAGGCTATTCAAGCTCAGCATTATTTACCCATAGTCTATTTGAGCTCGGCTTGAGCTCAATTCAAGCTTTATAATAATGGCTAAATTTTTAATTTAGGGTTGTTTTAAAATTTAATTACTGAAATGAGCACTAAAAAAAAATTTTAAAATTAGGCACAGTCACCTGTTCAATGGGCGATTGGCTTCAGTTAAAATTTTAAAAAAAAATTGTGGATTAGCTTTATTATTTTGATCGTATCGGATTCATCGGGTGTCGGAATCGAGCGAGGTTGGTACTGTGGTACATTTGTAATGTGTAGTAGCGGGATACGTATTGTGCATGGCTCAAATATCGTTTCCCTAACACAGCTATAACATGTGAACATGGTATGTCACATAATTGTGGTTGTCTGCATGTATAACTGCAACTATTCTGTTCTAGTTCCACATTAAATGACCTAGACGATATGCTAAACACCTAAAATTCATTTAAATTAATCCTTGTGGGTTCTGGACATCTCATAGCTTCATGCTCATTCTGTTGCAGCATCACCTTAACGCGTAGTGCAAATATCGAATCACTGTCTAATCAAATTCGAAGCTATCTCAAGGCGTTTGTGAAAAGTCATATAAGGTTGTAATAAATATATGTGATTAGAGCTTATATCGGCAATCCACGCGTCTCTTGATTATGAAACACTCACGGTGCTGATCATGGTACCATAACGATATCCAACATCATGAGTCAACAACCACTTAACTACATCTCTAGCAAGCAACCAATCAGCAATCTCTGTTTTGATATTCCTAATGTCTGTCATGTAACATGTGAATGTGTGAATATCATCTGTGTTACCTGCTACATACATCTCTTGGCACATGAATCAGCATCAGAAATACCCATAGTTCAACATGCTTTCTTGAAATTCTCTCTGAGATGGCGTAAGCAGTGCCGATGCATAGCTAAGGGAAAAAACTTGCTGCACCTACGTACTAAGCCTGAATTTCGGTCAAAAATAATGCATAAATCAGTCATAAGCGGAATCAAGTCCGCAATATTCCAATAAACCAAGCCCAGGACTCAATGCATTTTGCTTCAAATCAATGAAAGCGGATATATTCATTATGCATCAATCCCAAGAGTAAGAGTTCCTCTATGCTTACCCAACAGAAATTTGTCATCAAGACTTAAGACTGGTCTATAATATTGTCAACCAATAATGGATGACCCAAATGATCAGAATATACGTTCAAAATGACCAGATTCACTCGATTGAATGTGATACACTAAGCATAAATGCACATACAATAGCCATGAAATGATCCAGTGAACTATATGACTCTTGCCAACTACTGAAAATAGCCTGTATGGCCTTTCTACGTGTATCTCAAGCTTTCATATAAGAAACTCTAATGTTAAATTTTGATTCCATACGGCCAATAATTTTTCTGGGCTTCAAATCCAACTGATATTTAATCACACGGATGAAGTAAATAAATAGGTGATACTTGTGTCCGATTTCAATGAATGAGTACATGTGTGGGACGTTATACTAGATATCCTCCGTGCACCACTGCCTCTTGCTTGAACGAGCATGTTGACGCCATATGCATGGCCTACTGGGATGACTGTTATGTATGCAAAGTACAGTAAATCTCACCTTGTTGGAGTCGCATGTAACATACTCAACGTTATTTGTGATGGACCAACCCTGAATAGTAAATTTAAGCTGTCTTTTGTCATGGAAACATATTCTCACAATTAAGTCAACTGAAACAAAATTCTCTTCTAAAAAGATAGAATCTTCTAAGAGGCCATCAAAATTTATTTGTTCATTTCATTCTTGTGTTGTCTAGCAGGCCTAAATATAATCATTGCTACTGAACATGTGTTCCTCACCTATGTTTATTTTGTAAGAATAATCTCTTAGCAAATGACTACTCCCAGAGTCTACACATTGATCTTCTCCAATGTCACATTCACTATCACCTATAGAACTTCAACTAGGCATTATTTGCTTTTCATCTTCGAAACAAGCTACATGATCACCATGGTATTCACCCTTAGCGAAGTTGAGGCAATATGATAATGAAGTTGGAGATTAACATCTCTCAACATGTAAATTACGATGTAGTATATAGGATTAAATTGAAAAATATTAATTGAATTATGATTTCAATGTACGTACTTCTGAAAACCTTGATTGAGGTTAGTCTGATATGGTTTCTGTAAAAGTATAATTTTGTGTACAGTTTTAGTGGTTGAACATCAACTCCAGTGAAATTATGAACTTCTCTATCCTCTGTTCGTATCAACTCAACTTCCAACATGTACAATCAGAGGTTGTATGATTGCAGCAATAATAACGGACTCACATACTTCATCATCATTTATTAGAGAAATGATGAAATCAGCACCAACGAGAAATCTACATGTGAGATTAACACTAAAACATGTCGGAACACTTTTTAGTGATCTCATAATTCGATTTTGTAAGCTTCCAAGATCAGTCTGAATTGAAACTTTTAAAGGACGGTTTTTTCCACTAGTATACGTAGGAAAGAAGTCCTCACGAATACTGAGTTTGCCGCCATAATATAATACTAAACAAATTGTGTCCAAACTCATTTTTGAATCTAAAAATGTGTACGAGACACGCATAATATCACATGTTAAATCAATCAAATTCATAAGGTGTATGGATTGCGTTGCCTATATGCATAATATCACATAACCCTAACAAAAATGAAACAAATAATCTAAATAAAAATGACCAACATAAATTTATTCTCCCACTTTAGGTACATCTAAAAGATTTTAATTATGAGTAATAATTTACATAGATGTATATAACATACCTAACATGAGCCTTAAAGTACATAAACAATCTACATTATGAGATTTTATCAAAATATCAATAATTTGCAATTCAGCACTACGAAGATCAATATCAACATCTCTTTTACTGACATGATCCATAATGAAGTGTTGAATATGAATTTATTCAAAAAAATGCACTGGCGTTGCCGCACTTATTTGAAATATGATCTTATCTAATTTTGAAATCTTCTAGTTGTTGCTTCAACCAAATAACCTGAGCAACACAATTTCCAATACCTATATACTATTCAACGGAAATAATGAGTTTTGTTCCCTAAAAGATCAAGATATAAGAGATGCCCCTAGAAACTAACAAATTCTTGAAGTTATCTTCATATATACTTTGCAATCTAAAAAGTCAATATCAGAAAAAGCAATCAACTCACATGTAAATGAATCTTTTAGAATATCATAACTCTAATCTAGAAAAGCCTATCGAATAATGAAATATATACATTACTGTAATTAGATGATAATCATTTTAAATAGTTTCAAAATGAGCACATAAACATACAACAAATACGATATTTAAAACATACATAAAATATACATAAATACACATAATTTATTTAAAACATACACGTGAATTTAAACGAACATAATCATGATTTATTTGAAATATTTATTTTTCCCCTAAAATCTCAAATCCAACAATATAGATCTATCATATAAACTAACTAATCACATATTAAAACAAACCATCTATAATTAAGCATTCACCAAACACAAAAAAGAATGACTTTTCTTTAAAAAAAATAGGTTTGAAAAAAATACCTTCAAATGCTGTTGAAAACCCTAAAACCACCCAAAATGCCAACAATGTCCGGGAAGTTTGGGCTTCACATGACAACAAAAGATGTTCATGGACATGGCGTCAAGAGGGCTTTGACGCCGGAAGAGATGGACTTCTGGTGGGGGTTTAAAAAGAGTTAAGACCGGCACTGATGTGGAATCTCCTGCCTAGTTTTAATTTTATTTTTTACTGCTCATTTCACTAATTAAACTTTAAAACAGCCCTAAATTAAAATTTTAGCCTATAATAATGTTAAAACTAGGTTCATATAAAGCAAAACTTACTCGAGCTTGATTTGAATTTGGCTCAAGTTAACTCATTTTATGCTTATAAAGCATTAAAGAAGTAGCTTATTTAAAAAGATTAATGAGTTTAAAATATTAAATATTACTTAGTTTTATTAAATTTTTTTCTTACAATTTGTCTATCTCAAGTTAAAATTTCATCTTCACACAATAAGTTTTGTTTATTGACTATTAATGGTTTGAATCTTCATCTAATGTTAGGTCTAAAGAGAATAGAAATGAGAGCGATTCACTTGCATTGTTTCTTGTTAGGGTTTTCCGTTCCCATTTGTTGGTGATTTTTCGTCAAATTAATTTTATTAAATATTAATTTATTGTGTATTTGTTTTGTTTTTTTCAATGGGAGACTCCTATTTTATGTTTGAAAACCTTTGGCGTTGTATCGTTGAAAGGAGAATGCAGATTTATTTTATAAGATTTTATTTGATTTTCAGTTAAAATGATATTGAACAATGATAGGAACAAATTTTAATGTCATATATATATATATATATATATATATATATATACAAACATTGATAAACACTGCAATGTAATTTTACTTAAAGGCAGTCTTTCATGTAGAACTGTAATTCCGCATTAACCTGTAAAGTTAGGATCAAAGAAAGAGTCGACACGTTAAATCATATTATCGTATCAGGATGGAGCAGTTGTGGCCTCTCTTTTAAGGGCTTCAAATGAACTAAGCCTAGCTGGCATATGCTTGTTCAAGCTCAAGCTCGTTTACTAATATTGAGCTCGAGCTAGATTCGAGCTTCTAGGATTGTGTTCAAGCTTGAACTCATTTAAAAAAGTCCTATTTAAGCTCGGCTCGCGTTTGTCCACAAACTCGTTCAGATTAAGATTATCGAGCCTATTAATAAGAAACTCATTTAATAAAATAAGCAAGCTTTAATCAAGCCTTAATTCAGCATGTTCTTGACCAGCTTATCGAGAAATATACACAAGTTCAATAAAAAAAATCCTTTTAAGCCTAAATATAATTTAAATGATATTGCTCACGAACAAGCCTTAGTCGACCTTAATTAAGCTCCTTAACAAGCTTGTTCACGAGCTTTAAACAATACTCTTTGTGAATATAAATGAACTAAATAATAAGCTGTTCAAGATTGTTCATTTAGCAATCGAGTATTTATGAAAGTAGTCAAGCTCATTCAATTTGTTAATTAAACAATCATAAATAAGCTCTAATGTTATACGTGTTAAGATACCAATGTCTTGTTACTTGTTAGAGATATGGGTCATACTTAAAAGAGTAAAAGGATATATATATATATATATATAGAGAGAGAGAGAGAGAGAGAGAGAGAGAGAGAGAGAGAGAGAGTAAAAGGATATATATATATATATATATATATATATATATATATATATATATATTGATAAATTCAGTCAATTGAGATTCTCATGATAACTTGAATTTCCTAAAATAAATATATTTTATTTTTATTTTTTTATTTTGAATCACCAAGGCACTTTTCCTTAAATTATTTTCGAATAATTATTGTTTTTTTTATTTTTTTTTTCATTGTTGCCTTTGAGGAAACCATTGATTTTTATGTATATTTTAGTTCATAAAGTTTGGGCTACTCTTTCTATTTCATTTATTTATATATTGAGCTAGGGCATTTTTGGTCACTTTATATTTTTAAAATATTACTTTTTATTTTTTCATATGTTTTACTATTAAATAAAGTAGACTTGATCTTTTAAATAAATTTAAATATCTAGAAATTATTTTATATATTTTAAAAATAATTTGATTTATTTTTAAAATTAAAGTTAGTCATTAAGCACAATAATTTGATTCATTTTATTTATTTTAATATAACTATAATACATATAAAATTAAAAAAAAGCATATTATATTTCTCTTAAAATAAATTCATTAATTTAAATATTTATCTTAATGAAAAATAAATAAAAATATTTTATAATATTAAGTCAATATTGTACTTTTTGTTCTCGGGATTTTATTTTCGTCCATTTTCAAAAACAACAAATTCTTCTGAGATATGTTATGTTTTTGAGACCTGTCTTCGGTCTCATATAATATGAAATTTCTCTGAATAGCTGCAGAAGAATACTGGCACTACCAGTAACAGCATCACTTGGCTTTATTTTTTTATTTGAAAATTTTACATAAATGCCACAATTTTATTTATTTATATATTTAACATCTAAAATTTCATATTTAAATATAATAAATCTGTATATTTTTAAAATAGTTAATAATAATGATGTATATATAAATATTGAAGTTTAAGTATTTAATATGTAAAAATATAAAAATTGTTTTAGTATGTATGTAAATCTCCATTTTTATACTTTTCAATCCCAGTTTTTATTTTATATATTTTATTATATAATTGCAACTTGTCATTACTATTATTATCTCTTAAACAGGTCGTACGCAAACACTCTCAGGCTAATGTGTGCACCTGTTACACGTTTTGACAAATAGTGGTAATTGCATATGATATCTAAATTCTTATTTATATATATATATATATACCTCAGAAAAATTCAAAAACAATAAATAAAATTACAATATTGAAAAATATAATAATATTATAGAAATGCTATAAATATTTTAAGAATTAAAATTTAAAACTTAATAAATTCAGAGAAATCGATATTATTCGTATAATTATTTTTTTAAAGCTACTTTTTAAGCTATCACCGTTGCGTAGAGGCAGCTACATGATTTTGCTTCTGAAGCTGAAGCTCAATAATCTTCATTGTCCACTACTTCTTCTCTTCTTCTTTTTTTAAATTAAATAAAAGTCCACTCTAAAAACTGTTATTCTGACAATATCAAGCTGTATTTGTCTTCTTCTTTACTGTTTAAAATAGCTACTTTTGTAATTCTTTTTAGTGAAGAACAGTGCAGTCTTAATGGCTGTTCTATTGACAATGACAAGCATTGAACCCTAATCCAATATATGTTGGTAGCCCACTATTTAGCACCAACTTATATGGGAGTGTTCTATTTAGGTATACTAATATTTATGTGGCACTTATGAATCAAGTTAAGATTTTGTCAAATTGAGTTATGTGCGCCTTTTGAATCAAGTTAAGATTTTGTCAAATTGAGTGAATAAAAAAAATCGCATCGAAGCATTGGAGCTGTCGGTCGGGGGTTTTCCTCTCTCCACTGTGCGCCGAAGTTTGAGTCACACTGCGTGCATGTGTGCCTTCACCTATTCTATTATCCAAAATCATCATTGAAAGCATCTGAATAAGTTGACTCGAAGACGGCACACATTAAAGCGAAGTTCATCTTATAGCACTCAATGAGTGCACTCGATGTATAGTTTAGTAGAAGCACAAAGGTTATTTAAAGAACTCAATCTTGAGACACTATTATGTGCATTCATCTTATAGACTTTGAATCCTATGCTTAAATTTTAGTAGTTATTTTGAAGTGCGTTGTGCTTTGCGAGTTCTATTTTACATCACTCTGTCATCAAAAATGTGTTCATTAATTACATTACTTAACGTAATAAATAGATCATATTGTCATTAAGACACTGATATAATCATCTTCATTATCATCATCACTACTTCAATTCAAATTGCAGACTCTTCTTGAACGAAAGCAAAATTAGGATTTCAAATGAGTGGAAGAGAGGTTTATTTAGGGTGGGGGCAAATTTTCTATAATTTATGAAGAATAAATATTTTTTTTATATTTTGTAAAGCTCTATAAGACTTTTAGTTTAAAATAAAGAGACAAAAGCTATCCTCAACCTCTCCTTACTCCACCTCTACCCTCAAATACCACTTATTATTGATCCTTAGACTCTTGCCCAAAGAATTTACTCTGCTGTGAGCATTTTGTCCTGCAGATGGAACATTGGTACTATCTGTACATTTCCAAAAATTGAACAAAATTTACAAAAAAAAAATTACAATTATAACATGAAGAAGAATGTGTAAAGATTTAATAACAGAATGATTTCCCCAAAAAAATGTGTGTAATTTGTCAGTTTATTATGATTAAATCATTCATTTTCTCAGTGTTATCACAGTTTCTGTGTAAATATCCTCCTTTAACAGCAGAACATTTCAGTCCAAACTCTGAAGAAACTAAGATGAATCTGTCTGAAGAGCTTAGAATGAATCATTAAATATTTTCGTTCATATAGTTTAGGCTGAGACTGAGATAAAAAAAATATCAATTTCTTGACAAGAAGTACTGAAAACTCCTCCATTGAAGAATTTTTTTTTTTGGAATGGGTATCCACCCAACACCCCACCCATCTGCATGTTAATCCCACTTAATCCGCCACATTCATCATCCATACGGCCCCACTGATTTCCCCACCATTATGAGATGGCCCGCCGCGGAGGATTCTAACTCGGTCCGAGGGGTTCCCGGCCGAGCACGCCCACCAACCGAGCTAAGAGACGGTGGGTAAAAAACTCCGCCATTGAAGAATTTAGTGAAAAAACTCTTTCTAGTTCACAACTGCATCTTTTTGTTTTGTCTTTTTCATTTACTGCTGCCAATTTTATGATCTACGAAAAGGTAAAAAGCTAATTCAGCTTTTTCAGAATCACTTTTCATGGTTTTAAATGTTTTAAAATCAGCAAAAAAAAAAAATTTGATTGATGGTAGATTACCTTTCATATGGTTCTATGATTCTGTCCTGAGATCGTAGTACTGCTTATATTTTCAGCTGATTAAACTCTTTATTTTTGTGTTTTCAGCTCTTACCAGTTATCGTTACTGAAAAGAAAGCATCCAAAATCTTAATTTTTGTTCTTATAATTCATATTTCTGTTCTTTGCCCAAATCTTTATGTTGAAGTAATCTCAAGAAGAGATTGTGCAATATAAATATGTTCAGAAAACTTGCTTACTGGATTCAGAGAAGAAACAGCAAAAACCTTAAATAGATTAGTAAATAAATCTCTCTATATTCACTCAAGGAAACAGCATCAAGAATTCATGCTTTCCCTTAGCATAAGCTTGTATAGCAAACAAAGTGAAATTTGCAGAAATAAAATCTGTTTGCTTTAATTACATCGTATAATCTAAAACATATAAAGTCAAAACCTGATTAATTGTGTAGCGGGTTTGGACCCTGGGGCACAAATCTTTTTGAAACTCCATATAACGGATCTAAATCATCTTCTTCCTCTTTATCCTTGGAATGAGTCTGAGAGAAAAGGCCTGTTGAAGGAGAAGAAGGCTTAGGTTCCAGCCTCATTCTCACCACTTCTCTCGCCATGATTCTCCTTCCATGGCCGAAGCTCAGGAGCTGCATGGAGAGCAGAAGCAGCAGCAGGAAGAATGGCTTTATCAGCTCTCTGAATCTCACAGACAAGAACATCATGGAAGAAAAGATGAGAAAGAAACAATGGTAGAGTAAGACAAGCAAAGAAAGAGAACTTCTTGTTCTGATCCAGCTTACTGAAATATCCTTCAAATCTCCTGATTTCAATGGATTTTAGTTGGAAATTGAGGGGGTTTTTATTTTTATATTCTGGAAGACGTAACCAGGAACTGTGATATTTGACTATATTCTGGTGGGGAAACTCCATTTCCATTTGGCCTTTATGACTTTTGTGAGGTGATTAATTGATTTTATTAATGGTACAGAGCTATATGTCATGGTTCCATAGATGCCATTATGTGAGATTTATCCAAGTGTTTAAGCTTAGGCCTGCAGCGTATAATTATTATATTAGGCCGCCATTATTAGAACAGACCCACTGTGTGGTCATTGATTTTTTTTTTTTTTAGAATTATATAACAATCATGAGGAAGAGGGTGAGGATTAATGGCGGAATTTTTTTTCTCCTTACATTTATTGGGACTGGGAAGATGACGTAGAGGCAGTTGTGTTCATTTTATTTTATAGGGTGTAAAGTTTATAAATGTGCTAGAGGTGGTGATTATTTTTATTGAGACAAGTGGTACCTCTGTGAAAGGAGAAAATTCATTACCTTCTTAAGGAGGATTGGGAAGGAGAGGAATAAATGGTGAAATTTATGGGTTGGTGAATGGCTTAAAGTCAATAGTTTGTGTTAGCTTTGGGTCTATTTTGCTTGGTTGAAATTAGAAATTTGAGTTTTAGGAAATGTTAAATTTTGTTATAGAAATATATGATTAGAAGAAATGGAAATTAATGTTTATTTTGTTCTATTTTTTTTTTTTTTTTCCAAAACTCTTCAAGGGCATATTTGATTGCTTGTGGATAGAAACTATGGTTTACAAAAAGATGATTTGATTTTTTATTTTTTATTATTATTTTTTTTTTGTTTTGTGTGTGAGAGTTGTATGGTTTTAAATTAATGTTGACTTTTAACTACATCAATCAAATGATAAAATTATTACATTTGTTTTTTTAAATTTATTTTAAATTAAGAGTAACTAAATGAGACCTAAATATAATGAATTTTTTAGCACTTAAATAAGTGAAACTAAAATATCATTTTTAGCACACGTTTTATCTACAAGCAATTAAATGAACCTTAATTTGAATTTATTTTTGTTGTGTATGAAAAGTCATGTAAATAGAGAGACACTAAATTTTAATAACACATACACAAAATATAATCGAAAAAGAAAATAAATCGGGCAAGGGACATAGGATTCTACACATGAAAATTCTAAAAAGGGACAAATTATATCAAGTTGAAATAGGAGAATGTGTCAATGTTACAAAAGATTGCCCTTCCTTGAATTTGGAGAATGTGTTAATGAAAAGCAAATAATAGTAGGTTATTGAAGGTATCTTTGGTGCTAGCAACACAATTAGATTGATACAAGGACAATCTTCCTTTACATGGAGAAAGTCATGCAAATATGAAGGTATAGAGGTCACTAATAATGGTTGGGATCATCCTTGTGGTGCAAGAAAGCAATCCACCCTTCAGCTTGAAATATTTCTCAATGTGAGGGAACGATGACATGTATAGTGTAAAGTAGTGAAAGATTCTTGAGAGCATAATCGGGTGACTTTGAAATGGTCCTGATAACTTTGGAGAGAGAAGAAGAAGAACAAATGTAAAGATGAGGATTTTATGTGGTTCAACTATGTAGTCTATGTTAGATCTACCTTACAAGAAAATTTTACTAGAATATGGGGAAAGCCCAACTCATCCAATTGGACTACACTTTTCTAGACAAAGATAAGGTGGAGAAGAGGAAGCATCCTCCTTTACATGAGTTTTGCATTAATACTTAGAAGAATTCATCTTTACATAGACTTAGGATAAAGACTTTTATTAAAAGAATATGGGGCATACTAAGTTTGTCAAGGAGACATTATAATTTACTAAGATTAGTGTTCTCTTTCATCTTTTGGTAACAAATAGTTGTATATAGAGGATACACACTATCTCCAATCAATTATAGATAATATATAATATAATAAGATCAATAACTAGTGTCGATATGCCATATGTCTAATACTGATATATTGATTAGTTAATTTTAAGACAAAAATTATATGAGGTCCATTAATTAAAACATCAATGAGTATTGAAGTGGTCGAATGTAGAGTTAATGGCAATGTACCATAAAGAGCTATCACCTAGATGAGCTTTATTAAAGATGTCTATTAAGAAAAGAGATGCTTTCTATTGAGATGTCGTCCATGGATACTATCGATGCATGGAGATGTTGGAGGAGTTAGCTAGGGAGCCACTTGATAATATTTAAGGAGGTCATTCATGAGGTGCTAGTCAGAATGCTAAGGGAGATGGTCTGAGAATGGTAAAGAGACATCAAAGTGGATGTCATTAACAAAGAATTAATGGGTAATAGTTCTATATAGGTAGTTAGATGTTATGATTTCACCTGTAAGTTAAGATTCTAGCCAATAGTAAAAGGATTATGGCATGTAGATCTTAATTAAGAAGTTACAGGCCATATGACTGATAGATGTTAGTAAAATATTAAATTTGGTTGGTATTATATCTCGGTAATAAAAATAAAAACATTGGCCACAAGCTATCAGATGGATAACTAGTAAGTTTGAACACATGCAATTCAAGCAATAAATAAAGCCAAACAAATAAGTTTAGATCAAGCCACAAAGTTAGATTGATCAAGTAGGTTGTATGATCAACATAATAGTTATTATTCATGTGTTTTGCATTAAGAGGGTGCAAAAAATTGTGCATTATAGTTTTCTTAGAGATAAAAGAGACATGACCATGGACTAAATAAATTAACATTAAAAAGGTTATTAATGCCACTAAGATATTTTAAACACTCCACCTTCTAAAGTTTAAATAAGCATGACCTTGAAGTGGTGGAAAAGACAAAATTCGAAGGTCAAAAAGGCTTCTAAAATGTCATTGATAATTAAGTAGGCTAAGGCTTGCATGATCTCTACCAAAATGTATTATTTTTGTTCGGTTTCTCTATAGAATCAAAGGTAAACCACCACCTCTAACTTCTATAACTATTTATTTGTGATTTAATACATTCACTTTTATGAAATGCAAATTAAAATTTTTCAAATATTTTTAATTTATAGCTTAAATCTTATTGAAATTTTTTTGGAACTCATATGTCTTATACTATCTTACTTGTTTAGAGTTAGACTTAAGATTATTTAGCTTAGAATTTACATTTTTGTTTAAGTCTTAATTTGGGATTTTTGGATGATGTATTTTATAATTATTGGATGAATATATACATACATACATACATACATACATATAAAAATTATAATTAGGAGATTATAAGCTAATATGATGAAGGTTTTAAAAGAAGTTAAAAAAATAAAATTATAACTTTACAAAATTATGATTATATTGATCATCACATTGTTCCAAGCATATTTCTCTTATTTAGGGTAAAATAATATAAATTTTTAGAATCAAATTATAGATGTGTTTTCTTACTTCATTTGAACACTGTAATTATGCAGTATTTTTTTTAACTTTAATACCTAAAGTATTTTTTTCTTACTGATCTAATAATTTATTTTGTCTTTATTACAAATGGCACTAATAGTAGTGAGGATGTCCCTTGTAGATCGATCATCAATATTTAAAAAAATAATATTTCTTGTCCCAATTTTCATACTACCAGTTATCATTGCCATGACCACCACATTCATCTCACCACTCTATTCTCTTGGACCTACACATATATGAGGCTATTACTTTCCAAAACCTACATACACTACTCCATTTTACTTTTTTTAACCCACATAAGTCATAGGGAGCCCATTTATCATCATCCACCACAACCAAATCAAGTTAATCCATCCATGCCTACTAAGCAGGGTGGAGTTGACACTTATGTACTTTTATTAAGTTTGAGGGAGACACATAAATTTTTATGCACTTATTTTAATTTTTATATTTGTGTAATGTCAACTTAAGTTTCTTTCATAGGTTCAATCCATCAAGATAAGAAATACAAAAAATAAGAGATATAAAAAGAATCATTATTATCACCGCCATGACCACCACGTTGATCTCACCACCCTTTTCTCATGGACCTACACATACATGAGTCTATTACTTTCCAATACCTACATACACTTCTCATTTTACTTGTTTTACCCCCACATAAGTCATAGGGAGCCCATCTATCATCATCCACCACAACCAGATCAAGTTAATCTATCCATGCCTACTAAACAGGGTGGAGTTGACACTTCATGTACTTTTATTGAGTTTGAGGGAGACACGTAAATTTTTATGTGCTTCTTTTAATTTTTATATTTATGTAATGTTACTTAAGTTTCTTCCATAGGTTCAATCCATCAAGATAAGCAACACAAAAAAATAATTGATATAATAAGAATCAATTTAATGCTCAATATGTATCTAGAATAAGATGCCATTAAAGGTGTGTGCTATGTGGTTCAAAAATTTTGATGTTTTAACTAAACTCTTTGCACTTATATAATGCAATAAATTATACTCAAGGTTTACTGATTCTCATTAATATGTTTTATGCTATAGAAAAAATTTTGATAGCTACTAAAATAAAGCCATAATATTAGAAGAAATTGTGAAGAAATGGGTGTTGTTTTTTTATGTGATATATTCAAAGACGTTTACAAGTTAGGACAAAGAACTCTTTGGATTAAGCTATGTAAAGCTTGGGCATCTCTAGAATATCTTCATAAAAGGGAGCAATCTAAAAAAATCGATCATTTGATTATGGGAGCTAAATAACTTTCTATATATTAGAGGCTCAATTTCTCATACCAAGTATAGGAGAAGACTAAAAAGTCATTGAATACTTATATTAATTAAATTTATAAGCACTATTTACTAACTCCATTGGTATGCTTATAGAAACAAAAACTTGGAAGAGAGTTAATCACTATAAAATTAGATAGTAATTACATCAAAACCTAGTGGACTAATGATGGATTAATGTTAGGTCAAAGAGAACTTACGTAAGTAAAATTTTTATTTTTAAATTACAATTTTATTGAAAATGTATTATGTTTAAATAACATCATAATATTTTGTATGATGAACACATGAGGCTGAAGAAGGTGCTGAGTCAATGCTCTACTGATGCAAGAAGTTCAAGTGGATAGTTCGGTCAAAGTTTAACATACGGAAATATGTCATTGAAGCTAAGGAAAAGAGAAGAATATACAGCTTAGGTTCACATGTTTTAATGTATGATGCATGCCATTCTTTTATTGGATTGAATACTAATTAAATCGACAAGCTGATTCGAAGGTGTGTCACTGTAATTACTAAGGACATGGAGTACCAATTGACTGCTAAGATGGTTGTCATAGAAACAAAAATAGAAAGATAGGTCGAGATAAACGTACGAGAAAAGAGAGTGGTGGAGGACAAAGATAAGGAGATCAACGATGATTAGTTTTATATTTATATTTCTAGTATTTTATTTGTTTCATGATATTGTTTGTGTAACTTCAATTATTAAACATTTATGTGCAATATTAATATTTTTGAACTATTAAATAAATTATTTGATTGAAACTATCTTTCCTAATAGTATTATCTTTGTTGTGTAGTTGTTATAATCACATGATAATCATTGTATTTTTGACAAAAAATTTAAATGTATATGTTGTTTACTGTTGTTGCAAGTGTAAAATTGAGAAAATATGTGAAATTATTTTTATTCCAATGAAAATTCAACTGAGGAAATTTCTATTCCAATGAAAATTTTTGCCAGTATTTTTTCTATAAACTCTCCAGTTTCCCCCTCCAACAGATCTTCCTACATCTAAGTTCATCGGTTCATCTGAATTAATTTTCGACAAAAATTCTATTGAAAATTCATCAAAAAATTTCAATGATTTTTTTGTACTCAGAATGCATTTCCAACTAAGAATTTTTCAATGAACAATATTCCATCAAAGATTTGAGTTTCCAAAGAAAAAAATTTAGATTTTCTAATAGATTTTTTCATCAAAAATGAGCTATTTTCTTATAGTGAATGCTGCTAGCATACCAACAACTTAACTCTATTAAAATTTCTCCTCTCTCTCTCTCTCTCTCTCTCTCTCTCTCTCTCTCTCTCTCTCTCTCTCTCTCTTCTATTTTGTTTTTAAAAAACCCTTGATTAGCTAAAAGTAATGACAAAAATAGAATCTAAGTGAGATTGTTGAAAGGGCATGGCCAAAATTTAGAGAGGGTAATACTCTTACAATATTATAGTTATTGAAAAAAATTTTAAAAATATTCTATATTATATGTACTTTTTTTTAAATCACCTCTAATCTCTCCTCTTTTCCACCACCAATTAAGAATATTATCTTTCAAATTTAAACTTCTACTGATAACATTTTTTAAATCACTTTTAAAAAAAAATTTAATTCATCATAAATTTAATATGTAAAATATATGCACTAAAAAGTTACATAATAAAAAAATAATCTTTTCTAAATTTTTTATGACCGTATAAATATATTTTCAACTCTCCCTTGAAAAAAATAATCCTTGTCATTTATTGCATTTAATGATTGTACGATTATGTCAATGTGATTAGGCTATATTAAAATTGTCTTATTAAAATAATTAACTTTTTTTATTTTATTTTATTTTATTTTTCTATTATTGGAGGAGTTGGAGCTTTGAAGTCATCCATTGACCATTGTGAAGATAGGGATTGATAGCAACTCTCTTATAACTTTAAAAAGAGGGTATATATATATATTTCTTAATTAAAAATATTTAGATAGTTTCCAGGCAGCAACCACCATATTATTTATCATTTTTTAAATTTTTTATTATGTTTTTATAAATATTTTATTTTTTTTTATATTCACCACTTGGCTTCAATAGAGAGATCATTTATTTATTTATTAAATATTAGTATTATTATTAATATTTTGTGTTCTGGCCGACTACAATTTGGATAGATTTGAGATATCATTATTATTATTTTATGTGTGTATGCTGATTTAGTAAAAATAATATTGTTTCACATTAAGGTGAGTATAATAGTATTTATGGAGATATATAAATTATTTTTATTATTTTGCAGAATATAAATTGAATGTTTATAAATTTACAGTTAAAAATATCAAACAAGAGGGATATGTTAATATTTATTTATTATATTTTTAAAAGAATTGAAACTATAGAGAAGGTTGGTGCCCACATAGGGCTGCAAATGAATAGAGCTTTCGACAAGCTACTCGTGGCTCGGCTCGATTAGATCTCATTCGTGATCGTTTGATTAACTAATCAAATCACCAACATTTTGAATACTGATCTGACGAAGCTCAGCTGCTCGATTCATCTATGTTCGTGAACATTATAGTTTTTGATCGCTCAAGAAGTTTGATTTGGCTTTACGGCTCACTAAGGCTTGTTCGTGAAGGCTTAATAAGTTTTAATTGATACAGCTCATGTATATTTCTCAATAAGCTGCTCATGAACAAGCTCGATTAAGGTTTGATTAAAGCGCATTTATTTCATTAAATAAGCCGCATTAACATGCTCGATAATCCAATTTGAACCGAGATAGTGAACAAACTCGAATCAAGCCCGAGCTCGATAATGTAAACAAGCTCAAGCTTGAACACCATTCTAAAAAGCTAGAATTGAGTTCAAGCTCGATAATATCAAGAATTAGCTTTTGATATATTTGTTTGATTATCCATAAAATTATGTTTATATATCAAGGTTTTTATAAAGTAACCAAGACAACCATGGAAGAGAAAACTAATAAACAATAAAGCAGTTGGAATAAGAGCGTCAGCTTATTCATGCTTAGAAAAAGAAAATGGGAATATAGTGAGAGATGCATGCATGAGCTTATAAAAGAATTTGGATATTATTTAAGACTTATAAATAGGTATTATATTGGTAGTGTGACCTTTTATGTAAATAAAAAAAACTCAATAATTAAAACCTTATAAAAATAAATATGATTGAAAAGCTTTCTTTTATGTGTCTCACAAGACAAGATTAATATTATGAAGAGAATTATTCTATAAATTCAATGCATTCTCAAACAAATTATAGCTTATCAGTCAAACTCAAACCAAGCTCAAATAAGAGGGAATTGAAACGAACCAAACTTGATTGGTATTGTAGAAGCTCGAATCGAGCTCGAGTTAAACTTCAGCAGAATTTTAGCGATCAAGCTCAACTTTGAACAACATTCTGTTCAACTCAACTCGGTTCATTTGCAGCTCTAACTTCTCTATTTAAACACTGCTCGCTAAAGCTCATGCTGATATGGGAATCTGATGCCTAACTCGGCACAAAATTTTGAACAATTTCATATATTCATGAAATTGTACTAAAATTTCCATTTGATACTAAAATTAATGTTAACTCTTAAGTTCACCTCCATCTAACCAAATGGATCTATGAAATTTCATGTAGTGTGTTTTTTTTTTTTTTTTTTTTTTTGACACGTTTTTTATGTCAAGCAACAAAAGGGGACCTCAGTATTTATTAATAGTTTAAAAAAATAACAGAAAAAAATAATAATAAACATAGGCATAATGCTAATTAATTAATGTAGCTTGACTTACTCGTTGGCTCATCTGCGTTTCTTCTTGTTTTTTACTATGAGTTATAATTTCACCTTTATAAAGATAACTCCAAAAAAATCAAAAAGACATAAATCATTTTCATAATTTTGATTTTTTACACACTATTTTTGCATTAAACCTGAGAAGCATGTGTTCATAAGAAAGAGCAGGAACTAAGGAAATTATGTGGAAATAATATCAAAGAAATTAAAAAATTTTATGAAGTTATAATTATGCTTATTGCATTGCCTGGTTGAAATGTTGGAGAAAAAGGGTCATCTACATAAATGCCGCACAATTTTTATATTTTGATATATCTAATATCTAATATCTAAATTTTATTTATATATATATATATATATATATATATATATATATATATATATATATATATATATATATATAACATTAGAATTTTTAATATCACATCAAAAAAATATTATCACTCATTTTTTTTATAAAATTTACTTTTTTAAACATATTGCATAAATGTAGTAAAATTCTAAAATAGTAAATCATGTTCAGCTCATGCACGAAGTTCAATCTAAGCTAACGTTTTACCATCCTTAACTGATAAATTGGCTCGAACATTTTTATTTGACATTGTGTCCAATATTCAATTAATTAGGTATTAAAAATAATTTTCTTTTTTATTAAAAAATAATTTTTTTTATAAAATATAATCAATTTTCTCTCTCATAGAACACTAAACAAGAAATGAATCATTAAACGTAGCACAACTAGTTTTGTTGACAACAAAGATTGAATCAAAATTAAGTAATCGGCTATTGATATTCAAAAATATAATATTAATACCTAGCTTTTATTGATATTCAAAAATATTCATATTTTAACTAATTAAGGATCATATAATCTAACAAAAAAAAATCAAGAATCATGTATTCCACTATAAAAAATAAAAAATAAAAATAAAAAACTGGCATGATTTTCATACAATAAAAATTAAACTTGTGCAGGAAATGCCCAAAAACCACATCCAAGAACCCTAAAAATCGAAATAATAATTCAAAACCCAATTGGTCCTATATATAATAAAATGTTAAAATAAAAACAATAAATGTTGGCATAATCCTTTCTCTATAACAAAGACGCCCAAGAGACCAACAGAGCTTTATAACCTCAGCTTTATCAAAATACGCCCAAAAGACAAACAAAACAAGAAATGGGGACTTAAAAAAACACCTGCAAACAAAAAAGAATCACAAATGGAATGCAAAAAAGAGCACACAAATGACACTGTGGGGTTCTTGCAATCATAACAAGCCAGCCTCTATGAGATTTCTCCTCCTCAGGGTCTCATCAACAAGCTTGAAGGTTTTCTTTACAAGCTTTTGATCCAAGGCTGTCATCCTGTAGATCTTAAACATTCGATCGACTCGATCCGGTTTCGTGCTCTGAAAGTAGAGTTCCTCAAATTTCTTCTTCACAAACCTACGGATTAGATTTAGGGTTTTGTGAGGAATAGTTGATGAAACTAATCAGACATTTTATATTTATATACATATATATGAAACTAGTGTTCAATGAGAAACAAGCAAAGTGAGTATTATATTCCAAAATAATTATGTATTTCTTCATAACAATATGATCAAATTTTTAAAATTAGGCATTTTGAGATTTGCATTATGAAGAAACAAACCCACACAAACTAAGAGTCTCTTTGGAGCTGCTGCACATTTAGATAAAAACTTTTATAGAACGGTTGCAGAAGTGAGCATTATAGGCTTTCTTCTTTTGAAAAAGACAGACTAAAGCTTTCTTATAGTGGTCGCACTCAAACAAATCTAGTTATAAAAAATTTAAGCTCATCATAAAGATTTGTGAATAGCAGCATAAAACTTGTAAAAAAAATAAGTGACAACTTTCTGTAAAGCAGAATAATGAAAAAGCAGCCCCAAAAGGACCCAAAAAATGGCTTTCATAGCCATTTGAATAAAGAATCAGGGATAACTAATTTGATAAAAACAGCTTTCTAATGCAGAAATATTGACAGTCAAGGGAACGAGTTGTTGAAAATATTGTAAATAAGCACAATGCACATACTCATAGGCATGTTCAACCTCTTGCTTCCCTGATGTCATAGGCTGATAATCTTTAAACCACTCGCATACATTTAGGGGGACCTGTTTCAAGACATGGAATCGTCTTAGAAACTTGCACAAAAGCATTTGATTGATTTATGATTATGAGTGGCATACTCACTTTTTGTACCTTTCTTTCAAATATATCAAATTTGTTTAGGAACAACATGAATGATGTTTTCTGCTACAAAGAAACAGGTTAGGATTAAGGGTTAAGTGACACAAGAATATGAGTGCAGACCTTAGGAAGCCATGACTAAACCTCAAAACAAGTTTGTTTGAGAACCCATTCAAAAAGATCTTTTGTCTCCATCATCCTGTTCTTTGTTTCATCCTCAAAAAGCGTCTGATCATATCTGAAAGGGCAGAAATAATGTCACACAACTGATGAAATGGATGAAACAGAACAATAATGCGTGCAAGAGTGAAGGTAATGCATTCTTAAAATAATTCAGAAGAATAAAAACATGATCGATAAATTTCCTTTCTATATCTGCTATTTAGTTCAAACATCAACCAGAAATAAAGATCAGTGCCAATGCCCAAGTGATATAATTAAGCATGATAAATACATAAAAACCTAACTTTTTAAGTCAATTACTTAGTTTAGATATGACCCATAATGAAAAAAACAATCTAGAACTCTTAATTCACTTCATGCAAGATCATATCATTGATTCTCAATGATTCTCGATCATAAAATACAGACATTGAGAGAAACATGAGTTATAGCCACTTAAGTGACCGCATTTTATCATTCACGTTTTTCCTTTTAATGATATTTGGTCATCTAGCTCCCAAAACCTTCATATCAACATTACTTGCCATCAAAACTGTTTAAACATTAAACTTCATAAATTTCAATTTGTTCATGAAGTACTATTAAATTTTTAATGAATGAGCACCTACATATTGGATTTCCATTCTGTATTAGATAATTATGCTTAACTCAAAAGAAATCATTCAGGCTTAACCTCAATTATGAGTAACTTATTTGATTCTTTAGGAAATACTCATGAGTAGGTTGTCAACAGTATTAAAGAAGATTTGTGTAGCCAAAAAGAAAATTAACATAGAAAATCCTTGCCAAATGACACTCTCCCAAAGAAATATCATTTATTAAAACCTTCTTTATTAAACAAATTGTCTCTTTGTTCTCCTCTTTAGTTTTCTTTTTCTCTTTCACCTACCCCTCAACAATTTCTATATATAAATTTATAAACCTGTACACATCGATCTTTATCTTATCAATATACAATGCATTGCAACAATAAAAGAAAAAATCCCTTATATTTCAAGAGAAGAATTTATTTTACATTTTGTTAATGGAGAAACCTGCAGCTTTTTCTGATGTGAACATTATGCTAAGCATTCAACAAAGGAGAAATTTGAAAACAACAACAACAACAACAAGCCTTTATCCCACTACATGAGATCGGCAACATGAATCATTTTTCTCTAATGTGTTCTATTAGGTGTCATGTTGTCATTTCATTCTAATAAAATAAGGTCATTTTTTATACTATATAACTAAATCTTTTTAGGTCTATCTCTACCTTTCATAACATAAGCTGAATCTGATACATCTACTCTCCTAAATGGGTCATCCAACAACCAAAAATTTATGTAAATAAACCATCCAAGATGAATCTCTGTTATCTTATCTGCCACTAAAACAACTCCAACGTTTTCATGTATATATTCTCATTTCTCATTTTGTCTAAGTGTAAAGCTACTAATCCACCTAAGCATCCACATCTCTACAACACTTAATTTTATACTTCTATTTTATTCACCAACATTCTGCACCACAAAGCATTGCAGATCTCGCCACCTTATAAAATTTTCCTTTAAGTCGAAACAATACTTTTCTATCGCACAACAGGCCAGATGCATTCCTCCACTTCAACCATCCAACTTGAATGCTACTAATAACATCCACATCTATTTCACCATTATTTTGAACAACAAACCCGAGATATCTAAAATATTCACTCTTTTTAATGACTTAATCACCCAATGACACAACACCATCACTAGATCTTCAAATAAAATTACACTTCATCTTAAATTTACCTAAACAAGAACTTTAGACTCTAAGGTTGACCTTCATAATTCAAATTTCTCTTGAGATCTCTCTCTATTCTTATCAACAAGAAAATATCATCAGTAAAAAGCATATACCAAGGTACATCCCCTTGTAAATGTCTAGTAAGAACATCCATAACTAAAGCAAAAGGATCTGAGATTAAAGTCGATCCTTGATGTAATCCAACCACAATAGGAAAAATACTTAGTCAATCCTCATTGTGTTTGAACACAAGTAATAGGTCCAGTATACATATCCTTAATGACTTGAATATAATCAATATTAACTCCTTTAATTTCTAGAATTCTCCATAGTACTTCTCTTGGAACTTTATCATAAGCAATATTAACTCCTTTATTTTCTAAAACTCTCCAAAGTACTTCTCTTAGAACTTTATCATATGCTTTCTCTAAATCAACAAATATCATATGTAGATCCTCCTTAATTTCTCTATGCTTCTCCATCAAACCTCTCAACAAACGTATAACATCCATGGTAGACCTACATAGCATGAAACCAAAACTAGTTTTGAGAAATTTTGTATCACGTCGTAACCTATAATTTTAATGCATGGCACAGTAACTTAATTCATCTATAAATTGCACATTCTTGTGCATCACCTTTATTCTTAAAAATAAGAACCAACAAACTCTTTCTCTACTAATTTAGTATATTTTTAATTTTTATAATAATAACAAAAAGATTAGTAAACAAAGAAATTCCTTGATCTAATAAATATTTTCACTTCTATTGGAATTTCATTAGGTTCTACTGCTTTACGAAATTTCATTTTCTTTAAAGCCTATTCAACTTCAATTTTACTAATACGATGATAAAAATAAATTTCTCTATTTTTTATTTACGGTACTAAGATCACTAAAGTTAATTGTGCTCTCACAACCTTCATTGAAAAGTTTATCAAAATGTTTCATCCACCTATATTTAATATCCTCTTCTAAGAAAAACACTTTATGATTTTCATCCTTAATACATCTCACTTGAACTAAATCTTTATTTCTCCTATCTCTTTGCTTAGCTAACTTATATATATATATCTTTCATCCTCTCTGATATCCAATCTATTGTATAGATCACTAAAAGCTGAATTTGTCGCATTACATATTGCTTTCTTAGAATCTCTATAGACCACTTTATATCTTTTCCAATTCTTAGAGTTTTTACATTTATACCAAGTTTTATAACAAAGCTTCTTATTTTTTTATCTTCTCTTGCACATTTTAAGTCCATCACTAACTATTTTTACTATAAAAAAAAAATTCCTTTTAATTCACCAAGAACATTTTTTGCAACTTGTTTAATCTCACTTGCTACCTTTTCTCTCATAAAATTAAAATTCTCATGAGCATCCCAAATTCTAAGATCTTGAAACTTATTCATAAAAATATTTTTATTAGTGTTTTTTAAGTATCCTCATCTAATCCTAGGATAATGTTTCGATTTATTTTTCATCTTTCAATAATTTATCTTAAAATCTAAAACTAGTAGTCGATACTGGGTATTTAAACTTCCATCCGAAATGACCTTGCAATCTATATAATCTAAACGATCTTTTTTTCTTATCAGAAAAAATCAATCTGTGTTTTACTAGATCTGTTCTTATATAAGCTCATCGTTTTTCAAAAAATAATCAATCTGTGTTCTACTAGATCTATTCTTATATATACTCATCTCTTTTCTTAAATAAAGTATTAGCAACTACAAAATTTAATATAGTTTCACCTTATTCATTAGTCACTCTAAACTCTTAGTCACCATGAATGCTTTTAAAATCTTCTACCATTCTACAAATATATTCATTTAAATCTTCTCCAATAAATACTCTTTCTTCAAGAGTATTCTTTGTATTAATCTGTTTAAATCATTCCAAATTTTTTCTTTTGAGCCTATATCCAAATTCACTTGAGCATAAATACTTATAATATTAATAATCTTAAAATCAATAACAATCTTTTAAAGCTATAATTTTATCTTCAATCTTATTAATATGTATAACATTGTCCTTCAAACTTTTATCTATAATCACACCTACACCATTTCTAGTTTGATTCCTACCTGAACACCAAAGTTTAAAACATAAACTATCAATCTCCTTAGCCTTCTCCCCAACTCATTTAGTTTTTTTAATACATAAGATATTTATCTTCCTATAAACCATAATATTTATTAATTCCATTAATTTACTTGTAAGAGTACCTATATTCCATGTTTCTAACCAAATTCTAGTTTCACGGACTAACTTCTTTGCACACATCTGTCCATAATGTGAGAACCATTGCTTACTCATCGCACTCCAAGATGGCGAACTTTTGCACAATTTTCATTGTATTCGCCATACGTTTCCGAAACGCCCCAAGATAGCATTAGCACAATGTATTAAAGGATTTATGTCATGATTTTTTTCAACATGTTTTACGCTAACTATCGACTATCTAATGCAATCCTACACTTTTCTCATTCAGGACTTGGGACCCAACAAAGGCAATATTTATCTTCCTATCTAATCCATGAAGAAATTTTTTATGCACCAAACTGACAACTGTGAAAGATTTGAAAATTTCAACAATCATGTATCTCAATAATTTTAATAATGTTTTCATCATGCATCCATCATAAGTGTGCATTTGTGTGTGCCCCCACCCCCAACCAAAGCATGTGTATAAGACTGGACGGATGATTTCAACTCCAATGCATAAATAATTTGTGGCT
This sequence comes from Cymbidium sinense, assembly GCA_021442155.1. Classification (NCBI taxonomy): domain Eukaryota; kingdom Viridiplantae; phylum Streptophyta; class Magnoliopsida; order Asparagales; family Orchidaceae; genus Cymbidium; species Cymbidium sinense. The sequence continues at coordinate 27,881,839 of CM038232.1, read as the reverse complement.
TTTAAACCTGCAGGCTTACTCGCTTATTGCAGCACAAAAGATTACAGCTGTGACACCTTCAAACAAATGAATCCACTTCCTCCGCTCATTTCTCTGGCCTCCAACATCAAAAAGCCTATAAAGTTCCCCATTTTTTCTACTTTCTCCAGCAGGGCTGCACAACATTTTTAAGAAGTAAATGAGTAGATTAGCACTTCAAGATAATTAGAAATATGCAATATTTGATGTATTCAATTAGACTTGCTAACGTGCATAAGAACTCAGAATCACTGATAAACAATAACAACACCATAAAAACCTAAAGAGAGTTGGAAGGTAACATCGCCTACAATGGGCTTGTGGATGATGATCCAGTCGCATAACCAAATGATGATCCAATCGATTTAATCGGACCAAAAATAGATAATTAGAAAAAGAAGCTGGTAATTTTCAAAGAGACAATATAGAGAAAAACTGCTCATTTGTCACAATAATTGTTGATACCTCACATCATCTCTCTCATTCAGTCTCTATATAAATGATTGGAAGGCTTCCACTAATCACCATCTGCCTTACATCCTTATAATTCCCCATCCGATACCTAAGAAATTATGTGGTTACGGGTTGTGCCACATATCTCTACAGAGAGGCATAGAGACTTACAAAAGGAATCATTGCCCCTTCATGTACCTTAGACTTAGATTTATATCAATATCAGGCGCATTGGAATCATTCATACTTCCTATCATCAAAGGTGTAAAGTTGTGAGTAAAGAGAAGGGGAGGAAAGCGATCCAGCTTCCTAAACTAAACCACCTCTACACCAACATGCACACATGGTGGCCAGGGTTGAAGAATATAGGTGGGATAAGAAATGATGTCGAAGATACAGTCCCATATAGTAAACCTATTATCCCCCCAATGAATAGGCTTAGACACAATGTTCACCTCCTACATGAAATTACTATTACAATCTGACCTGAACAGAAGAAATCAGAATTGTTGAGGGGAATGAGTTCAAAATCAGTAAGGTGGGTAGGGATGAAATTTTGATAAGATACAGCAGTCAGCTAGCTGGCTGAACAGCTCAGCCGGTTTTTGCAGTTCTACAAGACATTTCTGCACAATAAACAGATTAAACAGACCATTGGACCTGATTCAACTAAATGAATAGAAAAAAAAGAATCCTGCCAAAATATGGTGCCAATCCCTAGAGGCATGATAACAGATGTATGTTATATATCACAAATCAAACGTCTAAATAAACAGCTCAGCTCAATCTATTCCAATTCGTAAGGAAACAATGCACATATAGAAAAGTTTTTCTACACTATTAGAAGCTTGCACCATCAAGAGAACAACAATAAAATGTTTTGAAAAATAAAATATCATTTGCCGCATGGAAACAAAAATAGCAGTAATGGTGGTACAGCTATCTTACATGGACATATGAGTTCAATAATAAAAAAGGCACAAATTTGCCAGCTGAAGTATATTTGACTTGAAAATTGACACAGATTGAAAATACGGTAATAAAACTAATAATATATAGCAAGAACTGATCCATCACAAGTAAAATTAGAGATGAAATATGCATGAACAATGGAGAGGAAAAGAACCAAAACTATTTATAGAGCTAGGATTAATGCAAAAGACTAGAAACAAAGGGGATATAAAAAATAACATATTTTTATTTTGAAAAAAATACACGCATACTGCTGAAATCAAATGTATATATAGAATTGTCACTCATACCAAAAAAAAAGAGCTAGCGAACAAAATATTTGTGTGCTGCAGCCAAATTTAAAGATTTTGATAAAAATATTGAGATTGAAATTTGATAGTTTTGTTGTGAATTTTAGATTTAGAAGGTGATTTTGTAAATACAACTATTTTGATGTTACACACAAATTTCCTTTTTTTTAAAATGACTTTGCTAAACAAGAGTTAAAATCAAATTCAGTTATACACAGGAATGAATCGCAAATGAGGAATGACAGCCAATCAATAGTAACTGAGAAAGGCTGAAAATGCTACGAAGTAAGGACATCTGAAAAGCTTCTCTTACCTGAACTGGATGTCAGCAATACCAGTTGTCCGCACTCTGGCATAAAGAACATCCTCCTGTTAATCCCACAGATAAATAGACAAATATTCAGAAATAAAAATACTCTAGCCTACAGGGAACTTCTACTCTTTAACATTGAAGTACAACCCGGAAAAGGAATCAATTGGCTATGACAAGGCAATCATCATCAAGGAACACATGCAAGTCCCAACATTAAAAAAAAGTATTAAGCATTTTGATATTAAGTGATCTGAAAATTGACCAAGAAAAGTTTTTGCGTGATTTGAAAAGTAAAGATAAAACCAAAAGAATCGCTACTATGAAGAATGGTGACGGATGAAAATAAGTTAAGGACCTTAGTTGGAATATAATCCGTTTCAGACAATCTTCCCAAATTGTCCATGAAATATAGAGCACAGTCTGGGATTTGTAGAATATTTCCACGAGAATAAGTTTCCTGCAAATGAATGTATAATAAACTATACAACTTCCAAACATTTCATTAGATAAAATGTGCATTGCTACATCGCTTAAATAAGCAGTGTATGTATCTGTAAGACAACTAAAATTAAAATTAAACACCAATTAAGTAAGAGCCTAAAATCTAAAATACTCAACCTGAATGGCAGCATCATTCCATAGAGCTTCTATCTCCATTGCAGTATCTTTAGTCAGCTTAGGATACACCAACCTGCTCCCAATTTCAGAAAGCTTTTCACCAATTTCCTGATCCAAGAGTTTCACAGTTTTTGTCAACTAAAAATATATCAGGAATTTCATGGGATCAATAAGATGTTGTAGACTTCTTGAAGTTTATAAATGACAGAAATATGCTATACAATTCCACTTTCCCTTCACAAATACGAATCATTGTCTTAGTTTCTGCAGTTAATGGAATATAAACAAAACCTTATGTGAATAAATACTAGATACCGTCATTAAAACAGACTTCCTACATAAAGCAAAGTGTAATGACATGCCTAGAAATTTTAAGATGCAATCTTTGATATTTGATATGAAATAAAAGTCATAGATACTCTCATAGAAATGGACAAATTGCTCTACAAATATTGTGTTAATGATCATGAAGCCAAGGAGGAGTTCCATGTGCAACATATTCAAATTTCAATACATTAGGTTTTTGAAAAAATAAAGTAGTTAAAAATAGCATTATCAAGTGGGCCCAAGTACAATACTCCTAGCAATCTTGAACCAGCCAAGAAGTATTAACAGGATTACAGATTTCTCAAAAGATTTCCAGAAAACATGCGTGCATGTTTAGGATAGGGATATGTTTGCATAAACACATATCGTTGGGCTTTTAAATAAAAGTTTTTACACAATGACTTAACCTGGGACTCAATAGTGTGGTTCTGCTCTTCTCATGATCGGCTAAGAATAAGTTCTTCAATTTTGTTCAGGTGGCAGTAGGGTAGTCAAAAAGGTTGGCCAAACTTATTTAAACTATTTTTAACACGTCCCCAAAAAGTAATCAAGGCTCGATCAACTTGGCTTGTAAAGGACCATTCAAGGCAATCCTTTAAGACTCATTCAAGCCCATTTAGAATTCATACATTCCACTTCAGAATTTGAGATACCGATTAAGCCCAAGGAGTTTGCTGGTGCTAAGTGATCCAAAGGGTGATTAGCTTATTAATGGTGTGCAATGTGAGACAGTGGCAGGCTCTTAAAATGAGCAATTTTTTAAAAATTTTAACAGGCATAAAAGACCAGCTCTTTTAAGCTTGAATTCATTTAAATAGGACCTATTAAAGGTTTTAAAGAGCCAGGCTAATAAGCACAAGGGCCAACCCAACCCTTTTGACAAACCTAGATTAGTTGCACACTCAAATAACTTATAAACCTAATCTAGGTCAATTCGAGCCAATTCAATGTTCTAGGGAAGTAGGCCAACAACAAGAATGGGCATAATGAACTTGCCGGGTTTGCCATGAACTTGCCAATGCCAAATGAGATCTGTCAAGGTAATATTGACTTTACCAAGTACCCTACGTATTCTTCTAAACCTTCAGATACTCAAATTGGATTCATTATCAATTTGCCACCTATCAAGATATCACATCCAAGTACATTTGGCCTAATAATAGACTAAAGCCTAATCACCCCAATATACAACGTAATTCATTTTTTTTACTCATCAAGCCAAAATGCCTAAGCTCTAAAGCTAGTTTATATCATTTGATATGATCAATTGGCAATTTGACCAAGTGAAACTTAACTGAAAAAGAAAAATGTATTTTCCATGTATTTGGGCTACTCAACTCAAATGTTTTAACAGCAAACTATTATTAAGCCTTCTTAGGTACTTGTTTTACATGTGTAGCTCAAATGTAACATTTCCTATAGCGTGAAACACAAACCTAAACCTATTTGGGGCAAATGGAAAAGCCTTGGACATTTACTCAAATCTTATACTTTCTTCATATAGTGAAATCCCAGAATTTCTCCTTCTCTCTAATTATTATATTTGTATATTGTGATACTTGTTAGTAACGTTGTAGTGTTCTCTACAGACAAATTTGAATCCCACAATAGCAATAGCTTAGAATGTAAGATTGGTGGCGATTGGCTGCATGTGAGGACATTCCAAAAATGCATTTCAAGCATGACATTCCAACAAAAGCTTGGGTTATTAGATTACGGATCTCTACAATAGGATTTATAATACATTAACATACTCTAGGCAAAAGATGAACATATTACTTATTTGTATCGCATAAAAGACTAGGAAAGAAGATTATATAGAAAGAGAATTCACTTTCAGGCCTCGTATTATAGATAATTTGTCATTAAAAGCATTGGCAGCTGTGGGATCCGAAAATTCGCCACCGATCTCTTTCGGAAAAGAAAAGGAATGAAAGAGTTATTTAGGTGTCGATGATAATTTCAGAAGGCAGATGAATAGTAGATAAGACACTACCCAGAGATTTCGTTCTCATTTGGTGAGAACTTTTTATATCTGGTTCAGGGTTTCTATAGAAGTATGGCCTTAGTTAATTACCTCCCAATCTTGAGAAGCACTTTCGATTAAAATTTAGTCGATGAATGGTTAAGAAACGAGTATATAATTGCGATGAGTGGAGTTTAGAACTTATGAAATTTATTATTTTAATTTAAAACTTTTGTGGGGAGCGATGGCGCGATCAAGATCCATGGTTAGATCATCCCATCATCCGATCCGGTCGCAATCGAGGAGGTAGTCGACCCGGCGCCAGAAGGATCTTCGGCAATACGTGTTACGTCGTCAAGTGTCCTTGTGAACGCGGGTGGAGTTTGTCAGGGGACAAATATAAGTCGGCCTTAGCGTAGCTTTTTGCCCAAATCATTCTACATTTCACTCGAAAGCGGTTAAGAACATCTGAGGCTTGGCCGTAAATGTGGTGTATGCTCGCGTGAATCACCCCGGTCGAGGGCTCAGTTTGCCATTTATGTGGTGTCATGTCAGCAAAAAACCATGCGGACGGAGGACAGACGTCGCTACGACTTTAGGAATATTTGAGTGTGAAAGTAGTTATGTATTTAATTTGGCATTAATTTCTTTGTAGAGTTTTCTTAATTTGTCACCCGAAGACAAACAATTGCGAAGAGGTGGATTTATTTTATTTTTTTATTTTTTTTAGTTTTAATTTAAATAATTTATTTCATTTTTTTATTATTATTTATATTTTATTATTTTCTTTGAATTTTGATCATTTATCATTGAAATTTTAATTATAATTACTACCGATCACAGGGTTAATATCGATTGATAGGCGCTATGCTACTCACGTCAGGTTCTACAGGAGGGATTAAATTCATTATCTCAAAGTATAATCCTTCAAACCTGTCCCTAGTTTGAGCATAGAGAATCGGGTTTGGGACTTTTCTTCAGAATTTGAATTTTAGAAGTATGTCGGTTGATTCATATCTTGTATTATATGTGAAATTAACTTACCGGATATTATTAATTGAAATTCTTATAATATCAAATTTTTAGGTTTTGTTAACCGGACGGTCAGAAGACCAAGCAGGATTATGTATCATTCTTTTGTATTTGACTTAGTATTTACTCCCATATATGGATATCTCTTTGAATTGTATGGATATTAGAATGTAAGTTGAAGTTTCGATGTCAATTTTGATTTTGAGTTTTGTTAACGGGACCGTCAAGACCAAGCAGGAAGATGTAACATCATTCTTTTGTATTTGTACACTTGCTATTGTTTGAACAACATACATCTGATATCTTCTTTTAAAATGTTGTATGGACATCAAATATCTAGTTGAATGTAGTGTCATTCTGATTTAGGTTTTATATATGGCATTTTGGGTTTTGTTAACGGACGTCAGAAGAAGCAGGAAGTATAAGTCATCTTTTGTATTTCATCATATGCTGGCAAGTTTTAATCTGGGATTTTTTAGGTTTTGTTAACGGACGGTCAAGACCAACCGGATGATAGACCACTGACTCTATTTTTCTTGCAGGATCATCTAGATTAATTATTTGAAGATCAATCATTCTCCAAACCTCAACTCTGATTGTATCATAAAGGATCGGGTTTGAGATTTTCTTGAGATCTTGAACTTGCAAAATACATTGCTGATGTCGATAGATAAATCTTTAATCGTTTAATGTCTTAAGATTTGATAGCGTCATTAGATTTTTAGGTTTTGTTAGCCGGGGGTCTAGACCGGCGGGATAATGTAGTTGTTTGTCAATATGAATTTGACCATTTCAAGTGTTTGTCATGAATCGCGTTATAACTATAAGACCGAGTTGACTCTCTCTTTTTTATGAGTCAGTATGATTCTATAAGATATCATTGACTCTTTTCGTACTTGCGTGTATCAGTGAGTTATACATAAAATATGAATGCACATTCAAAAGTGATTATCGATATGACTTCTTCTTTATCACTTTATCAGCGTGTTGTTCTTTAACAAATCAAGACGCATTTTGTAGAGTTTGAATTTGATTCTTTGATATTTGCATGAATCAAATGGTTTAGCAACATTGTTCATAAAGTCGTTCATTTATCTTGCGTATTAAAGGCATTAATAAAATGAGATAACACTTTGAATATCGCGAATCATTACTTAAGCATTTTAGCGTAGAAGCTGCCATTTATTTTCTAAATGATATACATCTTTGTATCTTTCCGTCATTGAGTGTCACATTCTCCCATTCATATGGCATAATCAACACAGGCAAAATGAATTTGAACTTTAAGTAATTGTCGTATCTTATGAATATTCGCGTGTAAAATAGCATGATAAGCATCAGTAATTGTCGTATAGAATGAGATAGCGTGAATAATCATATCGTGCATCTTTCTTCTTTTAAATCTTACATTTCACATTTTATTTATCAAAATTTTATGATCTCCGTCGTCCGCGTAAATTTCTGAGGCCACGCGCCGAAGTGCATGGTGTGTCGTGAGACACGGTAGAAAATTTTGCTTACGCCGAAAGGCGTGCATGGGGATAGCGTAATATAGCGGCAATTTTTCGCGAATCCTTATCTCCGCTTATCAAAGTTTATTCCCGCTCTCATAAGGGTTGTCGTGAAGGCCAGCGCGCCCGAAAGGCGTGCATAGGTGGTGTCGTGACAGCTGGTGGCAGATAGCGTAAGCGTTCTGCCGCGTTGGAACAGCGTGAAGCTATAAAGATTTCCCGCCGCGTTACGCGTGAGCAGTCTTATCGGGTTTCGCGTTGGAACAATGTGAGCAGATGCTATAAGCAAAGCGTATTTCTGTTAATAGTATAGCGATGAATTTTACACGCATCGGTCTGGTGCTTATCAAAGTTCATATTCTCCGCCAGGGGTTCATGAGGGCATACAGCGCGTGTGCGTGGGTCTAGTGAGACATCGGTGAAACTGATAGCATATTTCTACATGTTGGAGAACTGGTGACTTATATCATAAATTTAAAGCTCACATTCAGATGTAAACAAAAGAAAGCATTGTTGAGCATTGCATTTCATCACTATTTCTCGAATTTTGCATTTGATTCAAATGTAATTTATCATAAGCTTTTAATCACATGTAAGCACTTTCATTCTTCTCATTTTGAATATAAAGAGACATCTTTCTTAAAACATAAGTAACATAGCAATTAAAGGTCAGAGATATGCATATATTTCATCACGGATAATCATGAAAACTTTGCATATATATCTTGCTTAGAAATTCAAAGAGGTAGCATATACTAATCTAAAAATTTCAGATTTGATTAAAGAAACGATTGATTGTAGAAATGAAAAGCGCTTCAACTTCAATTAATTTTGAAGATCCTCTCTTTTTTTACTCAACCAAATTTGGAAGATTCTTACTTTCAACTAAGATATATGTATTTGAACAATATGAGTAGAGATAAGTATCTCAGAGTTCCACCAAAACATAAATTAAAGATTTTAGCTTGACTTGTCCTCCAAACATATAATGATATAACTTCGGGTTTTCTTAAAGGCGTGCTCATCAAATCGATAGATATTCATCAACAAGATGAAAGGGCAAAAGCAACAGACAAAGAACTCTAGCTCCTCACTAGTATCCATGTAACCTACTTTGTCATACCTCTCCAAGAAAGCATTGGGAGAAAGAAGGTTGATTGGGGCTTCTGCTCGGTTCTTATAGGAAGATGAGGGATTAATTACCTCGTGCATCCAACAAGGAAGAGCAACAAAGTTGGGGAGGGAGAGCTTCTTGGTTTAGAGAGAGGACGGAAGGGAAGAGCTCGATGGGTCGAGAAGAAACTTGAGGGGGTTCCAGGGACCTTCTATCTTAGAGGAGACAAGAGTCATACGAAGCGAGAGGAAGAAGAAAACTAGTAGAGTGAAATCAGCGTGTATGGAATGAGGAGGAATCATGAGAGGAGAATCAACTGAGCCAGTAGAAGAAACGAGAGAGGATCATGAAGTATGTCCTAGAGCTTGATCGGAGAGCGAGCAAGATCGCTTCGAGGAGAGAGCGAAAGCGGAAAAGCCAATGAAATCGAGAATGAGAGTCAACGAGGGGATAACTCGTTTCACTTCCCTTGAACTCGATTGGTTGAAACAGCGAGTTAGGTAGGGGATTTAAGAGGGATTAAGAGATTAAACAGCCATTAGTCCCTTTAATTATAATTAAATATTATTTTTATGTGACATTAATTTATGCAACAAACCCTAACAATATAAGTATCAATTTTAGGTGTTTGGTTGTGAAACGGATCAATTCGTGATCGGATTGGCGACAACGGCAATTCGAAGTGGAATTAGGAATGCGACGTCGCATTGAATGATGTCGCACACTTTGAATCGTCTCGGAAGGCGTTGTTTGATAAATTGACGTTTGGCGACCGATCAATTTGAGCGGAGTCGTTGGGGCGTTATGCAGGCTTCGACTTCGATGTGGCGTAATTTCATTAAAAATTTATTTTAATTATTTGATGGATCATTAATTGATTGATATTTTCTATTTAATTAATTTTAATTACGTATTGCTTTTTTTAATTACAGAATTTAATTAATTGTGATTAAGGATCATTTAACCTCATGTCATTTATTAATTTTAAATGACGTAGTTGTAATCACAAATGCCCAAACTTTTCAATGAAGCATGCTTGGCGTAGCCGACCGTGTTTGTTGTACCTATTGAACTTGCGGATCTCGAGATTTGCTTGGATGTCAAGTTAGTTTCTACAACTCTCGATAATATCGTTGCCCTTTGATAGAAGTGGGTATAACTCTCGGGTTGGGCATTTGCATTTCATCGTTCAAGCTATAGCTTCGTTGAGCGGTATTTGTTGTCATAGTCCAATGTTTGTGCTTGATGGACTAGATGAAGGAGATGATTTGACTTGTCATCATCAACTTGTCGAAGAATTTGATGCATCTTCAACCCTATGTTTTTTACGCTTTGGCGGACTTGTTGAAGACTTCCTCACGAGTTTGAAATTTATATTTTTCTCTGTCACGGCTTTGTGCCTTAGCGGACTTGATGGAGTTGATGAGATGAGAATGTCTTGATCTGCTTTTGCTTTGGCGGACTTGTTGAAGATTTCATCTCGAATTTGGGATTTGTATTTTCCTCATCACGGCTTTGTGCCTTGGTGGACTTGATGGTCGGTGAAGAGATAGCATCCGGTCATTGCTTTATGCTTTGTGGACTTGTTGAAGACTTCATCTGAACTTTGGGATTTATTTTCCTCTGTCGGCTTTGTGCCTTGCGGACTTGATGGAGTTGATGAGATAGAAATGTCTTGGTCACATGCTTTGTGCTTTGTGGACTTGTTGAAGATTTCATCTCGATTTAAGTATTTTCCTCTGTCACGCTTTATCTGCCTTGATGGAGTTGATGATAGAAATATCTTATCTGATTTGTGCTTTGACGGACTTGTTGAAGATTTTATCTGAGGAGTATCTGTGCCTCGACATGCTTGATGGATGATGGAGAAAGTCTAAATCATCTCGAGATTATACGTCTGAAATACACGCCTCTTTACACTTTTGAGCTTGTAGAAGGATAAATCGACCAGCTCGAGCTTGTGTTGGATGGCGAAGAGTCATCGATCTGTGCTTTGCACATGTAATGGACATCTTGATGACAAAACTCCTTAGTTGACATTTAGCTTTCTGAACATTGGGATAGCTTCTTGATCCTCTTTTTTGCTTATTGGACTTCTTGAAGAAGAATTTCCTTGGTCTTTGCTTTTACGCTTTGATAGACTTCTTGAAGGAGTTGAGATTTTTTTGTATTTGATTCCAAACTTCGGCTTAGTGCCTTCTCGGTAAGGATATCTTTGTTTGTTGTAGAATTTTGAAAGATGACGCTTACGACCAATAGGGATAATTTCCCGGTCACGAACTCACCAAGTTGGAGAGATTTGGGGATTTGGATGCTCTTGTCTTTGAACGAAGTAGGAGGATCCCTTACGGACCTTTGTGGCGTGTTGAGTAGCAGTCTGCGACTTCGACCATATTTTGGCGTGTTGAATCAGACCTTATACTTGAGTGGGTGGACTTGATTGATGAAGGATTTTATCCTCGGGCTAGAGATGGGGATCTCTCTTACTGACCTTTGTGGCGTGTTGAGTAAGCGCAGAGACTTCGGTATATTTGGCGTGTTGAGTCAGACACTTACCGACTCGAACTTTAGATTTGAAGTGGGATGGAAAATGTCCTTCCAACTTGGTTTGTTGAAGTTCTGAGACTTGAAAAAATTTTTTCTTCTTTAATTGATAAGACTTTTAAATTTGAAATTTGAATACATAATTTTGATTGAGTATCGTGTGGGGATCGGCTTGAGCCGCGATGTCGAAAGAAAGGCCCCTGTCTTTAGGGAGCAGATCTTTTCTTATAAAACTTTAAAAAAATGCTGTCCCAACGAGTTTTTTTTATTTTAAATGCATTCTTGTGTTCTGAGAGAATTTCCAATGAAAAGTGTTTGACAATAAAGATTTTCAAATCGGATTTGTCCGATCACTTTCATGTGTAATATTTCTTTAAATGGTTGATTGGCGGCGTTGGTCTTTCACTTTGAAGTCGGCGATAGGCTCCTCATGATATCTTTTCAATAACAAAGGTCCCCGATTAGGTTCAAATTCTTGATTGCGATGAGGGATGATTGGTCTTCTCGGCCAGGACCAATTCTCCTTCTGAAAAGCTTCGGGCGTCTTGTATGATCGAATCTCTGGACATTCTCGTAGATAACTTAGATTTTCTTTGAGCTTGGAGCCTCGTCAAGCGCGTCAAGCTCTTCCATCCAGTGCGAGCATTCTCATCTTGGGTGAGATTTTGTTGGCTATTTCGGGCGAAGGTAGTTCAACAGTGGTAAAGCTTGACCGAACACGTGCATAGGGGTAGACTTTGTAGGAGTTGTAAGTGGTATGCGATAAGCCCATGCTTCAAGTTTGGTATCTCCTTTTATTTCTTGTGAGAATTTTTACAGCAATTTGGTAGTGTTTTATTAAATCTCCAGTAAATTTTTCTCGGATTATAAATTGATGAATATCTCAATCTTATCTGTCGATGATTTATAAACTTTAATCTTTTGAAGGCGTGTTATCGAAATGATTGATTGGTACACAAATCATAAACAATATTGTGGGTAAAGAAGTTAGTCACTTGTTGTAACTTCTTTAAATGGTGCGACTTAACTTGGAGAAATAATCGGTGCTAAGATGAAGCGGTGACCGTGATGATGATGGATCAATTGGTCGATTACATGTCCCCAACATTGAGCGGCGAATCTTGCTCGTTGGATCGCGATTTGAGTTGATGAATTATATTCTGGTGGACGGCATTCATGGCATCTCTTGGCATGATTGATACAATCTTTTACCGTAGGCGGATAATATCAATTCTTTTAATTTTGAAAGCCATTTTAGGACTGATTGGTGTGCACCACAAAGTCCTTGATGGATTTCAACAATTACTTCTTCTATTCCCAAACATGCGTACGTCGCCGAAGGATCTACGATCTGAGTATTGCCAACATAAGCATATAGTGAAGCCTTTTCTCGAGTTGTGCTATCGACTTATTACTTGGCAATTTGCCTTCCTTGAAGTAGTCGACGAAGAGTCTCCGGTCTTCCTTCTCTTCTATATAATTTCATTGTGTGGTTTTAGCACTTCTCGGGTTGAGGTCTTCTTCATGCAGGTGGTTTGAGGAAGTAATTTGTAAAGGGAGTGTAAGGAGCAACATGAGGCACCTGATTTGTGTTTGATGACCCTCTTCCAGTGATTTTAAATTTATGGCTCTAGGACTCGGCGAGTGCACCTTAATTAGTATGTAGTGGTCGTCATCCATACTTGCCATTTCTTTAGCTAATTTAGCTAGATCACTTTCTTATTCAGCTCTGGAGACTTCAGTCTAATAACATTTGGAATTTGCTTCATAAGCTCGAGAACTTCGTTTGTGATAGTAGGCCAATTCAAGCTTGTTGATTTTGTAAAGGCCAACACTTGATTAATGAGTTGAGAATGCCATAAATTTGCAAATTACGGACTCCCATGGAAATGGCTTCCTCTAAACGCCACCAAGCTTCATATATTCGTTGTTGGTTGTGGTTGAGTTAATTTATAAGAATGTCTCATTATACCACCTTGGTGTGATCAAGATGAGGCAGATACCACGAGCCTTTGGGAGATTTGAGGGTTGAGTGTATCAATGGGAAGCTCCATCAAAATACAATTCCCACATTTGTTGCTTTTCTTTTCATATATGTGTATGCATGATTTGCTCATCGGGAAGATCATCGTTAAGCAATGAATCTGGGGATGGGATGAGCAAGAAAATCTGCCTTTGCCTTCACTACTTTTGGGAACATATGTAATATCAAATTGTAATAGAAGGGCGACCCATCGTGCAGCGACATCAGCGTTGGTCTTGTCATCAAGAACTTCAGCGGATCGATCCTTGAGATAAGGGTAATTTTATGAGATAGCATGTAATGGCGTAGCTTTTGGGCAAAAAATTAACGTCAAACAATGCTTCTCAATTGGAGAATAAGCTTTAGCTCTATTAGCCTAATGTAGTATAGAGCATTCTCCTTTCCTTCCTCATTATCTTTGCGACAAAGCACTAGAGATTCTCAGTCTTTGTGTACAAGATGAGAGGCTTTCACGGGATTGGGCAAGAATGGGTGGGTTCAACAGATATTTCTTGATCTTGTCGAGGCCTCTTGACATTCTTGTCCCACTTGAAAGGAGTATCTTTCTTCATTAATTTTGCAAAGGGTGACGCACGATTTGATATAAATCTTCTAATGAATGCGAGATGTCCACTATGTATGAAGTTGTTGAAGACTCCTTGGAGGAGGCATTTGACAATCGCTTTGATTTTGTTGGGATCGATTTCAATCCCTCCACGGCGCCAACATATCGAGGAACTTTCGAAGAGACTCGGCGCGAGAGGATTCATCTTGAGATCATATTTTACGATTCTTTCAAGGGCGATCATCCTTCGAGATGATCTTTGCGATCTATACTCTTGACAAAGGTCATCAACATAGCACTCTACTTTTGATGAATCAACTTCGTCAATTATGTCATAGCTCTTTGGTATGTAGCTCGGCATTCTTCAAGCGAAGGGCATGGTACGTATATATATGCCAATTGGCGTCTGAATGAGGTATGCTTCTCATCTTGAGGAGCCATCTTGATTGATTGTAACGGCGATCCATTCCATAAATGAGAACATGTCGTGGTTTGAAGTGTTATCCATTGCGGTTCGATACGAGCGGAAAGTCATCCTTTGGACATGCTTTATTTAAATCCACGAAATTCGATCATCTGAATCGACCATTCTTCTTCTTTCGAGGGCGATATTAGCTATCAGTCGGTATTTTTCTTCTCGAATAAAACCGGCTTCAATGAGCTTCTTGGTTTTACGCAATTACGTTCTTCAACCTCAATCTCATTAGCTCTTGCTTGACTAGTGATACGCCGGCAATTGCTGGTTTGTGAACCGTATATCGGGGATAAGCACGGCATTTCAGCATATGTCGACAAGCGTCCACAATTCCGAGCAAGATTTTAATTCTTCCACTTTATCTTGAGTGTAGAGCGATGAGCGTTGGGCGAGGATCCTCCTCGGTTCCCAAATTAATTTCTTTAAGTTCATCCATAGTTGCCTCCCCACCATCTTCAAACTCTTGGTGCGGTCAGCCCTTCATTATTTGTGAGGAACATTAAGAATGAAATTCTCATCCTCATTATCACTCTCAACTTCTAATTCTGTTATAGCGTAACAGGTATATTCTTGTGGACCGTTGTCTTGGATAAAACCAAGGCCTTTAGTAGTGTGTTTATTTCTCTTACCAATGGTTTGAGAACCTTTTTGGTACCACATCATTTCAAAAAGCTTAGTCCTTTGCTTACTTCGCTGGACCCCCATGTTTGCATTAGGTTTTGCATCTTTGGAGAGTAATATTTTGGTATCCTTGTGGGCATAGCTTCTTCTTCTTGAGATAGTTGCATTACCCAATCGGGATCCTCTTCTTGACACCCCGGTTTATAAAGCAGGCTTCACGGCGTGTTTTCAGGAGAGAGGAGGTACATAGAAGGTCACCCCGACTTTGTGAGTTTCTTGAGGGGTGATTTCTTTAAAATGTTGAGGAGGAGCAGTGACTACTGAGTGTAGTCTCTCTGGCGATGATCTATGATTGTTTTAAAGTAGGTGCATTGCACCTTACCTTCAAAAGCAATTGAACTCATAATCGAGTCAAAATGTTCTTCTTGATCAGCTTTACGAAGAGTCATGGACCTTTATTTAGAAGGAACATTCATCTTCTTCTTGATATCCTTTTAGATGAGGGGCGTTATTGATTTTGGACTTCTTTATATCCTAGGATATTTGGAACAACCTCTTTTATTCATTTTATCTTCTCCCTTCTTAACTTGTTCTTTTATGGGTTTTGAAGTAGATCGGTATTTCTTTGGTTGTTTGTTAGCTTTGATTCCTGGAAGGAAAGCGGCATCTTGATAAATCTTCATTTCATGCACATAAAGGTTGCATGTCACCTGATTTGGCATTCTTCTCCATCCTTTGTATATTTCATACATTGATGCAATGTAGATGGGACAATACCATACTTATGAAGCCATTGACCCGGAAGGGCACGAATGAAGTATCTGCATCGATCACATGAAATTTGGCTTACGTGTAGGGTCTCCAAATTTAAGAGGAGGGACGAATGACGATAGTTTTATTCATTTCAAATTTGACTTTATCTCGTCAGGATGTTGTACATCATCCCAGAGATAGCCATCTAAAGTTCTCAAGTTCATAAGATTCGGAGGCAGGGATCAATTAAGATCAGCGGTATTATAATTTCGCTTTGTACATCTGAGGCGATTGTGCTCTGCGGTCCCGAGCATTAGATCATCTTACGAAAATGTAGGTTGGAGGCTCTTGAACAAGGTCTCAGTTAGGCGGCGTTCGAAATATGCTTGAACTTTCCGTCTTTGAGAGCTTCAATTAAGGTGTTACGGAGATCTTGACAGAAGTGCTTATATACTTGTGAATTTTCCTTAGATGGGATATATTGTAGTCGATCCCTTTTGATGAAGGCTTCTTATTTGAATCCTTAGGGATAACTCTTTCATTGACTTCAATTTCTTTTCCTTTATCTTTATTCATTGGCTCTTTCCTCTGTTGGGATGGTAGCACTCGACCACTTCTCAGCCTTGTACTTCATTTGCATCGAATCTTGAGATGACTTCGTTCTTGACATCACTTACGCCCGTCAATGATAGAAGAAGATTCAAAATCCTTGATTTTATATTTTTATGTTTGTTGATATAGTGAGCTCGGTTCATCTTCATCGGGAAACGAGTTCCCATGTTATCAACTTCATGCATCGTAAGCAGACTTCGGTAGGAAGTTCTTGACATCTTCCCTTCACGTTGATCTAAAGATTTGTAATGAAGCGTAATAGGTCGCTGGCGATTGTATAATCTTATATTATTGATGATCCTTACGTTGCGACCATCGATAGTAGTAATAACATTTTGTCTTATCATCTTCTTTTATTTAGTTTATTTTTTTGTTTGGCAGGTTTCTTAGCCTTCCATTGTGGTATTTGGCTAGGCTGTCTTTCGTGAGATGAGCCTTCCCGTAGCTTAGGTTTCGTCTCGACTTCAAATGCAGGGCTCAGTGGTGATTTCCGAATACACAGGGGCCTTCCAATTGCTTCAACATTTTCTGATCTTTTTTAACGCTTCATCACGTCATCGACCGACTTCTCTTTGTCTTTATCATTGCTTGATAGTCTTGGAGATGAGGTGATTACTTTGGTGGATTCTTTCTTGGACCAGAATACAAATGATGTGAATTCTCCATTTATATTTTCGCTCTGATCTTTGAAAATGTAACAATCTTCATGGGATGGCGCGATGATATGGACAATAATTAGGATTATCTGCTTGTCCAGCCTCTTGGTCTTTTACTCTCGGTAGTTGGAGACTACTTTGAGTGCATGTTTAAACAATTTGGCCACACTTTCCTTTTAAAGAATACTCTTTGTTCACTTTTCTTTTAGGGTGGGGCCGTTGAGTCATTGCTCTTGTTTGCTTTGGTGGCTCACGCTTCTTAGCGACCTCGAGGTACATCATTACCTCAGTATGAGCTTGGGTTGTGGAGCAATTGAATGACTGTCTTGATTTTCTTGATAGGCGTAGCCTTTTTCTTTGTACGTTATAGGTAACCGCTTACCGTATCCTTCTTGTATGAGGTGAAATGTGTTTCACCTTTCTTTGGTCTGGAGCTTTTGCTCTTTTGAATTTATCTTCTTTGGCCGGACGGGATAAATTTAATTTCTCAAATTTAGCCACCACATCAGTAGCTCTTGAAATGTGGTAGTGAAGCCATGCAAAGATAAGGTGCCATCTTATCATCGATGTTGCCCATCGGCGGTTGGATTGCATGCTCTTCCTATTGTTATTCACTTTATTTCATTCATTGATATATCGAGTCAGCTTCGTCTTTCTTCCTCTTCTCGAAGCGAGGCAATTGTTGTCTTTTTATTGCGCAGCGAACCTTTTAACATGTTTTCAAGTTGGCAAAAGTCTTGATGAGTCATTTGATAACTTCGACATACCATTCAGCGGTCAGTTATTAACGGCAATTGTGAATAATAATGCATCATTACCCCCTGTGTTGCCGCAAGATGCTTTGAATTGGGCTAGATGCTGTTTAGGATTACCATTTCCGTCAAAGAGATTAAACTTTGGCATTGAATATCCCTTTGGGTATGGAATGATCATACTCCAGCGGGATATGGACTTTGCTCACCAATTTTTACGCGCCGTATAACTTTGATCTTCTCATTCAAGATAATATCAAGTTGAGAGGCATCGCGACTTGAATATAGTTTGTATATTCGAGAAGCGGGTTCTTGCTGACTCATTTATTCAATCCTCGAGGCTCAATTTGGACCCTTGAAGCATGTGAGATCAAATTTATTGGAGGATTTCGTGGGCATTCTTTGGAGGCTTGATGATTATTTGGGGGGGGGGCAGTGTTGGACTGTATGATATTCTCTGCGTGCTTGCATCATTGCATCATCTGCGTCATCATTTAGCTAATTTTCATATTATGGCGATTTCTTTATCTTTGGCTTTCATCGGGAATTTGTCTTTGGCTCAAAGTAGTAGTATCGATGAAGGTGGGATTTTCTTCCTTTCTTCTTCTTGTTCCTCTCGAAGACTTCGGAGGATGCTTCCTATTTGAACATTTGTTGTTCTTGAGGTTGAAGAATCTTGTTATGCAGCCGAGTTGATATTGGCGCACGGATGGCTCCGACTTGTTGCACCATATACTACTTGGTCGTTGCCTCCTCTTCTTCTTGTCCTCTTGGACGAATTTGGTCGGCGTCTCGATGAACTTAGATTCCAAGTGTGGAATCGAAATATCTTCGATTAGAGCTTGATCGAAGTTAACCTCCTCTTGATGGGATGGGATTGATGGCGGGATCCCGGAGGATTCTCAGGTGTCTATAGTCATATCCTTTATCATTGAGGCCCTCTTTTTAGGCTCCCATGATAATTTGAGTTTGGGATCTCAGGAATTCACACGGATGTCATGCCATGACTTTTTTAATACAGAATTTTTTTTTGAGCTGGCCTCCGCATCTCTTTCCACTTTCCAGGGACCTTTGGGAAGGATTCACACCTTGTCCAGTGTCACACCGATGTTCAGTGTGGGACATGGTGGTCGGCGTCACGGCATTGGGTTCGGGATGAGGTCTCCTTAGAGGCGATCCAGCATCCTTAATAACAGGGCCTTGGTATTTTCTTTTCATCGGTCTCTCGCTTGGAGAACGTCTTTCGTCTGGGATATAGTTTAGTTTTGCGGAGGCTGGAACTTTGTTGGGGTAAAGGCTTGTGACCAAGCATTGGTTTAACCACTTAAGGTTATCAAATCGATTGAATGACACTCCTTTGTGGTTCCTTGGTTGTCAGGTTGTTGCTGAGGCGATAAGTGTTGAGCCTGACTCGAATTTCTTTTCTTCTTTGCCTCCGTTGCCTCGGATGAAGAAGCTTGACATCGCCTCCCGGCGAATGGTTGGTGGCGGATTGCAATTCGAGGGACAAAAGGCCGTCCCCGTAACCCTCTTCATGATTGGTGTCTCCAGTAGAACCTCTGGATTGTTTCTTTTGAAGTGACCACAGCGATGAGTCATTTATGGCCTTTTGAGATTCTTTGCACATGGCGTCGGACGAGTTTCTTAAAGTTGAGGGCTTGCTTTCATTCAAGATGGTGGAAATCCGCTACCAAAGCGGATGGTAGCTCGGTGCTTCCGGCATTGATGGCGGCGTTGCCAAGATGTTGGCTTGAGAATAACGATGGCAATTTGTGTTACATGTCGATTCACAGTTTAAAGGTAAAATTAGCAATTAAAATAAACGCACTATCACTTACTTCCAAAGATATGGATACGATAAGATAAAACATCTTAAGCATATCTTAAATAAAATCTCAAATGACTTAAGACTTTTTAAGTTGTCAGTTTAACTTATCATTTCATTTCATTTTTATTTCTTATTTCTTATCTTTTTTTTTATACTCATTTCTGATTATAACTTAGATTTGGTAGCCAAGATGGAAAGAAACCTTTCCCAGTAGTCGTGAAATCTGTGGGATCAGAAACCATCCTCTTTTGGAAGAAAAGGAAAAAGAGTTATTTAGGTGTCGGTGATAATTTGGAAAGCGGATGAATAGTAGATAAACACAGAGATTTCGTTCTCATTTGGTGAGAACTTTTATATCTGGTTCGGGTTTCTATAGTATCATAGTTAATTACCTCAAATCTTGAGAGAGCACTTTCGATTAAAATTTAGTCGATGAATCGTTAAGAAACGAGTATATAATTGCGATGAGTGGAGTTTAGAACTTATGAAATTTATTATTTTAATTTAAAACTTTTGTGGGGAGCGATGGCCGTCGAATCATGGTTATCATCCCATCGCGATCCACAGTCAGCAGTCGGAGGAGGTAGTCGACGCAGAAGGATCCTTGTCGACAAACATGGTTCACGTCGTCAAGGTGTCGCTTGTAGAAGGGTGGAGTTTGTCTAAGGGACAAATATAAGTCAACCTTAACGTAGAACTCTTGCAACCAAATACATTTTACATTTCATTTCAAAAAAGCAAACATATTTCTGTGTAAATAATTTAGTATGCTCCGTGAATCCGGCCAGGAGCTCGGTCATGCGCCATTTATGTGGTGCCGTATGCGCAAAACATGAGACCGGACAGGTAGCGTCGCTACGAGAACTTTAGGAATATTTGAGTGTGAAGGTAGTTATGTATTTAATTTGGCATTAATTTCTTTTGTAGCAAAGTTTTCTTAATTTGTCACCGAAGATATTCTTGAGAGAAGGTGGATTTATTTTATTTTTTTATTTTTTTAAGTTTTAATTTAAATAATTCATTTTATTTTTTTATTATTATTTATATTTTGTTATTTTCTTTGAATTTTGATCATTTTATGATTGATCTTTTTGATTTGAATATATGATCATTTATCATTGAAATTTTATAATTATAATTACCGATCTGGGATTAATATCGATTGATAGGCGCTTTGTCTGCTACGTAGTTTCTGAGAGGATGGTGCAATTCATTATCTCGAAGTATAATCTTCTTGTCGCTCTAGTTTGAACATAGAGGAATCGGGTTTGGGACTTTTCTTCCAGAATTTGAATTTTAGAATATGTCGGTTGATTAATATCTTTATGTGGAATTAACTTACCGGATATTATAATTAAGAAATATAATATATCAATTTTTAGGTTTTGTTAACGGGACCAGAAGACCAAGGGATTATGTAGCATATGTTCTTTTGTATTTGACTTAGTATTTACTCAGCATGCATCTGGATATCATTAATTGTATGGATATTAGAATGTAAGTTGGAGTTTCGATCAATTTTGATTTTGAGTTTTGTTAGCGGACGGTCGAAAGCAGAAGATGTAACATCATTCTTGTATTTGTACTAGACATGTCACTGTTGTTTGAACTTGACATACATCTGATATCGTTCTTTTAAAATGTTGTATGGACATTAAATATCCCAGTTGATGTAGGTGTCGTTGCAAGTTTAGGTTTAATATATGGCATTTTGGGTTTTGTTGGGACGTCAGAAACCGGGAAGTATAGCATCTTTCTTTTGTCGTGATATGCTGGCATGAGTTTTAATCAGGGATTTTTTAGGTTTTGTTAACGGGACGGTCAGAAGACCAGGGATAGATAGACCCTGTCAACTCATTATTTTCTTGCAGAGGATCAGATCTAGATTAATTATTTCAAGATCAATCATTCTCCGCTTGACTCTAGATTACGTAAAGGATGGGTTTGAGATTTTCTTCTTAAGATCTTGAACTTTTAAAATACATTAACATGATGTCGATAGATAAATCTTTAGTCATTTAATAGAATTAACTTAAGATTTCTGATAGCGTCATTAGATTTTTAGGTTTTGTTAACGGGACGGTCTAAGACCGGCAAGGATAATGTAGTTTGTTTTGTCGAATATGAATTTGACCATTTCAGTGTTTGTCGTAGATCAGTAAATGTCGTTACATAAGGTATAAGAGAGTTCTCTCTATTTGTCACGAGTCAGTATAGATTTATAAGATATCGTTGACTCTTTCATTACTTTGCGTGTATCAGTGAGAATTACATATAAAATATAAATATCTTCAACCAGTGATTGTCGATATAGGCTTGGTTCTTTCAATCACTTATCTGAGATCAATGTATTTGTTCTTTAACAAATCAAGCGTCATTTTATAGGTTTGAATTTGATTCTTTCCAGGTATTTGCGTGAATCGAATGGTTAAGCAAAAGAACATTGTTTCGTAAGTCATAGATTTCATTTATCTTGCTTATTAAAAGCGTTATTAAATAAAATGAGATAACACTTTGAATATCTTTGAATCATTTCACTTGTTTTAGCATGAAGCTGCTTTATTTTTAAATGATATATGACGTCACTTGTATCTTTTTATTGAGTGTCACATTTTCATTTCTCATTCGTATGACATAATCACACTTAGGAAAATGAATTTGAACTTTAAGTAAGTGTATCTATCATGAAATATTCGTGTATAAGCTAGGTAAGCATCTTTGTGTCGTATAATATGATGAATGAGAGAATAATCGTATGCATGTCGCTTCTTTTTTTTTTAAATCTTGCGGCGTTTTTATTCTCAAAATTTTTGGCCATACGTCATCCCGCGTAATTTGTTTAGCCACCACGCAAGAGAGCGTGCGTAAGGTGGAATGTCGTGAGAACCACGAATTTATTGCATAGAAAGTGTGCATAAGTAATATAGCGATTTTCGCGAATCCTTATCTCGTCTTATCAAAGTTACATATCGCTCTCACCGTGGAATTCGTGAAGGCACGCATACGCCAGAAAGGCGTGCATGGGTGTGTCGTGAGACACCGCTTTTAACGATAGCATTCCTGGCGTTAGACGCGTGAAAATCTTATAGAACAGTTCTTGGCGAAACGTGAGCAGCGGGTTTCCAGCGCGTTGGAACATGTGAGATTTTGGAATATTTCGATTAATGTGTATAGCGATGAATTTTCATCAGGTCTCAGGTCTTATCAGTTCTACGACCTCACGCTCTCAGGTTCAAGCGCCAAGAGAAAGGTGCATGGGTGGTGTCGTGAGACATCCTGAAACTTTTATAGCATTTCTCTATTCAGAGGAGACAAAGTCATAAGCGAGAGAAGAGGAAGAGAAGAAACTTAGTGAGAGTCATGAGGAAATCATGTATGGAATGAGAGGAATCAACCAGGAGAGGGATCGCAAAGAGTATGTCGTCGCGTCTGGCTTCGCAGAGCAAAGACAAGAGATCGCCGGGAGAGAGACCGAGAGCGAAAGCCACGGAAATCTCGAATGAGAGTCAACGAGGGGATAACCCTCGCTTCACCTTTAGAGCCGCTCGATTGGAACGAGCAGGTTGTGGGGGATTTAAGAGGATTAAGAGATTAAATGTACCATTAGTCCCTTTAATTATAATTAAATATTATTTTATGTGACATTAATTTATGCAACAAACCCCAATAATATGGTGTCAATTTTAGTGTTGTCAACTACATCACTCAAGGACGGGTCGCTCAACAACGCCAAATCCGGGCGAAGTTAAATCTAAATCAGCGACGTCGCATTCGAATCGATGTCCGACACTTTGCCGAATCGGTCTAAGGCGTTGTTTGATAATTCGACGCCGGGCGACAACCGCGCTGATCAATTTCGCGAACGACGCTGAGTCCGGCTTCCACTTCGATGCGCGTAATTTCATTAAAATTTATTTTAATTATTTGATCGATCATTAATTGATTCGATTATTTTATTTAATTAATTTTAATATTTTCGACGCATTACAAGTCAATTTAATTAATCGTGACAGTGATTTAACCTCTGTCATTTATATAATTTTAAAAACACATAGATGTCAACGAAATTTTACATATACACCTATAATGCACCGTTTCAAAAGGCACGCAAGAACCGAATGCCTGACACTACGATAAGTGTCCATTAATTAAAATAATATTAAAAATTTAAAGGGACCTGTATTAAATAATTGAATTAAAATTATATAAAAAATATTTTAAATATAGTTTGTTATATTTTAAATTATTGTAGAGTTTTGAAATTTTAGAGAATGAGATTTGAGCTAAAAAGAGGAATAATAAGATATATTTATTATAAATAATTAAAATTATAATAAATTACAAGTAAAGTTATAAATTTAGAATTGATAATAGATTTTATTCATTAAAATTATTAAAGTATAATAAAATAAATTATATATATATATATATATATTACTTAAGTAATTAATTTAAATTTTATAATTAAATGACTTACTTTTTATTATTTTTAATATTTTGTCTATTTAATTTATACATATTATTTTTAATTATTATTATAATGTCGTATCCAACAAGTATCCATGTCTCATATTTTTAAAATATGAAGTGTCCACGTGTCGGTCCACCGTATCCTCGTCCACATGTGCATCATGATATACACCAATTTATTTTACAAACTCCATAATTCCATTGCTGAAATTTGTTTGATGTTGCAAATTTTTCCACATGAACATGACTTTATTCCATAGTCAAGATGGTTCACCTTAAGTCCATAAGTGTTGATTCTTCAAACTACATTCATTATATCTGATTACAATTTCCATTGAGTAAACTGCTTCCCAGTAATAATTCAAAGCCTTCACAACATTTCTGCATCCAACCCTTGCAATTTTATAATAAGCTCATGATAATCCATACAATAATTCTCTATCTTGACCTCATGTTCTCATCCATCTTGAAATCAGGACTGAAGGTTTACCTCAAGTTACAAAAAATTTTATCTTATATGGACACCATACTATGGTATGCGATTCTTGATTACATTCATCATAATCAATGATTTCTTATTTTAGTCTTTTGATAACTCATCTTCCATTATGATAGTGAAGATTGTTTTGCCATCGGCCTACAAGTTGACAGTGTATGCATATTAAGTGAGAAACAAAAGAGGTCATCAACAAAAGTAATTTTAACTTATTTTACCTATGTACTGATTTATTTTCATTGGAATGGAGAGAGAGGAGAATAGAAAATAAGTGATTTTATACTAAATTGCACTCCCTTATTCTACGTAAAAAAAAGATGATAAGTTGTACCTAAAGAGGTGGAGAAATAATTTAAAAATCAAATATGACCAACCTTTAATTCTCAAATCCAAAATTAACTACACAGCATAATGGAATATTTTTGTCCACAATTTGCTTAATAAAGAAAGTTATTGTCCGTGGATTCTTAAGTTATCCTAGATGAAAAATTATTGTCAGTAGATTGATGAGTTCTTGTAGATGAGTTCTTGCAGATGAGAAGTGTTAATCGCTAATTCAGGATACTTCCAAAACTCCCCCTCAACCTAAAGGCCTCAAAAATCCACCCAAACAATGATCAAAGTTCAAAAAAAGAGAAAGATTCCCCAAAATACTACATTGCCCAATTTGCTAAATTACCAAACCATCGTGAAGTTAGCACTAAGCCACTGACTATGGGCCTTCTTAACTAACCCTTTAAATGTTCCATTGACAAAAAAATCTCTAGAAATCATGGCCGAAATCTAGAGAGGGCACCATACTTCATCGATGCCAACAACCTAATGACATATGCCTCAACAAGTGACAACCCTTCCCGAAAGTTGCATTTTGCATTTAAAAGGAAAGTAAAGGGTTACAAAATAAAAGCACCAAAAAGTGCAAAACTAGAAAGGAAAAACAAGACTAGGCCGTAGCGACATGCTCACGGTCCATATCTAAAATGCTAGAAAAAAGGAAGATACAAGCATCAACAGGGATATACAAAATCGACTGATGAGCGAGACGCTAATTGGGTCCCTACATGTGATGGGAGAAGATCACAAACCGAAAGAAAGCCACACTGGCTTTGGAAGAAGGTCCAGTAAGTCCGCAAGGTCTCGATAAGACCACCTGCACGCCTTCCAAGATCGCCCACTCATACATCCACGCCGAGGATGTGACCAATGCATAGCGCAACTCCGAGCTATCTTGAAGATGTATCCAGCGCCTGATGAGGTTGGGTTCATCTCGATATCGACTCATACCTACGCGAGGAGAAGAGGGCACCATCAACATTGGCCTTAAGCCATCCGGGAAGGGGGGGAGTCCAAAAAGTGTGAGGAATCAGCCGATGAGGCTGCTGGAACTCCCATTGCTCTCGAAATGGAAAGGCGGATGTGTTGACGAATGCCTCCAAGACAAAGAAGCACCTTGGGGTTCCATGAGGTGAATCTTGGCATTCCCAGCCTCCAAACTATATAACATAGCGATGCCTTCCCCAAACTAGATCAATCTTGGGGATGTTGTCAAGGCCTCAAGAGATCACGAGAACAGTAAAGGAAGGTATGACAAAGCCCCAAGAGGATAGAACAAGGACGCCGTGAGAGAGCATCCGTCGATGTGCTCTAAGTCCTCCTCCCTGCGATGGACCTCCTCCAACCCCCCGACGTAGAGAGTGTTGGAAGGGCCCTTCGGACACGCCACCAAAAGAACTTCTCCTAAAAGTGCCTAGAATGTAGTGGGTGGAAAGAAGGCCTCAAGCAAGTGCGTGAGGGACTTGCTTAGAGGGAGATGTATCAGCTCTCGCTCATCGGCAACTAACTCAGTGTGTAACTTCACTCCTGTGATCTGATCCACCAGGTCCTTCCCAAAATGAAGCTCCAATCTTCCAATGTCCTGATCGGTCCGATAATAAAGAGCACACCCGAAGGTCTTCCAAGGTAGCAGTATCCAAGAATGTGGGTTTCCTGGAAAGTGGGATGTCAGTTAACCAATTCTGGGAAAGGACATGTACCTTGTTCCCATCGGCCAGCTTCCAGCGAATCAGAGGTTTGAGGCTTTGAGCCCCACCGAGAATGACTTGAGTCACCTCTCCTCGTGAGTAATCCCAGGCATATCATCCCGTAAGCCTCAAGACAACGTGGGGAGGGAGTCAGTAAGAAGTCCTGTGCCACGCCTGGGCCACCGCAGAGTGAAACCCAAGACCCCCGGAGTACAAATAGAGGCCCATTTCACATAATGGATGCTCTTGGAAGAGCGTTTGTCCCACAAGAAAGATCTCAGACATCTTCAATCTCCGTGACACATTCATGGGTCAAGATAGTATGTGTCACTGTAACGAACCGCAGTGGAAATAAGTGTACGCACGCCTGTGGTGTGCCCCCGTGCGTAAATCTTCCCGCCCTCTCAATCACCGAGAGTGATCCGCCAACAACCCACGATAGCCAGTCCTGCAGTCCATCTCCGACCCTCCAACCCAAAAAAAGCCGGTAATGCGGTTGGTCCTCCATCTTTTGCCCTTGTCAACAAGATGGATGTCTGGCACTATTGCGCCGCTCGCCCAAGAACAAGAATCATCAAGGATAGCCTTGATTTGCTTACCATGTGCCACCAAAGCCTGAGAGGTAATCAGAATGTCATCAACATGAAGTAAGTTGGAGATACGAGTACCTCTAGAAGCCACTGTCATGCCTAAGTTGGCTCCCCGCTGCTTGAAGGCCCGAAAAGCAGCCTCAACATAAAATAAAGAGGTAGTAGAGAGGACACCCGGCGAAAAGCCACACCGAAGCTCTAACCCACTCCCTCCTACCATTCAAAAGAATGGAGTACCTGGGATGGGTGACACATCAATGACCCATTTGTCAACCCGGCAGAAACCCCAAAAGAAAGAGCATCCGCTCCAAGGTTTGCCAACTCATCCTATCATAGCCGCCCATATCTACCTTGATTGCCATGAACCCAACCCGAGAGGTAGAATGTTGAAATTTGTTGAAGATCTCTGGGCAAGGAGACAATGGTGAGATGTTCCACCGAGGGACAAAGGCTCCCGCCCTCCGAGATGAGGGTGTAAGAGATGCTTCAACTGCTGACCAGATTTTGGCAATCGCCTTATAAATGGTCCGACATAAGTCGATTGGTGCACTTGGAGGGACAAATGCTCCAACAACCTTGGGATCGTGACAATGAGGGTATCCTTCCATGAGTCATCCATTCGGAGGTACTAAAGAACTCGGATAGCCAAGATATCGGGCTTCACACATCTCCAAAACTGCTTGTAAAAGAAAGCAGTAATCCCATCGAGACCCGGGGCCCGATTGGGCCCCAAAGAGCTGGGGCCTCCCAAACTTCATTCTCGGCCACCATGCATCAAGAAGGGAAAAATATGAGAAGGTACCGCCGCTCAAGAGGCGGAAGGCCAATTCTCCGTGGAGACCGCCTCCTCAACCCATTTCTTCCGGAAATAAGTGGTGAAGATCTCGCCATAGCCTCCTATCCACTGCCTCCCATCATCCGTCATAAACATAGCTAACTCGTTGGTGCGATGTCTAGGAGGCAACAGCAGTGGAAGAAATGAGTGTTACCATCCCCTTGTAGCCTAGTCTTTGCCCTCTGCTTCCGCACCAGCCTAGCCAATGTAGAGTTCAATAACCTTGAGCTAAGCTCACCCTCCTCAGCAAGAGACTGAATCAACAATCGCCAGCCCTGAGGGTTTCAATGTCCCGCCCAACTCCTCCTTGAGCAAATGGAGGTTCTTCAAAGATGCTTCTACTAAGAAAGAGCACGAAGCTTTTTCCGGTGGAGCACATCGCCTTAGAACCGTAATCGCCTTGCCCCACTTCGCCACACTAGCCTCCACACACAACAGATAGATGTCAAGTGTCCTCAAAGCGGATCCATCACTGTGGTGGAGTATATGGGATAGAAGAGACTGAAAGAAGTAATGGGCAATGGTCTCAAGCAATGCGGGTGATGATGAACCTTGTCTCCAAGTATGTTACCGAATTGACCAAAACCCGATCCAGATCGTGCATTTTGCTTCTCCCATCTTTGTTGTTGGTCCGGTAGCCCAATGAAGTCAAGATCATGTAAGTGGTCAAGCAAGCTTCCATCTCCGAATGCCTAGGAATAGGTGAATCTCTTCCCCTTCTTATCCTCAGATAAGATACAATTGTCACCTCCATGATAGTAGTAGATCAACATTATCACTAATGTCTTGCTGTACTCTCCTGTGGATAGCTTGGCATACACCCAACCAAGGCCCACCGAGAGTTATCAACCATGCTAACCTTCCCCAGCACTAGCTGATCAGAGAGGATAAGGGGATGAAAATCAACCAGGTCCTGCCGCCATAAGATAATCATACCTCCTGAATATCCCGCTGAAGGGTGGCAGAGAAATTGTCACTGCTCCAAGATGTCCACCTCCCCTGTAAGCTTCAATCTGTCTCAACCAAGCCGATGATACATAGTCATGGCCACCAATGAGCGTGAGTAGGTGTGGTCTTCTTTTGGGCACCCCTACACCTAATAAAATGGAAGACATCACCACCATAGGGGATCCGTCCGCCATCTGGTGTGAGTGAGCCTTCTTCCTTTTTTAGAAAGATTTTCACCTAGCCCCAAATTTTGGAGCTCCTCTCAAAGTGTGCCTTGGAGACCCTTTGTGAATGGTGGTCTTCCCTCCCTTATCCCTGAGAGAGGTTTAGCATTTTTCCAAGATTTGTGGGGCTTGAAAAATAGGAGGTTTTGAGATGTCAATACTGGGAGGAAATTCGAGAAGGAGTCTGTGGTGGAGGCTCTGCTCCTAGCCTCATTAGCTGTTGACCACCTGGTCTTCTGAGCAATCAAGCCTAGTCTTCTTCTTATGGGTAACAAGCACCCATGGGCCATAATCATCGTGGTGCTAGAAGGTAGAAGTCGTGGTCAAGTTATCGTGGCATTTGCCCTTATCACTTTAAACAAGTGACAACCCTTCACATGTTGGAAGACAACACCCATCTTCAGCAAAGAACCAACCAGTAGAAAAATTACCAACCCAATCAGGCCCTGTAATGTGAAGCCTTTTAAGAAAACTTTTGACTAATCAAAATCATTGGACGAATCTATAAGACATCACTCGAGCCTAGAAGGAAGCTTCTCTTAGCAATGCTCTCAGCCTAAAGGAGATACTTCCTAAGTTTGACAGCAAGAAATCATTGTGGCAATCCATAAGAAAGACTATATCCACTAATCAATGCCACTTTACCATCTGAAGAATCATGTCCACTCTAAGCCTAAGAAGCATGGATACTTCCAAACAACTATTGGGCCCACATCGGACACGTGTGAGACAGAGACATGGCTTTGACATATGTCTGACACTTCGAAAAATGTGTCAAAGCCCTTTTAAATGCAATATTAAACTCAAGCATGTTTCAAACGCAACAGGACACAATTCAAACACTTTAAGCAAGATAGAGACACCAAAGACACAAGTGATTAGAAAAGCTGAATAGCCCTAGCTACCTCTCGTGTCAATCGAAGGTCACTAGGTCAAAGACATTGCACTCAAAGCAAAGCCCTCTTAATTGAAGCATATGCTCTCTTGATTGAAGTCGTTGTACTCATGTTCGTCAAAGCCAAAACCAAGGCCCTGTATGCGTATGTATTTTCAGTATTTCTACAGGTCACATTGCATAAAAGTAGGAGCACATCCTTATTATCAAGCTGAAAGATGAGCTTTTCATGCAAGTTGAAGCATTCCATTAGCCACCTTTCCAAGACTTTTGAAATTGAGTACAATACAACAATTTAGATTTTTTTCCTCAAAATGATTATTTATGATTTTAATTAAGGATTTAATTTGTTGTTGAATTTTAATGTCGTCCACTAATTAATTAAATTTTATTGAAGTAAATAGTATATTATATATGATTTGACCTAACTCATAATCTTTAGCAATATGCATTACAAGAAAAAGAGAGAATAATAGCATTAACCTGAAAATAACCACAACAAAAATACAAAAAATAGGACATACTCAAATTTATGTTGCTTACTAAAATTCACCTATAATTAAGGTCGTTTAATGATTAAATATGTACATTATGCTTTCAACGAACAAAATAAAGGATTCACTTTATACATAAAAATAAAATTAAGTTATAAGTTTGCGAAAATGTATCAATATTTGTTGTCATTACGAAAAAATTAGGCTAATTCAACAAAGCTATTACATGCAATTAAACATAAGTTGGTTGGATCATCTTTTTCCTCCAATTGTTTTCTTTTAATTGCATTTGTTGAGTCCCAAGTCTGAATGAGAAAAGTGGAGGGTTGCATCGACAACCAATGTAAAACTTGTCAAAAGATCATGATATGAATTCTTTAATACATTGTGTTAATGCTAGTTCCCTGAAATTGTATCGCCAAGAGAGAAAAATGTGCAAAAGCTGTTGCATCGATGCCCTAGTACAGTGTTAAATAAGCTAACCTTCCCATGTTATGGACGGATTCTAACAAAAAAAAATTAGTCCATGAAACTAAAATTAGAATATATACTAGGAATATAAGTACTTTTACAAGTAAATTAATAGAATTAATAAATATTATGATTTATAAGAAAATAAATATCTTATATATTCAAGAAATTAAATGGGTTGGTGTTCACGGCCAAAAAAAAAATTCAAAAAAATAAGAGAAGGGGAATTTTCAAAACTCTAATTGCGCCCTAACCGCACCTTCCACGTCACCCAAAACCGTTCGGGTGAGGAGCGGGAACGATTGAAATCTAGTTCGGCTATAAGAAGAGGGAGAGGGGAGCGTCGATTCTCATACCCAGATGTAAGCTTAGTCACTTGTTCGCTATGCGAACTTTCATAAAATTGGTATTCCAATATATATAAGCCTAATCACTTATTCGCCACGCAAACTTCCTTAAAACTCTAACATTCCGATGGATGTAAGCTAATCACTTGTTCTCTGTGCAAACTTCCTCAAACTCTAACATTCCAATGGATGTAAATCCATTTGTTCTCCATAACTTCCACAAAACTAACACTCCAATGAATGTAAGCCCAATCACTTGTTTGTCATGTGAACTTCCTTAAAACTCAGGCAATCCTATGGATGTAAGCCCAATCACTTGTTTGTCATATGAACTTGTCTAAAATAAGGCATTCTAAAGATATATAAGTCCAGCTACTTGTTTGTCATGCAAAAATTTCTCTAAAATTATGGCATTCTAATGGATATAAGCCCCCACATACTTCTACAATGCAGACTTCATAAAATTGAATTACTGGGTAAACTTATAAATTAAACTTAACTTAAATAATTCAATAAACATTTGCACTCACAATAACACCTACACAACAACTCTAGCCTACTCAAGATCAATGAGACGAGTCAACCCAATGACTGTTAATCAAACTCCCTGGATTTATGGCTAATAGCCCTTTGATGTTGGTAAATTCAAATAATAGTAGCGATGGAACCATAGGATCTTGAGGGACTACCCTCATTTTTCCTTTTAAGCAATCATCAACACCACACCACTAGACACTGATTTATATCAAAGATCTATGTTTATTTTCAAGCTTAATCGAGAGTGCTCTACCACTGCGATAAGAGGAGTAATTAACTATAAATGCTTGCATTAATAGGAAGTAGAACCCAGATCTAAATAAACCCTAACATAATGTTAGGGGAAATCTTGTTGAATGTAAATCAAATTGTTTCATGAAGAATGAACGAAACATCCATAAAGATGGTGGAGATTTTCAAAGGTATTTTCGAGCAACCAAGTTTCGCAACTCTATTGGAATTATTTTTCTCTCTATCTTTGTTTGAAAAATTAAAATATTTTGCCTATAATCTCGATTAAACAAATGAAATGAATGCGATTAATAACAAATATGAAATATTTATGGGACCATTTTATTTTCAAAAGTTTAGGTTCTTGAAATCAACTAGAACCTAACTTTAAATTTAATGATCAAGCGAAAAAAAGTCAATGAAAATCGATAAACATGATGATCAAGTGTAGAGAGGGATCTACCATTAGATTTCCTCAGGTTGTGATCAATAATAGTTCCGTTGGAGC
Organism: Cymbidium sinense; assembly: GCA_021442155.1. Taxonomy (NCBI): domain Eukaryota; kingdom Viridiplantae; phylum Streptophyta; class Magnoliopsida; order Asparagales; family Orchidaceae; genus Cymbidium; species Cymbidium sinense. The sequence continues at coordinate 27,849,329 of CM038232.1, read as the reverse complement.
TACTTTCCAATTTGGAATAATTTCTAAAGTCGTACAGTTCATACCTGTAAAACCTATGACTAATAATGTACAAATTGAAAAATCCATCACTAAGGGCATTGACATGCCGAAAGCAATCAAGAAGCTGTCGTGCAAACGAAAAAGACCGAATGTAATCATTTCCAACGAGGCTAAGTAGTTGAATGCCAAAGTTTTACCTAATCCAGAAAAGAAACCAGCTCTTAAAAGAACTCGGGTAACTATCAAAGGCAATTTTGACAATGCCGCTAAAGAGGAGATGGCTATTGAGCCTAAATTGAAATCTATCATTATCGATCCATTTAGCAGTCAACTAGAGGAGCATACCATTCCACAAGATACTTCCTTCATTCCGGGTAACAATGATCATGAAGTATCTTCCTCAAGCACCAAAATGCTCAAGAGAGCTAAAAGAAAATATAGCTCCTCAGCTTTACATGTACACTTTGAAGAATACTAACCACTTGGAAAGCAAAAATACCCACCAATAATAATTTTGAGCCAAATAGGAAGAAACAACTCTATAAAAAAGATTTTCGGGATAAACATCGCCACAATGACCCCTACCCTTCTCCTAGGTCAATCAAATAGAATAGACAGATTGATTGACATGATTCCACCAACACGTTCCAACTGTCTCGCGAACGAGCACAAAGTCTAATGAATCATCACTAAACTTACAATTCATATATGAATTAACTCATATCACAATTATGACATTTAAATCTTTAAGCCAGAATAAATACGTAGAACTAAAGATATCAATATTAAAATTTTGTACGTACCCAAAAAGTCTTTAATCTTCCCAAAACTTACACCCCAAAACTTTACAAATCAACAAAACGAACTAGCTTCTACCCACCTCATCTTTTCGTGAAATTATCAACTGGTGAAGATCATAAGCAAAAGTTTCATGGCAGCAACGCTAAAGCAGTTCGTAACGACAAGTAGAATAATCGCCGTATAATGTAAATTTAAACCCAGAAATGCTACGTAACGAAGAATATAATCAACAATAGAGGTCTAGAACGTAACAATATAATCAACAATACGTAGATCATCGATACTATCAATGTCGTCATAAGAGCGGTTATTTAATGAAAATCATTTGTCTATCAAATCATTTTTTAAATGTCATTTATACACATGTCGACTTCATACCAAAAGTCGCCGTCACCTACTAAAGTAGCAAGTAACCATACTACTTACCTAATACTGACACTTGGACAAACTTAACGGCCTAACCTCAATGTAAATGATACTAAGATCCTACTTCGGCCATCTCGTCATCTCAGATTTCTATAACATACCTTCCTATCACAATTTTCCCGACATTTCATGCTTATCACATTACCGCATTTAACATGTTTTAAAACATTTCTATACGTCCAACAAAATCATATCTAATAAAGAAAATGCATCTAACCTGCTTATAATCATTGATTAGAATGATACAATACGACGTGAATATCTATATATGTCATTCATATAATTTATAAAAGCGATAAACAATCGTATGATTCATACAATTTATAAAAGCGGTAAACAATGCATTCATGGACTATAAACCGAATTTAAATTAAGAATTATGTCTCACCTTGTATGTACTGTCAAGTGAAGTCATTCCTCCTCGAGTACACAACCTATAATGAAATAACTCTTCTAAATACTTCTAATACATGAACCTCATAAATGAAACTCATAATTAACATGGTAGTATCACCAGCTTAAACTGCAATCTTACCTGAAATTAATATCTCCTCATATAATCTTTCGATCGATTCCAAAGTAATCTACTAACGCCAATATTAATTATCTGCATCAATTAACAAACTAAAATTAACAAAAAAATGACAATCCTAAACCCCATTTTAATACACAATAATCGCCACTCACCTAAGTAAAGCAGATTGAACCCCAATCACGCATTTCAACACCAAGGCCACGAAAGAAAAGAATAGGAAAAGAAATTCAAGAATCACACCAAGTCCCTGTTACCCCGATCAGAAATCCCTACCGAGCCGACGGTTTCACTGATTTCCGACCCAAGAAATTTTACGAGATTTCCAACCCGGCTCACAAGATTTCAACCCGGCGACTTACAAGGACGATTTCCAAGCGACGCACGGCGCAGACGGCGTCCAGCAAGACGACGGCTCGAACGCAGCATACGCCACGAGAGCGGCCCTTCGGCCGATGATGAAGCGCGGCAGCAACGGATCTGACGGCGGGCGCGAGATCGGCAGGCGTTTCGGTCACGAGCAAACCGCCGCCGACGCCGAGGGAAGGGAAAGGAGGAGACGAACTCGATCGGCAGGAATGAACTGAGGCCGCGGCGATGGAAGGAATGAAATAGATGAACGGGTCGATCCCGCCCATACGCTCGGCTTTAATCCAAATACATGCTACATGCTTTGAGTTGAATCTACAAGAATAAATTAATTAGTAATTAGAAATAAGCTAATTGGATTAATTGATATTACAATTTACCCCTTTAAAAAATTTCGTCTCTTTCTTAAGCATTCAAATAGGAAGGAAACTTCTCATCTCTTGTTCAACCTCTTTGATCGGCTCAGGCTTCCATTTAATTTTAACATGGAAATTTGTCTATTTCGTAATCTCTTCACATCAAATTCTAAAATCTTTTCGGCTCCAATGTAAATCGGTTGTATTTCAAACTTTGTATATGAAATTTTCTGCTCTGAATCTATGATCCATTTTCTCAACATTGAAATGTGAAAAATGTTATGAATGTCTCATTCAATTCAAAAGGCAAGTCTGTAAGCATATGCCGATCCTTTCAATGATTAAAAGGTCCATGTACTGGGCTCAATTTACCTCCGACCAAATCTACTAATTCCTTTCATAGTTTGACTTTCAAGAATACAAATTCTCCTTGAAATTCTCGGCTTTTAAGTCGTATACTACCGACGATCCTAAGACTTTCAATCTATCTCGAATCGATTTTCTCTGCTTGACCAACCAACCTAACAATGCCTTTTCTCCCACTTACCCAACTCAATGGAGTTCTACACTTTCACCATATAATGCTTCATAACCATCTCAATACTTGGGAGATTTATTATCAGAAGAAACTCGATCATGGAATATGATCTTCCCATACCTCCAAAATATAAAACACATACCTCAACAAATCTTCAGACTTGAATTGTTCTTCGTCATGTCATCGCCGAGGATAAAAAGAGCTTTAATAATCGAAGCTCTCTCTCAATTCCTTTCCATAATCTCAAGTAATCTACCATCTCGCCGAGACGATCACTTTTTACACCAAGTTTTATAATTTCTTTAACATATAATCTGGACAATTTATCAATGAATTGCTCGTTTCGGTAAGAAATGAGCTGACTTGGTCAATCTATCCACAACGACCTGAGATACTTATCACCTTTGCCAGATCAGAAATCCCATAACAAAATTCATTGCAATTTCTTCCCACTTCCACTCGGTATAGGTAATGATCAGAATCCACCGCTTTGATGCTCAACTTTAACAATCGACAACGATATTTGAGATATATTCAAATTTATGTCTTTCTTCATACTCACCACCAAAATGCTTTTAAATCTTTATACATTTTGAACTACTTGATGAATAGATATCCTCCTCACGAGCCTCCTGTAAAATTTCCTCAAATCAACATCACTGTCTATAATCATAATTCTTCAATAATACCCTCATCTACAGAAATTACCAACCCGATTTGTTCAATGATGATATCCACGATCCGCCGCACTTTAATTCTATCAAATAAAGTTGATATCAATTGATATAAATGTCCATCCGAATCTTCTAACTTCCAAAGAATTCTCTCGATCAACTCTGAGTAATAATCCAACCCAGATTTCCATGAATTTGCTTAATGACGTCACCACATTTGCTTATTAATAATCAATATTTAAATCATAATCTTTAATAAACTCAAGCCACCTTCTTCTTTGTTGATTCAGTCTTTTGGTGTAAAGATATATTTAAGACTCTGATAATCAATAAAAATTTTGCATTTCACTCCATACAAATAATATCTCCAAATTTTAAGAGCAAAAACCACAGCTGCTAACTCTAGATCATGCATGGGATAATTTCTTTCGTGAGATTTTAATTGTCTCAAGATGAATTACTCTTATGTTCAGATTAAAACACAACCCAAGCCTTTTAAAGATGATCATATTCTAATCCTCGCCTCGATGGAATAAAAGCAGTGGAAATGCTTATTCACTTCAAAACTCGCTCACATTCTTGTCATTTGGAATTTGATATCCTTTTCAATAAATTAGATATTGCAATATGAGAAAATCTTGACAAACTTCAAATAACCCGATAAGCTAAAAGCGCGAACTGTAACATTCGGTGCACCATTCTAAAATTGCTACCTTTTGAGGATCAACAAACTCCTTCGCCACCGATACGCGAGAAATGCGACGCTATGCATCCAAAATTCACAAAATTTAGATATAATTGATTTTTCTAACTAAAACAATACCGATGATTTGCATGCTTTCGCCGCTTTTAGAATAATCGTGATATCAATAAAGATGATAACAAACCGATCCACCAAGGCTTGAAAACACGATTCATTAGGTTCATAAAGATCGCAGGAGCATTAGAATAAATGACATAACAAGAAATTCAATGTCCATATTTCCAAAGTCGCTTTTAAAATATCGATCTTTAACTTAACCTGATGATATCTAGATCTCAAATCAATTCTGGAAAATACAGTGGCTCCCTCCAACTGATCAAATAAATCATCAATCCTTGGTATATACTTGATTGATTACTTTATTTAACTCAGTAATCACACAATCGATGACTCATATTTTTTCTTAACAAGTAGTCTTGCAGATCTACTACGAATAATAAATTTTGTCAATTCCTCGCAACCGACATTTCCCCGCAATTCTGTGAGTCATCCCGTAAGGAGATTTATGTTTTGTACTGCGGTACATCAATCCCAAACTCCACTTCTCATGTTGGTGGCAACCGTAATTCCTCCTAAACACATCGTGAAATTCAAACAATGGAATGCTTTTCACCTCAAACACCTTATTCAACACATCTAATTTGGCTAAATACAATTTCACTTCTTAAATATTTACTCAACTTCATGCACTAATCAAAGAAGACACGATTCTTATCACAAGAAAAATAAAATGATTTTTACTGCATGCAAAATTTCACTCTCCTCTTCCAAAGATTCAATTGTCAGTATATTGATCAACCAATCCATATCTAAGATAACATCAAAATGGACGGTAAGATAATTAGTAGGAAATTATTTATCTTGAATGTTAATAACAACACATTTCCTATTTGTATCAAACTATCACCGTAGCATCGCATTTCAATAATGTAAAATAAATAGTATCAAGTAAAACGGTGGAAAAGGAATCAAAATGAGCGAATCACGAAGCACAGAATCAACAGGAACCAAATGATCTAAAATTTTAAGCATACGACGACACTTCATTTGATTCCTTCTTGCGAATTGATGATAAAACTCGGCTTTCTTGGAGGGTTGATTTTTTATTCGAATTTCTCCTTTTCTTGAATTGAAGGTTTCCCAAAATTGTGTGTTACGGCTTCGGCTTCCAAAACTTTCTTTGTTGACGTCATGATAATTGTATGATTTTATATCCTTCTTCTCGATGGGCGATCGGTTGCGATGTCCGGCCCATCATCTGTAACATTTCACGATCCGTGATTGACCAAAATGTGCTTTTCGCTATCACAAATAGATTTCTCCAAAATTTGTTTATGCGTCAAACTTAAATTTCTTAGAGAAATCTGGCCTTCTTTCAAAGCTTTGGTTTGCTTTCCTTTTAAATCTTTGTTCTTGGAAAAATTCAACTCATTTTCAATTCTCTCAACTAACTAACGAGAACTCACTAATATCGTGGCTTGTCTGCCTTGATGATCTCGAGGCCGAAGAAATCATGACATTTCTCTTCACGTGTCTTAATATAATATGGGCATATCAGAAAGAGAAGTGAATCGACTTCATCTTGCATTATAGTTTTTGATCGGAGTTAGATTGAAAAATTTGTCTTGTAAAGCGAAGTCGGTGATGGTGGAATAAACCCGTCTTTGAATACTCGACAAACTCATCCCATTTGATCGGTAATGGGTATCATTTCAAATCTTTCCTTGTGTTGAGCACACCACACCTTTCGCCTCCTATCTAAAGTAGCGATCTTCTTCTTACGTTTTCAGGACAAATCATCCCATCCAAAATTTTTCCAATTTTAAGCGGTCAATCTTCCGCTATAGAATCAGGCTCCGCGAATGATGGTGGTTTGAGCGTTTGAAATATCCTCAAATGTTGATCCATACGAACAAACTTCAGTCTGCTTGCATTGGTCGTAGATTTTTTTCATAGATCTTGCTTTATCAACAACGAAATCGGCGAACTACCCTTGTAATTCATCGATCTACCTTCACCACTTGCTTTCTAAGTTGTATTTCACTCTGTTAGAATTATCTCCGGCATAGTTCGAGTGCGTTAGTCGGAGGGTGATCTAACCTTTTGATATTTCTTGGCAAATTAATCTGTAATTATAAAATTATTTATATGATACATATTTATTAAATATCATACATGAAATTAAAATATGGATTCCAACTCAAAATTAATCGTCATAGCTACGTATTGATCAATTCAACACTTATTAAATCATCGTCTTATTCTTATTCTTCATCAATCTTTTTCTCAACCTTGCTTTCACGATACCACTGCTTCACACCCCAAATGACCCTGCTTACATGCAGGGATGTCGATTGAAATTCCCTCTTCGTTAACAAGTAAATTATCAATCGTCATTAAACTTACAATTCATATCTGAATTAACTCATCGCAATTCTTGGGCGTGAAATATTTAAATTTGTAAATAAATCTGAGCTTAAATATATCGATATTAAAATGCGTCAAAAGTCTTTAATCTTACAAAACTTACACCAAAATTTTTACAAATCAAACATTTTACCCACTTCGCGAATTATCAGCGGTAGCGTCGTAAAAGAACTTTGTGAGACAGAATCTTAAGTAAGAAAGCAGGCGGTAGGAACGATGCGTATGCGTATTCTGGCGGTAAAGCGTCGAAATGTAATGATATGGCGAACAATATCTTTGTAAATCTTTGCGAAATGTAACGATATAAGCGAACGATATGATTCGTCGTCTATCGATGTCGTGTCGTAGAGCGTTATTTAATGAAAATCATTTGAGTTTTATATCGAATCATTTTTTTAGAAATATCATTTATAATTGCAGGTTTTGACTTCATAACAAAAGTGTCACGGGCGTCATTTAAAGGCGAAGGTAAAGCGGTAGGGAAATCTTACACGGTCGCCGACACTAGTTGGATAACTACGGCTCAACCTCAAAATGTCGAGTCGGTGATCTTAAGATCCCCCTCATCGTCAGCTTTTTGTCTATCTGCTTGATTTATAACGTAAGCCTTCCTATCGTTTTCGCGGCGTTTCGCATTTGTCACATTCTTGCATTTAACGTGTTTTAAAACAAACGTTTATATGAAAATCATATCTTTAAAGAAAATCATTGGCGGCTTATAATCGTTGAGCGTTTATAATGGCGTCTGATATGGAGAATATCATATGTATGTCATTCATATAATTTATAAAAGCGTAAAAATAATGGCGTATGTCGTTCTGATTTAAAAAGCGGTAAACAATGGCATTCATGGTATAGCGAATTTAAATTAGCGATTATGCCTCATGGTCATATCTGGGTGTGATGTGCTCCGATTCCTCGCCAGTCACCTATAATGAAATAACTTCTTAAATACTTGTACATAATATAAATGAAACTCATAATTAACACGGTAGTATCGCAGAACTTAAAGCTGATCTTACGTGAAATTAATATCTCCTATAATCTTTCGAAATCTTTGATGCGATTAAAGTAATCTTATGATTAATTACACGTCAATTAACAAACTAAAATTAACAAAAAATGACAATCCTAAACCCCATTTTAATACAATAATTACGCTCACTGGCGGCAGCAGTTGAACTCCAACGATCACGCATTTTCAGGAAGGGCCGGCTGAAAGAAAAGAATAGGAAAGAAATTCAGTAACTCACCAAGCTCCCAAGGTTACCCCGTCGGCGAGAAATCCACTAGCCGTCGGTTCAGGATTTCGACCAGCGACTCATTTCCCAACCGTCGGTTCCCAGATTTCCCAACCCGGCGGGACTTACAGTCGCGCGATTTCAAGCGGTGATGGCAGTCGGCGAACGTCTGACTCACGTCGCATGATCGCGGGAAGCGGCCCTCCTGAAGCCGATGGCGAAGAAGCGGCGAGGCGGCGGATCCCCAACGAAGCCGGCGGATCGGCAACTCGTCGTTGTATCGCGGGTGACAAGCCGTCAGCCGACCGGAGGAGGAAAGGAGGAGCGAACTTCGATCGTGAAGAATGGGCGGCGATGGAAGGAATGAAATAGATGAGCAGTCGATCCCCATACAGCGTCGAAGGCTTTAATCCCGGCCGCATGTTTAACTAGTCTTCTGATGTCTTCTGATACGACAAAATTAATTAGGCAATTAGGAAATAAGCTAATTGGATTAATTGGATATTACAAACACAAGCAACCTATTTCAAAAGAGCGACCAAAGAAAGAGGATAATGTCTCCTCTAAAATTTATAAAATCCCAAAGGCTGTTAATTATAAAAACCTTCAAAAAAATTAAGAAGTTGGTAAGTCAGGTTGCCAATTCAATGAATTCCTATCCTAAAGAAGTACAAACATTAGAAAATATCAAGCCCACCTTGAGTAAAGTTCAGGGCATATGAGAATAGTGTACGGTGAACACTGGCAACGAACCCTTCAATACAAGGGTACTAAGTGGCCAATGTTCAGAAGGTCCCGAAAACTACCACAAAAGAGATGATATCAATCACCCCATTTTAATTCGTTCGGTGAACACCACGGTGTAACATCTGGGGTATATCCCCAAAGATCCACCACTAGGATGTTCCAATCAATCTGAGTATCTAAGAATCCCAAATATTAAAAGATAAAGAAATCCAATGTGAGCAAATTCAAACAGAAGAAGAAAAGGTTGAGTCTCCTATCATCAATTGGAAATGTCGACCTAAGAATGATCCCCAATGACTAATAATGCCAATCAACTATTTTGGGAAAATAATGAATTTTCAATTGTGAAAACAACAAGCTCAAGACTTTGAAAACAATGAAGACATCAAACACATGGAAAAAGTGGTCCTAAGATAGATCAAACTTTTGATCCACTATTAAAGATGTTTATACACACGATCACAAGATCACAAAATAGGAATGTAATACCTGAACATCAAAATGAAGAAAAACATCATAAGGGTCCAAGTCACCAAGTGCTCGAAGGTGAAACTCGAGTGAAAATTAAAGAAACTAAAGAAATAACAAATGTTGTAACACAATTACAACGACATATTGGTTCTCAACTCCAGAAGAGAGACCAAGAAATCAATCAACTCAACATTCGTCTCAACGAGATAAATGGGCTAATGAAAGAGCTATTTGGTCAATTTAACTTAATAGCCGTAACAACGACAAATGACTCCGAGAAATCCTCCGAAGACAATCAATCCAACAGCTGGAACTAGGGGCATAAAGAATGTTACACCTAACTTGCCAATAGCATCGACACAAAGACAGGACCCTCTAGGAGAAGTTACACAAAGTACTCACCAAGAGACTGATGTCATTACCAAATTCTAAGTGAAAAATCTTATCAGCCAAAAAAATCAAAGCAATCATTGCCTTAGAGACTGCCGAACAATTAGTTGGAAATGGTAAACCATATCAGGCTGAATATAATTAATTACAATACCCTACATGGTACGTTGTGCCAAAATTCAATATATTTTCAAGCACAGAAAATCTACAACAGCAATTAGCCCAATTCAAAACTACTTCTGAAAATACCGAAGGATACGACACCTTACTGCTACGACAACCAACACAACCTTTGAATGGCATATTGAGTTACCGAATGACTAAGTAGAAACTTTTGCTAAGTTAAAAACACTTTTTGTCAAGAAATCTGCTGGTGCGACGAAAAAAGTGACAATCGCATATCTCGCCCTAGAAAAGAGAAGGGCAAGGTGTCACGAAATATATCACGAGATGAAATCTGAGTAGAAAATGCGATCAACAGCAAAGTATGTAGTAGAACTCCTAATAGAGAACATTGATGATCAAATAGCTCCATATTTAGTTATGGCCACAATTAATACATTCCAAGAGCAATTGAAATCCCACTTAATCCATCTAATCCTCCTTTGTCTTATAAGAATAAGAGTTGATAAAACTAATTGAAAATTAAGTGTTGAAATTTTAAATTTTACATTTACATACGACCATCAAATACTTTGATAGAAAAGTTTCACACTTACAATTATAAACAAATTGGTTAAGATTAAAAGTACAATTATAAATTCTAACTACAAACACAGTCTTTCATGTTATGGCTAGAGTTGACAAGGTCTATAACAAAGATTAATCTTCAAGTAAATTTTTTGAATGCATAAATTACAGTCCAATCCTTTGTTTGTATGATTTTGTCTTTAAATGACACCACCAAATCGATTAAGACCAAAACTCTTTGACTTAGAGGTTCGGCCATCAATGCCCCCACTAAATTATGGTGATTGTTGTACAAATTCTAATCGCCTTGGTAATGAATTATAAAATACATTTGATTAAGCAAAAAAGCCCTCTATTAGTTAAGATGGACTTAAAGTTGTCTCCATAGACAAACATCAACTCAAGTTTACAAGGTTCTTTTAAACGAAGCAACTCATGGCTATCAACAAGAATCATTCAATCAGGTTGGGTTGACCACCTCCTTTGATTAAGTAGATCGACGACCATGACATCCTGAGATGATGAAACCATAGGATCTTGATCGAGCTTATCATCATTTATCCCACGATCTAATTTAAGTTCAGAGTGATTAATTTCATTTATTTTGAATATAAATTATTGTTATTATATATTAATTAATTGGCAACCTAACAACAACAACAACAAGCCTTAATACCACTAGGTGGGGTCGGCTACATGAATCCTTCGTCTCCATTGTGTCCTATTATGTGTCAAATTCTCATTCAATGCAAGTATACTAAGATCATTTTTATACATCTTAAGGGTCTTTTTAGGTCTACCTCACCTTTCTTAACATAAAGGCAAATCTAATGCATCTACTCTAATGGTCATGGACGGTACGCTTTATGTGGCCAAACCATCTAAGGCGACTCTCCCTAATCATATCTACCAGGAGCTACTCCAACTTTTTCCCAACATACTCATTTTGCATTCTATCTCTAGGGTAAAGCCACTCATCCACGTGAGCATCCTCATCTGTAACACTTAACTTAGTCTTATGTTTCTCTTTTATTTATTCGCACCATAAGTCATTCGGTCTTACCACCATCTTATAAAATTTTTCCAAGTTTAAGTAGAACTTTTCTATCACATAATAGGCCGGATGCATTCCCCACTTCAACCATCCAACTTGAATTCTACTAATAATATCTCCATCTATTTCACCATCATTTTGAACAATAGAGCCTAAATATCAATGCTCACTCTTATTAATGACTTGATCACAGTCACCACAACCACTAAAACTTTTTAAAATTACACTCCATATATTCGGTTTAGATGCTTAAATGAAAACCTTTAGACTCTAAAGTTGACCTCCATAATTCAAGTTTTGTTGGACTCCTCTAGTCTTATCAACAGAAGAATGTCATCGAAAAGCATACACCAAGGTACATCTTCTTGTAAATGCCGTAAGAACATCCATAACTAAAGTAAAAAGATAAGGGCTTAAGGTTGATCCTTGATGTAATCCAACTAAAATAGAAAAATATTTTATCAATCCTTGTGTTTGGACACAAGTGGCACTCTAGTATACAAATCCTTAATAACTTGAATATAACCAATATTAACTTCTGTTTACAGAACTCTCCAAAGAACATCTCTTGAGACTTTATCATAAGCTTTCTCTAAATCAATAAATATCATATGTAGATCTTCTTATTTTTCTATGCTTCTCCATCAAACCTCTTAACAAATGTATAGCATCCATAGTAGATCTACACGGCATGAAACCAAAGCGATTGTGAGAAACTTGTCACATCGTAACTATGCTCAATTACTCTCTCCCATAATTTTAATGTATGGCACATTAACTTAATTCCTCTATAATTTACACACTCTTGTGCATCACCTTTATTCTTAAATATAGGAACCAACAAACTCTTTCTCCACTCATCTGGCATCTTTTTAGTCTTTAGATATGCGGGGGGGTGACCAAGGGTGACCAAGGGTCGAGAGGTGACCAACATCCCGCAGCCTTGTCTCTCTTGTTTTCTTCTCTCTCTTGTTTTCTAGTGAGAGAAGCTCTGGATATGCGGGGGGGTGACCAAGGGTCGCCCCCTCACTCGAGGAGGAGTGGGGGTGGTGGTAACAAGGAGGGTGGCAAACAGGTGGTGGTGTCTGGCAGAAGTGGCTGGTCGCCTCCTCCCGTGACAAATCGGACGGGGAGGGAGTTGAGAGTGCAAGACTATCTACCCTTTGCAAGAGGATGATCATCATGTTGATAAGCTCAGGGAAGAAGCCACAAAGCGTGGACGGATCATCCATGGATTTTATGGAGGAAGATGGCCAACTCTCCATGGATGGTAGGCCATCTTTGGCCGGAAGGTTCAAGGATGAGCGACCTCGACCGGTAGGAGGACTTGTCCATGATGGAAGCTTGTCACGCAAAGGCCGGCAGCATTTGGTTTTGCCGAAGGAAACAACATGGCAGGAGACTAGCAGTCTTCTTTGGCTGGCAGCCACGCTGACGGAAAGGCAGGGCGTCTAGCCATCGCCTATGAGGAGAACCTGGTGGGATTACTGGCCCCCAGGCGCCATCTCAATTTGGAGCTGAGGCTGAGAAGCCTGTCTTCAGCCAGCAGGCAACCAATGGCGGAGGAGGAGCAGCGTGTGGAGATAATCGACTGCAGATTCGATCCTGTAGCCAACATGAGCCAAGCAACAGCGACAGGGCCTTGGGGGAAGGAGGACGGGACCTCCCTTCCCTGTGCAGCCTATGAAGCAGTGGACAAGGTGGAAGAAGCGGAAGGTAACCAGTGAAACCAGTGGACAAAATTTGGAAGGACGGAGCCAGTACTTGTCAGGTGGTAGATCTGACCAATGGACAAGTCACCTTGTCCAAGCGGTTCCTTGTCCGGGACAAATGGCTAAGCAATGACACATGGCATGGCTCAGCTAATGCTGAGGGGCCGACTCAGGCGAAGACCATTGTTCCGACTAGGTTCGTTCCTGATATGGTGACTCGCTCCTCTGCAGAAGACATTCCTCCAATAAGGGACTATGTTCCACCAAGTCAAACCCTTTTTTGGGAGTTCTTCCTCAGGCAAATAGCCCACTCCGGACAGCCCGTGGACCATGCTTTCAAGGTCCACTGCCCACCACCAAACCTCGTTATTTCCAAGCTTGAAGCTCTCCAACCCATGGACACCGCAAACAGACAAGACAACCCCGAAGTTTAAAGGAAAATGTTCGACTTCCACATGTGGACAAATCAAGCTCTAATGGGAGATGGAACCACCATTCTCTTGGATGATGAGGCCACGATATTAACACTTCCAAACTAGAAAGAGCATTGGCAAGGTTATTGTCGCCTTTCTTCTACCTTAACAATGATCTTCAACTAAATGGGGTAAATGGGGCAAATTCACTCTCATCATGGTAGCCATTGATTGCTTTGTCCGTGTATTTGATTGGTGGAAGCTAGATGTCTTCTCATGGGTGGACCTTGGTTTATCGGCAATGTTCTTGGCCTCGACAAATGGTCACCATCCTTCAACCCACAATCTTTCCATGGATTGTCCTCACCAATCTGGGTCCGGCTCCCAAACTTGCCTCTTTTGTATTGGGATAATATCAACCTTGCCCGCATTGCTTCCTACATACATTGGAGCCCCTCTTGGGTGGACCATCAAAGACAAATGGGGCAAAGCCTCATGCCGAGTGTGTATCAAGGTGGATCTCTCGAAGTTACCTCCGGAATTTGGCTTCGAGGTATGGCGATTCTTCCAACCGTTGAATATGAGGGTATTTCTCACTTGTGTTTCTCAAAGTGGGCCACAAAGTGGATATGCCTGAGAAATCAGCTCCTCCTCCTCCGCCACGGCACCATTCCACATACTTCTATGGAAGAAGCCTCGATCCTGAACCTCCGTGTATAGCTATTACACCCACCACTAAGACTAATTCCTCTGTGGTCGCTCAATCTAGGGGAAAGGAAGTTGTCACCTCAAGGAGTCACCCACTCCTCATCTTTACCCCATTCATTATCCAAGGATGACTATGGTCCTTGGGTCCTTGTGACTAGAAAAAAGAAACCCAAACCACCCAAGGCTACTCTACCGGCTAACCCTCATGAGGCACCTACCCCCAAGCCACCCCTACCTCCACATTTCCACCAACACTCCCCTCACCCACAGCCCAGTCAACCACCTTTATCTGAATTCCTACCCGACGTTGACACCACCAACCCCCCCATTTTCCAAACCACTTCGACCCACTCCATACATCCTCATCCCACACAAGGTAAATCCCAAAGGGAAAGTCCAAAAGTCAAAGAAATTGGCAACTTCTGATCTGATAGAGGCAAACCATGAAGACTACACTGTGGGTATTTCAAAGAAGAGGAAGAAGGTTCAGGTGGACACATCGGACGGCGGGGACGCGTCCCCTATGGTTCCCTGATGTCCTCCATACTTTTCTGGAACTGTAGGGGTGCCCGCAAGGCCGCCACGGGCAACTACCTACGTTAATTAACTAGTGGTCATAATATATGCTTTGTTGGCTTACTGGAGACACGAATTGAACACATATCAAGAAAGGAGGTGGACAAGCTTGTTGGCAAGAACTGGAGCTTTCTTTGTCACCCTTCAGAGGAAAATCGTGGTATCATCCTTCTCGGCATTGTATTGTGAGCTTCTCTCCTATTCTTTACAGACCAGTCATATTTGGAAAAGCAACCCCGATCAAGCCGTGGATGCTTGGATGGATTTATGCCCATCAAGACTACCATTGTAGAAGACTATTATGGCGCCTCTCCTTGCACTTGTTGATCACTCTACCCCGACTATTGTGGGAGGGGATTTCAATTGCATCACTTCTCAGGTGGATAAGAAGAGGGGCAAGTCTTTCTCCTACTCCCAGGCAGCCAAGGAAATGGATGATTACTTTATCTCAACCTCCCTACAGGAACTTGACTTCATTGGCCCTAGATTTACCTGGACCAACAACAAAGATGGGAGAAGTAAAATCTGGGTCAGGTTGGACAGGGTTATGGTGAACTCTTTGGCCTCAAATCTACTCCGTGACAATAAGGTACAGCATTTACCCCGAATTGCATCTGATCACTGCCCACTTCTCCTCCATTTGTTACGGGAACAGGCCGACCCTCCACACAGATGGATCAGGTTTGAAGATACGTGGCTCTCATATCCAGCTGCTTGGAAACTAGTGTGGAAGAAAAATGACTTTGGGACTAAAGACTATCTTGAACCAAAAAGTGGTAGAACTATCAAAGCCCTTTACCACCGGGAGCAAACAAACTTAAGCACCTCCATGCAACATGATTCACTCAAAAAGAGGTAATGGAGCTACAACCGTGGATGTTCTCCACAAGGTCTCCAGGACCGGTACCTATTCTTACTCGTAAAGTCTTGCAACTTACGCTATTCGCCCGATCACATGGTAGCAACAAAGGGCAAAAGTCCGATGGTTACAGGAGGGGGATCAAAATACACATTTTTTTCACTCAGTAGCATCATCCACCATAAGTAAATGTAATTTCTACAGTTCAATTGGACAATGGGACTTTATCCACCGACTCGATATTTCTACCATCTTTACCTCCTTTTTCAACAAAATGGACGAAGCGGCTTTCCCTAGTGATGAGTGGCCAACTATTCCTCTAGCTAATCGTTCCCCGAGCTCATTCCTTTGTTGAATGCACTGTTCAAGCGAAATTTGGGAGGCCCTCATCATTGAGCCCAAACAGCCCCGTGAATAGATGCCTTCCTTCTACAAAAATTCGGCATTGTGTGAAAGAAGATGTGATTGCCGTAATGGAATTCTTTGCTACCTCCCACATGGATGATGCACGGAAAGAGACACTTGTTGTTTTGATCCCCAAGATTGGGGAGCTACCACACCATCCAAATTCGTCCGATCGCTTTATGCTCCACCATATACAAGCTCATTGCCAAAATCTGGTCAATCGCCTCAAACACCTCCTCCGACACTCATCTCACTGGCAGGCGCCTTTGTACCACAACGGACCATCTCACACCATTGTCTATTGGCAGTGAAATTGTGAACAAATTTCAGCACTCAACCTCCAAGGTGGGATTTATGGCACTTAAGGTTGACATGGAGCTGACAAAATGCATTGGCACTCTCTCCAACGTGCTTACATTGATGGGGTTCCCTCCCTCTTCTCTAACTCTCGCAATGCATCACATTCAAATTTACATTGCGAACGAGGAGATCCGACCGGATTCATGCTAGCGCGATTCACGGGATGTCTGTCGCCATACCTCTTTCTCCTTTGCTCAATTACTTACTTTAGCTTTCAAGCGAGGGGGGCGCATTTGGGGATGTCTATATCTCGCCAGTACATGTGTCTCTCACTTACTATATGTCGATGACATCGATAACTTCCTGTGCAACTCTTGCACATGCTGACAAATATCGACCATCCTTCGAGACTATTGCTCGAGAAAGCCAACGCATCAACCACCTCAAATCAAGAGTGTTATGTTTAGCAAAGCCGTTGAACGATGGAGAACCAATCGGATTGCTATATTGCTCCGGAGAGTGGAGGAAATGGACTATCTTGGCATCAAACTAGCTATGAGGCGACTCATTAAATCGGAGCCTACCGCAGAGGGTTGGAAAGACTTGGCTCATGGGGCCATCTCTCATTAGTCGGTCGTACTACATTGCTACGATCCTCACTCCCAGCTCGCTTTATCGACCCATACATTGGTTCCCGTGGAATGTGTCATGTGAAATTGACTTTGCGGATTTTCTATGGGACCACGACTCCCACTCTGGGGCATCCACTATGCATCCCGGAAGGACCTCACCGCCTCGCAACTTGGTGGTTTGGGGTTCCATTGCATCACTGCAAGGCCCACTCGCCTAGCTTGGGATTTCATCTCCGGACCTTCAACCCTCCGCATCAATGCCTTGAACGCGTTATGGAGCATTTATGGCATAGAGCATCATCAGAACGATTCCATCTTGGAAGATACTGACGAACCAGCGACACCCCTCCTACACCGGAAGTTGCGATGGTCGCAAAGATTGAGGTTCTCTCACGACTTGGCTACATTCACAACCATTGTCCAAAACCCCAACTTTCGTGGATGACTCTCCAAAATACCTATGTTCCGATTTTCTCACACGATCATCAATGGGATCTTGCTAAACTCCACCATTTGGCCCGATCTTGTTGACCGATTTCGATTCGACATCATGACTTGCCACCGACAAACCTCACCTACATTACTTACCAATTGGCGGGACTATCACTTCATTGCTATATATGGTCGGTTTTCTGATCACTGCACATCCCTAGTGCGAAAACTCAAGCTGAGAGACACTATTTTGGTGGAGACTTAGTGGGCATTACCAACTAGATGTTGGCTCTCATCCGAGGCTGGCCGATGACCGAGTTGCCCATGGTCGATGCCATGGAAGACATTGACCACATCCTTTTCACCACTTACTTTTTCTCGCTTTTGAACTCACCAATTGGGGCATTTCTATGCCCACGCTTGCACTGAGACGTTATTCCGCTTTCTTTACCACGACACCTACTACGCAGACCTATCTATTTATCTACCGGTGTGGCTCGCAATGCCAAGACACATGGACGCACATATGCTACTCCTGTGATCTTGCATACATCATGAGTACCTTTACCAAGCCTTGTTCGTTCTCATCTCGAGCAATGGGATATCCACCCTTACCGGCCGCCTTCTCAACCCTTTGGACTCCCCTCTGGATGGCTCAAGGCCAACATTGATGGTGCTCTCCTCCCCTCTGGTGATGCTGGCATTGGTATTGTCCTACGTGATGATAGTGACGCTCTCCTTAAAGCGCTTGGGGTACACCTCCATCATTGGGACAAAGATACGTGTTGAACTCCGTGCTATGCTACATTTCGAGTGAGTATTGAAGCATGGATGTTAGTATAAAGGTCTCATATTGGAAGGAGACAATGCCGGTGATTGACTTCCTCCAACGACTCACGATGACATGGAAGAGTACACTTCCCCTCGATCTATCCTTCCTCACGGACTTCCATCGTGCTTTTACACATGTGAAGAGGGCTCGCAATGTGAGTCTTTTGTGCCAAGCTTGTCTGACTTCTATTTCTGGCTCAGTCCTTCTTGTACCACTTATTCCTCCATCTTTTCACTCTTTACTTGAGAGGATGAGTGTCTGTTTTTTCTTCTTAGTATGTTTTGTATCAAGCACGTTATATTGTACTGTTATTTCTCATTAATGCAAATATACTATTTCAGGAAAATAAGATTAAAAGATTTGTAAGCCAGAAATTCCTTGATCTCTAAAATTTCACATTATTGGAATATTATTAGTCCTCTTCCACATTTCATTTTTCTTTAAAACTTCACTAACTGATTACTTATACGATAAAATAAAATTCTATTTTTATTTAGGGTATTAAGGTTCTTAAAATCAATCGTGCGGATCATGTTGAAAAATTTATTAAAATACCTTATCCACTATTTTCAATATTTTTTCTAAAAAAATCTTTATTATTTTCATCCTTAATACTCATAAATGTACTCTTCCTATCTCTTTGGTTTGTAACATATCATGTCGTTCATTCATTCTCTATTGTATAAATCTAAAGTTAAATTTTTCATCATATATTCTTTCTTAAAATCTCTACATTTTATATCTTTCCCAATTCTCAGGGTTTTAGTTTATATGATGTTTATTTATTCTTCTTTTCTGCTCACCAACTTTCCTTTTAAATTCTTTAAAAGAACTTCATTAATGAGCATCTTTTTAATAATGACTTGATATTTTTTCCCACATAGTTAACGCCATGAACATCCAAACTCTAATTTCTTGTAGCTTCTTAAAATATTTTATTTATTGTTTCTTTAAGTATCTAATCTGGACAATAATTTAATTTATTTTTCTCTTACAACCTTCTTAAAATCTAAAACTAATTCGATGTTGGTGCTTAAAATTTCACTTGGAATGGCTACAATCTTTTGATCAAAAGCGATCTATTTTTCTTATCAAAAAATAATTAGTCTGTGTTTTACTAGATCCATTTTTATAAGTAATAATATGTTCATCTTTAGCAACTTGTTTAATAGCACTTGATATTTTTTCCCACATAACGTTAGGTTCCTTATGAACATCCCAAACTCTTAAAAATATTTTTATTTGTGTTCTTTAAGTGTCCCATCTAATCCTGGACTAATTTAGTTTATTTTTCTCTTACAACCTTTTATCTTAAAATCTAAAACTAATAATTGATGTTGGGTCTTAAAATTTCACTGAAATGCCTTACAATCTTTAAATCGATCTATTTTTCTTATCAAAAATAATCAATCGTGTTTTCTTAGATCCATATATAATAATATGTTCATATCTTTTCTTAAATAAAGTATTAGCATTTACAAAAATCAAAATCTAATGTAGTCTCACCTTCTTCATTTAAATCCATAACCAATGAATCTTTAAAATCTTCTACTCTACTTGTCGGTTTAAATCTCCCCAATAAATATTTTTCTTCAGAGATATCTTTGTATTAATCCTCTATTTCATTCAAATTTTTTTTCTTTTGAACCTCCAAACCTACTTGAGGGAGCATAGACACTTATAACATTGATAATCTTTATCGATAATAATCTTTAAAGTTTATAATTTTATCTCCACATCTATTAATACTTATGACATTATCAAAGTTTTATCTCATAATCACCTCACCATTTCTAGTTCGACTTTTACAATCCAAAGTTTAAAAGCTAAACTATCAATCTCCTTGGCCTTCTCACCAACCCATTTAGTTCTTGAACACATAAAATATTTATCTTTCTATGAACCATAATATCTATTAATTCCATTAATTTTGTAAGAATTACTATATTCAAGATCTGCTAATTCTAGTTTCATGGACTAACTTCTTTGCGTGTCCATAATGTGGGAACCCTTGCTTATTTAACGGTAGATCGTGTATTTTTTTCTTTCAGTATTCAAACATACGTGTCCAGGGGCCAAGATTAACACAATGATTTAAAGGATTCATGTCATGATTATTTCGACAAATTTTACGCTGGTTGTCGACTACCTAACGCAACCCTCCACTTTTTGCATCCGGACTTGGGACCGGCAATGGTAGTGTTAATTGGCAACCTAACAACTAGTCTTAATCAAAAATTCTCTCTCATCACCAGAAGGGATAATTAATTATAGTTGCTCACACCTATAAGAAACATAAAACCAAATCTAAAGTTCTCACAAAAATGTGAGTGAAATCTTTGAGTATCTTATCTACAAATCCATTTGACTTCTAAAAATTTGACCAACAAATTTAAACTCTCCTCATCGAAAAGTCGAGCGCAAATTTTCAGAGCCCACATTCCTGCACGAGAAAGAGGCAAGAGAGGATGCACGGTTGTTGTTACTTGAGAAGAAGAGCTGAGGGAGTTCAGCATCTTGCAGAAGGAAACAAAATCGATCGGAGATGCAAATCATGTGAAATAGGTGAGCGACGGTGATCAATGTGAGCGCATGTGTAGCTTTGCAAGGTGAGCAAGTCGATTACCAGAAGCAGTGAGGAGAATTGTGAAGTTTGTCAGACAGCGATTTAATTTGGAGCGAAATAGGCTTCATGTTCGATCGAGAGAAGAGAAAGAGGCAAAGTTATTAGAAGTCATGTTAGGCGAAAATGGAGAGTAAGGACGAGATCATTATGCTAGGAGCTTGTGTAAGGGAGTAGGTCGTGTGGATAAGTGGGCTGGTGACATGAGATCGTGCTACTAAACATCATGCCCCACGTTGTCTCCTTAAAATTAATGTAGGACATAAAAGTGGGGGGTATGATTCAATTAATGGAATCCACCTCTAACACAAATTATGGCATTCACATCGTCATAATCGAATGATAAATTCAATCACCCAAATGTACATGAACCTACACACACAAATAGCATTTAATAACTTCCAAATTCATATACAAAACATTAAACTTCATTTAATACATACCTCAATACTGTTCATACCGTATATTAATTATCCATCAAACATGATAATAAAATTTAATTTGATTTTTATTCAACCACAACTTTTTATTTTCTTTTTCATGTAAAAACAATCATAGTAATTTGGTGAGCTATGTGGCTCAAGATAATATATAATTCTAAAGCAAAATTCAAATATGCAAGAAAGTAACATATATGCTAATCATGATTGAACATGATCATATGTTATAACATTAAACGTTATATTTTGGTGGCATAAGGTTGAACATAAATTTGCTTGCATAAAAGAACAGTATCAAAATATCAAATGCAAATTTTCTCAATGTATTATGTCAATCAATGATAAACATGCCTATACATTAATTTACTTGCATCAATTCATTCATTTGCTTACCTATTTTGCCTTAGAATGTGTCATGTATGGTTTGTCTAGGTTATAAACCCACACCACATAATATATATCATAAAGTTCAATAAAGGCCAAGTAAAACCAAGCATTATCACAATTGAACCACCGGAGAACCCTTAGTGAGAACCTTTTGCCTCCATCTGAGACCTACCTGTACATATATCATAAACATATATTGTCAACCTATCCTTATATGATGTGATATTTCTTAAGCTTAACATATTTTAAACTCTAAACATTTAAATAATCATAGGCTTTATTTTTAAAATATGTTGAATTGTATATAGAAATGAGCAAATTACAGATATCAGATACATTTTTTTTAAATATCACCAACTCATAAAATATCTATGTAATCATAATACATTGAATTATAAACTCATATTATTGAAACTTTTGTGCAATCATTTAAAACATGAATAGTTACTTATAACTTTGTTTCCAATAATATGAAGAATTTCTAATGCAATTCACCTCTAAACATAATTTATCTTTTAATACACATGCAAAAAGGCTAAAACATATTTGCATCCTAAGAAGTTATATACCATACCTAAGAGTTGATATCCCCGAATCAATCAATCATCGAGTAATTTTTTTTTTTACTTTTGCAAGCAACCTAAAATAAACAAATTTCTCATTTTAAAACTATATTCTTGATTTTCAAGTTAATTAATTAAATTTAATCTCAAAATAATATTTTATTTTAAAATAATTTCTCCTCATATAAGTCAAAATACTTATCTACCCAAATTTAATCTTGATCTGAGAAAAAAAAATATAAAAATAGAATTTCTTTATTCAAATTTAGCTTAATTTGTAAAAGAAAGATGAAAATAAAAACTTCTTACCTCAATTGTTAATTTTCCTCTTTTCCTCCTTTTTTCCCCTTTTCTTTCTTTATTCTCTTCCTCTCCTCGTTTTCACCTCTTCTTCCTCTTCTTCTTCCTTCTCCTTCCTCTCTCTTTTTTCTCTTCTTGTTCTTCTCCCCTTTTTCTTCGTTAACCCAAGCCAAGCCCCTCCCTTGTCCATTTCCCGTCTCCAGCAACAGGATAAAGCCACGGGATAAGTTAAATATTCTTAGAATATTCCTTAATTGATTAATTAATAAATTATGAAATTAATGAATATTATTATATTTAAATATTTATATATACTTCTATGTATCAAAATAATCAGAATAAAATGTAGAATTTAATAAAAAATATATTTAGGTGAAAAATGAGGTATAACTTTAGATGAATTTCTTCTCAGTTTTTTAACTTCAATAACAGGTCAACATTCACCTTTGCACCAAGAACATTGAAGTAAAAAAGAAAAACTTGAGGTTCAATGGTCGGTATAAGAATTTTGGTTGCAGACTTCCTTTAATTGCTGCAAAACACCCAAAACTTTTCTGTATGTTCTTCGTCATGTTTTCATGTTCAATACAATGAAGTTTTAGTCTTGCTATACTTTATTAGGTCTTTTTCAAATGATTGAAAGAAAAGTTTCAAGAAACCTCAGAATAGATGACTCTAAATTATCAAGAATAACAAAAATTAATAATTATAGGTTGTCTTGTGCAACATGACTATAATGTTCTCAGGAATGGCATTCAGTGGGATTTCAAACTGCAAATTGATGCTTATGACAGGCCCTGATGTACATGAATGGGAATAACTTGAATCTTGTAGGTCATATGCACCTTTAAAAAAACTACTTGTTGACCAAACTAATTTACCAATGTATCAAATTAAAATATTATGTTAGCATCATTTTGTTATAATACTGGTCGAGAGAAATAATTGTTAATCCATTGGTTTATGCAAATCTTTGGGTTATTTTTTATAATTACTAGCCATGTCCTTTATGAGCATCAAAAAGAAATTATTTCAAAAGCATTCAAGCCCATAAAACTTCAAATGTAATTAAAATTATTCATAACCAAAAAAAGAATGGTTTACAAATTTTAGCATAAGTTATTCACAAGTATCCATGCAAAAAATAGCAAGTTTAGAATGCCAACACTTCATATGCAAGATGTAGAATAATAGGCTTGTCTTGAGAACAACAAAAAAATCAAAGTGGAGCTACTTCAAATTCCGAATCAATTAGATTCATGGCAGCTTAAATAGAATGCATCCAAACTCACACAGGTGTTATTAAAAAAAAATATGCACATGTTGAAAGCAGCATTTGCCTGCTGTGCATTCAGTTTTCAGATGTAATTTGATTGTCAAAAGAAATAGAATCATAAAAAAATTCAAACAAAAAAATTTAAAAGGGTAGACAGTAGCTAGTGACTTAAATTTGATGATTCCATGAAGGCACTCTAAAATTTGATACCATGAAGGAAGTCTTTATAAGATTTTAGATTTGATTATCAAGAGAAATAGTGTCTACATGTGTGTATATATTATAAAGCAAATTAAACTATTCATAGTAGCATTCACATGATAGTCATGAGAGCAGTCAAACATCACCTGGGCCAGAAATGCCCCCCCAGCCAATGAAAATTTTAATGCAAAATCACAAATGTGCTGTTGAGAAGAAATACAAAATCAAACCTTTTTATCAAGAGATACAGCATAAATTGAAGAGTTCAATTCATTTTGAGCCAACTCCTTCGACCCATCATATAGTACCTGTTTATTCAGACAGATTTGACAAGGAGATTAAGTGAATTATCTATATTTCTAAATTATTCTGTCATGAGACACCAGAATCCTGATTCTTTGAATGAGAGAAAAATACAAACACACCCTTCATTATTGCGTACTTTAATTGCCTGATAGACATTGGCATATATAACTGGCGTATAACTTCTGAGCTCTGTCTCATCAAAGCCAGTTTGGAAAAGAAGCTTTATCTGTTCAGGAGTCAAGTAGCAAAACGCTTTTAGGATAACAACATCACAGCAAAAAAATAATTCACTAAGCAATCAAACCTGCTTAAAATGGTCGATTTTCCTGATTCTCCAGCACCTTCAAGCACAAAAGGTTATCACAATCATTTTAAACGGAATTTTCAATGGTCAGAAACAAAGAAAATTATGCAGTCCATATGAAACACAGAGAGTAAATGGTATAATAGATAACATAAGAAAATAGAAAAAATTTTAAGATCTCAGCAGAAAGATGTTTGAGTCCTTATCCTTTGTGTCCTTTCATATCTGCCGCAAACAATAAAGGCTTGATGTTTACACTTTAGGTAATTGATGGAGGTGGGTGCCCATTTTTTGATGAGATTGAAAGAATTAAATAACCATGGATCTTTAGATTGATATCTAAAAATGTGTTTTGGAATTATGGTGAGATATGAAGGAGACAAGATAATATGATAGTGAGAATACCTAAACTAGTCCAATTTTGGTTAGATCGGGTTGAGTTAAAATATAACTTTAAGAAATGAGATTTAAGTGAGGTAAATAGCTAAAGATACTTGTGGAGATTTAAGGTAAGATATTTATTTATGATTTAGAACAGTTGATTGAAAATTATAGGGTTTAAAAGATTATTTTGGTGTAAAGACTAGGACTCGATCGTAATCAGTGAAGTAGAGGTATTATTGAGTGAAAGGAAGGTATAGGCTTACAAAAGAGAGTTGAAGGCTTAACGGTTGGACATGATGTTAAGAAGTATGAAAAGATTAAAATAAGTTATCTTGGGTATTAGATGTGAGAAAAGAAAGATATATTGGATAACTTGCGCTCCCAACAAAGATTACCAAAGGTTCACCACCAAGCTCTCAAACTAATAGAACAACTCAAATAATTTGTAATTATCAAAAAATCTCCTTTCATAACAAAAAAGGTTCATAACCATTACAATCATCTTACAAAAAAAAAATTTCAAAATATGAAGGAATGATATATTAATGAAAAGATTAAATTTATTATTTTATTTTATACCATCTACCCATTTCACACGCTATTATTTTAGCGATTCAACCATCTCACATATACGCTTTGAATTTTTAAATTCAAATATAGAGTTTCTAGAAAATTAAAATTAAAAAAAAAAGATGAAAGCATAAAATGGGCCTTAATAGGCCGATAAGCTAAACATTCTTCTTTCTTGAATTTTCTTGAGTTTTAACTTGAGATATAATAAATACACCTTGAGCTCTAATTTCTTGATCCATGTGATGCTCTACATCAGTAATGGGAAGTAAGACGTGGGGGGAGATGCCGCCTCAGCTAATTTAGTAGGACCACTTTAGCTATTTGGTTGGATGGGGAAGTGGAAAGTAAGAAGTAAAATCTTCTCAATTAAATTTGAACTTCAATTCTTAGCCTAATGATTTTAAGCCGCATGCTCTAACTTTACATTTACGAAAGTCGTTAATTATGATGTTCCTAGTATTTTGGAATTATATTAACACTCACACATGCGACAACGCACACATATTCATGCAGTTACTATCAAAATACTTCCACTTTCTACATTGTTAGCAGCTGAAAATTTTAAAACAAAAAGGAAAACAAAAATTCAAACCCTAACCACCAACGCCACATCACTAAAACCACACAGGGAGGTGGAATGGCGCAAGTAGTTAGAGTTAGATTCTCTGTAAAAAAGGGTGGAGGGTCAGCCGAACATATCTTACACATACGCAAGACCGAGAGAAGAGATTGAAGGAGAGGGAGATAGAGAGAGAGAGAGAGAGAGAGAGCAAGGCGAGCGCTTCTTCATCGCAAACCTAGCCAAAGCCTCCTTTCCTCATCACGTGAGAGAGTCGAAGTCGAGCTGCCATCGTCACACACAAGAGAAGAAAGAAGCCAAACCCCACGCTTCACTCAATTCCTCTTCTTCTCACATGAAGTTGAAGCCTCTTCGTTGCTCGGCCAAAACCCTAATTGGCTCCACTTGGTCAATTGAGGCGATGGTTGACCCTCCTTGTCAAGTGAAAAGCCAAGCCAAACCAACCTTTAGTGTGTTCGACCGAGTAAAAACGGGAGAAACTGAAAGATTGAAGAGAGATAGAGGAAAATTTCCAAATCCCCATATGCCCCTTCCTTCAACCTGGGGAGAAAATACGCAAGAGAGAATTTTAGTCCAACAGAGGAAAAAAAAGGTTTAATGGAGTTCCAATTTTAAGTAAATTTCAACAACAACAACAACAAGCCTTTATCCAACTATGCGGGGTCGGCTACATGAATCCTTCTTCATTGTTTCCTATTATGTGTCAAATTCTCATTTAATTCATATGTACTAAGGTCATTTTTTATATATCTTAACCAAGTCTTGTTAGGTCTACCTCTGTCATTCTTAACATAAGGCAAATATAATGCATCTACTCTAACCTAGAGACGACCAAGACACTTTATGTGGCCAAACCATCTGCAATTCTCTCTAATATTGCCACTGAGTTACTTTTTTCCAACACACTCATTTATTTTATCTCTAAGAGTAAAGCCACTCATCCACTGAGCATCCTCAACTCGCAACACTTAACTTTTCTTTCTTTATTCCAACATTCGCACTATAAATCATCAGGATCTTATCACCATCTTGTAAAATTTTTCCTTAAGTTTGGTACTTTTCTATCACACAATCAAATGCATTCCTCCACTTCAACCATCCAACTTGAATTCTACTAATAACATCTCCATCTATTTCACCATCATTTTGAACAATAATAAAGCCTAAATATCACACTCTTTTAATGACTTCTTTAATGTCACAACACTTTGCCTACTAAAATTACACTCCATATGTTCAATTTTAGATCTACTTAGATGAAAACCTTTATACTCTAAGGTTGACCTCCATAATTCAAGTTTCTCTTGGACTCCCTCTCTAGTCTTATCAACAAGAAGAATGTCATCAGCAAAAAGCATACACCAAGGTACATCTTCCCGTAAATGCCTAGTAAGAACATCCATAATTAAAGCCAAAAGATAAGGGCTTAAAGCTGATCCTTGATGCAATCCAACTGAGATAGGAAAATATTTTGTCAATCCTCCTTGTGTTTGGACACAAGTAAATTTCAGTATACATATCCTTAATGACTTGAATATAACCAATATTAACTCCTTTCTTTTCTAGAACTCTCCAAAGAACATCTCTTGAAACTTTATCATAAGCTTTCTCTGAATCAACAAATATCATATGTAGATCCTCCTTACTCTATACTTTTCCATCAAACCTCTTAACAACTGATTGTGAGAAACTTTTGTATCACATCATAATATATGCTCAATTACTCTCCCATAATTTTAATGTATGACACATTAACTTAATTCCTCTAAAATTTGCACACTCTTGTGCATCACCTTTATTCTTAAATATAAGAACCAACAAACTCTTTATCCACTCATCTAGCATCTTTTTAGTATTTAAAATAACATTAAAAAGATTTGTAAGCCAAAAAATTCTTTGATCTCTTAAACATTTCCACACATCTATTGGAATTTCATCACGTCCTACTATTTTTCCACACTCACATTTAACTTCTTTAAATTTACTAATATTATAAAAAATAAAATTCTTTTTTTGTCAGTATAAGGTTGCTAAAATCAATCGTATTATCGATCCTTCAAAAGTTTATCAAAATACTTCATCCACCTATTTTCAATATCCTTTTAAGAAAAATACTTTATGATTTTCATCCTTACACCTCACTCAACTAACTTTACTTCTCCTATCTCTTTAGTTGGTTAACTTATATATACATCATTCACCTTTGTTATCCAATCTATCAGTAAATCACTTAAATTTTTTCAGATCATATATTTCTTAGAATCTCTACGGCCACTTTATGTTTTTCAATTCTTGAGTTTTACATCTAAACTAAGTTTTATAACAATGTTTCTTATTTCTTATCTTTTCTTATGCATTCTGACTCCTCCACCAACTATTTTTTTGCATCATATATTTCTTTCGTATAATCTCTACGGGTCACTTTATATTTTTCTCAATTCTCCGAGTTTTTATATCTAAACCAAGTTTTATAACAATGTTTCTTATTTCTTATCTTTTCTTGAGCATTCTGACTCCACCACCAACTATTTTTATTAAAAGAAATTTTTCCTTTTGATTCATTGCCGACCCCACTTAGTGGGATAAAGGCTTCTTGTTGTTGTTGTTGTTGTTGTTGTCGTTGTTGTTGAAGCTTTTCCTTTTGGTTCATCAATTTTAAGTTAATTTATTACAATTAATTTTCTTACTCCACAAGTCAAATTGAAGGCCTCCACCGTCAATCTTGGATCCAATGCTAGATAAATGTACCTCATTCCGTCTATCTTAGATCCGGAGCAAGAGAGAAGAGCACAATCGTACTACTTGCAAAATAATTAGCACTACTAAAATGAAACCCAGCGAAAATTAAAAATAATTAACTTAAAATTTAAATTACTTGAGATTAACTAAATCACAAATTTTAAAATTTGAAGATCCACGTCTGCTTATCTTGGCTATGACAACCAAAATTTTGAAGACCTCTAACATCAATCTTGGGTCCGGCAAGAGATGGCCACCTCTTTCCATGATCTGTCTGTAGAGAAGAAAGAGTGTCACCACACTAAATTTCATCAAATCACAGAACTGGTAAGTCATTGTGTTGCCAAAATTTTATTGAAATTACCAAACTTAAAATTTTCATACAAATCACAAAAATGAGAGAAAAGAAAACTTTATAACATGACAAAGAAAATCATTCACATAAAATAAAATCTAATTTAAAAATCAAATGAATTTGGACATTAAATTATTAAATGCAATCACTCGACATCTATTACCCTCACATTAAAATAACAAAATCTAAATCAAGATTTAACATAATTTGTTCCCAAAATAAAATTAACTAATTAATAAATTTAGAATTAATTCATTGTCTCGACAAATTCACTCATAACAAATTTATAACTAATTGTCATGCACTTAATGAAGTTTGATTATAGTCAATTGTTCGAATAATAAAATATAATGTGTCCAAAAATTCAAATACAACTCAATCATTTAATAAAGAAATTAAATAACCTAAAAATCTTAAGTTATCTTGATTATAAAAAAATTACAAAGTTAATTTAGCCTTCCAATGGACGTAAGCGAAATTCTACCCGAAAATGGGTTTTACATCAACATCAGCCTTCTAGTAGGCATGAGTACAATCTATGTCTATAAGATGGACTTCACTTACAACATTAACCTTTCAAATAGATATAAACCAAAGTTATGTTTACAAGACACACATCAAAACTTAACAAGGCTTTCGAATAAACGTAAGTCTAATCTAATGTCTAAAAGACAAACATCATCTATAATTAGACTTTCAAATAAATACAAGTATAATTCATATTCATAGGGTCACATATTAACATGCATTCCAAAGGGATGTAAGTCCAATATATGTGCATAAAACCTAATACATTTAAATACTGACTTTCTAACAAACGTAAGTCCTACTTATATTTGCAAGGCAAACATTATACAAAATTAGGCTTTCCAATAGATATAAGTCTAGTAGTTGTCTATAAGTGGACTAACACTTAGTTTTAAAAAAATACAAATAAGTAAGGCTATTTAATGATTGACATTTCACTGAATATAAGCCAAATTCATATTCATAAAAAAAATATCACTATCAATAAAGCATTCCAACGAATGTAAGCCCGATCATAGTTCGTAAGGTGAACTTCAAAATTGGCATTCTAATGGATATAAGCCATGCCATTTGTCAGCAAGGCATGCCCCACAGATAGTCTAGACGCTTCAATGAATATAAGATTAACTCCTATTCATAAGAATGAAATTCACATTAAACATTGGCTTTCTAACGATGTAAGTCCAACTTGTATTTGCAAGGCAAACATCATCGATTTAATGCCAACATTCCAATGGATGGAAGCCCAATGCCTCTCAAGGCAAATTTCAATCACAAAAACACAGCATTCCAATTGATGAAAGCTCAATTATTGTTTGCAAACCAAGCAACCTACTTAATATCAAGCATTCAAATAACTGTAAGCCTGATAATAATTCGCAAAGAGAACTTCAAAATTGGCATTCCAAAGAATGTAAGCTAGTCATCATCTGCAAAGCAAACCCTACAATTAAGTGGCATTCCAATCTGTAAACACATTCATTATCCAAGTAGACTCCATTTATGATTAGACTTTCAAATAGATATAAGTCTAATTCATATCTTCATTACATACTTCACATTAAGTCCAAACTTATATGGGTAAAAAAGCAAATCATATATTTAACATTGGCATTCTAATGGATGTAAACCTAATGCATGTCTGCAAGGCAGAATGCAAGAACATATAAATAACTTTCCAACGAATGTAATCCCAACTTAGCAAGCATATTCATGGATGTAAGCTCAGCTCATGTTAGCAATCTAGACATCACTTAATAATGGTCTTACCTAAATTGACAAAATTCTCAAATCATTTTGTCTAAAGGACTAAGTCATAAGACTAAATGATCGAACAAACATACAAATTAAATTTGAATTAAATAATTTAACAAATGCTAGCACAATAACACACAATGGCTTTTCTACCGAATTTAATGAGATGAGGCAACCGCTAATCGCTTTTCCGAACATTATGGCTAGTAACCCTCTAATGTTAATAGGAATAATAAGATAGCTTTATGGAATCAATGGAATCTCGACGGACTACCTTCCCTCAAACAAATCATCTACACCACACCATTAAACACTAATTTATACCAAAGATTAATGCTTATTTCTAACCTTAATCGAGAGTGCTCTCCTACTGCGATACAAGAGATAATTAACTATAAATGCTTACGTTCATAGGAGGTGGAACTCATATCTAAATAAACTCTAATGCAATGCTAGGAAAAATCTGGTTGAATAAAAATCAATCTGCCTCATCAAAAACAAACTGCCTAATATCTTAAGGATAGCAAAGATTACCAGCATTCTTTCCTGTGCAACCATACACAACCAAATAATAAAAAAAGTATCACTTTTCTGTTGGACGAACAAACAATTTTCTTAGAAGAGACTTCCTCAACTTCCACTTCCAAAAGTGAAAAATGTCACTCCCTCTCACATGTGGACAACCAAACAAGCCCTAAGTGGAATTCACAAGCTTTGTTTCTTTTTTTTTATTTTTTTGTAATTGGTTATCTACTCTGTAAAATACATTAAAAAGAAAAGCTGTAAAGCTCGGTTCACTTGTTGTGCAAATAGCAGATTTATCAAAGTATACCAAGAAGCAAAAGTTTGTGTATGTGTTGTTCAGCTTTTGTTTCCTGAATAATCCGTCTCTCGATTTCTGCAGCCTGAAGATGATAAGAGATGGATCAGTTGAGAAATGACGGGTAGGTTTGGATCAATTCTAAAGCAATTTCAACACATAAACAGTGTACACCTGATTATAAGATCCTCATAATCAAGAAACATACCGCATTTTCTTCAGCATCGACATCATTAAAAGAAGTTTGCCTGCAACAGAGTGATCCCATGCTTTCTAGGACAATAGAAAGCACAGAAAACACCTAATTATACTACAGTGGCTATTCAAGAAGACTTATGAAGTGTAATTCCATGTTGGAAGGAAGTCAAAGCAACAAATAACCATCTGCAACAGAAATCAAAAAATTCTCTGTCGTGATAACAAGAATAAGAAGCAATAATTATATAATCGGCAGTTACGGTGATTACAACAGCAGAAAAGTTATGATCACAGCAGTAAAGTTCTGTGGTTTCTCTGGTTATTATAAAGTTAATTTCTAAACATGTGCTGACTTACTATAATTGTAATGGTTGAATTAGATTATTAATGAATTGCCTCAATCTATACTTATTCATTTTGGAATTCTTATTCAATTGAGTAAATTTAAATTTCTTAATGAAAATTTTAAAATACTAGTTATTTAAAGATTTTGAGTTGTCCTTAACCTGCTGCTGTATCATTGAATGTTATTGTAGTATTGGATTTGAGTACTACAAACTTTATTTGTTCAGGGATAAATACCCCTTTTTTTGTCAAAGGTGTTTTGTTTGATGTTTCTCATAAATTGTATTTAGAATTTCATAGATTGATCAAATTGTTCATAATAGTTATAGTTCATCACCATTGATATTGCATGTATATGAGCAAATGCTTTTGGGTGTCATAGATGTGAACATCAGTAATATCCTCTTCTTAGTATGATTTGTTAGTTGGGTCGACAATTTCATAATGAAATGACTCTCTTGGGATCAATGAACTCCATTAGGTTGATGAAAGTCTTATTCTTATTTCAGGGTATTACAAGTGACTACGTATTATAAAACATAATAAATAATTAAGGAGAAACTTCCAATATATGAATAAATATAGTATGTATAACCATGAATTAGCAGATAAAAGCATTAAGTGTTATTCAGAGCGATTGATTACAAAATTGAAGATTAATCAAAAAATGCTACTAAATTGTTATCGTATCTAATAACTTATACAACACGTTTGTCTAATGATGCACTTATTACACTCATTGTGCTAATATGCATTATTAATAGTGTTGCTTTAACTAATTATGTCGCATGCCCTGTGATTTGTCATTTATATCTTAATCAATAAATTACCTCCTGAGTTTGACCAGCAAACTCATTCATTGTTATTTTTCTCTCAACACATCCTAGCAGGCCAATGGACCATTCTCAAGAGAAGATTCTTGAATTGCGGGTACTCTTTGGGATCATATATTAGTTATTTCAGAAGTGATTGTTTTAGACTAATTTATTAGGTTTTATTTAGTTTATTTTAGCTATGGTACTTTTCATTTCATTGGTTTGATGTTTAGTGATATGTATTAATATCTGTAATTATGAGAGGGTGATTAACTGTAATTAGCTTTGATACGGAGCTTGAGTGATAAATTCCGAATTGAAGTCCGCTCTTATCGTTTCAATTGGGTTCTGGGTGTGAGTTGAGTCAAGAAAATGAGTTAAACCCTTTCCAATTGAGTTAACCCTACCGAAAAGGAAGGAATCTTGGAGTTTCGATCCGTTGGATCTAGCCTTTTTTCTCGCCGTTGGATGGGCTCACTTGGATTGTTCTTCTTAGACTCTTGGAAACCGTTGGATCTGTAATTGATCTCGCCTTGGATCTTTGTTTTGATCACGGTTTCCTTTCCTTCCGAGAGTGAGTGGAATATGTGATGTTGGCCTCGACCGGTTTGATCTTTTTCGATTAAGGATCGTCGGATGGTTTGAGTGGAAAACAGGTGTCTAAGATCGGTCGGCGATTGATTCTTGGATTTGAATCAGTAAACCCTAATTCATTTGCTTCATGCTTTAGGCCGCTCGTCTCGCTAGTTTCGAGGGAAGATCGGAGGGAGAAAGAGGAGATCCCACGGCTGATGGTCGATCCAAGGAAGATCCACCAGAAAGGTCCCGAGGATGCCTGGAACCTTGAGAGAGAATTTGGAGGAGATCCGGGATTTGCCTGTTTTGGGTTTTCGGTTTTCCACCGTGAGAATTGAGTCAGAGGGAGAGAAAGACCGGAGAAAGAGGGAGAAGACTTGAGAAATTAGACGAGGAGTTCTTGAGATAAATTCTTCAACCCTTTTCTTCTTTCTCTCTATTTATAGTTTTCGCTTTTCTTCTAAGGTGTTCTTTGGCTCAGAACTTTTCTCTATTCCTGTGTATCGCATTTTCGCCTCTTGCCTCCGATCTGATTGATATTTTTTGTTTTGTCAGTTATTCGTTAGAGTTCTTGATATTAGTTCGTCTCGATCTTCTGTTTGTCTGGGATTTAATCTTATACAAGTTTATTCTCTCAGATGTAATCGAGTCTACCTTGGAGTTCTTAGAAAAAGCTTTTGTTTATTTATTTCTCTCGCTTAATTATTTGGAACTTCTACCGCTTCTGTTATATTGTTTTGGGAATGTTGGTGAAGTTTTAGCCATTTGGCCTTTTCCCCGATTCTTTTGTCTCTGCTTTGGGATATGTGTTCATATCATTACTCCTCCCACCTTGACCTTGTCCTCAAGGGTCAAAATCGTGAAAATTTTCCGTATTTCTTTCTCTGCTACCCAAGATATATCTGTTTCTAATAAACCTTCCCAATGATTAATACCTCTTTGATCTCTGATCTCCTTTTGTATCATTCTCGTGATCCGTGGACTTTGATAGGTATAATAAACATTTGTCCATCTCAATTGGTTTGATAAGCGTCGGATGGATAATGAGTCCCTCAGTATGGTTTTAATCTAGATATGTGAAATACATTATGTATTTTGGATGTTTGTGTAATTCAATTTTATAAGCCACCATACCTATTTTTTTTAGTATTTTGAAGGGTCCATAATACCTTCTTTGCAATTTGGTATACGATTTCTTGTCCGTGTCAGAAGGTTGTATTTAACTAAAACTAATTCATTGACTTCCAATTGAAGGTCTCTTCCGTGTTTATCGCCAACTGCTTTCATCCCGCTTTTGAGCTTCCGTAAATTTGTTATCGTGGTTTGTATGTTCTTGTCTCTTTGTTGTAATACGATTCTACCTCGACTGTCAGATTGACAAGATATGGAATGATTGTAGGGGGAGTTTAGTCATAAAGCATGTTTGAGAAGCAAAACTCATATGGTAATCAGAACCATGCCTTGTGTATCCAAAACAAAGCTCCTAGATATTGTTCTGGATTCTATTGGTTACTTTGTCCATCCGTTTGAGGATGGTAAGCACTGTTTTAAAGTTGTTCCACTTAGAACAATTCTTGCCAAAAAATTGCTCATAAACAATGGATCTTTGATACTATTCCTTGGTATCCCATGGAGTTTCACAATGTCGATAAAGATTTGAGCTAAATAAACTGCAAAGAATTGTTTTGGTAGTCGAAAAATGAGCATACTTTGATAGTCATCCACTACTACTAGTATAGTTGTTTTATACTTAGTAAACCAAAGGATGAAATCCATAGATACCTCCTCCCATATTGCAACCGTATGAAGTGTTGTAGTAATCGCTTCTCTCGAGTATCATATTTGACTTGTTGACAAATGGGGCATGTTGATATAAATTGTTTAATATCCTTTTCATCTGCTTCCGTAAGAATTGTTGAGTAATTCTAGTCATAGTTTTTTGAATGCCTCCATGCCCTCCTATTGGTGTTGAATGGAACTCTCTTATGATCTTGTTTTAAGTGTCCGAAGTCTTTTGCTATTACAATTGCCTTTGAACCTAATTAGCCCTTTACTAATCTGTAATGAGGGAATAATTCTCGCTTGTCAATTTTTTTATATAATTCTTGTAATTCCTTATTAGCTTTGGTTTCCTCCGTAATTTGTCAATAAGATCCTTGAATTTGAGTATATAGAGAAGTTTAATGACATTAAGGAGTCCGTTTGATCCTTAATCAAGTCTCCTGTGTTAAACAATTTTCCTGAAAGTACCGCGTTTGTAATGCGGTTTATATTCAATACTATAATCATACCCCAGCACCAAAAATCTTCTGCTCGGGTTTGAATTGTTTCGTAATAATTCTCTAATACTTTTCTCGACGCCTGATTGTAAATTTGGCTCCCAAGAATATCGTTCCATCTCAACCGCTTCAAGAAGCAGTTCTCTAAAGCATAGGTTGACTTTTGCATCAGGATTTAGCTTTTTACCAAATAAGCTAATGGGTGATTATTCGAAGCTAATACCCATAGTCCTGATGCATCCGTTTCAGATAAATGGCATAGTAAAATTAGAAATGCAAATCGGTAATGTTACCATATTTCTTTAGTTTTGTCGTTGTTGATTGATCTGTCCAATGGAATTGTTGTTTGGCCAAAGATTGATGTAAGAGGAGAAGCAATTGCATAGTTTTGACAAACTTTCTATAATAACCGTTAATCCCAAAATCCTCTTAACTGCTTTTATCGATTTTGTATATTCAAGCTCAGACCGCTTGTATTTTCTTGGATCCACCTCTATCCCTTGAGAAAAGAATATGTCCCAAATATTCTATCTCGCTTTGAATAAATGAACATTTGGATGGTTTGACATATAATGAGTGTGCTTCAGCTTGTTTCTAATACCATCTAGATGTTCTTGATGTACTTCCAAGTCAGAGCATAGTATATCATCAAATAACACTAGAACAAATTTCCTTAAGAATGTTTTCAAAGACGTAATTCATTAGGAGCTTGAAGCATCGTTAACCCAAAAGGCATTTTATGAATTCATAATGGCCTTCATGTGACAGCTTTATGAATGTCCTTTCCATTCTTATTTGGTGATAACCGATCTTAGTCCAACTTGGAAAAACAAGTACTCCATATAATTCATCCATTAATTCCTGTGAGTTGGCGGGAAACCCATCGCAGGTGCACTTTAAAGTTTCTATAATCAACACAAAACGCCAAGCCATCCTTTTTTTAATAAGCTGAGAGATGAAAAGATTAGTACTTTCTCTTATAATGTGTATCCATCATGTCTTTAATCGCTTTTTCTATTTCGCTTCAAAATAAGGATATCTTTTAACCTTAACAGCCGAGTTCCTGTGTAGATTTGGTGATCAATATCCCTTTGGGAGGCAAAATTTCTCAAACAGTTCTTGTATTTTTCTAATATTGTAGATACTTTGAAAATCATGAGGACAGTGATTGTTCCTCATTAATTTCTCGACCGTAAGAAGATATTTTTCTCGATTTTAGTTTGGTAAACCTGGAATGTAATATTGTCATTTTGAAGTGTCTCCTCAGAATTAATTGGTCATTTTGGTAGAACTTCATTGTGAGCTATCAGTACTCCCTAACTGCTCCAACCATACTCTAAAACCACATCTCCATTTGCAGATAGTAACTGCTTTAAAAGTGTGTCCTTGTAGAATAGCACATTAAAGCAAACCTGTAACATTGTAGTCCCTCCATTCCCTACCAAGCACTTTAAAACCGATATGTGATTATTGTTGTTTAGATTGGATAAAGTTGTGGGTTGATCCACTATCAATCAAGACTGAACTTGTTTGTGCCTATTCGTAACCAGAGGTTGATCGTCTCCGTAAAGGCATTTAAACATTTCGTGGAACTCTTCAATTAAATCAAGATTCTGCCATGATTCAGTGAATAAGGATTTTCTTGTTCTCATTGATCACAAGGGTAAAGAGTTTTGATTTGCATCTATGACCTCGTAGAACTTCATCACAATTGAAACAAAGACCTTTTCTTTTTCTTTCTTCCAATGAGAATTAATGAATGTATTTGGTATTTTTGAGTTTTTTGTCATTGTGTGCAAAAGGTGCTTGTTCATCATTTTGTGAGTAATCAGATATTCTTGTAGATATATCAGAATCTATCTTCCATTAACTCATTGAATTGTAGAGAAGTTGGTCTAGTGTCTTACTTTTAATGTCATGTTTCAAACCGATTCAAAACAACTTTGTAGAAAATTCGGAATCGATCTCCCTCAAATTCATCAGAAATCTGACTGTGGATTTCTTGTAGTTTAGTAATTCACCCCTTAAATCTCTATGTCCAAACCTTCAATTACTCGTTTGAAATTCCATGTATTTAATCATTGCATCCATCGATACCAAGAGTGCCCATATATACGTAATTAATAAACTTCGATCTTCGATAGATTATAATATTGGAAAAATTGACCGCTTTAAATAACCAACCCCTTGTCACCATTAAATCTTGGCATATCAACTTTGACCCTAGTTTTCGTGATTTCAGGAGGATTAGTCATAATTCGGTGGGTATGAGTTACATACTGATTGCCGCTCGGATTTGTTTCTTTTTCTATTGTTGATAATCTTCTGATACGTCATTAAGTATCATGGATTGCATTTGTTCATCGCTTTTGTTTTGTCTCATTGACACATTCTTCCATAGTTTTTGCCAATATCTCCATTGTGATATGTGGAAAAGAGCACCAATATGATATCTCGTAATTACAAACAGAGGGTGATTAACTAATTAGCTTTGATACAAAGAACTTGAGTGATAAATTCCTTCAATTGAAGTCCGGCTCTGCCATCGCTTCAGTTGAGTGAAAATGAGTTAAACCCTTTCCAATTGAGTTAACCCTACCGAGTAAAGGAAGGAATCTCGGAGTTTCCGATCCGTTGGATCTAGCGCCTTTTCCTGCTGGATGGGCTCACTTGGATTGCGTTCTTCTTAGACTCTTGGAAAACCGTTGGATCGTAATTGATCTCGCCTCTTTGTTTTGATCACGCCTTTCCTTCAGGTGAGTGGAATACGATATGTCCTGATCTGTCTTCGATTAAGGATCGTCGGATGGTTTGAGTGGAAAACAGTGTCTAAGATCGGCGCATGATATTGATTTGGATTGAATCGAAACCCTAATTCATTTGCTCTTGCGTCGTCGCTAGGTTCCGAGGGAAGA
This sequence comes from Cymbidium sinense, assembly GCA_021442155.1. NCBI lineage: Eukaryota > Viridiplantae > Streptophyta > Magnoliopsida > Asparagales > Orchidaceae > Cymbidium > Cymbidium sinense. The sequence goes on along the minus strand of CM038232.1, from coordinate 27,810,220 downwards.
TCGGAGGGAGAAAGAGGAGATCCCTACGATGGTCGATCCAAGGAAGATCCACCAGAAAGGTCCCGAGGATGCCTAACCAGGAGAGAATTTGGAGGAGATCCGGGATTTGCCTGCCCTGTTTCCACCGTAAGAATGCAGAGGGAGAGAAAGACCGGAGAAAGAGGGAGAAGACTTGAGAAATTGGACGAGAGTTCTTGAGATAAATTCTTCAACTCTCTATTTATATTTTCGTTTGCTCTTCTAAGGTGTTCTTTGGCTCAGAACTACTTTATATTCCGCTGCATATTCAGCATTGCCTCCTGTCTCAGTATCCGATTGGATAGTTTGATTTCTTCTCGTCTGAGTCGATATTAGTCTCGCGATCTTCTCGCTTGTCCGATTTAATCTTATACAAGTTTATTCTCAGATGTATCAGATAATCGAGTCTACCTTGGAGTTCTTCCGTAAGAAAACTGCTTTTTGTTTATTTATTTCTCTGTTAATTATTTGGAACTTCTACGCTTCATATTGGAATGTGAAGTCTTTCCAGCACTTTCCCCGATTCTTTTCTTCTTTCTCTTTGGGGATATATGTTCATATCATTTAGTCTCAGTTGACGATAGATTAATATTGCTATGATAGATTTAATAAATTGTCACTTCAAATGTTTTATGGTTATAGATTTGTATTTGTCTACTTATACATATGAATCTTTCTTTAGAATACAAAATTATTTCACTTGCAATTAACTCCTATGGTTTTGACTAACGAGTTAAGATTGAGTCTTTTTATCATGTCCGATATTACTGAGGAGTATAGCCTTTCAAATATAAATTATAACAACAAAAAGCCTAAGCATTGAGTTACTGGTTGAACCAATCAATGTGAACTATCTAAATTTAATTATATTAAAGTGCGCCATATCAACCATAGGAAACAATACCTTCATGCCTGCATGTAGCTACCAGAATTGAGACAGATTACTAGTCAAACTCGTGCATGCAAAAGCTCAATCACAAGTATTAGTTTAGGTCATTTTATTAAATTTATTCAGTTTGCATGTGCATCATAAATTACTGAAAGTATTTTACGCCAGTGGCATGTGCTGCTGTCACCTAACCCGCACACGAATTCTCGTGTTCTCCAAACCAGTAGAAGAAAAAGCAGTCAAACTGCAATTATTTATCCCCAGAACAATCACTTTCGATCATTTAGCACGCAAAAATCACGCCATGATTCCACTTGTAAATCGTGCGCTTTATGCTCGAAATTCAAGGTTGACTCCAAGCATGTGTCTATTATGCACCAATCCCAACATATAATACCAACACAGCTCAGAATACTTTCAGAATTGAAAGAGTAATCCATGCGGAAATGAAAAACCAGTGGCATATCCACACTATTCCATTATATCCATCTCTCATGTGCAATTGGAAACTCTGAATAAGAAAAAGATCCTTACCAGAGAAGAAATCCTCAGAAACTGAAGCCGTATTTGCTCGGGGTCTACCGCTCCAAATAAAAGATAATCAATGTAACAAATATGACGCCTTCCAATAACTTTCCTCTTCACCAACGTAGTCCCTAACGCGTTAAGAGAAAATAAAACTTCCAAAATGGATTCTTCACCAGCGTTTTCTCTAAGAAGATACCATAACGAAAATCATAAACACGGAAGTCCCTGCTTGCTTCAGATCTATAGCTTGCACATAAGACTGCCAACAGAGACGAAATGAGGCCTCCCAAAAGACTTCCTTGGCCAATGCATTCCCTAAGCGGAAAGCGTAGACAAAAATTAGAGCAAACAATCACATGAAGCTTGGATTCAGAATGCATCCTAAGTAACTTGGAATCCAGGACAAGAAGAACAGTTAGAATGTGGAACAGTTGAAAAAGAAGCGGGAGCGAGCATACCAGTTCAGGAGCCCAATGCAGAAGGGGGAGAATGAAGCCCTTCCGAAGAGTCGAAAGTCAAAGTACCAGTCTCTGTAGAGGTAACGTAAAGCTGCCCGAAATGACCAGAGGAGCTGCGATTGGACGCAATGGCAGTAAGATATCTGGTGGAGCTTAATGATCGGAGAAGATAAAAGCAGATTTCGAGCGAGCAAAAGCGATCGGAAATTTAGGGCGAAGCCAAGCGGAGAAGCTGTCTATGGAGGATAACACCTGACAACTGGAGTCATTCAGTTGGATAGATTGGATCAATTGATGGGCGGCTAACGGGGCACGGCCCGTGCTAAAAATGGTCCATAGTAATATATATATATACTGCATGAAACATTGTAAAAAATATATAAATATATAAATATTTTAAAAAAATATTGCTTTTTATAATTAAAATAATTTAATATTATCAAATTATTGCATTTATTTATTTCTCATTCATTCTATATTTTTTCACAAGCAAATAATTTTAAAAAATAAATTATTGATAATCAACTACTATGTTATGTTCATTTATAGCTAAAATCAAACAAGCTCAAATATTTTAAATTATATTTATTTACAACAAGCCATTATCCCACTATGTCATTTATGAATCATTGTCTCCATTTGTGTCCTATTATCAAATTTTCATTTAATTCAAGATCTTAATATCATTTTTTATACATCTTAACTAAGTCTTTTAAGTTTACTTTTTTTTAACATAAGCAAATGCAATCCTCCTAATCAAGTCATCGGACGGGCGATGTTTTATGTGACCAAACCATCTAAGGTGACTCTCTCTAATTTTATCTGTCACTGGAGCTACTCCAATTTTTTCTTGAACATACGCATTTTATCTCTAAGAGTAAAGCCACTCATCCACGTGAGCATCTTCATCTCTGCAATACTTAACCTCTTATACTTCTCTTTTATTGGCCAACATTATGCACCATAAATTATTGTAGTTCTTATCACCATCTTATAAAATTTTCCTTTAAGTTTAAGCGATGCTTTTTATCATAAAATAGGTCAAATGCATTCCTCCACTTCAACCATCCAACTTGAATTCTATTGATAGCATCTCCATTTATTTCACTATCATTTTGAACAATAGAGCCTCAATCGCCACTCTTTTAATGCTTATTCAACCAATATCACAACACTACCACTAGAACTTCTACAACTAAAATTACGCTCCATATATTCAATTTTAGATCTACTTAAACGAACATCTTTAGACTCTAAAGTTGATCTCCATATATTCAATTTTAGATCTACTTAAATGAAAACCTTTACTCTAAGGTTGACCTTCATAATTCAAGTTTCTCTTGGACTTCCTTTCTAGTCTTATCAACAAGAAGAATGTCATCAGCAAAAAGCATATACACACGAAGGCACATATTCCTGTAAATGCCTAGTAAGAACATCCATAGCTAAAGCAAAAAGATAAGGGCTTAAAATTGATCCTTGATGTAATCCAACTGAAATAAAAAAAATATTTTGATAATCCTCCTTGTGTTTTGGCACGAGTAACATCTCAAGAGAAAAATAACTTTTTGACCTTCTTATTTTTTTGCATTTTCATAAAATAATATCCTCACCTAAACAATAGTCTAAAATCTAAAATCCTTAAAAAATTAACCCCTCAAATATGAAATGAATTTATATCATCGAATCACTCTATAATTTATTATACAAGATGTCTTGCCCCATTGAAAAAAGTAACTTGCACAAGACAATCATAGATTTCTAGGTTGCTTCAATGATTCAATTTGAATTTTTTGTATGCACCTGTTTTGCCCTCTTTTTTATCTCAAATGACATCGTCTCTTGTGCGCGTTTAATATAAAGCATTCTTAACGTCTATTGACATCTTCACACAATCTCAATTGTATAGAGAGATCTTATAGACTTTAAGGGGATATAAATTTATCATTTATTAATCTGTTTTTTTTTTTTTTCTAAGGGAAGGGATTAGAAATTTTGTTGTCTTTATTATTAATATTTAATTAAAATTATAATGTAAAAGTGGAACAATAATTAAAAAATATTTAATTTTAAAATTATACTGATAAAATATCGGTATAACTTTTTAATAAATAAAAAAAAGTTTTTTTTATTTGATTCACTATATTATGAGAAAAATGGACAAATCAAAATAGCAGGTGTTTTTTTTATATATTATGATAGATATAAATATAATTAAGAACTTATATTGAATTTAGTTTGAGCAATTTTAGCTTAGAACAAACTCAAAAATGAATTCATCTTTGACTCAAACTCATAATCAATTCAAGTTAATTTAAAGAGTTAGCTAAAAAAAAAAGGTTTTTTTAGAGTATAAGGCTGCTTTTGGTACGGCTGCCTTTACACGGCACGATTTACGCCGTGCCGCACGATTGTTTAGATTTGCTCTCAAAGGCCAAAATTTTTTGAGCTACCATCAAGTCACCGATGTTTCCTTAAATCTCTATTTGATTGTAGTTTTTGGAACTCAGACTAAAATTTTAAGAGTGGTCGATATAAATTGTTAAAAATAAGCTGAATTCATTTATGATCTGTTCAAAATAGTTACAGGCTGCAATGATTTAAAAATACAATGATGAAGCTATTACTGATTAGTGATTGTTTAAAAAACTACATTATGCACTATAAATTTTTTATTTTTAAAAAATAATATCAATAGTTTTCTCGCAACTACCTCACTCTACTAGGTCGAGTTAGAAGATATAATTTTTTCACTGCAGATTCTTCAAAATGCAACCACAATGCAGCTTTCCCAAACGCATCTAGGAGTGTGGCATCGCAGATAAAAAACCGCCCCAAATGTTCCCTTAATTATGGAGCATTTTAGTAATCAAAGCTAGAAACTATTTTTCTTTTTTCTTGAAATAAATTAAACTCACTTGAATTTGATTCAAGATTAGCTTTACTCGCATCCATATAATTTATGAAGCATATATAATATATATTTACTCCCCTAATTTAACATATATAAATAGAATGAAAGGAATTATTGTCTTCATATTGTAAAAGCTTTACACTATGATATGAACTATTTTCTGGATTAAAGCTTTAATCTCTGTAATACTTCTGATAAACTGTAGCTTGTGTGATTAATTCTTTCTGGATTGAATTACGCATCGCTCCAATTGGGTTGGGTGTGATTTGAGCTTGATTCACCTCGAGTTGACTCGTTTTAGAGTGTTGGAACCGGCCGCTTCGATCCGTTGGACCGCTTCTTTAACAACGGGATGCCCACTTGGATGGTTCTCTTGCCTTGGATCGCCCGTTGTTTGATCCGCCTTGGATCTGCTTTCTTGATCGCGTCGGAATTCTTCCGGATTGAGTGGATTCCAGATGTTGGGTTTGCGTGGTTTGATCTCGAATTGAATCGGGCCTCGATCGATAATTGGATCGTTGGATGTCGCTTTTGAATTACCCTAACCTATCACTTGCCTTATTCTTTCTGTTTCAGGGTTTCGTTCGACGTTCGAGCCGTCGACTTGCTCCAGAGAGAAAGCAGGGGGAAGAGAGGAAGCCGGAAGATCGCCGATTTCACGAGGAGAGACCTTCCAGTGAGGATCCACTGGAACTTCTTGAAAGAAGAAGGAAGGAGACGAGAAAGGAGGCTATTCTTGAGATAATTTTCATCCCTTTGTTTGCTTTTCTCATCCCTATTTATAGTTTTCTTCGCTTCTTTCTATCTTGTCGCTATCTCATTTGTAATCGATTGCTACAAGTAAGCCGCTTGCTTTTGTCGCTCGGATTTCGCTCAGAGTGGAGCTTGTAGTTGGTTATATTTGCCGTTATTTCGTATGGCCTTGTATTTTATTGGCGCTCGAGTTCTTGATTCTTGATTACCTATCGCCTCTTCTTCTTTTGTTCTTCTTTGTAGATTGGATGAGTTGTTCCTCTTATCTATTCTTTAGCAATATCTCTCATTGTATATTGTCATTGGGAAACTCTTGTACTATTTAATGTAAGTTCTCTTGGAAAGTTAATGTTGCTATTTAGAATTGGTTTCGATTGCTAAGGCTATTATATGATTTGGGATCATATCATTACTCTCCTCACACCGACCTTGTCCTCAAGGTCAATCTTCGATGCTTTCAGTATTTCTTCAATCTATTTCTTTCTCGTTGGTACTTTCCTCCTTCCGACTCTTAAAGGAGCAATCTGCTTGTAAAAAGCTTGTCCGTGATTTAGTAGTCTTGGATTTTAAACATTTGGCCATAATTTCTGTAATTTTGTCTGCTTTGATTACCATTTATCCATCTTAATCGAGTTGGTGATTTTACCGATTGTAGTGTAAAGCTTAATTGTCTTAAGTCTAGGATTGAAGCTCTCTTTACTTTTGTTTCATGTTGTTGTTGAGCTTCCCCGTGAGTTATATGGATCCGTCCAACCTATATGTGGGTATTATATGACACCGCTCCATCTTATTTTGGGTTGTCAATGATTGTGCCCTGATGACTTATCAGGACTATCTTATGCTACATAATTGCTATATCCGACTTATCTATCTAGGCTAATTCTATGGTAATTATTCGAACTTATTTAGGCTATTTTATAATTAGACATTTATATGTCTGTTAACCGGATTGAATGGTGATATTTGAAGTTTGGTTCATTTTCTTGTATCCACCGAGTCGGTTGACTATAATGTCGTAGTTGATATTCTTGTTCTTCATTGACACTCATGAATGCACGTAAGTTGGCTAAGGGTGTTTGTTGCTATATTGATTGCCATGTGGTGGATTAAAAGGTAGGTGTTTGTTGTATTTCTGTTGCTTTTACCGCTGTATTTGGATTTCTGTATCTCGATAGCCTATCCTCCAAATTGGCCAATTGAAAGGAAAGTTGTGGGCTCGATTTCTCTTCTAATTTCGGTTTAAGCCTGATTCAAAGCGATAGCTGTGGATGATATTTGAAATTTGGTTAGCTAGGTCTTCAAACTCGATAAAAGCTGTACCTTGTTGCCGTTGAAGCTAGTTCTCCTCTTAAATCATGTGGTCCGTTTGGGGAATAGGATTCATAAAGGGATGCATCACATACCGCTTGAGGCTTTTTCTAACTGCTTTTCTATTGTTGACAATCTCTTTGATATTTCATTCAATGCCATAGTGAGGTCATTTCTTTCATTGTTGTTCAACTTAACACATTCATCTAGGGTTTTGGATGTGTACCTTGTGCTTGCCATCGATTGAGGATGTAGATGTGAGTTGTGGGAATCAACGAGAGCACCAATGATATGAACTATTTTCTGGATTAAAGCTTTAATCTCTGTAATACTTCTGATAAACTGTAGCTTGTGTGATTAATTCTTTTCCTTGAAGCTCGCTTTTATCGCTCCAATCGGTGTGATTTGAGCTTGATTCACCTCGAGTTCCGTTTAGAGTGTTGGAACCCCGCTTCGATCCGTTGGATCTGCGCTTTAACAACCCGCTTGGATGCGACTGATTGGGGTTCTCTTGGATTGAATCTTGCCGGATCGCCCGTTGTTTGATCCGCCTCGACTGCTGATCATGCGCGTGAATTCTTCCGATTGAGTGGATTCAGATGTTGGGTTTGCGGTTTGATCTCGAATTGAATCGGCCCTGATCGATAATTGCGTGGCTGATTCCGGATCGTTGGATGCTGTTTTGAATTACCCTAACCTATCACTTGCCTTATTCTTTCTGTTTCAGGGTTTCGTTCGACGTTCGAGCCGTCGACTTGCTCCAGAGAGAAAACAGGGGGAAGAGAGGGAAGCCGAGGAAGATCGCCGGTGATTTCGCCGGAGGAGAGACCTTCCAGTGAGGATCCACCGTGGAACTTCTTCGTGAAGAAGAAGAAGCAGAGAAAGGAGGCTATTCTGGAGATAAATTTTCATCCCTTTGTTTGCTTTTCTCATCCCTATTTATAGTTTTCTTCTGCTCTCTTTCTATCTTGGTCTGCTATCTCATTTGTAACTGATTTACATAGTGCCGCTTGCTTTTGTCGCTCGATTTCGCTTCAGATAGGGAGCTTGTAGTTGGTTATATTTGTTATTTCAAGTATATGGCCTTGTATTTTATTGCTTCGAGTTCTTGATTCTTGATTACCCATCGCCTCTTGCTCTTTTGTTCTTTCTGTAGATTGGATGAGTTGTTCCTCTTATCTATTCTTTAGCAATATCTCTTGTATATTGTCATTGGGAAACTCTTGTATTATTTAATGTAAGTTCTCTGTTGGAAAGTTAATGTTGCTATTTTTATTTCATTAAGGCTATTATATGATTTGGGATCATATCACACTATGTTATATCTAATTTGAACATTATAAATTTAAGTTAATTTTTATATCTTTAATTCTAATTGTTAACAAACAAATGAACCAAATTTTAACTAAAGCATAACATAAATACTTAAAATGTGTAATTCAAAATATAGATCAATTGTTTATTTATTAACTTAATTATTCTAAAATATATTGTGCACTTTTAATATTATTGTGTTATATTAATTAAGACATAGCATATTATTTCATCGTTTATAATTGTGCCATAAAAATATATATATAATGCATTTAGAAGAAGACATAAGAATAATAAAAAAAGACAAATTATAAAAATTATTTATTTGTTAGGCTTTGTTTCATCAATTTTTTGTAGTCTTTTTACTATGAATTACATGATTTATTTTGCTATTTAATTTGTATCCACATGACTGCTGGAGGTGTTTTCAATTATTCATTTACTTCTTATTTTTCATTATTTTGCTAACAATTTACAATATCTAGGCATCCTTGTTATGCTTGTATTTGAATAATTAAAGTGCATGATTTATTAAGATAATCCTCCTTCAAGACCAAGATTTAGTTTGGGTTTGCATTTAGAATCGTAAAAGAACGGTGTAAAGAATCATTATATAAATTGTTTGGTTGAGAGCCTACAAAGATTTGTATTTTGTGGACAAAAGTAATCAGGGCTGGCGGCGCAGTGACCCAATGCTTGAGCGGCATGAGGAATGAGCAGTATGGCTGGCGGCGCGGCATGGGCCGGTGGCAGCACCGGCCATGGGCTGGCGAATGGGCTACGGCGAGGGCGCTGAATGGCCACGCCCCAGATCACTTATTGGCTATGATTTGAACTCCAAATTTCAAATTCTAAATACACGAACCTTTTCCGTGTATTTGAAATGATAATTTTACTTTACTTGGAACCAAACGCTTGAAATGTTCAAAAGCTGCATTTGAATGCAGATTCCAAATGCACGCTACTAAGCTTTTAAGTGCATTCCAAATGCACTTGATGCTTCGTTCAGTTACGTATTGCTCAGATTAAGATATAGATAGCGTTAAAAGTTTATTTTCTTTGATAAGTTCGGCTTTCTTTTCTTCTTCATTTTTGTTGTAACAAAAGAGATTGTTACATTACTATCATATCATTTATGTATGAATGTCTTTGATATTATCTACTGCGAAGCTGCGACCCGATGTTTCCTTAAATCTCTATTTGATTGTAGTTTTTGGAACTCAGACTAAAATTTTAAGAGTGGTCGATATAAATTGTTAAAATAATTTGAATTCATTTATGATCTTCAAAATAGTTACAGGCTGCAATGATTTAAAAATACAATGATGAAGTTATTACTGATTAGTGATTGTTTAAAAAACTACATTATGCACTATAAATTTTTTATTTTTTAAAAAAAATATCAATAGTTTTCTCGCAACCGCCTCACTCTATTAGGTCGGGTTAGAAAACATAATTTTTTCACTACAGATTCTTCAAAATGCAACCACAATGCAGCTTTCCCAAACGCATCTAGGAGTGCGGCATCGCAGATAAAGAATAGCCCCAAATGTTTCCATAAATATGGAGCATTTTAGTAATCAAACCTAGAAACTATTTTTCTTTTTTCTTGAAATAAATTAAACTCACTTGAATTTGATTCAAGATTAGCTTTACTCGCATCCATATAATTTATCAAGCATATATAATACGATATATATACTCCCCTAATTTAACATATATAAATAGAATGAAAGGAATTATTGTCTTCATATTGTAAAAGCTTTAATTTAAGTTAATCTAATTTCAACATTATAAATTTAAGTTAATTTATATATCTTTAATTCTAATTGTTAACAAACAAATGAAGCAAATTTTAACTAAAGTATAACATAAATACTTAAAATGTGTAATTTAAAATATAGATCAATTGTTTATTTATTAACTTAATTATTCTAAAATATATTGTGCACTTTTAATATTGTTGTGTTATTTTAATTAGTCATAGCATATTATTTCATCTTTTATAATTGTGCCATAAAATACTAAAAATTACAAAGAACTTCAAAAGTTTATTACAACTATATTAGTGAATCCGTTATGTACTGCAAAATGTTTGTAAAATTGATACTAAAAGTTTACTCTATTTCGTCCTTACACTCTATAATGGTTAAATCTATGTTTTCCTCTATTTAAAAATTTTATATTATTTCTTTAAATACTCATAAGTCTTTTTTTTTTCTCTTCTCACTTTAAGTTGAAAAGATCTGAGCTTGAACCTAGATCAAGCTTGTGCTAACAAGTTATACACGTGCGAGACCTGCGGGGCCGTCAATTGGGAGCCGCTCCCAACACGATGACCTACGATCGAACCCACAAAGTGTGCGTGCGTTGCCCTTACGAGCTCAACTGTCCCAAAAAAAAATCAAGTTTTACACATTAACATTTTTTAGTGCTTTTATTGAGAAACTTCTACATCTTCTTCCAAATATCATCTTCATTGATTGATTTTTTTTTTTTTTGTGAGATTTTTTTGTTGAGATCTATGAATTTTTTACTTTATCTAAGAGTTAGAATCATATCTTTAGGAGGTGTTTAAGATCAAATTTGTTTTATATTTTATTATTTTATTTCTATATGGTTTTAAAAAATATTGATATGACTCTTAAAATACTATTAGTAAGCATTTTGATGTTAAAAGCAAGGCGATCCGAAGTTGGCGGTAGTCAAAAATATCCTTGGAAACTTTGGGATATCGGTTAAATCCTAAATAGCTCTCAAATATGAAGTGTTTATAGTCAAATCGAGTGTCTCGGCGAGGTTCCCAAGCCAAAGATCTTACAATTGACTTCATTTGAGCATTCAAATGCACAAAATACATCATATGATCAAGGGGATCATTTTGAGTCCGATGAAGTGGAGTGGTACGGGTTTTGCATGTATTTACAAAGGCTCCAATTTATAATTAGCCCTTATTCCTCATAGGGAGGCCAAGTGAAGGAGAAGGGGAGCCCAGTAAAGAGAGGAAGAGCTCTAAAGATCCTCCAGCACGTCACTCGGCGTTAACCACCGCCATCGGCCGCGTATATCGTCACATCGTCGTCGTCAACTTCATCGTCAACCGTGCGTCAACTTGCGCCGTCGTCAACATCGGCGTCAACTGTCGTCAACTTCATCGTCAACTTGATCGTCAACCGTGCGTCAACATATAATCAATCGGCGTCACTCGTCAACTTATTGCCAACATCGTCGTCAACATCGTCACTTCGGCGTCACGTCGTCAACATCGTCATCAACATCGTCGTCGCACATTACTTGTTGTTCCTTCTCATATGATTCTATAATCTCATTGTCGGAAGATCTTGTACTCAAACGGATACATAGTGGAAGCTTTTTGAGGCCCGTGGTTTTCCTCTTTTGAGATTTTTCTCGTAAAAATCCGGAGTTTTATTGTTCTCTTTAAATACATGTGTGTCTTTGGACTCCCAAAATTTAAAGAACTTTTCTACCGCGGGCTTTAAGCATCAGCGGTTTGGCATGGAAACAAATCCTTCAATCACAATTCTTGTACACCTCGTTATGGCCAATAGCAACACATAACGAGTCTCCGCTCAACTCAGTCACTCGAAACCAATCCTTGAACCAGGGGACGCTTCACTTCCCCACGATAGTGACCTGTCGGTGAAGGCGTGGCAGAAATCTCTTTAGAAAATCGTATGCGCCGAATGGATGAATCTCAAAATGAGATGATCCGACTTTTGCGAGGAACACAATAGCCACTACCATGAAAAACACATCTCCCCCAAGATCGATCGTTGGCGGAGGAAAATAAATCTCCTTGGCAAGTTCCGTAGAGACCATGATCTTGATCTCTTGACACGCTAGTTCTACTCATCCATCACGTGCTCAGCCGTTAATCCACCATTATTCTTTGGTAGCTTGACACATTCTCGTCTTGTTGACCCCTCGTCATGTTATACGTCTGTATCTTTAATGCGAGCAATTTCACCTCAAGATAGAAATCATCTTCCCCTCACCGGTATGAGGAATCCTCTTTAGGCTATTCTCCAACATCCTATTCCCGTTGGTTTCAAACTCATTGATTCCTCATGAACACACCCGATAAGAGGCATAAAACTCCATCTTCATGTGGACTACGATCTCAAACATCTTACTCATCCTACCTTGTCCTTCATTAGGATCTTTTAATTTCCTCTGAAACTTAATCTTGGCTTTCCACTTGCTCACCAAATAATTTGAAATATCACATAGTTTCTCCACTTTTAGAAATCTGGACAGTCATCAAAAAAGCACAAAGGCATTAAAGATCTCCCTCCATGATACATATCCAGCAAAAGCGCGAACCGCGGCAAAAAAAAGGAATCCGTGGCCGCCCATCGTGTTAACCTCTATGGCTACAAGATGAAGAAAATATCAAGTGGCGCATCCTTTAAACCAAATTCGAAATCAAGATCAATATTGTCACTTCCATCAAGTTGACATATACTCTTGAGGCATGCAAACAACTCAAAGAAAAAAATTGAGGCTCATTCAAGGATATCTCGATTTGTGAAGAATCAATCGACTCATACCTCTCTGGGGGGCAACGGATAATCATCACGAAATAACACATCATAGTTGGAGAAATTGAAACAATGCGGAGGACCAATACTATCTAATCAAGTTCTCATTACCATCTCCAAGAAGGAGTTAAAGAAGTCTCATGATCATTCCATCACTTTTAATGACTCGGACTTAGAAAGTACATGTTCCTCATCAATATCCACTTGTCATCGCGGGGATCGGTGACCCATGCTATAATGTTAAGAGAATTTTGATTTGACAATGGAGTTGTTGATGTCTTATTTTACTCCACATTTCTTAGCATGGGCACGGTTGGGAAAAGCTCCAACCCATTGCGGGACCATTATATGGGTTTGATAATGCCTGTGCGGTAGAGGGGACAATCACCCTTCGTTGTCCTTGGTGAATTTCCTCGACAAGTGACTCATTTAATCCAATTCATGGTGGTCAAGTCGGATTATATACACCATCTTTGGAAGGCCCCTCCAATCAATTTTGTGCTTCAGATCTCATCTTAAGATGAAGTTTCCAACCCGGTTGGGTGTCTGAAATCAGCGAACAACAATCATGTTACCTCAGACAAGCCCAACCACGCTTCTATGACCTTGACGCCGAAGATTTTAATTTTCGAGATGAAGAAGTACCCGAAAGCTTCCGTAGAAGACTTGCTCTGTTGTATTATCGGATGACCATCACGAGACGATTGCAAGTGGGATCCATGCTCTCAGAAGAACAAAGGAAAAAATACATAGACTTCTTGCGTAGAAATCAAGACATCTTCGCTTGGAGTCCGACGGATATGCCGGGGGTCGACCCCAATGTGATCATGCACTCCCTCAAGATCGATCCAATATTCAAACCAATCATCCAGAAGAAGCGAAGTTTTGCACCTGATCGCATCCAAGCTATTGAACAAGAAGTTAACAAGCTTCTAGAAGCGGGATTCATATGAGAGGTACATTACCCTACATGGCTAGCTGTTGTCATGGTTAAGAAAATAAACGGAACATGGAGAATGTGTATTGATTACGACCTAAAGGCTTGCAGAAAGATAGTTTTCCTCTTCCTCGAATTGATCAGTTGGTTGATGCTAAGTCTGGATATCAAATGCTCAGTTTTTTGGATGCTTACTCAGTTACAACCAAATAAAAATGAACCCAACAAATGAAGAAGCTACAATATTTCAAACATATAAAGGTTTATACTGTTACCAAGTTATGCCGTTTGGTTAAAAATCGTGCTACTATCAACGCTATGAATAAGGTCTTTAAAGACTACTAGGCGCAATGGAGGTATATGTGGATGACATGTTAGTGAAAAGCTTGGAAGAATCACAACATATTTGACTTAGAAATATGCTTTAACCTTCTTCGACGTTATAACATGCGACTCAGACCAAATGTGCTTTTGGGGTTACGTTAGAAAATTTCTTGGATTTATGGTAACCCACCGTGGGATAGAGGCCAACCAGAAAATCAAAGCTCTCAAAAAATGACTCCTCAGAAGAATATTAAGGAAGTTCACGTTTGAATGGATGAATTGTACGTTATCCGCTTCTAGCCCGTTGGGATAGATACTTGCCATTCTTTAAAATATTAAAGGAGCTAAAATAATAATTTTCAGGTGATGAATGTCGATGCTTTTGAGCAACTAAGGAGTATTTAGCATCTCCACCCTTATTATCAAAGCCTATTCAATGAGAGATATTATACTTATATCTCGCTCTCTTCCCATAGATAAGCTCGTTTTAGTGCGAGAAGAAATGGGATACAATGACCAATTTATTATGTCGAAAATTCTCGATATAGAAAGTCGTTATCCACTTAGATAAGGTGGCTCGACTTTAGTTTTCTCAAAATCCATACTTCCAAGCTCACACTATCGGCGTTTACACTCATTTACCATTAAGGGCCATCTACGACCGAAGCATCGGGAGGTTAATAAATGGTATGTAGAATTGGGAGAGTTTGATATATAATCACTTCTCATAAAGTCTCAAGTACTGCAGACTTTATAGTGGAATGCCGCCCCAACTCCGGAGCTATCTCTACATATCTTTCGTCTCCTCAATGGACCCTCTATGTTGATGGAGCTTGAGAATCGTCGGTGTGAATCTTACTTATTTCCCCAAGAATACGAGTATGGACTTAGTAAAATTCCCGCAACTAATAATATGGGTGAATATGAGGCTCTCATAGCAGGTTGAGACTTGCCATTGATGACTATGCTCAAGACTTAGTGATACACCGACTCTCAACTTGTGCCTCCCAAGTTGAGGGAAATTTTAATGCTCATAATCCCACGCACAATACCTCAACTTGGTGAAGTCTCTTCTTGCCCATTTCAAGACACATCAAATCATTCACATACTGCGAGAGAAGAATACTCGAGCTAACACTCTCGCTAAGCTTGCTTCATCTTCTATTAGAGATCTCTTTAAGAGAAGACATGTTGAAGAAATACATTTTCCAAGTATCCAAGGGTCATGGGTAATTCAAGCAATTGATGAGATAAAGGAACATTCATGGATGGACCCCATCCTGTCTTTTCTACAAGAAGGAACTCTTCCTGAAGACCCAATTCTCAAGAGACAAGCTTCAAACTTTACTATTCTGAGGTGAACTATACAAATGAGCTTTTTTAGACCGTGCCTCAAATGCCTCTCTCGAGGGATTGCGATTAAGAGAGGTTCACTCGGGGATATGTGGAGAACACCTAGGAGGAAGGGCTAGCCCTTAAAATTATAAGGCAAGGGTTTTATTGGCCGATGAAACAAGACGCTTGGAGTTCACAAAAAATATGCAAGTTGTCGGTTGCACTCTAACCTCTCTCACATGTGCATTCTCATCTCTTCAAAGCCCGTGGCCTTTTGCTCAGTGGGGGATTGATATCATGGGACCTTTTCCGATAGCATCAGGGCAATGAAAGTTTATCATTTTAGCCGTCAACTACTTCACTAAATGGGTGGAAGCCGAACCACTCGCTAAAATTACGGAGGCAAATGCTAAACAATTTGTTTGGAAAAATATAGTATGTCGATTCGGTCTTCCTGCAAAGATCATCACTGACAATGAAACTCAATTTACTGGAAAAGTCTTTACATCCTTTTGCAAAGATCTTCACATTCATTCGCGCATCGGCTGTAGCATATCCTCAAACTAACGGGTAGGCGAAGCTACCAAGGACTATACTCAAAGGACTAAAACACGTCTTGAGAAGGGGGGCAATGGGTTGATGAGCTTTCTAATGTTCTTTGGGCTTACACTACATCACGCACCATGGTGAGACACCGTATAACTTGTGTTTCACGAAGCTATTATACCGGTAGATATCGGGTTCCAAGTCCAAGAGTTCAATTATTCATCATGATGGTAATGAAGAAAAACTCCGGACCTACTCCCTCGTGACATGGCCCTACTGACGCTTCTTATCACCAAAGGGTAGCTCGTCACTTCAACAAGAGTAAAACCTCGTCCATATCTCGGTGACTTGGTCCTACGAAGTCTCGAAGCTGTAGGCAAAGGCCCTCAACGTAATAAACTCTCACCTCTTTGGGATGGCCCATATGTGGTTATAGCTGTGGTGAAGCCAGGAACTTTCAAGCTCAAGGATTCAGAGGGAAAAACTTTACCTCGAACTTGGAACGAGAATCTCAAAATATTATCGTAATTCTCTTGCATAATTGTGCAACTTTTATTTTGCCTCGTTTGTCATTTCCTCTTCATGTAGCCAATCCCACTTAATAGGATAAATACTTATTGTTATTGTCATCATTTTCTTTTGAAACTCATATCTGTGTTAAAATCTTCTTATGATTGTATCATCGAACTTATCAGAGTAATGAATTTATAGGTTTTTTTCTTACAATCTTGTTTCTTCTTCATTTAATCCTCCCACTTGAGAAATATGCAACTCACGTTGTATCTCAATCAGAGCATAATCAATCCTAAGGGGACTTGATCGGACCTCTTCCATATAGGTAAGAAGTCAAGTAACACTTTGGCTAATACTTAGGATAGGTCAAAAGGTCCTTGGTGGACATCCCGCGACCTCTTCCATACAGGTTAACGTCATCAAGCAACGCTTTGACAAACAACCTCGGATAGGTCAATAATCCTCAGTGGATTCAATTCGACCTCTTCCATACAGGTTAACATCATCGAGTAACGCTTTGACAAACAATCTTAGATAGGTCAATAATCCTCAGTGAATTCAATTCAACCTCATCCATATAGGTTAGCGTCGTCGAATAATATTCCGACCAATTACCCCGAATATGTAAAAACAAAACAAAAGCATATCATTAAAAAAAAAAATTGATAGCATTGACATGATGATATAAGAAAGAATCAAGATTACATACACATAATAATAAAAAAAATACATCCTCAAGTGATGCTACACGATATCAACGTCTCCTCACCACTAGGAGATACTCCCTTGGACTCACTCTCAACTCCTTCATCTCTCAGATCGCGAAGAGTCTTGAGATGCTTGGGCGGATAGATCCACTACTAGCTCGGTCTTGCGATGTACTAAGCGGATTCCTTTTAGGAACCCTCGGATGAAGCCCTCCTCTAAACATTGGTGCTCAAAGTCCTTCACTTCAATATCAAGTATATGATTACGAGCTTCCTGAACATGGTCTTCGAGTGCACCGAGATAAGCCGAGTTCTTAAAGTCTTCCACCGCCTTCAAGGAGATTTCATTTTCGCTTCGACATTATATGCTCCTTCTCAAAGACGATCTGTAATGCTTTCTTCTCGGTTCGAGCTCTCTTCTCCAAGTGCCTTAAGTCTTTTCTCTTTCTAACGAGTCTCGTCTCACCTCAATCACTCATCACGAGTGCTCCACCTCCGACCGGAGAAAGAGAAGTCGACATGTTCTAGCTTCGGTTCGCACCGGTCGGTGATCCTCCAAAGTCGCCACTTCTTTGGCTTTATACTCATCTTTCGCTCATACTGCCTTGCAGATATTTTATCTTCACAAATTCATTATTCCACTCATCTAAAGCGACACTAAAATGAGCCATCTACTAATGTTTGAGTTACCTATAAAGAAAAAATCATCACAAATATTACACAAAAGAAAAGAAAAAAAGAAGAAAGAAGGAAAAGACAATTCATCACGCTCATTGGCCTTACATATATGATTTAACACCTCTTCAAGAATGGCTTTGAAAAATGTACTCCCCATCATGAGTTGAAACTTAAACTCTTAGATGCTGAACATCTTCTTCGGATATCGATGTAGTCACTTCATGTCTTCTTTTTTCTTTGAAACATAGATTTGCGGCTTCTTGAAAGAACCCTATGAATATGAGGAGACCTTTCATCACCTTTACTTGATCTTTAGTGGAAAAGAATGAGATCTCCCCGCTGGATAGAAAGGCCAACCTTGAACATTCTATCTTCAACTATATATTTGCCAATGTGGCGTAACTCATGTTGCAAGCTTCCTACATCAGAGATATTAAGAGTTGACAGGATCTCATTCTTGATATCAATGGATCCGGAAGGTCATTCAATCTTCCCATCTCTCGGAAGGCCCCACTCATTTTTACAAAAAAAAATTAGACCAATTTTAGAGGATCCGTGCTAAAATTCTATCCAATTCTTTATAGTCAGATAAGAAACACGTCAGTATCACATGTGAATCTACACATTACACAAGTATTTGATGTTCAAAGTAACACCACGCTCTCTCTAAAGAAGAACAAACCGATGACCACTAAAGCCTGAAATGAAAATTGTGACAAAGCTACACCACATATTTTGAAGATCTCAATCAGCTCGGGAGCCAAAGGGAATCAGCATCGAATCATCTCGGTAAAGTACCACGGTGGAGGTGAACGAGCTTGATCAGACTTTTTAGCAACAATGGCCACCAATTCATTAGGGAAGTGAAATTTTCTGTAGAACACCATTAAACTATCTGATGTGATAGTGGATGATATATTGTCTGTAGCCGTCATGTTGTGGGTTTTCTTTTGGCCATCACCCTGTGAAAATACATGATAAATAAAGAGAAAGAAATTACAAAAATCTGGAAATTTTGTAAGCGACTTACTTACCCAATACTTGGTATCCTTTTTTGACTCTCCTCACTGGATAGCTTGGGATAAAATTTTTGCTCGATCGAAAAAAAATACATACATATGAAAAGAAAAAGAAGAGAGAGAGAGAGAAGATACTCCTCTCTAATGATGCTCAGTACAAACTTTCCAGTCGTTCAGCGATGGTTCCTAGCTACGCTTCTCGCCACCTTGGCGGTTATCAATCTTGAACCATCCACAAGTTTCAAGAAATCAATTTCTACAAGAAGAAGTAGGAACTTGGGTCATGATCGTCAAACCGGTCGGTCCGACAGGCGATAACGCCTCTTTCGAGGGAAAATCAAGCCTCACGTATGAACTACGGTCTTGATCGCCTCAAACCGGTCTCGACGAGGCGACACTCTTCGAGGGAAAAACCGAGCTCCATGAACGGTCTTGATCGCCTCAAACCGGGTCGGTCGAGGTCATCGAAACCTCGCCATATGAACTACGGGTCTTGATCGCCTCCGAACTAACCTCACTCAAGAAGAAGAGAAGCACTAGAGTGTTGAAGAAGTGTGCCTTCACCTGGCCCTGTTTTATAGACCCTTCTAGGCAAAGTAAAACCGCCGCAAAACCTCGAAACCGAAAACCATCATTTGGGTCAGTGCGCCGCTCACGTCGCTGGACATAGCGACCAGCCAGTAAGCGTGCGCTTATCCGCTGGCCGAAATGCCAGGCTGCCTCGTGGCAGAATCATGCGATGGGCGAAATCATAGAATCAACCGTGGGAAACCGCCGAAGCATCAGCTCACGTGGCGCATTGGCCTTCGCGCCGCCGACCCTTCGCCCATGCTACTGACGACCTCGCCTCCGCGTTCCGCCGCGCGATCTTCGACTGCGCCAGGAGCGATCGTCACGAAGCGAGGCCGCTCGCCCGTTCTACGTCATTCAGCGCCAGCATTCTTCGCGCCGCGCCGTGCCGCGTTGCGGTCGCCCTCGCCAGCCCACGCGCTACATGGAGCGCTGCTCCAGCACGCATAATGCGGCGCTGTACACTCACCAGCAGCTCCGTTCGCCGATGGATCCGTAACCAAAATCTCCGCCTACTGCATGCATTTACGCGTCGACATTAATCTTGTTCTATGAAGATCCGTTCTCTCAAAATGTGTAGTTAATGGACTAATTTCATTGAAGAATTTGCTATTTTCAAGTATTTGACATATATTTTGGATGATTGAGATAATGTCATCCAAAAAAATAGGGGCAACGATATGACTCTTAAAATACTATTAGTAAACGAATCTTGATGTTAAAAGCAAGTCGATCCAAGTTGAAACCGGTCAGATCAAGCTCTTAAAATATCCTTGAAACTTTGGGATATCTCTTAAATCCCTAAATAGCTCTCAAATATGAAGTGTTTATAGTCAAATCGTCGGCGTCACGAGCGGTTCCAACAAAGATCTTATAATTCCGACTTCATTTGAGCATTCAAATGCAAAATACATCATATGATCAAGGATCATTTTTGAGCCGTCCGATGAAGTGGAGTGGTGCGGGTTTTGCATGTATTTACAAAGACGCCACTCCCTCCTATAAATCTTTCATCATGAGGGGCATGAAGGAGGAGAAGCAAGTAAGAGAGAGGAGAGCTCTAAAGATCCTCCAACTGCGATGCACACTTCGTCAACCACGCCGGCGCATATCGTCGTCACATCACTGCGCCATCGTCACTTCGCCGTCAACTGCTTGCAATCGCATATCGCTTCCAAATCATCGCATCGTCAGCCGCTTAACTATCAATCGTCAATGCGTCAACATCGTCGCTTCATCGACGTCAATTATTTCGTCGTCAACTCGACATTACTGTTGTTGTTCCTTCTCACATATGATTCTCAATCCGATCGGAAGATGTACTCAACAGATACATATGGAAGCTTTTCTTGGGTTAGGCCTGGTTTTCCTCTTTTGAGGTTTTGTAAAATCTGAGTTTATTGTTATCTTTTAAATAGTGTATGTTTGGACTCAAGAAGCTAAACTTTTACTCTACCGCTTTCTAGACGCACAAATATGTTTGTTTAGTATGTTTTTAAAGTATTTTTATATTTTATTTTTAAAAAATACTCATAAATAGATTTTAGATATTTTGAGTTTTTTTTTAAACAGTAATTAACATAAAACATATTTTATTTTGAAAAAAAATTAAATCAAAATCAAACAATAAAAAACAAGAAACATAAGTGACTGAAATGGCCCTTAATGTTCTAAGATTATCACAATATGATTTTGTGAAAATTTTAGCTGTGATATTTACTATTTAGCTACATGTCCCATTTTTATTTATTTATAAAGCTCAATGATAATTCCACCTTTCATTTAGAAGAACTCCACCATTGTTTGGTCAATTCTGAATTTTCTCTTAGAATAATTATGGATGGTGAGATTTACAAAATTTTAAGTGTGTTTAGATAATCCTCCTATTGCCTTTGTAAAACCTTGAAGATTTAAGTGCATGCTTTAGTTAGATAACTTGATTTTGTAGAATAAGATTAGTTTTCTTTGATAAGTTCGGCTTTCTTTTCTTCTTCATTTTTGTTGTAATAAAAGAGATTGTTACATTACTATCATATCATTTATGTATGAATGTCTTTGATATTATCAGTTCAACTTTATTTTTGACCAATGTTATTGAATATATTTTTGGTTTAGCATTCAAAGTTGAACTACCTAGTTCAATTATTGTTATATTTATTGTTATTTAACGTTAATGTTGTCGATACCGGTGCTCATTATTACTCAGTAGTTAATCTACTTCTATGAGTGTTAATTTGGGTTAATTAGTTAGATTTAGGTTTAACTCGAATTTAATTTGGCCTGAACCTACGTGATACAAACGTGATAAATTTGTTAAATAAGTAAAAAAATTGATATGAATTTGGCGTATTTTTAATTTGATCTGAGCAACCCATTTAACGTACGTATGATCATGCGAGTTGAGATTTTGATGACTTCAAAATAAGGCGAAGAAGATGACGAGTTAGATTTCATCAACAAAATAATCTAAAGTTAATATATTAGGTCATGCATCAAATTTAATGTTTTAGGTTAACCTGTGACTGACGCAATAATCAAACGAGATTTTATACTTGAAATTAACTCAAAAGTTACTCAAATAAGTTTGGGGCGGGCCTTAACTATACTTGGGTCCGCCCTTGATAACTAGTGAGAGTCTTTGAGTTGATTGTTATTAGGCTATGAAGATTTATAAATAAGATGAGTTAAAACTTATATTTCAAAATATCTCTCTAAATTTCTATAATCTATACTCTTTGTTGCATGCTAGAGAATTTTATTCTAGATATCTTTGTAGCATTATGATTCATATACATTATCTAAACAGTTAAGAAAAATCACTCAAATAATAACTTCCTATGTGTTCAGATACATTATCCGTTCTAAAGAATGTTTAAAAAACAATATTACGTAAAAATCTATATTTTCCCAAAAGTTTTAAAGCGATCTTAAGCAATTTGATCTTAAGAAAAGCTAACTCTTTCTAATTCCTAAGAGATCTAAGATCATCTTATCTTGGTTCTATGATAGATTGCTCATTCTATTCTCGAAATCTTATTTTCTACATCCGGTGAGAATGAAGCTCATTTATATAGGAATCTGTAAATTAGATCAATATGATGTCCTCGATGTATTTTGATGATCCTAAATGATATGAATTGGGTGATCTTGGATTTTGATTCGTCTTGACGATCATAAATATGTATTTGTGACCATTTGGATCGATCCATTTTTCATGCTCATATTCATTGAGCATGTAAATATTGATGTTAAATCAATACTTGATTTATTTAAGTTTCTGAAATATTATTAGATCATTTAATCATTTGGTGTTTTCATTAATTTTTTTGAGATGTATCACTCTTGATTTAATATTTTTTAAAGATATGATAAAATAATTCGTAAAGAGTTTTCATTCATTAATCACAACTTCTCGTCTAAAAGAGTTTAGTTAATTTATTTATTTATCCCTTTAATACGAACTTGCAGTCCATGGCCTTTTATTCTGTTGATATTCACCTAATTTATCACTAATTAACTAATAATTTACACCACATTTATTTCAAATAAATATTAGGAGGATTTACATACATATCACACAATTCTTATGTATTTATATATCTAATATTTAAACTTAAATTTTTACATATATAATATTACAATATTTAATATTAGAAAAGTATTAGTTAAGCGTTAGATATGTAAATACATAAGAATATGTGATATCTGTGTAAATCTTTCTAAATATTATAGGTTTTAATAGTGAGCTCATTATAATAGTGGCCTTATCCCATGGGTATTACTTTCAAATTTGTGTTGCGATGCCGTTCATTTAATAATAAACATGTAGATCAAAGTGTTGTGATTTTAAATAAAGTGAATTGTAATTTTATAATTCAATGATTGAATTGATTGGGATGAAGGCATCATTTGAGTTGTGAATATGGAGTTGTAATTTATTTTTGTAATTTTAAAATTTGACTAATAATAAGTTGTAAATATTTTATTTATTTAAGTGGTTTTTATTCTAAAAAAAATTAAAATTTATTTATTTTTAAAATTTTATTCAAGCTCGAGCCGAACAATAATTTAATGAGCTGATTGCGGTTAAAGTGGATGGAATATTAATATGATGTATATGCTTAATATTGAACAAAACAAAATTTAATAGAGCATAATCATATCACAAGTTTGATCGGCGTATTTACAGTCTTGTTGACGGATTGCAATCATGTATTCAAAGCTGTCTTCTATATTTGATGCCATTTTATACATTTCGTCTTAAAATTATTATGAAAGTTTTCCAAATTGAAATCACATATATTTAAAACAAATAATAAAACTCATTTACATGGAAAATCTAAAGAGGGAAAAACCCGCAGATTTAAAAACTTCCATATTGTTTTGAAATAGATCTTTAGATCTGGGATTACATAAATTGTATATGAAAGACAACTTGAAGAACGATGTTGACGACGATGGTTAAAGATGTTCGATGATCACGACGATGTTGGCGATGATGTCACGATATTCTGATGATGAACATGGTCGACGACAGCAGATAAGCTGGCGTACGGCGTGGTTGACAATCAGTGGTACAGGATTTGGAGGATCTTTAGAGCTCTCTCCTCTCTTGCTTGGCCTCCTCATATGAGGAATGAGGGTATTTATAGATGGAGGTTCTTAAATACATGCAAAATCCAACCACTCTCCATCCAGATGATGATTCTCTTGATCATATGATGTATTTTGTATTTGAATGCTCAAATGAAATTCAATTGTAAGATCTTTGGCTTGTTGGGCTTGTCAAGACACTCGATTTATATACTCCATATTTGAGCTTTTTAGAAATTTAAGATGTCAAAGTTTCAATGATATTTTAAGTGTTTGATCTCGGATTTTGATTTCGAATGCTTTAAAATCAAGATTAGTTTTGAATTTTCGTCATGTTGCCTCTATTTTTGGATGACATTATCTTAATCATCAAAAAATATCTATGAAAAATATTCTTAAAAAATTTGATGATCCATTAACTTTAACAGCCATAAATATGACTATATCTTTCAATGCGTGTAGTATAATTATTGGCGAGATTAGAGGTCTGAATCCTCAGATTGGTGAAATAAGGAGTCATGGTGGGTTTTGAGTTCTTGATCAGCCAGGTCTTAAAGAGGAGTCATGAAATTTGAGTATCAGGTGGCAGATGGGTCATTGTTCAGCGGATTATCCGAGTCATGGTCAGCTGAAGACGGCATGGTGGTATGGCGGGCGCTGTTGGTATTGAAATTATTGGCGCATGGGCTGTAGCTGGGGTCGCAGAGGCGATTTACGTGCAAAGAGCGGTAGCGAGCCCATAGTTTAATGATTTGAGCGGTTCAAGCGGTTTTATTTTACCATAGAATGGTCTATAAAACCCCAGGGCGAGGAGAAGATTCTCTTTCTTGAAGGTCGTTGAAGCTGAGGCCGTATTCATCTCAGTTTTCTCGAAAAGTTTATCCCTGACCGATCGGTTAAGCGATCAAGATCATTCATATTTCCCTCGAAGAGCGTTCATGAGGAGATTTATCAAGGCAGTGGTTATCGAGACTCGATTTTCTCGAAAAAGCGTTGATTTAATGACCAGCCGGGTTGAAGCGATCGAGGATCATCGGCCTTGGCAATCTCAGATGTGGCGGCGAAGAATTGCCGATTTGATGGCTGGTGGTACCGGATCCAAAGCGATAAGTGATTGGCGATAAATGATGGCAACTTAATGCTGATAAGCAGCAACCGGCAAATAATCTGATAACGTCGATCGGCGATAAGTGGTAAAGCCGGTAAGATAGCAATAAGCCGGTATCAAGTGTTGCGGGGGCGAATTATCAGCCAGCGCAATTGCGAGTTCTTGTGATGGCGCCAAAATTGGATTAAGCCAATAATATGATACGATGAGCGAAATTCACAATTGCGGTCAAGCGGCGATAGTCGACCAAGGAGGCGATATAGTGGTTAGCGACGGCATGACCAGCGGCGGCAAAGCAGTTAGCAGCGGTGGCAGCAATCAATGCGATGACCAATTTTGACTATCCAAGGTTGATCGAAGTGTGACTCGGGCCAGGAAGAATTAATTGATCATATTTTGCTATCAAATTGTTTAAATTTACGATAGCAACTATATGGAAAGAAATGGTGGCGATTTTGATAGTTGTTGTCGAGTGTTGCGATTAACTTGTGAAGAGGTTTAATTGAATTTTGATTGACATCGAGGTTGTTTGTCGTGTTGCGATGATGTTGACTGTGTGAAAGGTTGAATTAATCGGTGATTTTGACCCATCCCTTGTTTATCGAGTGTTGCAGATGCATTAACATGTATGGAAGAGGTTGAATTGAATGGATTTTGACCCATAGGGTTGTTTGTCAAGTGTTGATGATGTTAACACAAAGAGGTTGATTGAATTGAGATTTTGACTATCAGTTTATTTGTCGATGATGATGTTAACGTGTGGAAGTTGGTCATCGAGGATTTGACCATGGTTGTTTGTCAGTGTTGCAGATGGCGCTTTGTGGAAGAGGTTGAATTAATCGAGAATTTTTAACCTATCAGGTTATTTGTCGAGTCGCCGATGGCGTTAACTGTGGAAGAGGTTTGAATCCGTTGAGAATTTTGACTATCAGGTTGTTTGTCGAGTCTTTACCGGACTTAACAATGTGGAAGAGGTTGAATTCCGAGGATTTTTAACTATCCAGGTTGTTTGTCGAGTCTTTGCTGCATAACTATGGAAGAGGTTGAATTGAATCGTTGAATTTTTATATCATTGTTTGTGAGTCTTTACTTATGGCTTTCGTGTGGAAGAGGTTGAATCATCAGGATTTTGACCTATCCAGGTTGTTTGTAGTGTTATCGATGGCGTTAACGTATGGAAGAGGTTGTAGTCCACCAAGGACCTTTCACCTATTCCCAGGTTGTTTTGTCGATCTTCGATGGCTTTGTGTGGAAGAGGTTAGAAGTTCACAGACCTTTTTGATCCAGGTTGTTTGTCGAGTCTTTGCTCGATGGCGTTAACCTGTATGGAAGAGGTTGAATTGAATAGAATTTTGACCCATCCGAGGTTATTGTAGTGTTACCCAATGACATTAACCGTATGGAAGAATTAGTGGGAAGTCCACCAGGACCTTTGACCTATCTATGTTGTTTGTCGAGTCTTTGATCGATGGCGTTAACTGTGTGGAAGAGGTGGTAGGAAGTCCACCAGGACCTTTTGACCCATCCAGGTTGTTTGTCGAGTCTTTGCTCCATGGCGTTAACCAGTATGGAAGAGGTTGAATTGAATCTTTTGACCCATCCAGGTTGTTTGTTGAGTTACCCAATGGCGTTAACTGTATGGAAGAGGTGGAAGTCCACTAAGGACCTTTTGACCTATCCTAGGTTGTTTGTCAGTGTTTGCTCGATGACGTTAACCTATATGGAAGAGGTCGAATTAAAACATCCATTTGTGGTTGTAGCCAAAGTTGCTCCTTCACCTTGGCTTTGTTTTTCCATGAGTATGATTGGAAAATCATAATTTGCAAAGCTATATCTCTTCTCAATGTTGAAATATCCTCTAACTTTGACTTATTTTTGGGATGGTAATCAATTATATGCTTAACATGGGTGATCTTCTGAGATTGAGAGTTGCCCTCACGAATCAGGAACAAAGTTTGAAGAATCTTCATTCTTCGCTCTTTAAAGCTTGAAATAATCCACCTCGATGGTGGTTTTGATCTTGTTGGGAAACTTGGTCGTCATACAAGATGAAATAATGGGAATCAGCTTCCCACAGACGGCGTAAACTGTTGCGTGCTAGAAAACTAGTTGCGGTAGAGTAAAAGTTTTTGCCTTAGCTTCATTGGGAAATCCAACACACACACATGTATTTAAAGAGCGAATAATAAAACTCCAGAATTTTTATGTGAAAAACCTCAAAAAGTGGGAAAAACCACGGGGCCTAACATAGTAAAAAGCTTCCACTATGTATCTGTTTCAGAGTACAAGATCTTCCGTCGGGATTACATAATTGTATATGAAAAGGGGAATGATTCTAATGTAAGACAATGTGCGACGATGTTGGCAAGCGATGTTGGCGATGATGTTAACGATAGTGGTGATGATGATGGCAAACATGTCAACGGCGAGATCGGGTGGTGGGCGATGGCGTGGCGTGGTTGACCGTCAGTGACCATTGTGCTTGGAGGATCTTTAGAGCTCTCTCCTCTCTCTTGGCCTCCCTCATATGAGGAATGAGGGTTATTTATAGATTGGAGGAGTGGCGTCTGAATACATGCAAAATCAGAACCACTCCTCTCCATCGGATGGCTCATGATGATTCCTTGATCATATGATGTATTTTTGTGTATTTGAATGCTCAAATAAAATCGAATTGTAAGATCTTTGGCTTGTTGGCACTCATCGAGATGCTCGATTTATATAAACACTCCATATTTGAGAGCTTTTAGAAATTTAACTGATGTCTCAAAGTTTCCAATATTTTAAGTGCTTGATCTACGGTTCAATTTATTAAGCTTTAGCATTAAAATTCGTGCTTCGACTAGAGGAATTTTCAGGGTCATATCAACTCTTATCATATTATTACGTCTCGTCCAACTTTAAAGAAGATTAGATATTATCAATCTCTCTAATCATGAATGGAAGATCAATGATATCTTATTTTTAGAGGATAATACTTATTAACACACATGCGTAAAGTTTAATCAGAAAGTAGGAGAATTCGATGTCTTAGCGTTACATAAAAGTTTCACACACACAGCAAAAGAGTTTGAGAGATCTCAGGTTTTTTATGTGGGCCTAGCCCACTTAGAAATAATTTCACTATATCAGTTTATGTTACAATTATTATCATTTCTCCAAAGTTAGAGAAGCATAACTTACAAGAATAAGTTTTGGGACAAACTTCACTGGATTAGCGACGAAGGCCTTGCTTGAGGTGGTAGTCTGATGATCTGATGAAAACGATCAAGCGATGGTCTGGTGGCGGTTGGTAGCAGCTGGCGATAGTGAACGGCGGCGGTCGGCGGTCATCCGGCGACTGTCAGGCGATGGCAGCTTTCGATGGTGACCCTGGCGGCATGCGGTGACCAGTGGTGGTCGGCGGTGATGACGGCGACGGTCGGCGGCGGTGATGACCTGTGGTGGTGGTCGATGGTGACGGCCGGCGGTAGTCGGCGATCATCCGGTGACAGTTGATCGGTGTCCCGATTATGCTTTGAGATCCTTCAAGTCTGAGAGCTCTCGTCAAGACGTTCGATTTGACTATAAACACTTAATATTTATGAGCTATTTAGGAATTCGACTAATATCCCAAAGATTTCAATTATATTTTAAGTGTTTGATTTAGACAAATCTCGACTCATAATTAGATTACTTTCGATATCAAAATTTGTGCTTCAACTAGTAGAGTTTTCAGCGACATAGCAACACCATCAATCATTTCCATTCATAATAAGTATCAAACCAATTTTGTTATTTTCCTTCTATTGTCCATCAATAGTTCACATGAATATTGATGTTCTTTGATTAAATAATCAGAGGAAAAATATTCTAATTATAACAATGGAATCTTAATATTTGATTTGAACAAAGGTTGAATCATATTCCAACAATGTGGTCTCTTAATCAAACCAAAAATAAAATGAATTTAAAGATGATGCAAATTTCATTATATTAGCGATCAAACTATTATCGAATAAATTTAAATAATAGTTGAAAATATTTGAATCAATTTTGACACACACACTCACACCGCCTTGTATTTTACACACACACACACACACACATATATATATATATATATATATATATATATTGATTTGTTTTTAAAGAACAATTTATACACCATAATATCTTCTTATCCTAGAGTTGAAAAAAAAATCTGACATTAAAAAAAGTGATCCCAGTGTGAGAGAAAAAGAAAATGTAAAATATTTTGAATGATTCATATGCAACAAATATGAAATAATTAGAGGGAGATATAGTTGCAA
The DNA here is from genome assembly GCA_021442155.1 of Cymbidium sinense. NCBI lineage: Eukaryota > Viridiplantae > Streptophyta > Magnoliopsida > Asparagales > Orchidaceae > Cymbidium > Cymbidium sinense. The sequence goes on along the minus strand of CM038232.1, from coordinate 27,780,854 downwards.
AAACATAAAAGCATTATATAATTTGATCTAAGAATTAATTTAACAGATATCTATAAAAATTGCATGTATATGTATGTTAAACTTATGATTTTATTTTGCACAATTTCATAAATTTTTGAAATTATTTTTTAAAAGAGGATTTATATATATATCTATTGATCTCATTTTTAGAATGAGCTCTCAACCTCTCCATCTTAGATATAGGGCTCCTCTTAGATACTAAAAGTTTCTTAGTCTTAAAGATACTTCTAGTGATTAGGTGAACACTCAACCCAACCATAGAGAGTTAGAAGAGTTAGCTATAGGATTAAGTCATGCCTTAGGGGTGTTAGGAAAACTTGTCTACCCTATAGCTTGAACTGAATCCTCACTTCCTTCTTTTAAGTCAAACTCCAAATCAATTCCAAATCAAATTTCAAATCAATTACAAACTTAGTTGGTTTTCTCAAATTCAAATTAACTTCAAATTCAAATCAACTTCAATATCAAAAATTAAACCAATTCTAACTTAATTGATTTTCTCAAATCTTAAATCAATTCCAAGGGATTTTCTCAAATCATGAATCAATTCCAAACGATTGAAACTCATGATTGAAATCCATTATTGAATTCCAAATCTAAAATCTTTTCTAAGTCACTTTGATTTCATCTTATGGACTTCGCTCAAATCAAATTCAAATCACTTCAAATTCAAGAAATTTTCTCACAACCATTTATATTCTCATTTGTATTCACAAATATAAATGAAAATATAAATTCAATTATCTAAAACAAATTCAAAACTCAAATCCAAATCTAACCTAAATCCAACTTAAACTCTTTCAAGTCAAATTCTTGAACTCGGTCAAATCAACATCAAATCAATTCAAACCATCAGATTTTCTTCATGATTCAATCAATCTTTCAATCATGAACCCAAATATAAAAACAAACTTCAATCATCAAACCAAAACAAAATTCAAAAATCAAACTCAAATTAAACTCATGTTCACCCTTTGAACTTGAAATTGTCAAATGAATCAGAACCCATTTGACTCCAAATCACCTGCAATTTGATTTATATTTCAATCATAAGTCCATATGTAAGTTCAATCAAACTTGGTTCAAGCCTTGATCAAGTCAATTGACCCACTTAGGCTCACTTGACCCAAAGTGACCTAAAGTATCATTTTGAGCTAAATTCTAATCCTACCCAAATTGGATTGAACTAAGCCTATCTAAGCCTCATATTGTGAGCAACAATCATCATAAGATGATCAATCACTCAAATTGGGTCAAACAAAGTCAAACCTAGCCTTTGACCAAGTCAACATTTGACCCAAATGAAACCTAAAATAGCCAAAATCCACCATAAGCCAAATTGATTGAAACCATTAATCAAAACCAATTTATGATCAATATTTGAACTTGAATAAATCATCACTTGAGCATAACCTAGCCCAATTGACCATTTGACCCAAGTTGACCTAACTTGACCTAAAAAGTCAAAATATGTTAAATCTTGATATAAGCCAAATTGATTATAACCAATGAGTCAATTTCATTCTAAATCACTTGTTGAACTTGACCAAAGCCTCAATTGGTCAACTAACAATTGATGAACAATTTGACTTAAAATATCAAATCAAGCCAAAATCAAATCAAATCAAAATTGATTGAAACCAAAGCTACCAAAATATTTTAAATGACCAACCAAACCTAAATCAACCCATGACCTAACCCAACTAGATCAAATGGGTCAAATTAGTCAACTTGACTTATTTGACCTAAATGAATTCAAATGAACCAAAACCAAATATAAATCAAATTGAACCAAACCAATGATACCAAAATATTTCAAATGGTCATATGAACTTGACTCAACCCTTAATTTGACCCATTTTGACCTAAATGGGTCAACATGAGCCAAATGATATCAAATCAATTCTAAATTCATTGAAATTTGGACCAATGCAATTTCAAACTATTCCAAATATGCTCAAATTGAAATCAAAGCTAAATGGTCATTTTACCCCTAGGTCAAAGAGTAACCCATGGTCAATTCCACTTGGAATTTGGTCATATCCTTTTCATGACCGCTTGACACCCTCTTAGTGGACCAAATGGACACTAATGGAGGTGGTGCATATGACCCAATGGGTTTGGGTCAGCCAAACCCAACCCAAGGCCAAAACCAATCACCCAATAAAAAAGTCTCCACATATAATCACTTCTCCACTCAAATGAGCACATGAAAACTTCACCAATCCACTCCTCTGCCAAAATCGAACCATATAGAGCTTAAAATGGTCTAACTAACCCACCCATTGTGATCAATTTGATCAAAAATGAAAGAGACAAGCTCGATCGTCCGATCCTTATAGGAGGAGATATACTCCCCCTAATTCCACTTCATTCATGATCTCTTGCATTCAATTTAGTGATAGGAACCTAGAAGAAGCTCCCCAAGTTCTCTCTTACATTCCCAAGCTCTCCATAAATCCTCATTCTCGGTTTAGCCTAAACTGAAAACAGCGGAGGTGAAGTGAAATCCAAACTCACTCAATTCATTACAAAACTCCAATTCCTCTTGCAAGCACCTTTAAGGCAAGTCAAGTAGATCCAAAACTTTTTCCAAGCTTCCAAGGCACAAGAACGGGGAGCTAGATCAAAGCCGCAAGCACTTGAAGATGAGTTTGGCCAATAGGAGGATCCACTTGATCTGAAGCCTTCAAACCTTCAATGGGGATTCGTCTCCACTAGACAAAGTTACCTCGACGGTTGGGAACGCCGGTGATAGCCTCCAGCGAGGTATGAATCAAAATCGAGCTTAGGTTAGATTTTCCTTGGTCCTTTGTAAAGGAAACCTTCATCCCAAGTGAAATTGGTTGTTGGATCTTCTTCTTCTTACTTCTTGATGATGTGGGCTTGCTCTTAGCTCAATCGAGCTCAGGAGCTCGATCAACCAAGGGATGGGCGCCGTCTCCCAGCGAGGCGATGAATCATGGATTGTCTATCCCACGTGCTTTGGATGGATGGTCCTGACTAACCCACGTTAGATCCCGTGATTAATCCCCGATCTTGTGGGATCTTGACCGTCAATTTTTTGATCCGGTCGAGAAAGCGCAGCGCCACTAGCGACTATGATGTGACAACTTAAATAACCACTCCGTGCCACATGGAAAGCGTGAGCTGCGTCAACAGTCCACATAGCGCCGACGAGATTAGTTATATAATTAGGGTTATTTAATTATCCTTAAACTGAAACTTCAAAAATACATAACTAAATGTTGAAAAATCATAAAAATATCAATGATATCTCATTTTAAAGATAATTAAAAGGGAAATAATATAAAATTAATTCTAATTGATTTTGAATAGTAAGTTTTAACAAATACTTAATTTTTGAAACTCCTTATGCATGTTTTGAGAGATGACCTCTGCCTCTCTAATTTTCTTGGAATTTATTAATGGGTTAATTAGGAAAATCAATTAATAAATCTCTAATCACTCTCTTAATGTAATTAAGGGTAATTAAGCATGCAAATAGTGATTTAATCATTTAATTAAGATAATTAAATATTGTCTAAGGGATCAGAAGGTTTATGTAATAATTTTGGGATATTTTCTTTAAGTTATTCCCTAAACCCTCTTTCTTCATTATTCTAAACCTAATTAAGGGTTAATCCACTGATAACCTTCTTAATTAACTTAATCAAAATTTTAAAATCAATTTGAACTTAATCAATCCTTAATTAGGTAGATACTTAGGTGTTGAATAACCTAAGTAAGCTTAAGGAAATCAAATCTAATCTACATGTGTGAGAAGGGTTACGAAAGCACTTAATTAAATACTTTAGCTTAATTAATCATCAATTATGAACCAATTGCATTAGACCCTTTTTTTTTAGGGTGCATTACTGATTTAAATTCAATGTAGTTGCATGTCATATGTTGGCTCACAATTGTTTGAATAATTATGGTAAGGATGTGTAGGTAAAAGGTAATCAATGAACTTAATTTACACCTAAATCTAAACAAAATATAAAATTAATCTAATGGTTCTAAAAAAATTAAACTAAAACAACACGCACATGTGGGAAATGGATTAGGACCAGCAAACATTTTCACAATTTTTAAATTCAAATCAAACTCAAAATAAAACATAATTTTTTTTTAAAATAATTTGATTTATTTTAAATGATCTTATTCCAAAGGATTGTCTATAGAGATTAATTAAGACGAATGAAATTACATGCTTACATCACTTTATTTCTTTCCTAACATGCTAAATGTGTATATCATATGAAAATCATACATTAATGTCTTTTGAAAAATCAAATTAAAATGAAATATTTTCTTTATGTCAAATTGCATGTTTTGACTAAAGTAAGAATATGAATGACTATTATCACTACTAAACTTAAAATTATTTTTAAAATTTAGAAATCAAATATTACAAATGAAATGTATGTTACTTATAATTACTTATAAGCTTGCATGTGAGTGTAATATAAAATGTGCATTATGTGGCTTTTCCTTCTCTTCTCTTTTAATATAGTTAGGAATAGGATTTGCAATGTGTATAGTTCATTTGAAAAAAACACAACACTTGCTTAAATTCATTTTTATGTTACCCTTTAAGAGGGACCTTTACATTTACACATGTAAATTGCATAATTAAATCAAAATAAACAAACATAAACTTTTTGCATGATTCTTTTTTCATTTGTTTTTTTTTTTGTACATGCACATTTATTTAAGAAAAGTGGTATATTAGTCTGGACATCCCGGGATTGCGAGGCTTTAAGTAGCCCAAAGTAGATTTTGTACCTCACACCCATGATGTAAAAAATAATGATGTCGTACTCACTTATGTCTTTCATACATGTAAATGTGTATATGAATAATGGATAAAAGAACCCCTCTCTTTTCTACTTAGTAAAATCATGCATACATGAAACATTCTAAATTTCCCTCAAACAATATCTCTCAATATTCATCATTAAGGTGTGCTAACATTTCCACTTGCATATATAGATATGCTTAGGATGCATCTATATGCATGTTACACATATTGGAATAAAATAAAGTGTTGTGTTTTGTGATAGTAATTCACTTTAATTAATCTTAAAATGTCTTTCTTTTTGAATAGGTTTGTTTAGGGAAAATCTAAACTCAGGATTAATTAAAACACATAATAAAATATTCACTAAAATAAAAATCATTAATGAATCTACTTTAGAAATTATTTAAGGTGGGGAGGAAAGAGGAGTCTTCTTCTCTTTTCCCCTCTTCACAACACTTAATAATTAATTATAGGTTCATTCAAAGCAAATCAAATCATTAAATAAAACTTAACCAAATCAACTAAACCGCTTAAATGAAATCACCCTCTAAGTTAAACCCTTCATACTTAGAAAACTCTAACCTTAAAACCTAGCTAAAACATGCCACACAAACTTTAAATGAAACACATATTAGGTAAAGTCACCACTTCTAGTCCTATGTTAGGGCGGTGCATGGTTTGATGTTTGCTTTTATTTTATGATGTGATATTTTAGTTTGGATGTTAGGGTGTATGTGCATAGACTGAATGATAGGACGACCTTAGTCTAATCATTGTCTTCTGCATGAGATTGTGCTTAAGAGGTGTTATAATAAAAATATAAATGCTTTTGCTGTGCAGATTGCTTATACATCTAAGCATAATCCAAAATAGGTTAGGTGGACTTGGTTACCCATGTTTGGGGTGCTAAATCCAATTTATTCATATACATGATTGGGATTGTGTGGTTTGCTTAACTAATCTCTGTTTTGCAGGTTTTAGTTAGATTTATTTTTTTCCTATTTTCATGTAATTTTATAGTTAAGATTTAGAATGATTGTTATGGGGAATAAGATGAACATTGGTCAAAAGACTATATCTTATGTACCATGTGAAGTCTTTGGAGCAACCATATTCCAACCAATTCAAATAAGAAAGAAGAAAAAAGAAATGAAGAAAAAAGAAATGAAGAAAGAAAAAATGAAGAATGAAGGCCCCCCATAACATGAATTCCTTCTTGATCGTAATTAATTCATTTGTAATCCGGGTTGTATAAGGGTAGAGTTCGGCTACCCAATTTATTTTCGGGTTTGTACGGTGGAGCTCGATCACAAAAAGGCCTCTTATTCTTTTGCTCTAACTTTATAAATTATTTGATGTTTGTTTAGCTTGTGCATTAAGATGACATATTTTTCTAGTTTATTCTTTGCTTTGATGTATGACGTGGATGCGATTAGGCTCTTAGGAAAAACTAATTTTTATCCAACTAATCAACTCAGAACTAAAAATTAAAAACTCATAACCTCACCTAAAGCCTAGGTTATAAAATAAGATAAAAGATTTAGCAACCCCTTAGCATGATGTTATATATTTTCACATCATGCATAAAAAACATCTTGTTTCACTCTTGTTATGGAGGGCTTTTACCTTTGCCAAAGAACTCGGCTTGACCTTTAAGAGCCGTGGTGGAAATACATCTCATTTCTTGCTGATTTTGACCCATAATCCAATTTCTCATGCATCAGGCATATGGATTTCATAGCCCGTGTCAAATGAATAATCTAAAATGAAAATAAAATATAACAAAAATTTGCATTAGATTTAAATCATTAATTATGCTATACATGATCTAGTTTCTTAAGGAGTGTGTTTAAGAATTTAGTATATTTCTAAATAAAAAATAACTTAGTTATCTTACAAAAATATATGACTTGCCTACATGTATTTAAAATCGAGGTGAGTTAATGTACCACCCCAAAGGTTGTAACAAATGATGACTTATCATCTTTGTGGAGGTAAACCAAATATCCATTTTCACCTTAGATTTATGTCATGTTTCGGCCCTCGCCAAAGCTCCCTAGATTTAGGTTCAGAGATTGCTACTTCCCTTTGCGGGCTACGAGCATAAATCCTCACCTCTTAAGCATTTTCATGATTATGTGTTGTGGAATTGTAAGCCCTAGATTTCTAATGAAAAATCAGCTCAAATAAATAAATCACATTAATTTCAAAAATATAAAGCCCAACCATAGGATAGTTTGGGATGCTTAGCTTAGTATCATAAGCATCCCCTACTTATCTTCATTTGACTTCAATAATAACTCCCTCATCTTGATTAATCCTACATATTATAAAAATAAACTAATTGATTGATAATCATATCTTTGAAATTTTTGGAAATAACGATCATTTATCTTAATCGAGAGTATTCTTAAGGAATTTCATTCCATAGGATGAAATTAACTATGAGAGCTTGTCTCCATAGAGAACTTAATGAACTCAGTTTAAAATAAAACATTGCTCTAATTTTTCATGTAAAGTATAGAAATAATCTCTCGTATATCTGAAGACCCATAGTCCTCAGGAGTCTTTATTAAGGTGACAGTCCATCAGGATGATGACTTATATCTCTCGAGATAGACATCATTTCTCAATGCCGATCATCCTCAATAAGAATAACATCTGTGCTGATATCTAACTAAGTGTTTGAATATTTTTGATTCTTCATTTATTTCTTTTCTCTTTAAGAAAGATTAGATGAAGAATCGAAAATAATTCACCACAATATCATATAATTCTTATATATTTATGTATATCATATTTTATTCTTAAAAAGTAAATTTTAATTGTTAGATACATAAAAAAAAACTATATATATGTATATAGATAACACTTTTTATTTATGTAAAGGTATATTTCACATACAAGACATATTATTTTTTTGATTGAAAACTTAGCTTTCAACTAAAATATTTTGAATTCAATATTTATATATAAATTATGCATGAATTTATGATTAAATTTACTCAAATATTTTCTAAAAAATATGTATTATACTTAAAAAAAATAAAAATGATATTTTTAATATGATATTAAAATTTAAATATTATTTATAAATTATTATTTTGTAAAATATTAGATACTTAATTATATACAAATTATCTGATATATCTGTAAATCTCACAAAAATCATATGATATGCTGGCAAACCATTCTTCCTTAAATTTGGTAACAAGATATAACGAGCAACATTAGTTTTCCAAGCTACATAAATCGGGAAGTTTTCCCTACTCTGTCTCAGAGCTCGTAGTTTTCCCTAAATCCCAGGAAGAGTCTCTGGCTCCTATATTTCCCTAAAACTTCTGAAGAAATTTTCAAGCTTGTAACTTCCCCTAAATTTCTCAAGAATCTCGATTCCTTATAAATCCCTTGAAGGGCCCCGTCGTCTTCGCTTTGCTTCTGCGGTTGAGAGATGAACGGAAGAGACAGCGGCGGTAGCGGCCGCGGAGGCGGTAGGTATCGGAATTCATGTCTGACGATGCATCAGCCCTGGGCTTCGCTTTTGATCCACGGCATCAAGAGAATCGAGGGACGATCATGGCGTGCCCCTATCACAGGTGCGTTTGCTTTGCTTGCTGTATTATTTTCTGTCATTGGCATGCACGAGATTACTTCGGGACAGGAGATGGGTTCTTCAGTCCTGAGCAGGTGCGGCTACACAGCAGGGTCGGTGAGAGCCGATGCTGCTTCTTCTTCCCGTTCAGAGATACCTAACGTCATCGACTTTATCGTATTCGCCTTGATTTGGCACCCTTGCCGCCCACCTCTCGCTAGCTTTATCGTATTCGCCTTGATTTGGCTTGTTAATTAATTATCAAACATGTATTGTTTAGGTTGATTGATGTATTAATAAATTAATTTGCATATTGCTAACTTATGATTTGTCTATTTCATCTCAAAGTCTCTTCTTGGCACTTGCTAATTAAAAATCACCTTACAACTCTGATTTTGATACGTTACATCTGCTAATCCTTTGATTTGCATCGGAAATAGTTCTAAACGATTAGTTTTAAATATAATTTTAGCGCGTCTTTATTTTGTTAAATTTGTCGTAGTGGCGCAGCGCTGTTTTGTATAATTGGATTGGCTGCTGAAATATGTTTTTTTTTTTTATTTTTATTTTTATTTTTTTGAAGGCCGGCTATGGATTCACGCGGCTTCAAAAGTTCCAGAGCCGGACACAATCAAAGCAATGGAGGATTTCTATAAGAAAATATATGCTCTGGATAAGGTCACTGATATAAAGTTTCCAGAGCACTATCCAGTTTCACGTCTTTTAGGTAGGTATCTGATTTATGTTCATACTGTGTAAAAAATTCAATTGAGTTTTTTTTATTTTTATTGTTTTATGTGGAATTCTGTTCTTGAAATTACTATCACATGTTTTGTTTGTTAAAAGGTTTTCAGCTGTTCGGAAATGTTTTTTTCTCCCAGCAATGATTTGAACTGAAACTTCTTTCTGTTGTGATAGCCTAAATATATCGGATTCTTTTAACAACTTGTTTTACTTTTCACAGAAACTAATATATATAACCATTAGCAAGTTTTAATCTTTATAATCTATGCATGGGACTGACAAAGGTGGTTTTATTATCAACTTGAACTATTTAAATCATAATTAACAACTAAAATTAGCACGGCATTGAACATCCTCTGTTGTTGCATAGAGATTGACATTAAAAATTGAAATTTTGTTGTTGAAATTTACTGATTGATGATGCAACAACAATAGCCTTGCCTGCATTATTGATTGAAGCCTCCTTGATTGTCTTCCTTTATTTTTTTCACTCTTAAACCATCTAATTCAAATTTATCAAGATCCAATTTTTATTCTTTTTTTTTTTTATCGAAGCTCCTATATAGTCCCATGCTTTCCTTTCAGCTTTATTTATCAAGGCATCAACACAATGCTTAACAGTAAAGTTCATTCTTTCATTAAACTTTGAATGTTTACTTGAATGACAGTCTTGTGCTTTGAGTTTATGTAGCGTTTGAATTTGTTAATACCAAAGAAGTTTGGTGCAATAGTAAGTAAATGTTTGGTGTAATCTCTGAATTTGTTGATGCCAAAGAAGTTTGGTGCAATATTAAGTAAAGTTTGTATGGCTAATGCGTTGTTTCATAGTTCCCTACTTAATCATTTACTTGGCTAGAACATTACTTTATGTTTTGGTTAGAAAATGCATTGCTATATTCAGGGGAGGAGTTATAATTTTTTTTAGTGGGGGTATAAACTAATGATTTTAAAAATACTCTTAATTTTTTTCATCTGAGCTTAGAATGGACACTATGATTTTAATTTTGTTTGTTATAGATTGAGTTTGAGGAATTAAGAATAAAGGTGATACACAAGATTATGCAAATTATAATGGAATTAAGTCAAATTGTAATACATTAAAATTATGGGAGAGAGTAATTGAGTGTAGGTTACGATGTGATACAAAAATTTCCCAAAATCAGTTTGGTTTCATTCTGGATAAATTTATTATGGATGCTATACATTTGTTGAGAGGTTTGATGGAAAAGTATAGAGAGATCTAAGGAGGATCTACATATGATATTCATTGATTTAGAGAAAGTATATGATAAAGTTCCAAGAGAAGTCTTTTGGAGAGTTCTATCAAAGAAATGAGTTAATATTGCTTATATTCAAGTCATTAAGGATTTGTATACTGGAGCTATTACTTGTGTTTAAACATAATGAGGATTGATCAAGTGTTTTCTTTCAATTGGATTACATCAAGGATCGACTTTAAACTCATATCTTTTTGTTTTAGTTATGGATGTTCTTACTAGACATTTACAAGGGGATGTATCTTGGTATATACTTTTTACTGATGATATTCTTCTCGTAGATAAGAATAGAAAGAGAGTTCAAGAGAAATTTGAATTATGGAGGTCAACCTTAGAGTCTAAAGTTCTTGTTTAGGTAAATTTAATATGAAGTGTAATTTTATTTGTAGAAGATCTAGTGATGGTGTTGTGTCATTGGGTGATTAAGTCATTAAAAAGAGTGAATGTTGTAAATATCTCAGGTCTGTTGTTCAAAATGTTGGTGAAATAGATGGTGATGTTATTAGTAGCATTCAAGTTGGATGGTTGAAGTGGATGAGTGCATCTGGCCAATTGTGTGATAGAAAAATACTGCTTAGGCTCAAGGAAAAATTTAATAAGATGGTAGTAAGACTTGTAATGTTTAATAGCACAAAATGTTGGCCAATAAAAGAGAAGCATAAGATTAAGTTCAAGTGTTGTAGAGATGAGGATGCTCAGGTGAATGAGTGGCTTTACATTTAGAGATAAAATGCAAAATAAATATATACGTGAAAAGGTTGGAGTAGCTCCAATGGTAGATAAGACTAGTGAGAGCCTCTTTAAGTGGTTTGGTCACATAAAGCGTCGGTTGTTTGATACCAATTAGAGATTAAATGTATTAGATTGAACCTATGTTAAAGAAAGAGATAGACTTAAAAGATTTGGGTAGGAAGTATAAAGATGATCTTATTTAATTAAAATTAAATGAGAATCTAGTTAATAAGACACAATGGAAAAGAAGGATTTATGCAACTGATCCACATAGTGTGATAAAGGCTTGTTGTTGTAATAGAGATTTATATATATAGACAAAAGAATTAGAAATAAAGAGCATTGACTATGATTTTTTCTTTGGAGTTTTTTTCTTTGGAGTCTTCATATGTTGAAAATATTGTTTAATCATTTTATTATCAACACTATTAAATATATCATTTCGGTATATGTAATCAAACAATTGTTCGTCCAAGCATGTCTAATATGATTATGTAAGCAATTTTTTGCAATCTTCATAGTGGAGAAAGCTCGTTCAATTGCTGTTATAACAATTAGTTAAATCAAAGCATAGCTTCAAAAATAAGAACAGTAGGTAAATATCATATTTTTTTGGTCTTGACCAACTTTTGTGCAAGCTATCCAATTCCTTTCGACTTTAAAAATGCATAGTTGCTCATGTAAATGATAAAAATTTCAAGTTAACTATCTACCGCCATGAGACCAATATTTGAGAAATCATATGGATAAAATTTGGCGAGGCATTTTAAACATTTCTGTCAAACTGAAAATTTATCACATGGATTCATAAGTGTTACACATAGAAATAACTTAATATTTATTTCATTAAATCTATTATTAAGTTTTTGAAATTGCATATTTATCACAGAGTAAAAGTGATTGTTCGAGCATACCATTTTGACTTGTCGTGCATTACAAAATCTCATCATATTTGAACAATGATTTCATTTTTTGTACAGAATGGTTTAAATTTTAAATTAAAGTTCATCAATTTTCTCTCACATTTGAGGTCTTTATTTAGAAACTTCAACCAAATTCATGACATTATAATATATTGATCATTCTTTTGTAATGCTTGAATAAGTTCATTTGTGATGCCCTAGACATCATCATATGCAAATAAAAAATAAAATCAAAATACTATATAGAATCTAAAAATGCATATGCTTTGTCTCTTTACTCACTACTTAAATCATCATATATTATTACTTTAATAATCTAAACTATAGATTCAAACTAAAGAAGTAAAATAATGAGTTTCTCATAGTGTGAAACCTAACGTGTATCTCCAACTTGTCATAGAATAATTTAGTGATTCAACTTTGTACCAATTTCTAATTCTTCATTTCATAAATATAATTGCCAATAAGTGTATTAAGTTGTTTCTCCCTTAAAATATTTTTTTGGCATGAATTACAAACAACATCTACTAAATTGATGATTACATTGAAAAGTAAAGCACATTGTATGTGAATTTTAGCCACTAAAACCAAAGACAGAGTTGATGGAAAAACAATGTATGTAATGAGTCAATTGTCTTTCATGATGAAAATATTCCATTTATTGAACTCATCATATATATTGATTACCCCATCATAACCTTGACCATGTAATTGTGCAATACTTAGCTCATGCTTTGCAAAAGGGTTTATATTACTCTTTTAAGAGTTAAAGTAGAAGTTTTTTTAGCATGTATTATCTCTAAAAATCACTCAATAACACAATCTCTCTTATCAATAAAATAAATTATAATTTTTACTTGTTCTTTGATTGATACATCTCAAGACTTCTAATAAAATTGTGAATAATACCTAATTCATTAATAATAACATTTATAGTTTCGACAATAGTGACGTAATTTCTTTTGAATGCCAAAAGAAATGAGTTTATTATTGTTAGTATTATTTTCTAAAATAACTTTTTTATATTCTCATTGTGATCTATTAAAAAGTGCAACAACTCTTACTTAATTTTTAAAATCATCATATTCATCATAACCTTGAAAAGCTAAGCCTTGGTATAAAACAAAGCGTGCACATTCAATATCTTGTCACAATCATGTTTGATAATCGCGATTCATTTGATCACAAGCTATTGTAAAAAGCAAAACTGATGTGTTGATCTTTATTCATTAAGTTATTATATTTTTTAAAATAATATTACGAGCACTATTGATATGACCAATATGAAATCAAAAATAATATATATTTTTTTAATTTTAAAATTCTTTACTATCAAAACTGTCACGGCCACTCTAATCTCCCATGTCAGGATTATAAAAGCAATAAAATAAGCATTATGTTGTATCATTTGCAATACTGTATTTCAATTAATCTTTGATTTCTTAAATCAATTTGTATTAAATTTATGCATTTTATTTCCATGATGTGTTTGGGGGAAATTATGTTCACAAGATTGACATGGCCTTTTTGTAAGTAAGCTCTATGACAATCAGTTAGATAATAATATTATTTTTTTATGAACCCCAAATCTGCTAGTAAGTTATCCAGATTAATTTTTAAACAGCTTATTCTAAACTTTGCATTACACTTAATATCAATAATTATACTCGATACCTGTTGGTCATTAGTATCTACTTTCCTTTTGAAGTATCTCTCTTTTAAAAACTAATTATAGGCATTCAGTGAATTGATAATAATTAGTTGATAATCACGCACCAAAGGATTATATTACTGTTAATATAAATGAATTTCCATAAAAAATAAATAAAATTAAATGAAAACAAGCATGCAAGCAAGAATTCACTATGATTCATGCAAAAAAAGTTATGCAAATAATTTTTCGGATAAATTTTATTTTGGCATGCCAAGAAGTTAGCACCTAAGGGTATTGGTTAAATTTTGTAATTTCTCATTTTAAACAATGCTCTTTGTTTATAATTACTGCTAACTGCTTTACTTTTCATTTGCTAGAGTATAGTAAATTAATAATGCACTTGAAAACTATGCAATGGTTGGGATAAACAACAATTTTCATTAATTGTCGAGAATCAATTTTAATGCAACATTAGGATAGTTATAATTTATTTAATCAACGGTTGAATACATCAGAACATACAAGTTAAGAAAAATTCTAAACCAAAATGCAACCTGCATTTTAGTCTAACTGAAAAACGCCAACATTACAGGGTACTTTTCTCTATGATAATTAATTCAACTTTCTTCACATGAAATGATAATTAGCTGTTGGGAAAATTCACTTAAATGCTTTATCATTGAAGAGGTGAATGTTCCAATTTGTCAATGACCACAGCTTAGATCTATCACTTTACCAGCTATATGTTCCACCTCCTCAACCTCCACGATATGCACCCCATCGTTTAGTCCACTTTTGAAGGTCTCTAAGTCTCTTCCTCCCTCAAGAATTTGACTTTTGACAACCACCTAGTGAAATGTAAATAAGTTCAAGTTAATTTTTCCAAAGCTTGAAAAATCCAAAGAAGTTATTTGTATTTTTAATATAGCTCAAGCATTCAAATCAATTCATTTTGAGGTGTACCTCTTTCTCATTAGGGAAACATTAGACTAAAATGCAAAACTGCAAATTAAATGTGAAGAATTAAATATTATATTCTCAAAAATGATGCTTACAAAATTACAAAACAACATATACTAGGAATAAATTAGGAATTATTACTTGTAATCTTGAACAGAATGCGCTGAGGTTGGTTGGAATCATTGCCAGAGAAAGTGCCAGGCCCTCGACGAACACCGAAGCCAGCATTGCGTAGTTGTGAGTCTGCAGTTGAGCGGCTGAGCAGTGACTTGTGAGTTACGGCATGGTAATAGAGCAGAACAGCCAAAGATGCAAATCTAGGAGGTGGGCATGCGTCTAGGCGGGTTACAGGGTAGATTTAGACAAACTTAGGGTTGTTTTTTGAAATAAACTGTCTTAATTTAGTGGGCCAAGCCAGTGGGGACAGAAACCCCTAATGCACCCAATGCAGCTTCGCCCTTGGCTATATTCAAGGCAGAAGTAGGTTAAATCCAGGGTGGGAATTGCCCACCATGAAATTTGAAATACTTCTATATAGGTTAGAAATTTTATTAATTTTTTCTACACAATTTAAGTAATTTAGTAATTTTGTACCCGCCCCCCGCTTCCTCTCAGTAATACTTAAAAAAAGTAAAAACATTTAGTAATTTTACCCACCCTCGAGAAAGAAACTACTTCTGGCCTTGGCTATATTCTCACACTTTCTTGTCACAAAATTTGTTTAGGCATTTACAGGAAGATGTACCTTGGTGTATGCTTTTTGCTGATGACATTCTTCTTGTTGATAATACTAGAGAGGGAGTCCAACAGAAACTTGAATTATGGAGGTCAACTTTAGAGTCTAAAGGTTTTAGTTTAAGTAGATCTAAAACTAATATATGGAGTGTAATTTTAGTTGTAGTTCTAGTGAAGTTGTGACATTAGGTGAACAAGTCATTAATAAGAGATCTTGATATTTAGGCTCTATTGTTCAAAATGATGGTGAAATAGCTGGAGATGTTATTAGTAGAATTCAAGTTGGATGGTTGAAGTGGAGGAATGCATTTTGCTTGTTGTGTGTTAGAAAAGTTCCACTTAAACTTAAGAGAAAATTTTATAAGATGGTGGTAAGACTTGCAATGACTTATGGTGCAGAATGTTGGGCAATAAAAGAAGCATAAGACTAAGTTAAGTGTTAGAGATGAGGATGCTGGTGGATGAGTGACTTTACTCTTAGAGATAAAATGCGAAATGAGTATGTTAAAAAAAGTTGGAGTAGCTCAAGGGAAGATAAGATTAGAGAGTTTTAGATGGTTTTGCCACATAAACCGTCGTCATCCGATGACGGTTAGGAGAGTTGATGCATTAGATTTGCCTTTATGTTAATAAAAGGTAGAGGTAGACCTAAAAATACTTGGTTAAGATGTATAAAAAAATAACCTTAGTATACTTGAATTAAATGAGAATTTCACACATAATAGGACACAAGGAGAGGATGATAGAAATTCAGCCAATTTAGTGGGATAAAGGTTTGTTGTTGTTGTTGAACCTTTAGATTGGTCATTATTCTCTTGGAGTAGACAACCAATTAGATTAAATAAACAATAGCTTGTGCGAGGAGCTTCCACCTAACGATAAAGTAACCAAGGTTTCAACTAGTTTTTTATCTCTATATTGTTCTTTTCTCGTAGGCTTTAATCGTGTTACTGAACTTATTGATGCTGTAGCATGAATCCTCGACTCTTCACTTTGGTGATGATCTGCCATGTATTTGTTGTCTTCACTAGCAATATTTAATTTCACATTTATGATATTTCAAGCACAGTAGATATATAACTTTGTGGTTTCTGCTGCTTGTTATACATGTAATTTACTTTCTCAGCATGCTTGTTTTCTGTGTAGGCTGTGTTGAAATTGTTGGTTGTCTCAAAAAAGAAGAGCTGGAACACTGGAAAGAAGTACCTGAATCGGTAGGTCTAATTATGCTATGTGATTATTTCTTGTTTAATCATTAATCACCAACTTAGATTTGTTTTCTTCTTCCATGATCAAAATATTCTGCACATATTGTTTGCAGGTCAGGTCAGAAGCCCTTACTGACTTCTGTTGGCTTTGTGAAAATCCACAAGTATGTTTTGATTCAAATTCTTCAATTTTATCAACATCCGAAGCAAATAATTTTTTTATTTATATCTGTTAAGTTTCTCTGTTTTATACTTGCTTGCAGAAATTAATAGTTCCATTTGAAATGCGAGGCTATCAAGGCGTATATAATCTGGAAAACAAGGTATTAATCTTATGTGGAATTTACATACATATATCTAACTCGGAATCTTTATATTTTACTTATACAATATCAAAACATATATAATGAAAAGATGTATGTCACTTAGGCTCTGTTTGAGAGAGCTTTTTTAGTGCGTTTTACTTTTGAGAGCCTAAATTTTTAATTTTGATACCCGTTTGAATAGTGTGCTTTTTGAAACTGAGTTTTAGATCTCAGAAGGTTTTAGCTTTTAAAAGCCAAAGACAAATATTGAAGATTTTAAACCTTTGGAATAAAAAGAAATGAATTAGATAAGTTAATACTAGTGATATTTTTGATGTGATTTAGAAATTAAGGTGTTATGTAAGTAAGCATAAAGATTTAGGTGTTAGATATATAAACACATAAAAATTGGTCATGTATGTAAATTATTTAAGCTTAAATCCTATTTCTTTTTTTTTTATATAGCTGATTTCCTCATGAATTACATTTTGTTTAATTGACCCCTCAGATCTATGAGGCAGCAGTAAGAGGTCTCACTGCAATTAAAGGCCCTCTTCCAGTCAAGTTTCCATTGCCAGATCCTCATGATTCCTTGTCTCTAAAGCCAGGATCACTTTCATTAAGCAGCTCCAAAGCATCTCCAATCGAAAAGTCGGAGAGTCTCAGTGCAGCCATAGCTGCTGCTCGAGCTGCAGCGGCTCAGTTCTCGAGAAAATATGAGGGCGGAAGTGCCATTAAAGAATCAGAGCATGAAACTGCAAAGAAAGAAGCTACAGTAGTCGCCGATAGTTCTAATAGAACTGCCTACAATCTTCGGAAAAAAAGAATTCAAGAAGACGACGATGAAGCGCTATGCTCTGAGACAACACTGATGAGTGTAACAAGTGGTAATTTCAGAAGCCATCAATCAGGACCTAGAATTTTTACCACACATGGATCAACTAAGGTTAGTCTTGGTGTTTCTCTCTACCTTTATTTTAGTTTGTACTGTTTGTTTTAAGTGTTTTTCACACTAGGATGGCTTATTTTGTTTGCAACAATTGATTGAACAGGGTTTTTAGTTTCCCACTAGTATTTAATGGTAATTTTGGCGGTTGAGTTATCTTGCCTTATATAAAACTTTCTTAAAATTGGGGGTTGAGTTATTCAACTCTTAGGTTACTATGGGGCAAATATTTTAGATTTACATGCATGCCACACGGATCTTATGTATAAATATATGTAGGGGTGGAACCAGCCTCTCTTCTCAAGAGATGTAAATTTGAGTGTTTAATTTGTAGGAGGATAAATGACTAATTTGCTCACTTCTTATAATAAAATTATAAAATTCAAATGGGGCAAATGTGGGTTTAGGTTTACTCCTGAATATATGTAACACTTAAATTTTAATATATATATATATATATATATATATATATATATATATATATATATATATATATATAATACTTAAATCTTTGATATCACATTAAAATGTCACTAGCACTAATTATTTTAAAGTGAACTATACCTTTTTATGTATAGGAAGGTGTTACATATATATAAATATGAAATTTTAATTGTTAGATATGTAAATACATAAGAATTGTGTGGCATGCATGCAAATTTCTCCAAAAAAAATAATCTTAAATCAAATTCAAGACTTTTAGAATACATCTCATTCAATTTCTCAAAAGATTTTATTTTATGTAAAGGATCCATTGAATTGTCTTCAGATGAGTTCAATATATATTTTAATCACATATATTGCACTGATATTAAAACCTATCCAACGACTTTGAAAACTCATTTTGACCAAAATCTGGCAGTGCATTCTTATACAAAAAATTTCCATTTTTAGTTACATTTTGCTTACAAAGAATGTTGTGATATGTGCAAAGTGTTTCAAGTTCTCACATTGAGTGGTTCTGATTTTCAGCTCTTTTCGGACGCACTGAAAGGGGCGATTCGGAATCCGTGATCATTTTTCTGAGGAAACTGCATCTCAGTTGAAGACTCACAGGTCCTGTGGCATATTATTGATAGTTCTCCTGTGTGTGTGTGTTTGTCTGTGTTTTTTTTTTAAATTAAGGAGGTTGCTGCATGCATTATGAAATTGTATTTTTAGCTACTTTTGTAGTATTTTTAAGCAATTCTTTTGGTAGATTCAAGTCTGTTTAAGGTAATTATAGTTTTTTTTGTAAAGTTAATTGTAAAGTTATTGAAAAATCAGTTTTTTTTAAGTTATTCTGAGTATTATAAATATATATATTTTTAAATATTTAAATAATTATTTTCTGACAGTTATAATATTTTAATAATTTTGATTATGAAAGTATATTTTTATTATAATTTTTTTTTAAAATCTGTAAAAAAATTGATGGTTAAATGTAATTGTGATTATTTTCTGAAAAAGTAAAAAAAAATTGCCCTTAGTTTTAATAGAAGTTGAAAGGTTTTAAGTGTTTATAGTTTAGGATTTAGGATTTGGCCAAATTTTGTGAGGAGTTGTGATATTATTTCTGTTTGGGGTTTATTACTTCAAATTTCTTCATCATTTTAATTTGTTTATGTGCTTTTTCTGTGAATTGAAGGTTTTGATTTTAGAGGCATGGATTGTTTTGTTATATTTTTATGTAGAATGAAACTGTTCTAATTACTTGAGGGTGTTTTAATATCGTTTTTTATTTTAAAAAAATAGTTATACAATAAAAATAATATATTTATTTGATTTTTTTAAATAAATTGATTTGTCTTAATAAATATTAGAAAAGTTGTGGAGTTTTATTTTTATGCGGATTAATATTGAGATCTCTAACGAAAATCTTTTTCTTTTTTAATTGGTGTGCATGGATTATTTCAAATTATATATATATATATTTTTTAAAGGGGATGTAGATAGATATATATAATATTTAAAATTTTAATATCTCTTAAAAATGTTATTTTTATTAGTTTACTTAAATAAAATTTATATTTTTTTTAATAGAAAAGGATTTTATATGTAAATATTAAATTTTAAGTATTAGATGTTTAAATTATATGATATAAATGTATTTTTATTTTTTAATTTCACTTTGCTCGTTCTAAGCTAACCTCTGCTCCAAATAATTGCATTAGAAAAATATAAAGAATATATTTTTTTATTTTTAAAAATAATAAATATATGATAATGTTAGATATATTTTTAATTTATATTAGAACATAATTAATTTTTCAAAATTTAATCGAAAACTAAAATTATATAATATAAATTATGATATATCAAAAATGTCTCAGAGAGCCCCTTCTCATATAAGCTTTAGATATAGGATAACTCCTTTAGCATTTTTTTTAATAATTGCTTTGGAATCCGATTTCAATATTTTCGGTATCCACTTATTCTAACTTTTAATTTTTTATACATAAATATTATTTGTTATAGTATAAATATAAGCCATATTTTCTAGCTTTAGAAGATTTTTTTATTTTAATTTTAAATAATTTTTTATTTGAGCCAATATGAAGAAAATCGCTTTCTTTATTTTATTTTTATTGTTTTATAAAACATAATTGGATTGATTCATAAATATATTTAATTAATAATAAGTAGAATAATTATTTTATATTTTTAAATATTTTAAATACAACACTTATAATAGCTATCTATCGAATGACCTTTTTTAAAATCTTTTAAACACTATCGAATGAGCTTTTTACACTATATTAGTGAATTATTTATCATATTATGAAATTTAATTTCATATTGACTTGAAGCACATAAGATCTCAAATGATTTACTTTTATTGAAATATTTTTCTCATGCCACTTGATATTTAAGAGTAATATCAACAAAAGGCTTTTAGATATTTGAATAGATTTAACAAATTTGGTGAGATCATCATAAGGCTTATTTGATAGAAAATTTATTTATTTTAATCCAAAACATGCATCTTAAAGTAATTTAAAAATATTGAACAAGTGTTTAATTTTATTCATAAAGGCTAAACCAAAGATTAAGTAAATTTAGAATGATAGTTTTTATCTTTATTGTGTATTGAAATATGAGAGAGAGAGAGAGAGAGAGAGAGAGAGAGAGAGAGAGAGAGAGAGTTTATCCCAACATTAAATAAAATTACTCACATGAACAAAAAATAAGTTACAAATAATTTATAAAGCCAAAAAGTAGTTACATCAAAAAGATTGAGTATAAAGAAAAAAAGAAAATAAAATAAAAATGACAGATAAAGATAGATGAGAGGAAGGAACAAATGATACTAAACTTCTCAAAGATGGTGAGAAGAATGCATGTAGGAAAAGGTTTATTATGCATTAAATATGAGAGAGTGCTTATCTCATCATTGAATAAAAAAATTTCACATAAAAAAAAAAAGATATAAATAATTTATATGAGATTTTTTTTAATATGAAAACTAGAATAATGAAAAAAAAAAATGTAAGTTGTATCCCAACAATTGATGCATGTTAAGTATTGCAATTAAATTTTTAAATGACTTGAATTTTGGAATTAGCTAGGAGCTCTATGCACTAGAGTTGTAATTCTGAGAACTTCAGTGACATGTTCGATCATTTTCTTTATAAAAGTGAAGAATGACAACTACAAAAATAAGCATATGCTTATGTAAAGACAGTATGTATCTACAATAGTGGTTATGACAAAAGTTTGAGTAAATGGCGTAGTATGTATCATTGTTAGTGTTAATAATAAACATTAGTCCAATAGGAACAATGAGATTAGGCTATGATGATATCGATAAACATTAGCATTGGTGCTAATGATAGGTGTCTACATTATTAATGGTAAAGGGCATCAGAATTGATATCTATGGTGGGCATCAATTTTGGCGGCAATGATGAGTTTTTACTTTGATGGTGATGACATGATGATCATTAACTTTAGTGTTAAAGGTAAGCATTGGTGTTGGCCTTAATAATATGATTGAACCTTTAATAGTAATTGACTTAAACATTGCATAAATATAACCAAATCAATGAAGGTCATCCTCATCAAGACAAATGTCTATCATTAATATTAATTTTAATGTCTTCCATTACCAATAAGAGATATGCTTGCCATTAATGCCAATGCTAATGTTAGTCAGCACCAATTAGAATACACCTATCATTAATACTAACATTAGGTCTCATTGTTATGAATAAGGCCTATTTCTATTGTTACTATCAAGGATGACATTTACTATTAAACACCCTATATCACCTTTTTAAAAGTTTAGAGCTCCATGATCTTCTTTACGTGCCATTCAATCTTCTCATGAGCTTATATATTATCAACTTCAACTTTTAGGTGAGTTATGCCTTCACTATTATTCTTATGAGATACATCAAGGACAAAAAATTTGCAAATTTTTCCTTTCCTGTTTTAACTTTTATTCTTGATCTTTCTTTCCATCCTCCTATCTAACATAATATTTATTATTCTCTTTGGCATCACGATCGATATTTTTCTATTTGATCTTCTCTTCCTGATGGGGGAAGTTTGTCATCATATTTCTATAACTTTATAGTTTCCCCTACCTCACTTTTTTGACCATGACATTGTCATTCACAACTACCATCATCAATGGAAGTCAAATAAAAGGAATGGTTTTCTTTATACAAAAAGCCTTAATACCTTATGTATCCTCTCCTTCCATTGTATTGTCTACTTCCCTTAGATCCCTCACTTTGACATAAAGGTCCATAATGATAAAATCTTCTATACTTATAACAAGCATTATATTTTTGTTTATCCCTTTTAGACACTTTGATGCTTGAGGATGATTCTTCATGATCATATCTCCTAGGTGGAAAAGCTGTATCTTGGGGAATCATCGACATCTTCATCGAATTATCAAGTAATCCATAATTATAGATTTAACTTGGGCTCGTAAGCTTTATTCTCACTAACATGTACTGCTAGAACTATCATTGTCAGCCTGTTTTAGACACAAATCTCTTTTTAGTAGCTATTTTCATTTCCATCTTGAGAAAGATCCTTAATTGGATCATTTGAGGTGATCTAGTTTGCACTCTTCCCCTTACTTACCAATTTTTTAAGTGTTCTTAGCATTACACTTTCTTCAGTGATGATTCTCCTAACTAATACATCATTAGTCATAGGTTGAGTAAGAATAAATTACATTATTTAAAAATTATTTCCAATTGAAGGGTAGATCTACTAGAAAAACATTGATCGCAACTTGAAAGAATTTAATAGTAGATCCCTCTTATAGTTTAACAATCATCACACCATTTGATTGTCACACCTAAAAGAGAAATGTAAAAATTAGTGTTTATTTAATTTCAAGAACCTAAACTTTTGAGATAGAAATTGTTCGATATATTAGTGAGCATATATTGTTGATCCCTTTGCTATAGACACATCATTCATCATATTTTAATTACTCAACCAGAATTTTTGAAGAAAAAATTTTAATTTTTAACTCAAAAATGTAAGAGAGAAGTATTCCCTAGTGGAATCACCAAAAAAGTGATCACTAAAAAATGAAGATTTTTGGTACTCATTCTTCTATGAAAAAGATTAAAGATTTACTGAGCCATATTCTTATACTATTTATATTAAAATTTATTTATATTTAGATTATACTTTCTATAGATGCAAGCATCCATAATTAATTACCTGTCTTACTCCAATAGGAGAGCACTATCGATTAAAGTTATATATAAATATTTATCTTATGTGTGAATTGGTTTTTAATGACATTAAGTGAATGATTGTTTGGGATGGGTGAAAGAAGTCTTGATCAAGTTCTCATTATTTCGTCATCCTGTGACTACTATTGTTCTTAATCTAACTACATCAAAAGGATACTAGCCATAATGTTCAAGGAATCCCGAGTAGATCAAGTTGCTTTGTAGATGTTCATTATTATTTATGCTGAATTTAGTTGGTAAGTTTCTTTGTAGTGAGTCTCTTGACATTGTCTTTTAGATAAAATAACTAGAGAATTTGTGATTCAAGTAGGGTTTATCATTAATAAACCATATTGATAGAACTTATAACTTTTAGAAAGATCAAGATAGGAATAGGGTCCATCTTGTGAAGATACGTTATGCATATATACATAGGAGGCCATAAATGTAAATGAAGTATGCCTTGCCTTACAAGTTACTTATGTTCATTGGAAGGTCGATGGTATGAGTGAGGTTTACCTTGCAGACATAGATTAGGCTTACATCCAATGGAATGTTGATTGTACATAGATTGGCCATACATTAGAAGTCCGATTATAATTTTGTAAACTTTCTTTTATTGTCAAGATAACCCTTAGATTGCCGTAGTTTTGATTCCTATAATACCTATTTTTTAAATCCCCAAAATAGGCCTAATTTTTTGTTTTTATTTTTTTGGATTGGGATATTCACACAATATTTCATGTGAGTTTTGTAGCTCCCCTTCATGCAAGATGGGGTTCATGGCAAGCTCAGTTGGACCTCCTGTTGTTGTTGATCTCTCATCTCTCTCTCTCATAATTTTTGCTCTCCCTTTTGATCTCCCACTCTCAAGGTTACATGTGTGTCTGTCCCATTGGCCAACCAAGCCTTAAGAAAGTGTTGAATTCTTAATTACTTTAAGCGGGAGATCATCAATTGGGGGTCATAGGATGTGACCAAGCTCGTGTGGGGCATGGTCGGACATGGGGAGTCTATAGTTTGCACGATATGATCGAAGCTGAGTGCTTGGGTCAAAGTTGGGTTCGTGTTAGGTTCCACTTTTTTGTTCTTATTCCTTTTTTTAATCACAAAAAAGAGCCTAGAACCTACCATCACGATTTAGAATTTTGATCCAATAAAAGTACCATTGAATGCATTATACTTATTGCAAACTCAAATTTAAGGTAAATTTTAATCTCCATAAATTATCGAGAGATTTGATGCTATCATTGCTATCCATAAATTTATTATAAATTAACTAATTTGAATTATCATTATTATGAACACATCATATTAGTATAATTGATTTAAAAAAGTGCATATTAAAGGGTCTTATCTAGGTTAATAAAATATCTTTGCATTACCTAAAGATCCACTCAAGCCATGTGTCGTATTAAGAAGACTCCAATATGCTTAGTAATAACATTTATTATGGAACTCACTAAATATAATGTGTTATATCATTGATGAATATAACCATTTATCATTGAGTTTTTACCTTTAGAGTATGCCTACACAAATAGCTATTAATTACCAAAGTAAGCATATGTCTTCTTTTGCCCACCTCCAACTATTAAATAGTACTAATGCTTTAGAGTGCCTTATTTATTATTTTCATTATTTACTCATGTTTAAGATGTCTACTTTATTAATTGGAGTTATGATCCATCATATTATCAAATCCTATAATCTTCTTAGTACTCTATATTAAGCATTGCCTTTTATATCAACACATGCTATGCCCGTCACTCCTTTAGATCCACACTTCGTGCCTTGCCATTATCTTAGCTTAGTTAGAGCTTTACAATCATGAAGCCATTAGTCACAACATTCAAAGTTGGCTTAACTTGACCATTTTAATGGTTTTTATTTACACATGCATATGCACTAGACATGTCATGTCATACATTTTTATATAAGGATACATCCTTTGATTTTTCTCAAGCTATTAAGAAGTTACTCTAGAGTGGTAATTACATTAATAGATCTTTTCAAGCTTACAAAGCTCTCTGTTAAATAATCTTTATTCATTTGAATACTTAAGTGGCACCATCATTATTATTTTCTTGTTCTTTGCATATAATATAATAAGTTTAATTTGCATTTTTTATTAAGTATAACCCATCACTAATGAACTTTTTCTTTCTTTCTCAAATAATCTATGAGCTCTCTCGAGAAATCCCTTAAGAGGCTAAAAAATACTTTTGTTGTATTCATGCACATCTCTACAATGAGTATTTTTTTTTCTTAATTGCCTAAGAAGTAGGCATAATGCTTAGATAAAACCAATATAATCCTTGTCTCACTCTTATATTTTATATTTTATCTCTTTATTTTCTCATAAAGCAACAATATAGATTTTTTTCCTAACTGTATAATAGCTTCATAAGTCTAACATTATAATGTACTAGTTTTAAAAAATTTTCTTTAGAGCAGTGGCCTCATAATGCATCATATCTCTTCTTAACTCTCTTAATATCCTCTCCCATAACATTCCACCCATGGATATCAAAAAATTCTTTCTTGTTTTCAACTAATCCAAATGTCTCACTAAGATTAACATTCTGCTTGTTAAGGTAGAGGTGAACATTATAAAAAAAAAAGAAATATAACCCAAGCTTTTAGACATCATCTCTCTCAATGCACTATAAGAATGCTTTCTTTGGGTATGAATCCATGAAGTTATTATCTCCATCTAGGTAGTTATTTAGTAGGTAACTCTTATGACTCATTCAATTGAGTTTCTTTATAGATGGATATTCTCTAAACTCTAGCCCAATGATTTGTGTAAATTCATCTATGCCAAGTATTATGTCCTCTTCTCTTTGAATATTGAATAGAGCACCTCTTACTCTTATCATCACCAATTATTCACAATAGCTCATAACTTAAGAATCTAAAATTGTAGTCAAAGGCACTTACAAATTAATCAAAGGGGGATTTTTTCAGTATTATCTATAAGATCGTTAGCCTCAAATTACACAACAATCTTCTCCTTCACACCCAAATTTGACCTAGATAATGTAATACCTCTTTACATGCATAATTAGAGCAAGCATTTGCTTACATAATAAAATAATACAAATAAGCCAATTTTAAAAGAGATGGTAAGGCCAAATAATATAAATTGAGCCATATTTAAACTATAGTTGAATAGTGATGGTAATAAAGTTCGAACCATACTTGATCCTCATTCAAATCTTATTATACCAATGATTGACACTTATTAAATTATATTAAAATACTATTAAGACCTTAAATTATATTAGAACATTGTTAAAACATGTTCAAACCATCTTTGATTAATGAAATCATGCTTGAACTTTTATCAAATCTTATTTTAATTTTATTCTAATCATGCTTAAGTTATAATAAACTTTATTTAAATCTTGTTTAAATCTTATTCAATTTATTTTAAAATTTTGTTTGAGCCCTATTATTATTCAAACCTTACTAAATCTTGTTTGAATATACTTCGACTATTATTTAAATACTATTTAAAAGCATGAGTAGATTTGTTTTAATTTTGATCAAAATTTATTCAAATATATTTGTAGTCAGCAATGTGATTGACATGTTTTTTTTTGGGTTTAAGATTTAAAGTATGTTTGAGGTAAGCATTCCGCGTCTTGTCGATTTAGTCGTTTACAAGTGTTTGACAAACTAACTATGAGGTTGTGTTTTGAAAAATTTGTGGTGGAAGAGTTATATTTTTTCACCTAGCTGCGGTGGCGGTTAGAATTCTTTGATTTTTTGAAAATGAAAAAAATTATAGTAACTTCAAACTTAGACAATAACTTCTTCTACAACATTCAATCACTATTTTTTTTTACATAGCTAAGACTATCCCAAACAAACCCTTATAGTGAAAATAATATTTTTAATCTCAAATAATAAACTTATAACATCACTAATATTTGATATATAATCAAAGAAAAAAAACATCACCTTAAATTTTTTTCTGCATATAAATCACACTATAATGATGATTGTCATGGATTCATGGAAGCATTAGAAAGAGAAAAATCAATCAATTTTTTAATTATAAAGTTTATATAATTATTATATAAAATGAGAGTATTTTAAGCATAAATAAAATTGGGACATTTATATGCATATGCATATATATATATATATATATATATATAATAACTAAATTTTATATTTAATTAAATAGTACTCAAATATTTATTAGTATATCAAAAAATATCATAATCATTAATTTTTAAAATAAAATCTATTTTTTAATATAGAAAAACTATTTTATAAATATTAAAATTTAAATATTATATATATAAATATATAAGAATTATGTGTTATTTATGTAAAATTTTCAATAAAATTTTGAATGCATATTTTTAAAATAAATAAAAAGCTGACAAATGCGGCTTACTTTTAACATCGTGAACATATAAACTCAAAACTTCCTTGTTCTTGAATCTTCCGTGCCTTTTTTTGGTTTCGACCAGAGAGCATGGCTTCCGGCCTGGATCCAGCAACCGCGCTTGAGCTGGTAAAGAAGGGGGGAACTCTTCTCCTGCTCGATGTTCCCCAGTTCACGCTTTTCGGTATTGACACCCAGGTATCGTATTATGCTCCTCTATTCCTCATCCTGATCGTTCCTCTTTTTTAATTTTCTAGATTCTCATTTCTTCATCTTGTTTTCGACTAGAACGTAAAAATATTAGATAACTGCAATCTTTTAAATTTTCACAAAGAAGAAGGTTTCTTTGCTGTCAACTAATTTGTCTGCTCTCCTTTATCGCTCCAGAAGCCAGTTGCAAGAATCATGATTTTAGGAGTGATGCTTTGTTTCAACTATGTAGTAAACTATTTTTTTCTTTGGAAGAAAACTGCGCTCAAGACATGTCTTAATTATTTGTAAAGTTGTTTGAATATTAACAAGATAACTCTTTTGACTGTATTTATTGATGCCTTACAAAACTTAAAGGTCTGCCCTGTAAAACCTTTAAAATTTTCTATTAAAATATTAAGAATGGTATAACACACTGGGCAAATGATGCAGCGTCCGATCGAATGACGAACAAGAGAGGGACGAAGACAAAGGAATACAAGGAAGAGTAAGTTTTACTTACTGAAAGAAAGTTTGGAAAATATCATCCTCTATCTCCACTGTTTGGTAGGATATATAACTAATATAAATAAATAAAGGGGGATTTACATACATACCACGCAATTCTTATGAATTTACGTATTTCACACCCAAACTTTAATTTTTACTTAAATAGCACCTAAATCTTTATTATTACATCAAAAATACCACCTTGTTGCTTTTTTTTGAAATGCACTTTTTGAGCATAGGGAAAGTGCTAGTTTTGTAAATATTTAAGTTTGGGTGTGAAATATAAATCAGAGAAGAATGGTATGTAAATTTCCTTATAAATAATGGTAAGAAAGTAATTAGATAAGATACCCACTACATCAGATTCCTCCCACTTCAAAAAGAACTCAACTCGAAGTTCTGAGATCTTCAATATCAGTTTTGTTGGTGTAGAATGAACCAATACAAATGTGGAGTAGATAGCATCAACTCTAGCGATTTCCATTGCAGCAACAACAACAACAGCGATTGGAGGTCTTGGACAATCATAATTCTTTATTGTTTTCCCAACAATATTCAATGCGCTTAGGGATGACATGGAAAGAGAACATTGCCTTCTCCCAGTACTCCATACTAAACTAGCTTATTTTTTGGATCATTGAAGATTTTCTAGATGTATAAACAGATCTATAAACCAAATTCGTGTAAAACTGAGACTTTAGACATCTACGATTTTCAATGTTGCATGCATTAATGTCTTCCCTAATATCGATACACTCCTTGCTGCTTTTCTTTCCTTTGTTTTTAGCCTCTTTCCATTTTTTTTTTACTTCAGAGAATATATTAGACACTAAGACAAGTGTAGAATTATCTTCACAAAGCATCTCATCAAACTTCTTCCTTTCCAACTGTGTTAGCTCAAAACTATCATGGAACTTACAAGCGGTTAAAATTTGCGTCCCTATTGATGCATCAACTTCAAATGGCATGGTCGCAATGAACTGTTTTGTTATATCAAGAAAACCAACTCTACAAAACAAATGAACTGTGCAAACAAAGTGCTCCATAAGAGGAACGATTCCGGTTTCAAATCCGTGAGCTCGAAAAGTCAATTCCAACATCTAGAATACCATAGTAACGACAAGCAGATAAATGTGTCACAAGCGTAACCTAGTTTGGCTTCAAAATTTTCTTCTGTATTATACTATATATATAGCTAAAACCTCTCGACCTCGATCTTGTTGTGCATACATAGTGAATGTAGTATTCCAAGACGCTATCTCTTTACTTCCAATCTCATCATACAATATTCTACTATTTTTCAAAACCCCACACTTTGCATGCATGCCCCAAATAGACCTGTTATTGTACCTTCTCCAATAATCAGCAACTCTGCACAATATTTAAGTGCGTTGGTTAAAGTGCACTCATTAAGGGTGATGACTCTTTCAAATACAGGTTCACTGAAACAATCTAACGTGATCTCATCAAATTCATTTCTGGAGAAATCACCAAACATTGCAGTGTGTAGGCGGTATCACAAGAAAAGATCTCCTCAATGGCCTTTCCCAATCCCTTTAGGAGTCCAAGCCTACTAAACATGTCAACAAAAGATGTTCCAGCAAAACCGTTAGAATGGACCCCATATTTCATTACCAAACTATCAATTGCTTTCTTATTTCCTTGGTCGGATCAGAGTAGAAATTTATGAGGAAACCAAACTGAATTCAGTTGGTTTAGAATAACATAATTTCATTTTTCTTCTAAGAAAAATAGAGCTTCTTCATAGCCATTAGTTTTCTTTATCCTCATCAAACTCAATCATAGTTAAATTTTCAGAAATTAAAACTTCTCTTATTTTGCTTTCTTCAATAATTAAGTTTTTAGAACTTTCTTTACCTTGAGAGAGAGTTAATTCATGAATTTCTTTTTCTTTCAATTGATCAAGCATGTAAC
Source organism: Cymbidium sinense (assembly GCA_021442155.1). Lineage (NCBI taxonomy): Eukaryota > Viridiplantae > Streptophyta > Magnoliopsida > Asparagales > Orchidaceae > Cymbidium > Cymbidium sinense. The sequence continues at coordinate 27,750,224 of CM038232.1, read as the reverse complement.
TTCCGGAAGTTCTAAATTCTTTATTTCCCCTTGGTATGACACTGAATTTTGAGAATGCTCCTTCTCTTCCAAAGATGTATTCATATAAATATTATGTTCTTCATTTAGATTCTGATATAATTGAGCTTCATCAACAACCAACTCAATCATAACTTCATCAGAAACATGCTCTTTCCTAATTGCTTCTAATCCAATGTCTATATCAACCAATGCTTGCTTCAGTTGCTGTTCCTGCACACACTTATCGTAGTTTGATGGTAGAAATTGATCACAGTAATTTCTTCATTTTGGACCATGTCTCAACATCTCTTTGACCTTTGAGACGATGGGCTTGGGTGATATGGTTCCACCAAGCTTCCACTCAACCTGTTAACTTGCGGGCAGCAAATCTGACTTGCTTTCTTAGTGGAATATCCATGTAATCAAAGAGGTTTTCTAGAGACTGTTCCTAAGTAAAATAATCCTCCATAGGGGAATCACCATCAAAACAACATAAATTGAAATAATCTGCAATGCGAAAGTTACATTGGGCTTGGTTATGGTTGGTCGGAATTTGTGAATGGAAAGAATGAGTAGTCCAATGGTGAGGTTAGATCTCGCTAGTGGATCCAAGGAGCTTTGCTTGAGCTAGTTGGCATAATCGATGGGGTTGCTACAGATTCTGATTCGCCGCCACAATGTTGTCTATTTCTGGTACGAGTGCTAGATCTATCGGTGTGGTTGCCAGATATAGCACATCATTGTCCTTGGGATGGAGGAGCATCCATCGCATCCTTCAAACAGTCGAGCGAAAATCCAAATCTAGGGCATCGATCGTTTGCATGCGAGAGCCTTAGGATTCTCGGAGGTGAGGCTAGTTTCGATCGACGTTGCAAGCCGGAATGAAATCGCCTTCCCACGTCGCCTTTGACTTTGATGTCGATGATGCACGATCGATCAAATGATGACAAGAGAGGAACGGAGACAAATAAGGAATAAGGGAAGAGTAAATTTTACTTCGAAGAAAGTTTGGAAAATACCATTTTCCAGACTCCACTATTTGACAAGATATATAACTAATATAAATAAGGGTAATCGAGTAATTAGATAAGATACCCATTACATCAAAAGCTTTTGCTTAGAATGTCCCTGGAATTTTGTTACTCATATTTGTTTTAGGATTTTCGATGTGAACCCTTTAATGGGGTACAAGAATGGTTTCAATTACCAGATACAATGCTAATGCTCCTCCTATATTTAGATCAAATTCAATTAATATTGGTTGCTAGTTAAGCGCCAGTGTGGCGGTTTTATCAAACTCACTCACATGGGAATAAAATTGGTTGTTTCCATAAAGATTTTTTTCTCATGTTTAGCACTTGATAGAATACCTTTTATTTATTTATTTTCATTATATTTTCATAGGAACCTGAATCAGCTAGCTATTATTATTGAAAAGTAGATGAAAAATTTATCAAATGATAATCTCTTCAGTATCTCAATTAGGTTTTGCATATATGTGATAGTGTACCCTTATGGACATTCTTGTCAAATTTTCAACCAAAAAATGTTCGATAAGCTTGTCTCCACTCTCTTGAGAAACTCCTTTATCTTGCAATAATTTTGTATTGCAGAATGTGCTCTAATTATGATATTTTTTGGAACTATTGTTTCATTTATTTTTTGTAGTTTCTAGTTTTTTTTGCTTGAAATAAGTGTAGAATATAAGAATGGTTTCATGCTCTTGAAATGTAGTGTCGGAGTTTATTCATTGAAGTGATTTGTGAAAGAATGCTTAGAGCAATTTGTGTCAAGAGAAGTTTATCTTACAAGGAACTGAAATGACTAATCAGTGTACACATTTTATTAGTGGAGATTGAAAGACTTGCTACGTTGGATACTGGTTAGCGTACATAGCATTTATTTGTAAAGGTTGAAAATATTTGGACGCTCTTTACCTTTTCACATAGTTTCCTTGTTAATTTAATGGAACATGCCAACATCAATCAAAATATTATTCTTTTTTTATTTATGTTTATCAATTATAAACTTTTTGATGTTTATTTGGCTTTGCTCACGAGTTTCTTTTATAGTCTTATTATTGATCTTACCTTTTTTTCTCTATGCTACCAATTTGAAGCTTAAAACTAAAAACTTATCTTTCTTTTAGATATTTTCTGTGGGACCAAACTTTAAGGGTATAAAGATGCTCCCTCCAGGGCTGCATTTTATTTACTATTGTTCCTCTGACAAGTGAGCATCTTGCATTCCTGTTCTTTAATTTTTACTAGTTCGATGTACTTTTCTTTTTTAATATTTTCTTAATGATGCTCATGATTTCCAATGTTATGTTATAATTTAATAACTTGGGCTATTAGTAATTTTATAATCTAAAGTTTGTAAGGGTATCTAAGATTTTATTTTGTGCTATCTTCATTTTGGTGCTACAAATTTGGTTTGGATCACCGTGAACTATTGCTTTCTTATATGTTTTATTACTTATGGAATTGAAATTCTCAAGAGTTATACCACTTAGCTCTTTGGCCTAGTTCATGGACTACTTCCATTTTAAATTAATAAACATGCTATATTTCCCATGGAGTTGATTATCCTATTGTATGATTGGGACCCGGTGTTGTATTCTTTTGTAATGCCAACCTTATATTAACGGTACACTTTGCCCTAACTTAATCAATCTATAGAGTGGATCCATTTTATTTTAGATTGTGAATATATTGTTTTTAATCATTCTTGATTATATTGTGATTTCTAACACCCTTGATGGAGGTAGTTTGACCTTAGATGCTCTTTCCCTGACTTGACCCATATACTAGGTGTATTTTTTGGTAAGTATGATTATCTTATTTCTAGATCTTTTTCTTGATGGCTTTGTTATGATAATCTCCAGTGGATCATCTCTACTTCGCTTGAGTTCACTACAAACATCTACCTATATCCTTATGATTATTATCACCCCGCATACAATTTTGAGTTTGATATCTTATTGAGGTTACACTTTGCATTGTTATGAGCCCCTTCTCAATTTATCCTATGTAGATGAGACTTGTGCTCTTTGGAGCAACCTAGAGAATAATATTTTCTTGCCTCGTATGGTCCAGTTTGTTAACCAAACTCTATTTCTTAGGATCATAATTCAACTTGTTGTAAGCTTTTATCTTTGGGGAATCTCCTGGTAATTTCCAGTTATTTGCTACTGTGCTTGTTGCCATCTTAGTGGTGGCTTTGCATCGGTTGCATATTTTTTTACATAAGAGTAGACCCATCCTCCATGGGAGTGAACACATCCAGCTATCATTGGAGTATATTCATCTACAAGAGTAGACTCATCTACCATATGAGTATATCTTTTTTGTCATAGAAATATACTCCTTTATTTGATATTTTTGATCATAGGAGGGTTGATTTCTAGATTATTCACTCATCCTATTGCAATGGAATATCATTTCAACCTTAGATTTTTTGATCATAGGAGGCTTGATATTTGGATTTTTTTACTAGTCAAGTTGTGATGGATATGTCATTGTAACCTTTGATTTTTATGATAGGAGGGTTGATTTATAGATTATTTACTTAGTGCGCTGTGATCGGTATATTATTTCATCGTTGATTAGATTTTTCAGTGCATGGGAAGTAATTGATCTTTTGATCGCTTTTTCATTGTGACATGATGAGTACACGCTTTTATCCTACCCTTAGACCTACATATTGACCTCTTTTTTAGCATGGACCTTCTTCAACCCACTTATGTTCTCTGCAATTAGTCTACCTTCAATCGTAATCATTATTTGTCTTGAAAGCCTCCAGTTGAGCCCCGATAGTGCTTCTTTGATTGATTGTGTGAGGATAGTTTGAATCACTCATGACTATTCTAGTTTGTTATTGTGCTCATAATTGGATTTCATGAGTTGCATCGTGTTTGTCATCATATTTGGGAATATGAGTGTGATGGTGATTTATCAATATTTTTATGCGGTTTTATGCATGCAAAGTTTTCATATTCTAAATGTTTGCTCCTGCAAAATTTATTATCAAGGTATTGACTCATGAAACATACTTTGCCAATGTGACTGGATCGTTGAGTTGAGTCTGAGCAAGTCCGTCAACATTTGAATTAGATTTCATTTGATGTATGTGTGGGATTAAATAGGTATAACTATTTATACATTATATATATATATGTTAATTAATTTATATATTTAAATACATATCCAATATAATTTTATAAATATGTACATATATTCTGTCTCTTTCTCTTTGTCCTCACATTAATAAGAGTTGACATTTTTTTCTCATTCAGAAATATCTTAAGTAGTCTTTTCAATTCTACTGTACTTTAATCATGATGAAAATGATAGAAGGGGAGACATTAATTGCTAGACTTGTACTGCAAGCCATGGTTTTTTTTTCCTGCTCTCTTCTTTCTATCTCGGAAGCGTATTCCTTTCATTCTTCTTGGCTTGGGCACAAACAACAAGGATATTTCTTCTTCACAGAAGAGAGTAATTCTCCTCATAGGTTGCCACTAGCACCTCTTCCCAATTGATTGGCCATTGCCTCCAGCACACATCGAGCACTACCCTGCATATTTCTCATGTTCCCCGAAAGTTGCATTTTGCATTTAAAAGGAAAGTAAAGGGTTACAAAATAAAAGCACCAAAGTGCAAAACTAGAAAGGAAAAAAAAATAAGTGACATGCTCACATATCTAAATGCTAGAAAGCAAAAAGATACAAGCATCACTAGGATGCTACAAAATCAGACTCATGCAGCAACGATGTCACGCTAATGTTAGGTCCCTGGATGTAGAGATCACTGGTGACAAAGAAAGCCAATATCGGTGCATAGGGAAGGCGGCATAGTGCGCAGATGCTGAATAATCTATGGTTTTTCAAGATCAGCTCTTGCTTGTTGACTATGTGACCAATTCAAGCTTTTCTTGCTATCCTGCTCATGTTCCCAATATGATGATGAATACAATGACTTACTTTTCAGCATATTGATGAATCATACACAAGTGATTCAAAATATAGTCACTTTTGCAAAGAATGCACTATTCGCTCAACTGGTTTTCAATGCCAATAATGATATAACTGACGATAGAATAGCCTCTAGAACACATAGGTGGGCCTAGCAATGGTCTGCGGTATAGAGGAGGTCAGCATATTTTTGTAAAATATGAATTTTAATCTTACGTTTTCTTCACATTCTTAGCTTGTTGACTAGTATTTCAATGCTTTGATCTTGAAGCCTTTGTTAGCATATCTTCCTTTAGCTACTTTTGCAGAGCTTAGATCATACAAAGAACCTTCCTTGATCCTTTTTTTTTTGATAAAGCACCTATCCACTTCAGCATGTTTTATTCAGTCATGATTGACAAGATCGTGCACAATGCTGATTGTTTCTATGCTGTGATAACAAAACTTCTTAGATGTATACTTTGTACTATCAATTTTTCCACACTTATCCTTCCTAGCTAGATTAATTCACACGTTTCTTGAACAAGTGCTCAAAATGTGGCCTTTGCATTGCTGTGGGTGACAACAGATTACTTTTGTTTGTCTAACTGATTAGATTCTACCTTAGTGCATTGAACTCATGTGGACCCTATGCCATCAATATACCTTGCCCATTCCATGCTAACATGTCAATAAACCTTTCTTCTTTTTTTTCCTGAATAGTCTTGGACAAATGTAGATCTTAAGCGTTTTCCCTTAGATTGCCTTCAGATATTCTTTAGTATGAATTACTATTTTCTCCCCAGTCTATTCTAACTCCATCTTTTATTCTTCTATATTTTCTGTTTAACTCGATGATTGTGTTTTAGTTGGTCTGCACTTATGCATGCCTATTTTCATCAATAGATTCAATGTGTATTTTGTTGGGAGTTCAAAATGGATTTTTTTCTTCTGCTACTTCTATTCCTATAAGATTCGTGAGTTATTTGAGATGCTTAATTTCAAACTCATTTTAAGTTTTATTATTTCCAATTTTCCATTTCTCCATTCTTTCATTTCTTCAGTTCTTGTTTGTATAATTTTGTCATTATACATATCGAGAATGATTTTTTTTCATTTGCATGCTTGATGAATGGAATATGATTAGTTTACCCTTGACTATATCCATACATTCTTATGGTCTTCATGAATCATTGAGATCAAGATTCAGATGATTATCTTGCAACTTCTGTTCTTATTATTTAAATGCAGGCTATTAGAGTCCTTTTATCAATTGCTACTAATAAGGATTGAAAGTTGTAACAATTTGATGTGAATAATGTTGTATTAAATGGTGACTTGGAGGAGAAAGTATATACGAAGGTCCCATCAGAATTTTACTAAAATTTATAATAAAAGGTATGTAAGCTAAGAAAAAAGGTGTTGTATGGGTTAACACAATTTCTAGAGTATGATTTGGAAGGTTTGACAAGGTAATGTTTGGCATATTATACAAATAAGATCAAGAAATTATATATTATTTGCTAACCACATCTTCAAGGAGAGTTTTTACATTACTAGTTTATGTTGATGCCATTGTCATGATATGTAGTGACTTGAAAGGAATGTAGAATTTAGAGCAAAGATTGCTTTGAGAATTTGAATAAATGAATTGTGCAAGTAAAGTGCTTCCTTGACATTGAAGTTGCACACTGTTGACATTGAAGTTGCACATTCTTAATATAGAAACTTAATATCACAACAGAAATACATAATAGACTTGTTGAAAAATATGGGCAAGTTAGGGATGTAAATTTGTTAATAGCCCTATAAAATTTAATTATTAACTTAGAGTTGTTCCAAAAGGCACGAAAGTATTAGAGACTGTTGGGAAGACTTCTTTGTAATGTATATATGTTTCATAAGTCCAAAATTGGCACTACATAACTCTTGAGATATGAGAAAATGTGAAAAAATTAAAGCTGAGAGTAAACCAATTATTGATTCATGACAAAAGGAAAAATATTAAATTTTATTCTTTTGATGCTAATGCATAAATTGAGATCATTCCCATATTCATGACCTAAAGAATTACGATCAACTTCAAATAAGAGAACTTATTGTGAAGATGATTATTATCATGAATACTCATTTATGATTGTTGAACATATAATATTTGATATATTATTAAGGTCTTGAAATCAAATTATGAGAGGGTCACCAAAATATTATAGAAAATGACTAGATGAAAGTATATGAGTCTCAAATTGGTAAGTTAAAAATATAAATTTAAAGCATACATAGAGTCTCGCGTTTACTTTTGATTGCTGGATTTTCAATCAAACAAGGTGAGATAATGCTTCATTATATTATATTGATGAATCTTGAAAATTGCAGAAACGAATTGTCAATTTTATTGAGCTAGAATCACCTCATAATAGTACATTTATCTGTGATTCTATATGCGATTACTTGTTGGATTAAAAGTTTTAGGATAAAGCGTCCACCATCATTTTGGATAATGTTAGCAATAATGATATTGTAGCTAACTCTATTAAAACTAATTTTAGTTTGGAGGAAAATTAGTTTTCAGCTCAATTTCTTTCATGTTTAATGTTGTGTTTACATTTTAAATATAATGGTTCAAGATGGAATAAAAGATTCAAAAAATAATTCATTAAATTAGAGAGACAATTAAATATCTTAAAAAATCACTTGCGATATTGCCTAAGTTTGTTGAAGTGTCAAGCAATTAGGGATTCATACTTCAAAGGGCAAATGCAATTTTTGAGTTTTAAGATATTTCTGAAGGCCAATGTAATGGATATGCTGGTGTATATAAAGCTCTTGTACTTTAGAATATTTTCTATATTTTCATATATTCGCATAGATGCATAACCATTGAGATTATTTGGAAAAACTTAATATTGTTGGGATTTTTTTTTCATATTTTGCAAGAGGCGACGATGATTAAAGATTTGCAGATCTTTCATAAATATTATGCAATGTAGTCGTTCAATCGAGTAGAGAATGAGAAGATTAAATAATAGGATAATCGTGATCCTTTGTTGATAAATATTATTTTACTTTCATTTGTTGCCTTTCATTCGAGTAAGATTGCCCTGAAATTACAACTCTTATTTCTATATTACTTGGGAGGCATGTTTGCATGCAAACCTTATGTAAGATTTTGAGAATAATGATTGGGATTTATTTGAACTTTATTTTTTTTATACTTAGAATGGCATGAGGGTGTGCAATAAGTATAGAGTGAAAGTTGATAAAAGTTCAAAATTTGTAATTTGAGCCTCCATCTATTTTTAAAGTGTATAGATTTGAATAACATAAATGGAAGAGGAAGAATTTTCGGTATGATATTTGCCAAATTTATTTAATAAATGTTGTTTAAGAGTTTGTTTTGTGGTAGTAGCCATTAAAATCGTGGTAGAGTTCGCAGATTATGTTATTGTCTAAAAAGTTACGTTGAGTATTACAATTTTTTATTTTAAAAAAGTCAGACCATAGCTTTTTGCAGTCATTGCACTTTACCAAGTCAAGTTGAAAAATGAAACTTTTTCACTGCAAATTCTTTAAAACGCGTCAATTCATAGTTTCTTAAATAGCTCCTCTGAGTTAGGTACTGCATCGCATCACTTTAATTCTTCCTTGGTTGCTTCCTAGCCATTTTACTCTACTAGATTGCATGTTTTCTCTCAACTTGTAGGCTACAACTTTGTATTCGTTTTGAGATTTTGTGGCTTGAATTTTGGTCAATATATTTTTGAGGGCAGTGAGATTTAGTTTTATCTGAGGCTATTTGGTTTTTGTTGATCAATTTTGACCTTGTTCTATACTTCTCATTATTTTGCTGCTTTATTTTGACTTGGTTCTGGACTTCTCTCCCTCTTCTAGAGTTTCTGAAGTTATGCATCCTTCACTCTTTCTATGGTTTGGCGGTTCTTGGTGCTTCAACCCATATTTAGATATGTTGATTTTTTGTAATATTGGTATAGTGTTTTCTCTCTATTGCTTTCAGGTTTTGATTGAGTAGTGTAACTTTGATGGCACTGATGACTAGTTTTGTGAGTCCCTATTCTCTTTTCTTTTGTCATAGCTGTATTTTAGATGTCTTTTTTAGCCTTTTTTAGTTGATTTTTTTTTGCAATATTATCTTATTTATTTTTTTTGATTGCTAGTTTTTGAATTTTTCTATCAAATAAAAATTGTAGATATAGCATAGAGTCATAGATGAGGTGAAGATTAAGGGTTATAAAATGGTCATTTTATTTTTTATTGTACAATGCACTTGTTATTAGCTTGTAATTATTATTTGTACTTTAGTGAATTAAAGTGATGGATGCAAAGTTTTGTGTTAAATTCATTATTATTAATTTTAATTGTATGAGTCAGGAAGTAAAATTTTATTTTTTAAGGGTCAACATTATTTTTTACGCTTTATTTAGAAATATTGAAATTTATCATTTTACAGAAGCATATCCCCAAGCACGCTATGGAGTTATGGATTGCCTTGTTGGGTAAACACAAAACTAACTCCTCCCTATCCCTAAAAGAAAAAAAAAAAACATTCAAGTCGATAATAAGTGTGTTTTATGTGAAGATGAATCAAACTCTCATCTTTTCTTTCTTCTCCAATGAGGTGTTTTTCGCTATCTTGAGAAGAGGGATGGCCTTGGATTGTATGCATGGTGAGCTTGGGACCCTCGTGAAGCTCTTGAAGGCAAAGAATGATTCCAAGATCTCAAAGCAAAGACTTTCTTCATGATCGCTATTGCAAATATTGATATGCGAAATTGAACATAAGTTGCAAACAAGCAGAACATGCTATACGAGCGTTTGAACAAACAAAATTTTGAACGCGTGTAAATTGAGCAGATATTGCATTTTGCTCGCTCAAGCTCGGCTCGTTTACACCCCTTTGAACATATTGAGCGATGACATTCACCACTTTATGTACTGGTTGGAAACGCAAATATACCCACTCATTGATGACTTTATTTTCTAGTTTAGATAATACTAGAAATCAGATCTATGTTTCACTATGCTAATTGTGGGATATATGGGCCAGATGTAAGTTGATACCTTTCCACCTTTGATAATAGTAATTTGTCCTATGCTCTATTGTGTTGATGGGAACATATTGGACATGGTTGAGTTAGGTGTAGATGATGCTTTTGAGAAAGGAGTATTAGTATTTAAATATGTATAACTTAAGATATGATAAGCTCATTAACATCTATTGGATGATTGAAATTCAAGCTAAGTACATTTTATATCTTTTATTGTTTAAAGTGATGATTAACATGCAAGTTGTTTTATTTCATTTGAATTACTATGATTTAGAACTCTAATTTATTTACTAAATTGCATTTTAATTCTCGTAATCTTATCAATATTAATAGGAAAGGATTGTATCCTGAATGTGCGAAAATGAAGTTCATGTACTGCCAATATGGATCTACTATTAATAGGTATTTAGAATTTTGATTGCTGAAATAATTATAGTATATCTATTTTGATTTTAGAATAGAATAAACATTGTGATTTAATGACTATTTTGTAATATTGGAAGTTGTTATTATAATAAAATTTATGAATAATTATTTTTATAATATATATTAATAGTTGATGTATTTAAATAAGACATTCGATCATCTTTTATGTCTTGGTATTCCAAATTTTAGGCTGAGTGGTGACACGACACTTAGAGTTCACTAAAAAATTTTTCCTTCAAGACACCAATGCACACTTATGAACTTTAAGGGTATTTGCATTACTAAAATCTATATCCTATAATACTAAGAGAGCTTAAAGATGTTAGATTTTCTTCAAATTTGGTACATGTCCTACTCCAATTAATGATGTAGTTATACCACTATGTCCTTTAACTTCACAATGCTAGAACTTGCAATTTTGCACATAACTCCATTTTCAATGTAAATATAGTCACCATAGTTTTGGTTATATGTGAAGAAAGATTTAAAATATAACACTTGATTAGAACAAGTTGCACCTAAATTCCATTGTTCTGTACAACTATTATTTTTAATCACCAAAAGAGCATCACTAATTTTATAACTAGAAAAACTTGCAACAATACTTACATTAATTGATTTGTCCTATTTGTGTACTTCATCTACTTGTTGCTCTCTCAGCCTCAAAGCAAAATAATTCTTTTTATGTGGTTTTTTCTGACAATAGGAGCAAAATATCTTTTTTATTTTTTATGAAGTTTACCATTTCATGATTTGAAGAGAACCCTTACTAGGATCTCCCACTAACTTATAATATATTATCTCAAAAGTACTTGTAAGATAAAAAAAAAGCACATTAACAACAAAGCTTTATCTTCATTATCAACGATCACAACAATATTTCTTAAATCTTGAATGATGTAAACTGATTTTAATATGATTTAATTGGGAAAGCGTTCTTTTATGATTGTAAGTAGTCTTTGTTTTGATAAAATTTGTTAGAGCGCATTTGATTATATGCAAACTTAATGCATCCATTAAGATCTTTATTATGATCTCATCGACTAAAGATAATTGAATAATTGAGAGAGCCTTCTCATTCATCTATGTATTACCTTTTTCACTCGTAATTTCAGGCATCTTGCTATGCCCCTTGAGTGCTTTTACAAGCCCTAGTTCGACAAGCACACTCATGTTGATTCTTTGAAGGCCAAATTTTTTGTGCTATCAAAGTTTTGAAATTCGAACTTTATGGCCATTGTATTTTTATTACCTCACTTTGATATTATTTCTTAGTACAGAGTGCCTTTAGTCTTAGCGTGAGTATGATGAACCACAAAATAATTGCAAAGAGAGATCATGAACCATAAAACAAAACAAAATTTATATGGTTTGACTTAAGTGCACAAAGATCAGATAATCCACTAAGCTTTAGAAAATGCATATGAAGAATTATACTTCATATATAATTAGAGATATGGACAAAATTACCATTTTGTAGTTAAAAGAACATGTAATCACCAATTGCAAAGACAAGGAATTGAGTTCTTTCTTGAAGAAGCTGAAAACTTCACCTATAAATTCCGAAAGACTTCATTCTTTCTTTCTCGAATGATACCCCTCTTTTTTCTTCTTATTCCTCTCTTCTCTTTATTGCTTCTTATAGATGCAATACAAGGGAGGAGTATATGAGTTTATATTTGAAGTATTCACCTTCTAACATTAATTATCAACCACTATTAAAGAATTTTGTAATCTCTATTACAAAAATTTATATTTTCCTTCATTTAGGATTTTGTGGTAACATCTATTTAAGAGAGCCACCAATCTTGAAAATAAGAACCAAGTCTTATGATAATTAATAAAATCTTACTCTACACTTGATAAGGATTGTTATGTTTAATGTCAGTGTCATCAAAAGAGGGTTGTTTTCCAAATGGATCTCAGGGATTAATTGTCACAAATTCAGAACAATCATTTTACTATTTACCTATTAAAATGGGTGTAGATTTGTGGAAACTGTGGGCATGAGTTTGACACGCCACCTTTTCTTACTGGATAGCTTTGAATTGGAATTATCGGTTACTTGTTTGTGTTTAAAAGTTGGTCTAACTTCCTGTTATCGATTTTAAATGCTATTTTGGTCTGATTCAACATTTAAATTGGAAGAATTTCTTAACATAATTTGGTACATCGTAGGATATTTGACCTTTCAATATTTCTTTTATGGTTCTTTTCTTATCGAGGTTTATTATTTTTTGATGCTTGGCATGCTTTTCATTATGATGTTTACTTCTAAAAGTCACGCTGATTGTCCTATTTTTTTCCTGGGGTCGTTTATTTCTAACCCTTCATTATCTTAGTAAAAAATTCTATGCAAACTCATGCAGTTTTTATAATTTTGTTTTGTTTCACGTTGATACTCACAGGGAAGGACATAAGTTTTCTCCTCCTGTGAGCTTCTTCCTTACCATACGCCCTTTGAGGTACAAATATATTTTTTTTGTACCAGCTTTTTTAACATTATTTGATTGGATAAATTATGTGATTGGGTAGTATTTTGTATGCAAGATTTTCAATCACCTACACAGATGTGTATTCTATTGAGGACAATATATGTAATGATTCTTCCTTTATTTAGTTTGCTTGTGCACTTTCTTCTTACAAGGGTACCATTTTACATGTGGTTTGCTACAAGTGTATTGTACATCACTCTAAACTTTCATTGGCTATTTGTTTTTTTTTTTAAATTTTTCTGGTGAGGATCTTTATAAACATCTCCAGTTAAAAAATTTTTCAGGGCAATCTTTGTTGAGAGTGTTCTGCACTACTACACAATAGTTAGCAACCCTTTTAAATCAAATAAATAAATAACATTTGTAAATAATAACTTCATTAAAAAGGATGCACGATGGTGCTTTTTATGGTGTTGTTTTTTAGTTATTTGTATTAATTGATGTTTTGAATTAAACATTCAATTGAAATAATATTTGAAGTAAGTTTATTCAACATATGCTTTCACATATGATTAATTGTTGAGATATCTATTGAAATAAGTGAGAAGTTAAAATAATGAAGAAAATATTTAGGAGAGAAAAAGGTTAGGATTAGTAGAACAAATACTAAACTATTGAGTATATAATGTATGATTTTAGGGGATATGATATGAAAAGTTATCAAACAATTTTACTAGAAGATAAAATGGTAACTAATGTGTTAGATTTAAGTATATTGGATCTATTATATAGAATAATAAGGATAATAGATAATACTATAATTTTTAGAGTTAAGATTGGGTGGCTTAAAAGGAGAAGGGTTGAATGTAATTTTTTTTTTAAATCTATAATTCAATAATTATTTTGTATGAATCTGAGCCTTGTGTAGTAAAAAAGTTATAGGCAACTTGATCATGACATTATTGAGTATTTGGATGGATATGATGTCATTGGAAAGGATTGATTGATGAATAGTGATATTTTTGGGGTGGTAGAAATAACATTTACGGAAGATGAGATAATGGAGAATAAGTTTAGATATCCACAGTAAAGGGTCAAAATGCATCTATAAATGAGCAAATAAAATTAGTATTAGAGCATTAGGATGAAAAAAAGGTAGATCCAAGATAATATGGCTAAAGGTTGTGGAAAAAAAGTAATACTTATTGCAACACAATAAGATTAAGTGAAGTGGATTCATAATAATTAATGCAGTGGGTTTAAGTGTAATTACCTCTAAATTCAAATTGAAATCTTGAATAGACTATCCATTGAATAACTAGAATGACTGTCATTGATGAATCAAGATGTATGATGTTTGATTAGGTATATATTAAGGAATACTCTTTCAACACACATATACCATTATGGCAATGATATTCCCTACCATCATGGGAAAGATACTACACTATACAACATTTGCTTGTTTATTTTTGAACAAATTTTTTTTTTATCAAAGAGAGGCTTAAAATAATGTTTTAGAAATAAAAGGTTATTCCTGGAGCTGATCTAAACCAAATGGATATCTCATATCTTTGCCCAATCATCATTTTCTATTGTTAGATAACAATGCATAACGTCCAATTTTCCATGTAAGTGGGGCTTGTATATTCTTATACATTAATATTATCTGTTACTACTATAAGATTGACTAAAGATATTATATTAAAATTTAATGTATTTGTAACCTATTCAATGACTTATTAGCAACAAAGTATGCACATGTTTATAACAATAAATATGAGGAAGCCTTCTGAATCAGTTAAACGAGGAAAATTCTTGTGAAACTCAAGAAGCACTGTTAGTTAAATTTTGTTCAGATTTCATGAAGAATGACATCTTAATATTTTAAAGAAAAAATGAGGCTGAGATTTTTAGCATGGAACCTCAAGCTTCAAACCATGTTTTGAAGGGCTCCAGCTTGGATTACTTAGTAATGAGCTCTTCAAGCTTAACATATAATTTTGCCTTTGACATCTTATTTTCGTTGCTCGTCTTTTGAAGAGTTTTCTCTAACAGCTTTTTTGATGGAATAATAACTCGTTCTTTTAATGAGTATGATTTTGCAGATAATTATTCGTAAATGGTGTCCAAGAGAGGAACGGCTGACCAAAGTTTCTGAAGATGAGGTTATTATCTAACCTTTATATTATCCTATTAAGGTATTGCAACGTGTATGACAAGTGGACTATGACTCCTAAGGATTTTAACGGAACAAAGTTTAATAAGAAATATTAGCGATTGGTTTAAATAGTAATTATTATGTTTAGCAGTATATTGTGAGATAGAGTCATTTGTGTCGTATAACTTCTTAGGCTATATAAATTGTAGATATTATTTGATGAACTTCACTGTAATGATTTGCATGCATACAATATGTTATTTAAGTGAGCGGACAAGGCAGAGGGAGAGAGGGGAGAGAGAACAAGCGAGAGGGGGAGGTGAGAGAGAAAGAGAGATTTTGGTTTTATTGACAGAAAAATGCTAATTTTTCTATCGACTATAAAATGTCATCCATGACCAATTTTTTTTTTTTTTTAAATGCAATGCAAGAAATAGCTAGGGAATGGAAGTTTAGAAATTTTTCTAATTATTTTTTAAGGGAGACAGTAATGTAGAGTTGCAACAAAAGGCTTATGAAAGCATTGAATTAGTTGAGAAAGGGGAAAGAAGGAAGAGGAGATACGAAAGAAGAAAGTTAGCTAATGGTAGGAGAGACAAGCATATCATCAAAATTTTATTTGGTGGAGAGTATTAATTTGCACTCAACCTCTCTAGGAAAGAGTTTTAATTATTTAATTCTGAAATTTTAAGAAAGATTAGATTTAAGATAAGGCATTGTCCGAGAATTTGTTCTCATTTTTTTATGAGAACTTAAGATTTGATTCTAAGTTTCTTATAGCATAAACTATAATCAATTATCCTATGATGATGAGAGAGAACTTACGATTAAGGCTAGTCATTAGGTTGTTGAGAATTCAATTTATGGTAGCAATAATTTTTAGATTGGTATTTAGAAATTCAACTTCATTAACTTAAAGAGAATGGTGGAGGAAATGATGATGAGCTCGATCAAGATCCCATAGTTTTGTCCTTTCTGGTTGCCATGGTCTCTGGTGTACTTAGTTAGAGGAGATAGTGGTCAAAGAAGAAATTTTGTTAGTAGTCATGGGTTGTATCGTCTAAGAAAATCTTATAGACATGAGGTGGGTGTTTATATAATGGAACAAATATAAGCTAATCTTAGCTAATAGAAGGCTTTGTGCTCATAACATAAAGAGCAAATGCATTGAGAAACTTCCAGGTTACAGTCGTGATCATAATTTAATGATGTTATTTTGCAATGAAACCATCCACTCCTTTAGTAAGCTTCTATTTATATGGCTATTTGTCAAAATCATGCGGATGAAGAATCGTTACATTCTTAGCGTAAGGTGGATTGAGTGTATTTATAAATGTATACTTGATATGACCTTGGTTCTTTGTGAGTTGAAGTTAATCTTAAACTTATCACCCCTTAATAAATTGCAGTGGATAGATTTTTTGCTTTAAGTTTTAAGTGATAAATCATTTTGAATTTTAGATTTTTTTGTTTTACATTTTATTTTCACTTAGTCAGTGACTTAAACATAGACTTGTGAACATTTTGATAAGAATTCGACTTGTAAATAGATAAGAGAGCATGACCTCGAGGTGAAGGTTAATATCCCAATTTTGAGGGATGTATGAATCAATAATCTATTGAGTGGAAACGAATCATGGAGCGAATCTTTGAATACAAAGATGTTCCAGATGACATGAATGTCAAATAATTGCCATCAGGTTCAAGAAGAATGCTTCATTATGGTGGGGGTATTTGAAGCACATAAGACATCGTGAAGGTAGAAGTAAGATCATTACGTGATTTAAAATGAAGGAGCTGCAACATAAATATCTAGTTGCATACTGCTACTGAGGAGTATATAGCATGGTATAATTATATAGCCATATTAGCTAAATGCATACATTAACTCTGAAAGTGAAAAGACAACACAACGACATCATCACTCACTCATTGAGTTCAACTCTTGATTTAGCTAGACACCTACTGAGGTATAAACCTACTCCATATGAGGATAAGCCTAAGATGTGAAGAAGGGTGAGAAGTCATCCAACACCTTCCCGACCAAGAAGTTTCAAGTGCCATAGTATAGAAACATTGTATTCAACTTAACGAAGGGTGATATTCTTTACAAGTAGTTGAGGTGATAAAGAGGAGTCTCGAGGATACACACTTGATGAGTATCAGTTACCATGATGGGGAGATACTTATGGTTTTGAGGTGCTCTAATTGAACCCAAGAGGGAACAATAATGGTTGAGATATAGTATTTTCATGCAGATGTACTATGAAGGGAAGGTTTGCAACCAACATTGATGGAGGATTCAGAATGTGATATTTACACATATGATGGACAAGTGGAGCCTCTTTACTGATGCACACTCAATCATATTCCCTGGCTAAAGAAGGGGAATGAGATTTGTGTTAACAAGATATGCTTAGTAGAATTCTTCATGAGACAAGCTCAGCAAGTTTGGTGTGATGTGGTGCCATGGATCTTTGCCACATTCTGGTAGGTATGGCGGTATGATGGGTATGATGATGGCTACAAGAACACATTCATTCACCAAGGATAGGGAGCACATCATACTTGTAATATCCCAATTAATCCAATAGCTTATTTTATTACTTTAATCGTTCTTGTAGCGTTAGGTTGGTGCAAATGCATCGGCCGGATTAAAATCATTCGACGTGTATGGTTGGATCTCTCCCTTCCTATTTCATTTCCTTCATGGCCTCTCTTGCGGTTCTTTCCTCCTTTCCCTTCCCCGGCATCCCGACGGACGCTCGCGTGACCGAGCGAGGAAGCGCTCCACCGGCGTCGGCCCGGCCCGTGCTGAGCGTGCGTGCAGGAGCGTGCCCATTTGGGCCAGCGCATCCTGCGCGCCGCTGGACTCGCCATTCGTCATTTGCCGAAACCACATCGTAGTCAGGTGAAACCGGGTTGGAAAATCCACGCTCGGTGAAATCCGTGAACGTCGGCTCGGTTGATTTCTGTTCTCCGTCGGAAACTTAGAATTTTGTAAGTTCTTAATTTTCTTTCATCCTTTTTTCTTCGGTTGACCTTGGTGTTGAAATCGTGATTGGGGAGTTCAAATCTGTTTTTAGTAGGTGAGTTCGAATTATTGAATGGGATTTAGGATTGACATTGTTTGTTAATTTTAGTTTGTTGATTGAAGCGGTAAGATTGGCGTTAGTAGATTTTTAGTCGTACTCAGGTAAACATGAGGAGATATCAATTTCAGGTAAGATTGGTGTTAATTATGAGTTTCATTTATGAGTTGCATTTTTTAAGTATTTAGAAGAGTTATTTAATGATAGGTTGTGTACTCGAGGAGGAATCGTGCATCACGACTTGACCTGAGGTGAGACATAATTCTTTTTAAATTAGGTTTATTATGTATGCATTTGTTTACAACGTATAAATTGTATGAATGGCATATAGATATTTACGTCGTATTGAATGCAATCTGAATCTTGTCTTGGCCGCATAATTCTTGATTCTGATGATTATAAGCCTAGTTGCATATGATTTCATTGGGTATAGAAATGTTTTAAAACATGTTGTTAAATCACGATAATGTGATAAACAGGAAATGTCGGAAAATTGTGATAGGAAGGTATATGTTATAGAAATCTTGAGATAAAAAGCGAGATGAAGTGATTAGGGGATCTTAGTATCCGACTCATTTGAGGTTAGCCGTTAAGTTTGTCCAATTAGTGTCGGTATAGGTAAGTAGTATGGTTCGTACCGCTTCACTTTTAGGCCCGACGGTAGTGGACCTTTGTTATGAAGTCATCTGATTATAAATATTTAGAAAATGATTTGATATAAGCGAAATGATTTTAATGAAAATCATTCTCGCTTGATGATCTGATATGAGCCTGACGTATTGTTGATTATATTGTTCATTCTGCATTCTATAGCGTATTGTTCATTACGTTGTTACATTCTTGCGGCCTGATTCTGGTTTTGTAAATTTACATGTACATGCGATTGTTCTCTTGTCTTTATCTTGAGCTACTTTAATTCTTGTCTTCTGAAACTTTTAGATGATCTTCTGGATTGATAATTTCGAAAAGGCAATTTGGGTAGAAAGTTTTTGTTGAATTAGTTTTGGGGTGTATAGTTTTGGGAAGAAAGGCTTTTTTAGTGCGTCTGAAATTTTATCGATATCTTTAGTTCTTTCGTATTTATTTACTTAAAGATTTCATGCTTTCAGTAATTGTGATATGAATTAAGTTAAGTAGTATATGAATTGCAAATATTTGTGATGATTTGATTAGATACAAATTTCTTACTTTCGTTCATGATAGCAGGTTGGAGCGTGTTGGTGAATCGTAATCGTCATCGTCACATTACATTGCACTTGGTAGGGTCATTTGGGGTGTGAAGAGAAAGTATCGAGATAAGGTTGAGAAACGAGCAAAAGATTGATGGCATAGTAATGGAAGCATGATTTGGATTTAGGGATAAGTGTTGAATTGATCTATAGGATGATTAATTTTGGGTTAGGAATACATATGTTCTTAATTTCATGCATGTATGATATTTAATAAATATGTATCATATAAATACTTTTATAATTAGATTAATTTCGAAGAAATGCCGAGAAAGGTTAGAGATTGATCAGGCCTCAGTGACTGACCGAACTTCATCTTTGGAGATAATTAACAGTGAAATACAACAAGCAGTGGTGAAGGTAGATCGATGAATTGCGAGGGTAGTTGATTGATTTTAGGTTGTTGATAAAAGCTCATGGAAAATCTGCGACAGTCGAGTTTGGTTGAAGTGGATCAACATTTGAGGATATTTCAAGCGTTCAAAGCATTGAGGGAGCCAGTGATCTATAGTGGCGGAAGATTGGCTTAAAATTGGAAAAATTTTGGATGGGATGATTTCTTGCGAAAACGAAGAGTAATCTTACTTTTTGTATTAGAAGGGGAAGCGAAAAGGTGGTGGCGAGCTTCAACCAGAAAGATTTGAAATAATTACCGATCAAATGGGATGAGTTTGTAGTATTCAAAATTGGTTTATTCACCATATACGGCTTTCTGAACAAATTTTTCAATCTAACTCGAGGATGTATAATGCTGATATGAAGCGAGTTCACTTCTCTTCTAGATATGCTCCGCATTATATATCAGGGAAGAGAAATGTAGATTCTTGAGCCAGATCAATTAAGATTGGCGTTATTTGATATCGATGAGTTCTCGGTGTTAGTTGAAAGAGTAGGAATTGAAAATGAGTTGAATTTTTCAAGCGAGTGGGATTCTGGTAAGCAAAACTTTGAAAGAAGGCGATTTTATGAGAAATTTAAGTTTGATGATGAACAAATTGATTGGAGAAACTATTTGTGATAGTGTGGAAAGACATTTTGGTCAATGTTTTGGATCGGAAATATTCTGAGATGTGGTCGATTGGACACGGCTGATGCATGGAGAAGAAGAAGAACATAAAATCATCTGATTCGACGGGGTCAATGAAAGAAAATTTTTTGGAAGCCGAAGCGTAAATTTTGGGAAACCTTCAATTGAAAAAGGAGAAACTTGAGCAAACCCTCAAGTAAAAGCGAGTTTTCTATCACTCAAGCGAAGGAATCAAATGAAGTGGTGTCGGGTATCTTGCTTAAAATTTATCATTTGGGTTCATTTGTTTGATTCGGCTTCGCATTCGTTCATTTGATTCCTTTTCCAAGTTCTGTTGATCTTATTTATTTGTACATTGAATGTGGTAATCGCTTACGGTGATAGTTTGAATCTGAAATAGGAAATGTGTTGTTGGCATTAACATTGATCATTTCCTGCGAGAACTAATTATCTTACAATCAGACATTTTGGCGTTATCTTAGGTATGGATTGGTTGATCAAATATTTTGCAATTGAATCTTTGGAAGAGGAGAGTGAAATTTTGCATGCACGGTGAAAAATCATTTTATTTTTCTTGTGATAAGAATCTTTGTCTTTGATTAGTGCATGAAGTTGAGTAAATATTTAGAAGCGGTGAAATTGTATTTACATTAGATGTGTTGAATAAGGAGGTGTTTGGTGAAAACATTCAGTTGTTTGAATTTCACGATGTGTTTAGGAGGAATTAGGGTTCACCCGAGAAGTGGAGTTTGGGATTGATGTACAATACTTATACATAAATCTCGCTACAGGATGGCTCTAAGAATTGCGAGGTGAAGTCGATTCTGAGAGACAAAAGGATTTATTGACGCACGTGGAGTCGTATTATTTGTTAAGAAAAGGATGGGTACATCATTGTGTGTTGATTACAGGAATTAAATAAAGTGACAATCGAAACAAAGATCTAGAGGATTGATGATTTATTTGATCGGTTGGAGGAACCCTTGTATTTTCGAAATTGATTTGAGATGGATATCATCGAGTTAGAGTTAAAGATCGATATTTTTAAAAGCTTTTGGAACCGGTATGGACATTATGAATTTCTTGTTATGCCATTTGGTTTAATTAATGCTCTACGATCTTTATGGACTTAATGAATTGTGTTTTTAGCGCTTGGTGGAGGTTTGTTATCATCTTTATTGATGATATTACGATTTATTAAAGCGATGAAGAACATCTGCATCGAGATTGTTTTAGAATTGTTAAGACAAAATCGATTATATGCAAATTTTAAAATGTGAATTTTGGATGCGTAAATTCAGGTCACGTGCTCGGTGGCGAAGGAGTTTTTGTTGATTCAAAAGTAAAAGCAATTTTAGAATGGTCGCCGAAATATTCTGAAGTTCGAGTTTTTAAAGGCTTAGCGGGTTATTATAGGAAGTTTGTCGAGATTTTCTCGTATTGCAATCTATCTAATTTATTGAAAGGATATCAATTCGATAGACGGAATGTGGCGAGTTTTCAAGAATTGAAAAGCGTTGTAGCAGTTTAGCTATTCCATTTAGGGGCGAGGATTCAAATATTTAGTGATCATCTTTAAAAGGTTTGGGTTGTGTTTTAATCTGAGCAAATAGAGTAATTCTTATCTTGAGATTAAAAGCATGAAAGAAATTATCCGTGCATGATTTAGAAGAGCATTTGTGGTTTTTTTTCTTAAAATTTGGAGGCATTACTTGTATGAGTGAAATCGAAATTTTCTTGATCGTCAGTCTTAAATATATTAAAAGATTATGATTTAGATATTGTATTGTCAGGTAAAGTAATGTGGTGAGGCGCATTAAGCAGTCGTGGAAATCTGGATTATTATTCAAAGTCGAGTTGATCGAGAATTAGAGCTCTGGTAGAAGTTAGAAGATTGATGATCTTTGGGCATTTATGATTGGCATTGCGATCACTTTATTTGATAGAATCAAGCTGCTGGCGGATGTGGATATCAGAAATTGAACAATCAGGTCGGAATTTTCTTGTAGATCGAGAGGGTATTATTGAAGAATTATGAGATGAGTGATGTTGATTTAGAAGAAATTTTACGAGGATCATCAGGCGGATATCTTCATCAGGTAGTTCAAAATGTATAAAGATTTAAAAGCGCATTTTGGTGGTCGGTATGAAAAAGACATAGGCGAATATGTCTCTAAATGTCGAGCTTGTCGGTGTTAAAGGGCATCAAAGCGTGGATTGTTGGTCATTACATCATGCGAGTGGAAGTGGGAAGAAATTGCAATGGATTTTGTTATGGGATTTCTAGATCAAGCGAGTGTGATAGTATCAGGTTGTTGTGGATAGATTGACCAAGTCATTTCATTTCTTTTAAACAGAGATTTGATTGATAAATTGTCAATTATATGTTAAAGAAATTGTAAAACTTGGTGTATGCAAAAGTGATCGTCTCGGCGAGATGGTAGATTTACTTCAGATTATGGAAAGAATTGAGAGGCTTGGGCAGATTACACAAATCTGACTTATCAGGCCGATGGACAATCGAAAAAACAATTCAAGTCTAGAAGATTTGTTGAGGTATGTGTTTTAGATTTTGGTAGGCGGGAAGATCATATTCTATGATCGAGTTTCTTCTGAATAATAGCTACCAATCAGTATTGAGATGGCTCCGTATGAAGCATGTATGGTCGAAAGTGTAGAACTTCATTGAGTTGGGTGAAGTGGGAGAAAAAAAGGCATTTAGGTCGAGTTGGTTGATCAAGCTGAGAAGAAAATCAGATGTCGAGATAGATTGAAAATTTTCGAGGATCGTCGGAAGTATTACTTAAAAGCATTTGTAGAATTTCAAGTTGGAGAATTTGTATTTTTGAAAGTCAAACTATGAAAGGAATTAGATTTGGTGCGGAGGTAAATTGAGCACGTACATGGGGCCTTTTGAAATCATTGAAAGGATTGATATGCTACAGACTTGCCTTACCCATTGAATTGTTATGCGTCTTTCACATTTCAATGTTGAGAAAATGGATCCTGATCTGAGCGAAAATATCTAGTTTGAAATCTGACAGTTGACTTATGCATTGGGAGGAAAAGATTTTGGAATTTGATGTGAAGAGATTGCGAAATAGACAAATTTCTATGTTAAAATTAAATGGAAACCTGATCAAAAGCTACTTGGGAGGTTGAACGAGAGATGGCCAGTTTCCTTCTGTTTGAATGATTGAAGAAATTTGAGGGAAATTTTTTTTTTAAGAGTTGTAATATCAATTAATCAATTTTATTTCTATTACTTTATTAATTCTTCTTAGCATTATTCTTGTAGCGCATCGGCCGGGATTAAAGCCATTCGACGCGTGTATGGTTGGATCTCTCCATGACTTCTATTTCATTTCCTTCCTACCCGCCTCGGTCCTTCCGCGATTCCTTCAGGCGAGTTCTTCTCCTCCTTTCCCCTTCCGGCGCCGGCCGACGGACTCCGTGACGAGCGAGGAGCCCGCTCCCTTCCCGGCGTCGGTCGGCGACAGGCGCGCTCCGTGGCATGACCAGCGTCACCGGTAGGATTCCGGCGCGTCGGCTTATTTGAGCCGTGCATCCGTGGCCTTTCGGCTGCCGCTCGTCGCTTGGAAGCCACATCAGTAAGTCCGTGGAAACGGGTTGGAAATCCGTGTTGCTGGTCGGGAAATCCGTGAGCCGTCGGCTCGGTTAGGATTTCTGTTCTGGGGAGGGAAAGCAGAATTTTGTAAGTTCTTTAATTTCTTTCTATCTTTTCTTTCGTCGGCGGCCTTTTGGTGTTGAAATCGTGATTGGGAGTTAGAAATATTTTTGGCTGTAGGTGAGTTGATTATTGAATGGGATTTAGGATTGACATTGTTTGTTAATTTTAGTTTGTTGATTGAAGCAGGTAATTAATATTGGCGTTAGTAGATTTTTGGAATTACTGGAGTAAACTATGAGGAGATATCAATTTGAGGTAAGATTGGTGTTAATTATGAGTTTCGTTTATGAGTTATGAGTTTTTTTAAGTATTTAGAAGAGTTATTTAATATAGGTTGTGTCTTCGAGGAGGAATGAGGAAGCGTATGACTTGACAAACAGGTGAGACATAATTCTTAATTTAAATTGAGTTTATTACATGTATGCTTTGTTTACTGATTATAAATTGTATGAATGACGTATAGATATTTACGTCATATTGAATGAATCTAAATCTTTGTACTTGCGTAGATTCTTGATTCTGATGATTATAAGCAGATTTAGTTCGCATATGATTTCATTGGGCGTATATAAATGTTTTAAAATATGTTAAATGCACATTAATGTGATAACGAGGAAATGTCGGGAAAATTGTGATAGGAAGGTATGTTATAGAAATCTGCCTTGAATAGCAAAGTTACGGCGAGATGGCGTGATTAGGGGATCTTAGTATCAGGCTATTTTGAGGTTGGAGCCGTTAAGGTTTGTCCGATTGGTGTCATTAGGTAAGTAGTATGGTTTA